>QXEO01002109.1:3056497-3656497 GCA_007115705.1 Dactylis glomerata
GTAGGCAGGGGCCTTGAAGACGGTCGTCATCTAGATTCAGCCTGAGGAGCCACGGTGCCCTCGCCTTCCATGGCCTGGACGTCAGATTCCTTAACATGGGATTTCTGCCAATACCATGGAGGTTCTGGGGGATCTGCTCTTCTTCGTCTTCGGCATCTTCCTCCTCAGCTTCGCCCTCCGCCATCTCTTCTTCGGCTTCGGACATGATGTCCTCTGGGTCTACATCCGCAATTACCGGATGTGCTCCCTGAGCTGACTATTGCAGGGGGGAATCCTCCTCCTCAGCCTCGGAATGGTGATGGGAAGGTGATCCGGGGTTCATGGCGCTGAAAAGAGGATTCCGCTATGAAGTGCTTGAGCAAGCTATTTCCGGTGAAAAACGTCGCCGGCGGCGAGGATCTTCCGCGGCGGCTCGTCGGAGAGGACGTAGCTCTCGTGGCGGCGCTGAAGAGAGAGAATGTGATGGGGGCAAATGAGGGGTGACCGGCTGGGGGAGAGAGGCCGGGGTATATATAGACCCCGGGCCTCGAGATTCGTGCCCGCCATCACCACCGCTCGTCTTGATCGCAGAAACCCTAATCCGGTGACACGTGTCCAGGGGTAAAAAAGTAACTTGGTGAAAACAGTGTGTGCACTGTAAGTCTTGCCCTAGAAGGAACTGCGTGCCGGAATTTATGGCGGATTTGCACGGTATGATCCAATGGATCCCGAAAATCTCGCTAAGATAGCTACGTCGCCTGATCCGTTATTTACGGCGGATTAATAGATGGAAGAAGGAACGTCAAGATGACCGCCATCCCAGCAGAAGTGAAGAAGAGCTATGGCGGAAGTATCCCACCAAGAACATGCATGGCGGATGTAGATGACAATCTTGAAGTTCCCTGGGGGCTACTGTTGGGGGTATACCAAATAGGTATACCAGCGACGTAGTCCTAAATCAGCAAGCCAGGGTGGCCCATCAGGGGTGGTATGGCGGATTCGCCATACCGGGCGGCCCAGTTGCTGAAATTACCACGGCGGTACTGGACGCAGGGCTCATGGCGGTTCCTTAGACAAGTCCATGGCGGATCCACAGACAAGCCCATGGCGGACCACCGACAACAGGCCCATGGCGGGCCCGGAGATAGGCCCATGGTGGGTAACCTTGCAGTACACGCATAGGACTTAGTCTAGGACTCCAAGTTGTATCCGCTCCGGTACCAAGTGTAGCCCACGCCAGGCGCCTTTATAAGCCCGGCGTGGAGCAGCCCTTGAGGCACGTTCTAGTCATACGCCAATCGCATAGCGAAAAGCCAACCTCATCATTGTAATCGAGCACTTGTTGCCATATAGTGAATTATAGCAGCACTAGGATCTCGCCACCGTCGCGGGATCTGAAGCTGGGTAAACTCGTGCTACCACCATCCCGGATCGCTCCTCCGTGTTCACCCCCTTCCACAAACCGCCATATCCCTACCCCTATGGCAGATCTGTTGATGAAACCACGACAAGTGGATTATTAGTCATAGATGCAGTTGGATGGCGGTCTATGTATCTTGTTGTAATGCCCAGAGTAAATTTCATAGTGATCCTCTCATCATATGCACGTTGTCTTTATTCTATCAATTGCCCAACTATAATTTATTTACCCAGCATGTATTATTTTATCTTATGGATAGACACCACTAGTGAACTGTGGACCCCGGTCCTATTTCCTTTATATTGCTATCACCTGTTTACTTTACTCGCACTGTTTACTTTACTCGCATACTATTATCACTTTTCACTCGATACGCTCATACCCTTTGTTTTAAGCAAACCGGTGAGATTGACAACCTCATCGTAAGTTGGGAACAAAGTATTTGGTTGTGTTGTGTGCAGGCTCCACGTTGCTACTGGTTGAAGATGCGCTAACAAGAAATCGTTAACGGCGCCCTTGTTAGAGCATCACGCAGCTAGTGGGCATCACCTTCAGTCATTTGGCTTTCTCCTACTGGATTGACTACCTTGGTTTCTTACTGAGGGAAAAGCTTGCTGCTATATTCATCACACCTTGGTCTTGGGGTTTTCCAACTGGCCGGTAATTTACTCGGCTTCATCAAGCTATTTCTGGTGCCATTGCCGGGGAGGAAGAAGACTTCTGCAAGGGGAGTTTCGCACTCACATCCTTTACTTTGTTTTAAGTTTTGCTTTACTTTATTTTTACTTGCATCGTTTTATCAAAAACCCAAAAAAATTAGAATCCTTGGTAGTTGTTATCTCTTTACTTCTAGTTCATTATGTTGTTCCCTAAGTATGTTTTGGAGGACCTCTCAGTAGGTAGTGGCTCAATTATTGGGAAAGATAACATTGAGGAGTTCTTTCATCATATTAGTATGCATAAAGAAGTTGAGGAAAAATCTTTGGCTGAGCTTGCTCCTAGTTATGAAGTTGCTTCTGCTTATTTAGTTCACATGTTGGAAGCTAGGTTTGCTAGCCTTAATCCTTTTATGCAACACATGTTCCTTAAGCTTCATGAAATTGAGGATCCTGAAAAGAAAGCTTTTATCTTGGAAACTTTGCGCTTAGAATTTAAAGATGTTGCCATTAAAGCTAGGAAAGTTCTTAAGCGCTTTAATAAGCTGGGTTCACCTATAAAGGTTATTAGTACAAACAATGAGGGAACCGAGATACCTATACCTAGCAAACTCTTGGGGTTGTATGAAGCTTTTGAAAATAATTTTGATTGGATCTGTCCCAAAAATCTTTTTAGTGATTTGAGTGAACCAAAGTGTGATCACAAAGGGTCTTCAAAAACTTATGTGGATGAAATACATTGCCTTATTGAGAAGACCTCTTCAATGGATCTTAATGCCTCTCTTGATATTACTTGATTCGCAATTTTCTGCGCCTAGCTCAAAGGCGTTAAAGAAAAGCACTCTTGGGAGATAACCCAATGTTTTTACATTCAGTTATTTTTCTTTTATTTGAGTCTTGGAAGTTATAACTACTGTAATGACCTCTCCTTAGTTGAACACTTTTTGGAATTTCTGGCCCCCGGAAATTTTCTCCAGGGGCAGAAATTCCGGCCCTGAAAGGAAATTTCCGGCCTTGAAATTGACACTCCTCTGGATGATTTTGAGCCTTTCTACAGTAGTCCGATTTTCCACTTCTCTTCAACATCAGTCTTGTGCAATACCTGGAGAATCCCTACAATGCTTAGCATAAGATTAATTTTCTTGTGTTGTGATCAAACACCCAAAAACTGGAAGCTAGGAACATGCCCTTTCAATCTCCCTCTTTTTGGTGTTTGATGACAATACAAGGATTTGCAATATAGAACAAATACACGAGCTCCCCCTAGACATGTGCGAGATATGAAATACGCAACAAAAGCAATTGCACACACCAAGAGGAGCTAAATAGATAACGAAGTTCTCAAGCCTATTACAATAAAGAGTTCCACCAAAGTCTCCACTCAAATGGTTCACGAAAAGCAAATAAGAGCACACCCTAAAAAAGGCCCAAAGCAAATCCTAAATAGAACTACTTCTCCCCCTTTGGCATCGAGACACCAAAAAGGGAGAAGAGCGATGCTACACGTCCCAAGGAGATCACTCATCATCGTACTTGTCCTCATCATCTGCAGCATCCTGATCTTCCTCATCTTCCTCCGAGATCTCGTCACCACCACCACCTTTGGAGAGAGCCTCCAGCTGAGCCCAATCGACGCCATTGTCATCTTGCCACTGAGCATATGGAATGTAGGTGGGCTCATCAACAGGAGAGAGCCGAGCAGAGGGGTCTTGGACAAGCTGAATCTCGCGAAAAAGGGACTGCTGATTGTGAATGATGGCCTTCCTCTCTTCATAGGCAGCATAGTTTTCCTTGTGGTTGGCAACATTCATGCACAAGAGAGTGCGTTGCCACCAAGAGAGTTTCTTCTTGCTGCGAGACGAACGAGCTGAGGTGGCCTTGCGCACAGGAGAACTAGGATCATCCATCTCAACATCATCACCATCTTCAGGAACCTGCTTCTTCCCTTTACCTTTGGCATCTTTCTTCTCCTCCGTTGGCTTGATCACATTCATACGCTTAAGCTTGTGCTCCGAGTTGCCTTTGGAGAAATCCATGTCTTTGACCTTCTCAAAAATGAGGAGCATGATGTAAGGAGCATAAGGTGGTGTACGCTTGGATATCATGGCATCATGCATTTCATTGAAGATGTAGTGCATCACGTCCAACTTGAAATCTTCATTTGGATCTTCACTCACAAAGCAGCGATGAGAGAGGTACATGAGCTCAACAAGAGCTGAACGAATAGCATCCCGATTGCCTCCAGAAGGTGAGATGTTTTTTGTGAACATGCGGAGCAAAATGTTGTAGAGAGGGAGCAAACCCTTGATGGTGCCAATCTTCCCCTTGGAAGTGTAGAGTAGAGCCAAACGATTCTTATCCGGATGGGCTCCATGCTGATGCACACGATGACCAACTGGCACACTGAAACCTTGAAAATCATAGTTCAAAAGCTTGGCAAACTCATAGAAGTTGGACTGTCGCATGGTGTCTCCAGTCATCCACTTGAAGGTGATAGGCTCATCTTTCTGAAAGGACAGAGTGACATAGAACTGTTGAATGATCTTCTCATTATAGTGACACTGAATATCCATGAGGTGAAACAAGCCAAGCCTCTTCATAATTCCCAAAGCATCACCAAAGTACTCGGACTTCTTCCGAAGATGAGTGCGATCTAACACATGCATATAACAAACTCTCTGAGACATAGTGCGGTAAATATCTTCATAGATGCACTGCTGAGCAAAACACCAGAAACGGGGATCCTCAAGCGCTTCATCTCTTGCCTTAGGATACCAGTCCAACTGCCTCAAAGCACTGTACTCCACAGAATTCATAGCATCATAGTTGATCCGCGGTGCCCTCGAGGGGTGACGAGCAGCCCTCTTGGTCACCCTAGCTGCCTTCTCCCTTGCTGCCTCCTGAGCAGCCTCCTCATCAGCTTGCCGAGAAAGGTACTCATCCTCAAATATTCCTTCAGAGGCAAACCAAAAGTTCCGCTTGCGAACAGTAGAACGGCCACGCTGGTCATGATGAGGACGGGAACTAGAGTCACCTGTGAAAGAAATAGGGAGAATAGCAGGGGGTTGAGAACACACAAGTCGAAAAGATAGCTAGAAAGAACATAGAAGGGAACTAGAAAAGCAGAAACACTCTAGAGATGATCCATCTATGTCGTATTAAACTCATCAGAGGGGCCAGAAATACCGGCCAGAGGGGCGGAAATTCCGGTCAGAGGGGAGGAAATTCTGTCCCGAAGGGTGATACGTTGCAAACGTATCTAAAAATTTTTATGCTCCATGCTTGTTTTACATCAATTACTATATGTTTTGTCTACACTTTGTGGCACTTTTATGATTTATTTGGACTAACCTAGTAATAGTTGCAAAAGTGCACAATGTTCTTGTTTTATACTTTGATGTGTAGGAATTACCAAGAATACAAGTAGAAACCTTGTTGGAGTCAAATTGGGACTTTCCAGAAATCTGTGCCAGAACTTTTTTCGAAGATGGTATGGGTCGAAGACGGCGTCAAACGGAAAACTCTTCAATTACAAAGTTGTAGGGAATTTCACGGCGAACGTTCTGGACATAAAATTCGCCTGATTCCGAGTCCAGACAGCCGAGATAAGCCCGCTCTATTGCGGCCCAAGATGGGGAGACGGGAATCCGAGAGACTATATAAAGGGAGGAACCCTAGCTCGTGGGAGACACCTCCACCCACGAATTTGCAGCCACCAGAGCCACATTTTCGCCTCCCCCATGGATCCCATCTCCATGGGGGAGGGCTCCCATGAAGCCATGAAGGAAGGGGGCTAAGGGGCGGCGCTCCCCCATGATGCTGGCAGCGGGGGAGCCCCCGCGCCGCCGCTGGTGCCGCCACCGCCGTGCCGCTGTCGCCGTCCGCGCCCCTTGCTGCTCATCTCCGCCATCTTCACCGCTATCTCCATCACCAACTCCTCCTATTATGCAGTGGTTCATCCTCCCACACACCTCTGTACCGTCCTATGTAAACATGGTGTTTGATGCTATAATATTTATCCTATGATCTATGTCATGTTTGCATAGTTTATTTGTTCTTAGATTGATTTGTTGAATGTCTTTGGTTCATTAGAGTTGTATGTTGATATGGTACTGTCCTTTGGTGTCCATTATATTTATGCGCGCATGGATTAAACATCTTAGGGTTAGTAGTATGTGCAAAAGGAAGGGGGTAGTTCTGCCGGAGTGACAGAAACCTGAGGACGCAAACTGGAACGTTGCACGTATGGGAGTAAGATGACCATTAACTTAAGGCTATGGTTGGGGAAACCTTAATGCATTGTTAGTATTTGCGGATGATTGCTAACAATCCAATCATATATTACTTGTATTTCCAAGTAGTGAAGTGTTTGTATATTTAGCCTCTCCCACATAGAAAACTGCATCGAAGACAATGAACCCGATTTATTCACTAATTGAACTTAGACAAAGCCACCACTATTACCACCACTTTTCCACACTCATGGTACTGTTAGTTTATAGTTACTTAGTATATTTTATTTCTGCAGCACTAACAATTACTTTCTTGTATTTATCATCTTGCAAAGCTATCTCTCATACCCATATTGTTGCTCTAGTTTTATTTCCTAGATGATGCAAATATTTAGTGTGTGTAGAGTTGTATCAGCGGTTGATAGAACTTGAGAGAACATTTATCCTACCTTTAGCTCCTCGTTGGGTTTGACACTCTTACTTATCGAAAAGGCTACACACGATCCCCTATACTTGTGGGATATCAAGACCTTTTCTGGCACCGTTGCCGGGGAGCAATAGCGTATGCGTGAATATTCTTGTGTGCACTTATTTGCTTTATCTCTAAGTAGTTTTTACTTCCAGTTTTAAGTTGTTCTCTATCTTAGTATGGATAGGGAATGCGAATTACAAAAAAAATAGTTGTACTTGTTACCTAAAAACATTTTCAAAAAGGAAAGTGATTGGAAAGATGAGTAATGGTTAAGTGGGGGTCGACCTTGAACACTTGTGTTCATGCCTATGAAACCAAAACAAATCTTTCCATGAAAGCTTTTTAGTTAAAAACTGGTACATATTGTGTATATTGTATATATTGTACATATTCCTTTGTACCATAAAAGTAAAGTGATAATTGTAGTTCCTAGTTACTTGGAAGTTGATAGTTTTGCTTTGCTGTCCAAAAACAGATTTTCTGTGCTTCACCGTATAAAATGTTTAAAATCACCAGAACGTGATATTGACCTGAAATTTCTTGAGTGCAAAGTAATGCTTATTATCTTTCTTTCATTAGACTAACTTTTTTTATTTGAGTTACGTAGCTGTCTCAAAAAAAATCGATTTTCACCGACTGTTCTGTTTAGACAGATTTCTGTGCTTCACTATAAAAAATTGTGAAAAATCTCAGAATAGTGTTTTGATCTGAATTTTTTTGTGCATAAACCTGAGATTATGATATGTCTTTCTTTAGTTTGGAGTTTATCGATTTGAGCTACCTAACTATCTCGTTGAGTGTCATCTTTACAGATTGTTCATTTTTGACAGATTTCTTAGTTTATTCAATATTGTACTTGGTGTTATTAGTTTCATTAGTTTTTCAACGGACGACGGAAATCATGAATACCTTAGTATATATAGTGGCTAATGTTGATTTTAGATTATCAAAATTGTCAATGCTTGAACATGAGTGGATTTTACTTAATAAGTACTAACCCTACTAATGAGTTTTGTGAAGTTTTATGTGGATGTAGCTTATAAGTTCTAATCAATATGGTGATATGAGATGAACAAGAAGACACAAGAGCTCAAGCTTGGGGATGTTTAGGTGCATCCAAAGAACATGTCCAAGAAGATACAATCATCTAAGCTTGGGGATGCTCGAGTCATCCCCCTATTCATCAACTAACATGAGGTTGTCTCCTTCATACTCTATATTACGCATCCACATGATATGTATTGTGTTAACTTTTATTATAGTTGCTTTTATATATCTTGGTTTTATCTTCTTTAGTTTTATTAGGCTCTTTATTTCGTTCTTATTGCTTCTTTACTTTCACTTATAATTTGAAAACAACAAAAATAGTTTCTTTTATTTTGCTTCTTTGTTTGGTTCTCTATTTTGTGCCTAGCTCAAAGGCGTTAAAGAAAAGCACTCTTGGAAGATAACTCATTGTTTTATTTTCAGTATTTTTTCTTTTATTTGAGTCTTGGAAGTTATTACTACTGTAATAACCTCTCCTTATCATTTTTATTTCGTTGTTGTGCCAAGAAGAACCTCTAATTTGAGGGAGGTAAGATTTGGGGAAGTTGCTGTCCTGAAACAGATTTCAGTGCTGCACCGTAAAAATTCGTGAAAATTCTCAGAATATATTTTTGACCTGCGATTTCTTGTGCATATGCCCCAGGTTATACCCAAACTTTCATTAGTTTTACACTTTTCAATTTGAGCAACATAATGTCCTCGAAAAAATCGACCTTTGTCAGCTATTCTGTTTTGACAGATTTTTGCCACTATTTGTGTTTGCCTCTCGATCGCTTTCCTTTTGAGTTATTTTGATCACGGAACTTTTGGGAATGTTGCTACAGTAGTATATGCTTAATATGTGGTGTTTTTGAGTTGAAACCTGAACCAAAAAGGGTTGATCTACTATTATTCTTATGCTAACGTTGCTAATAGAATTGTGTTAAGTTTTGTATGAAGGAAGTTTTCAAGTGTAGGGATTGGAGAATGATGAGATGAGATGAAGAATGGACAAAAGCTCAAGCTTGGGGATGTCCATGTCACCCCAAGAAATATCCAAGAGGTACAAGCATCAAAGCTTGGGGATACCCCCGAGGCACCCCTTCTTCATCGGCAAAAATCAGGTCACCTTTCAACACACTATATTTTTATTGCTTCATGCACTATGCGTTTTTTTGGAGCGTCTTTACTTTTTGCTTTCAGTTTTGTTTTGTTTTGTTTGCTGCAATAAATGGTTGGACACCAACAAATTTCTTTTGGAGGAAATGTACTCGCTTTTCATTTGCCAAGAACACTCTAGTTTTCACTCTTATCGTTCAACGAGTGTTCTCTTTTTCTAGAACTGCGTTTAGCTTTCGTTTTTCGCCTTGATTTTTGTTCAGATCTTTTTATATATTTGCATCAAGGTGTATTTGGACCTTTGGTCTATGTTGGTATTCATCAAAAGAGTTGTTTCAAAAAGTTTCGAATGGTGTTGGAAAAGAGAAAAAGTTTCATGCAAAAAAGTGGTACAAAAAGGAGCTTGTTTAGACTGCGGCTTAGACTTTTTCATGCCATGCTTGATGTCATTTTGATAGTATGCTTAGTGATTTTTGCTGTACCATGACTTGTCTCAAATGACTGAGATTGCTTAATGAGCCCTTGAAAAAATCATGCGTTGTTCTTATTATGTGGAAGCATTTATTTGGTTTTCTCCTTTGATGCTTTATTTGGGTTGACTTGGCGCATGCTTACAACATGTTTGACTCTTACAAAGTCACCATAAGCCTCTATGATCATTTGGTTTTTGACTTGTGATGCCATGTTATGCTTCTCTTAATGATGTTTTGTCGCTATGCATGATTATGGCCGTTATTGCTCTCTTAGTTGGTCGCTCCCAGTCTTTTGCTAGCCCTCACTTTATACTGAGTATGAGCTCTACTCGTGCATCCAACTCCCAAAAACTAAGTTATTCCAATGTGTCCATTATAAATTCCTATGCATGGTATTTGTAAGCCATTCCAAGTAAATTTTCATGTGCTACCTTTCAGAAAACCTTCAAAACACTTCTCGTTTTGTGACACTGTTTTTAGCTCATGGGGATGTAGTGGTCGGATTTGCTATCTTCCATATTGTCTTATTCCAAAAAAAAAGGCACTCCTCCATGGTATGTGAATGTTGGTGGGCACCCGATGGAATCGGTTAGCCATGGTTTGTGAAAAAAGGTGGGGAGGAGTGCCAAGCTTTATAAAAGAGCACCAAAGTGCCAATCCCTCTCTCAAAAACTTGCTTACTTTTTGTATGGAAGATAGTAAGAACCCCATTGCTAGTCGTTGACAAAGACAACCACCTCTCAAAACCCAGTATTTATCTCTCTGTTTTACAAATGAAAAGCTCTAGCACATGTTTAATCACTGCTTCCCTCTGCGAAGGGCATTTCTTTACTTTTATGTTGAGTCTCCACCTTCTACCTTTATGCACCATCTAAGAGAGCATAGTTGCCATTCTGAGTTTAATGTGCATAGTCCCGAAGTTTATCATTGATCGATTTATGATTATGGTTTCACTTGTTCTTAAATTATTTGTATCTAGTCGCCCTTTTAAACTTGAAGGTGTCCTATGCATTTATGTTTTGCTACTCCATGAAGGACAAGCTGAAAACCACTTGTTATGTTTTTCCATATGATTTGAACACACGTTTGAATTTAATTGTTTCATTATTCATGATCTTTCATTTGTGTTTCTTTTCATGTTATAACATGGTTGCTAAGTTTTTATTGTCAACATTATGTCTCTTATGCCCATGTTTTAAGTTCTTTGATCCCAGCACTCAATGCTTTACTTAGATGATCAAGATTGTGATGGTGCATGTCACCTCAAAAATTATTCTTTTGTTATCACTTACCTACTCGAGGATGAGCAGGAGTTAAGCTTGGGGATGTTGATACGTTGCAAACGTATCTATAATTATATGTTTTGTCTACACTTTGTGGCACTTTTATGATTTATTTGGACTAACCTACTAATAGTTGCAAAAGTGCACAATGTTCTTGTTTTATACTTTGATGTGTAGGAATTACCAAGAATACAAGTAGAAACCTTGCTGGAGTCAAATTGGGACTTTCCAGAAATCTGTGCCAGAACTTTTTTCGAAGATGATCATGTTACGGGTCGAAGACGGCATCAAACGGAAAACTCTTCAATTACAAAGTTGTAGGGAATTTCACGACGAACGTTCTGGACATAAAATTCGCCTGATTCCGAGTCCAGACGGCCGAGATAAGCCCACTCTATTGCAGCCACCAGAGCCACGTTTTCGCCTCCCCCATGGATCCCATCTCCATGGGGGAGGGCTCCCATGAAGCCATGAAGGAAGGGGGCTAAGGGGCGGCGCTCCCCCATGATGCCGGCGGCGGGGGAGCCCCCGCGCCGCCACTGGTGCCGCCACCGCCGTGCCGCCGTCGCCGTGTGCGCCCCTTGCTGCTCATCTCCGCCATCTTCACTGCTATCTCCATCACCAACTCCTCCTATTATGCAGTGGTTCATCCTCCCACACACCTCTGTACCGTCATATCTAAACATGGTGTTTGATGCTATAATATTTATCCTATGATCTATGTCATGTTTGCATAGTTTATTTGTTCTTAGATTGATTTGTTGAATGTCTTTGGTTCATTAGAGTTGTATGTTGATATGGTACTGTCCTTTGGTATCCATTATATTTATGCGCGCATGGATTAAACATCTTAGGGTTAGTAGTATGTGCAAAAGGAAGGGGGTAGTTCTGCCGGAGTGACAGAAACCTGAGGACGCGAACTGGAACGTTGCACGTATGGGAGTAAGAGGACCATTAACTTAAGGCTATGGTTGGGGAAACCTTAATGCATTGTTAGTATTTGTGGATGCTTGCTAACAATCCAATCATATAGTACTTGTATTTTCAAGTAGTGAAGTGTTTGTATATTTAGCCTCTCTCACATAGAAAACTGCATCGAAGACAATGAACCCGATTTATTCACTAATTGAACTTAGACAAAGCCACCACTATTACCACCACTTTTCCACACTCATGGTACTGTTAGTTTATGGTTACTTAGTATATTTTATTTCTGGAGCACTAACTATGATATTCATCATTGAAGATTTTGTTAGAAGAGCCAAAAATAATATCATCTACATAAATTTGGCATATGAAAAGCTCCCCAATTACTTTCTTAGTAAAAAGAGTTGGATCAATGAGCCCTATTTCAAACCCACGGTCTACTAGTAACTCTTTAAGATGCTCGTACCACGCACGTGGGGCTTGTTTAAGGCTATAAAGCGCCTTATCGAGTTTGTAGATGTTAGGAGTAGACAAGTTGTATTATCTGGGGGCCAAAGGCCACAATATATAGTACAGGTACAGGTGCAAATATGCAAGAAACCTCCTAACATATGGGGAAACTACAATATACAAATATATACATCTAACACCCCCCCCCCTCAAACTCATGGTGGATCCACAACACTGAGTTTGGAGAGTAAGAAATCATGCTGCGCTCTAGTTTGTGCCTTTGTAAAGAAGTCCGCCAAATGTAACTCTGAAGGCACATACTGAAGCGCAATAACCTGAGCCTGCACCTGAGCACGTGTATAAAAATATGCTTGGTAAGCTCATGCTTTACCAGATCACGTGCAATACTGATAGCACCTATACTGTCAGACAAAACTGGAGTGGGTGTCATAACAGAGACCCCAAAATCCGCAAGCAACCACCGTAACCAGGTCACCTTAGCAGTCAACAAGGCCATAGCTCACAACTCAGCATGGGAAACCGTTGTCTGTTTCTTTATCTTCCAAGCAATGAGCGAACCACCAAGAAACACACAGTAAGCAGAAAGTGAACGATGATCCGTAGGATCACTCGCCCACGTAGCATCCGAGTAGCACTGGAGCTGGAGAGAGCTGGAACGAGGAAAGAAAAGATAACGAGTGATCGTGCCACGAAGATAGCGAAGAACACGTAGGAGATGACTATAGTGAACAGTGGTAGGAGCGGAAACAAACTGACTCAGAATTTGAACAGGATAAGATATGTCAGGATGAGTGACAGCAAGATAAACAAGACTCCCAACAAGATGGCGATAACGCGTCGGGTCAGGAAGAGGATCACCATCAGTAGGACGAAGCTTAACATTAAGCTCCATAGGAGTCTCAACAGTGCACTCATCCCCAAGAGCAGCACGAGTAAGAAGATCCTGAATATACTTTTCCTGGGAGATAGAAAAGCCATCAGAAGTGGAGGAAACCTCAATCCCAAGAAAGTAGCGGAGAGGACCAAGATCAGTCATAAGAAACTGATCACAAAGACGAGCCTTAACAAAGGCAATATACTCAGGATCATCACCAGTAATGATCATATCATCAACATAGAGAAGGAGAAGAGTGCGTCCCCGAGGAGAAGTGTGAACAAACAGCGCTGAATCATGAGCGCTGGGAGACAAACCAGCAGCAGTTACCACAGAGGTAAAGTGCTCAAACCAGGCACGAGGGGCCTGTTTCAGGCCATAAAGAGAACGCCGAAGACGACAAACCATCCCATCGGGAATAGAATACCCAGGAGGAGGCGGCATGTAAACCTCCTCACTCAACTCTCCATTGAGGAATGCGTTCTGAACATCAAGCTGAGACACAGACCAGTATCGAACAGAAGCGACAGTAAGAAGAGTGCGCATAGTGGTCATATGAGCCACAGGGGCAAAGGTCTCATCATAGTCACGGCCGTGCTCCTGCTAAAAGCCACGAGCCACAAGACGCGCTTTATAGCGCTCAAGAGATCCATCAGAGCGGGTCTTAATTTTATAGACCCACTTACACGTGATAGGACGAACACCGGGAGGGGGCGAAACAAGATCCCAGGTGCCAGTGCGCTCAAGCGCAGCAATCTCCTTAGCCATGGCAAGCTGCCATTCAGGATGATGGTCAGCATCCTGATAAGAAGTCGGCTCGGAGGCAACAGAAAGACCGTACTGACTAGAAGAGTAACGGTCTGGGGCACGACGCTGACGAACAGGACGAGTAGAGGGAAGCTCATCAGCGAAAGATGACTCATCGGAATAAGAGGAAGAAGGAATAGCAGAGGAAGGCTCCAAAACTGGAGAACAAGGAGAACTAGGGGAACTAGGCGGAGCAGAGGACGAAGGTATTGAAGAAGAGACATCAGCGAGAGTGGGTCCTGAAGAAGAAGCAATAGGAGCAGAAGGAGGTGTGTCAGGAAAAAAGAAGAAAAGATATATCTTCCACCGGGTAGGTACCTGCGATGGGACGAGGATAGAAAGGACGCGTCTCATCAAAAGTGACATCATGAGAGATGTGCATCCGACGACCAATGGGGTCCCAACAGCGATAGCCCTTATGCTCATCACTGTATCCAAGAAAAACACACTCAACAGACTGAGCGGTCAGTTTGGCGCGTTCGCGAGGGGGAAGGAGAACATAGCAAACACAACCAAACAAGCGAAGCATCGAGTAGTCTGGAGAATGACCAGATAGACGCTCGAGAGGTATACCACCCTGCAGAGTGGCAGAAGGCTGAATGTTAATGAGGTAGGCCGACGTAGCGACAGCCTCAGCCCAGAAATGCAGCGGTAGGGAAGAAGCAATCATCATGGCACGGGTGGTCTCAAGAAGATGGCAATACTTACGCTCAGCAACGCCATTCTGGGCATCCGCACCGGGACAGGAAAACTGAGCGAGAGTGCCCTGCTCAGCAAGAACACCACGCAACAGCTGGGAGATATACTCACCAGCAGAGTCAGCACGAAACACACGAATGGGTGTAGAATACTGAGTGCGGACCATGGCCGCAAAACGCTGATATATGGAGAGCACCTCGCTGTGAGTGCACATAAAATACAACCAAGTGTACCAGGAAAAATCATCTATGAATAAAATATAGTATCGATGGCCCCCTTTCGAAGCGAAAGGAGCCGGACCCCAAACATCTGAATGAACCAAATCAAAAGGTCACTGAGATACAGACGCACTAGTAGGATAGGGTAGATGAATCTATTTGCCTAACCTACAGCCCTGACAATTTAAAGACACATTTCCTGAGACAGACCCAGAAGACCACGATGAACTAATGACAACAGGCGAGAGCCACAAAGGTGACCAAGACGATGATGCCACTGCTGAAAAGAGCTAGTGGCGGAGGCGACAACCGCAGGAGAACTGGCAGGTGAAGTGGTAGTAGAAGGAACACGAAGCTAGTCTAACTCCCAAAGCCCTGGAGCATCACGGCTGCGAGGGCCAGCTCCAGCCAGGGCCTGTGTGCGATGATCCTGAACAGCACAAGAATCAGTGTCAAGAATGACGCGACAACCAGAGTCAGTGAGCTGACTAGCAGAGAACAGGTTCATCTTAAGACAAGGAACATGAGAAATATTAGGAATAGAAAAAGAAGAAGTAGAAAGAGTGCCCCGACTAGAGACAGAAAGAGAGGTACCATCAGCCGTGAGAACACGGACAGGAGAAATGAGAGAGCGAATAGCGGACAGAAGAGAAGAATCAGAGGTCATATGAAAAGAAGCTCCGGAATCCAGATACCACAGGGACATACCTGACGGTGGATAAGGTGGTGGTCGCGCAATGCCGGAAGAGTCAGTCACAGAACCAACAGTGCCCATCGAAGAAGAGCCTGGAGTAGCGAGCAGACCACGAAGACTCCTAATAATGTCCTGATCAGAAAGGGCAACGACAGAAGATCCTGAAGAGCCAGACTGCACATGAGCCTGGGACCGTGGACGCAAACTGGGATCCCTCGTATAATAGGAGGCCCAAGTGTGGCCATCCTTTTTGCAGTAGGTGCAGTGGCGTGGAGGACAATGACCCTGACCACGGTGCTGCTGGTGCTAAATCTGGCCCTGACCTAGAGGAGTGGGTATCGGCGGCACTGAAGATCGCGGCTGAGTCGAGGGGGCAGATGGCAGAGGAGGACCACGAGTAGCAAGCACAGACGAAACCTCAAGAAGACCAGCACCACGGAGACGAGTCTCCTCAGCCCGAAGCTCAGACAGCACCTCAGAGAGCGGAACACGACCACGGGCAAGCAGCTGAGCATGGCGGGGCTCGAACTCCTTGCGAAGCCTAGACAGGAACTCATAGACGCGCTGAAACTCCAAATCCGAGCGCACAATCTGGCAGCATGAGCATGTGCCACAAATAGCAGTACGAAGAGAGTCAAGCTGACGCCAGATAGCAGCACTCTGAGTATAGAACTCATCAATAGTGGAATCACCCTGCTGAAGAGCATGCTCCTGGCGAACCACAGACAGGTAAAGAGCATCCCCAGACGGCTGATAGCGCTGACGGAGATGAGCCCACTGAGCAGCAACAGTAGGAAGACCCATGAACTCAGAAGCATACTGGGGTAGAACGCTGGAAGTGAGAACAGCAGTAGCACAAGCATCCTCATCCATCCACTGAGTGTAGGCGGCCAGATCCAGCCGATAGGTCTCGAGATCATTAGAGTATTGTTTGCGCTTCAGCTCATAGGCAGCAATAGCACTATCATCGGTACTCTTAGTAGAATCCTTGGCCTGCTGAGAAGCACCATCGCCGAGAACAACCGGCGTCAGTGGAATAGGAGACACAGGAGGAGTAGGGCACGGTGGACAGGAGACCTCGCTGGAGAACACACCCCACAAACAGAGACCATGCATGTGAACGCGCATAAAGGCGGTGAAATCAGGGTAATTCGCGCCATCAAAAATCACCGGGCAGCGAGGAATCGCAACATAGCCCGATGAGGAAGACATCTCTATTTTTTTATTGCTAATCGTATCTGGATCTCAGTCAACTCGAACCTGCAGGAGATTCCGGCCGAATCGGAGCCGACGAAGTCACAAGGCCCCGCCTAAGGGCCGGGGGAAGCCAATTCCGGTCGGCGGCGACCTTTTCCCGGTGACGGCGGCGGCCGGCGGCAGCTGAAATCCGGCGGAGGCTTGGGAGCGCCTCGGGACAGCAGAGAGCAGAGGCTTGGGAGCGCCTCGGGACAGCAGAGGCAGGGATCGAAGAAGGTGGAGCCGGGTTCCCAGCTAGATCAAAGACGAACGGGGCCTCACGGGACCGATCGAAGCCGGCAGGACGGGAGGGCGAGACCGGGCGGGGCGCTCGAGGTCTGGTCGATGGGGCCGCTCGAGGAGCGGGACAGGCAGGACCGGGTGGGACCGATCAGAACCGGCGTCGATCTGGGGCAGGACCGGGTGGAACCGTGTCCTGGCGAGCTGGCAGCGGCGGTCACAAGACCGGTGGGTACGGGAGCCCTAAAACCGGCTCTGATACCATGTTAGGAATAGACAAGTTGTATTATCTGGGGGCCAAAGGCCACAATATATAGTACAGGTACAGGTGCAAATATGCAGGAAACCCCCTAACATATGGGGAAACTACAATATACAAATATATACATCTAACATTAGACATGGGTCGGGAAATGAGGGTCCTCAAAGCCCGGGGCTTGCTTTACATAAACTAATTCATGTAGAGGTGATTGCTTTTGATGGTACGGTGTTGATGATGTAAAATGACCGGCCAGTTGGGAACCCCAAGAGGAAGGTATTATGAGTATAGCAGCAAGCTTTTTCCCTCAGTAAGAAACCAAGGTTATCAATCCAGTAGGAAAAAGTGATACGTCTCCAACGTATCTATAATTTTTGATGCTCCATGCTTGTTTTTACACCATTTGCCTATTGTTTCGTTACACTTCGTGGCACTTTTATGCATTTTCCGGAACTAACCTATTAACAAGTCGCCACAGTGCCAGTTTCCTGTTTTCTGCTGTTTTTGTGTTTCAGAAGTGATACACAGGAAATATTCTCGGCATTGGACGAAACAAGTTCCTGAAGTCTTATTTTACCCGGAAGCTTCCAGAGATCCAAAGGTGAGAAGGAGGTGGGCCACCAGGGGCCCACACGCCAGGGCGGTGCGGCTAGGCCCCTGGCCGTGCGAGCCTGGCGTGAGGCCGCCTGGTCCCTCCTCTGACATCGCCCCTTCGCCTATAAAGACCCCCCGACGGAAAAAACCTAAGTACCCAATCAATTTTCCAGAACACATCGCGATCCGCCACCGCCGTCGACCCGAAGATCGGGAGGGTCCAGAAGCTCTTCCCGGCACCCTGCCGGAGAGGGGAATCGCCACCGGAGGTCTTCTTCATCACCATGCTTGCCTCCGGAGCGATGAGTGAGTAGTCTACCTTGGACTATGGGTCCATAGCAGTAGCTAGATGGTTGTCTCCTCCACCATGTGCTTCATGTTTAGATCTCATGAGCTGCCCTACATGATTGAGATCACCGTTATGTAATTCTACATGTTTGGTTTGTTGGGATCCGATGAATATTGGTGTTTATGATTAAGTTGTTGTACTGAATATTATCTTTTGTTATCTCTATGTTGTTTATGATCTTGCATGATCTCCGTTGTTAGTAGCTATCTTGGCCGAGTAGTTGCTAGTGACTCCAAGAAGGGGTATTTATGCTCGATAGTGGGTTCATGCCTCTATTTAACCTGGGGGAGTGACAGAAACCTCTAAGGTTGTAGATGTGTTCTTGCTACTAGGGAGAAAACAACATTCATATGCTCAAGGGCATATGCTTTGTTTACATTACACACTTTGCTTAATGCAATTATCTGTTGTTCGCAACTTAATACTTGTGGAGTTCTCGGATTGATTCACCACAAGTGGATTATTAGTCATAGATGCAGTTGAATGGTGGTCTATGTATTTTGTTGTAATGCCTAGAGTAAATCTCATAGTGATCTTCTTGACATATCACGTTTATCTCTATTCTATCAATTGCCCAACTGTAATTTGTTTACCCAGCATTGTGTTATTTTCTTATGGAGAGACACCACTAGTGAACTGTGGACCCCGGTCCTATTTCCATCATATTGCTATCACCTGTTTACTTTACTCGCACTGTTTACTTTACTCGCACTGTTTACTTTATTTGCATACTTTATTGTTTTCACTCGATACGCTCATAACCTTTGTTTCAAGCAAACCGGTGAGATTGACAACCTCATCGCAAGTTGGGAACAAAGTACTTGGTTGTTTGTGTGCAGGTTCCGCGTTGCAGCTAGCAAGCAAAGCTTGGACGAGGCGCCATATATAATTGTCCGGAGCTGTCGCAAGCTAGCACGCATCACCTTCAGTCGTTTGTCTCTCCTCTCCAAGAACGAAAAACCTTGGTTTCTTAACTGAGGGAAAACTAGCTGCTATACTCATCATACCTTCCTCTTGGGGTTCCCAACGGGCTGGTTATTCACCACGCACAAGGACCGTCTGCTCCCACGTCAACCAAACACAGCAGCTTCTTTTCTGGCGCCGTTGCCGGGGAGGAAGTAGAAGACTTCTGCGAGGGGAGTTTTCGCACACACATCCTTTACTTTGTTATTGTTTTTCTTTACTTAATTATTTTGCCTGCATCGTTTTATATAAAAAACCCAAAAAAATTAGAATCCTTGGTAGTTGTTATTTCTTTACTTTTAGTTTATCATGTTGATCCCTAAGTACATTCTAGAGGACCTCTCAGTAGGTAGTGGTTCGATTATTGGCAAAAGTAACATTGAGGAGTTCTTTAATCACATTACTATGCCTGAGGAAGTCGAGGAAAAGTCTTTGGTTGAGCTAGCTCCTAGTATTGAAGTTGCTTCTGCTTATTTGATTCACATGTTGGAAACTAGATTTGCTAGTCTTAATCCTTTTATGCAATACATGTTCCTTAAGCTTCATGAAATTGAGGATCCCGAAAAGAAAGCTTTTATCTTAGAAACTTTGCGCATAGAATTTAGAGATGTTGCAATTGAGGCTAGGAAAGTTTTTAAGAAGTTTGATAAGCTTGGCTCGCCTGTTGAAATTGTTGGTACACCCAACGAAGAATCTAGATTGTTGATACCTTGTAAGCTTGTAGGAATTCATAATGCCTTGGTAGCTAATACTAGTTGGATTTGTCCTGAAAATCTTTTTGATGAAAATAGTGTGCCAAAGCGTGACTACAAGGGATACTCAAAACCTCAATTGGGTAGTATTCATTTCTTTATTCCTATAGTGGATCCTGATCCCCCTTTTAATATTACTTGATTCGCAATTTTCTGCGCCTAGCTCAAAGGCGTTAAAGAAAAGCACTCTTGGGAGATAACCCAATGTTTTATTTTCAGTACTTTCTCTTTTATTTGAGTCTTGGAAGTCATTACTACTGTAATGACCACTCCTTATCTTGTTTATTTTGTTTTTGTGCCAAGAGAAGCCTCTAATTTGAGTGAGGTAAAGATTTGGGGATGTTGCTGTCCTGAAACTGTTTTCGGTGCTGCACCATACAAATTCGTATAAATTCTCTGTATATCTTTTGGACCTGAGATTTCTTGTGCATATGCCCCAGGTTATATCCAAACTTTTGTTAGTTTAACACTTTTTGATTTGAGCAACAGAAAATCCCTCAAAAATTCGACCTTTGTCAGCTGCTCAGTTTTGACAGATTTCTGCCAATATTTGTGTTTGCCACTTTATCGCTTTCTTTTGAGTTCTTTTGATCACGGAACTTTTAGAGAAGTTGCTACAGTAGTATTTGCTATATATGTGGTGGTTTTGAGTTGAAACCTGAAGCAAAAAGAGGATTGATTATATGTTATGCTACACTAATGTTGCTAACAGAATTGTGTTTAGTTTTGTATGAAGGAAGTTTTCAAGTGTAGGGATTGGAGAATGATGAGATGAGTTGAAGAATGGACAAAAGCTCAAGCTTGGGGATGCCCATGCATCACTCCAAGAAATATCCAAGAAGTACAAGCGTCAAAGCTTGGGGATGCCCCCGAGGCACCCCTTCTTCATCGGCAAAAATCAGGTCACCTTTCAAGATGCTATATTTTTATTGCTTCATGCACTATGTGTTTTTCTTGGAGCGTCAGTTGTTTTAGTTTTCTTAGTTAGTTTAGTTTGTTTGTTTGCTGCAATAAATGGTTGGACCCCAACAAATTTCCTTTGGAGGAGATGTACTCGTTTTCATTTGCCAAGAACACTCCGTTTTTCATTCTTACAATTTCACCGAGTGTTCTTCTTTTTCTGCTACTGCTTTTGGTTTTCGTTTTTGCCTTGATTTGCGTTCAGACCTTGTCATATCTTTTCATCAAGGTGTATTTTTGCCTCTGATCTTTTTTGGTTTTCATCAAAAGAGGTGTCTTTGAAAAATTTCAAATGGTGTTGGAAAAGAGAAAAAGCTTTGTGCAAAATAGTGGTACAAGAAAGAGCTTGTGTAGACTGCGGGTTAGGCTTTTTCATGTCATGCTTGATGTCTTTTTGATAGTATGCTTAGTGGTTTTGCTGTAGCATGACTTGTCTCAAATAACTGAGATTGCTTAATGAGCCTTTGAAAAAAATCATGCGTTGTTTTTATTGTATGGAAGCATTATTTTGGTTTTCTCCTTGATGCTTTATTTGGGTTGACTTGGCGCATGCTCACACATGTTAGACTCTTACAAAGTCGCCAATAGCCTTCATGATCATTTATTTTTTGACTTTTGATGCCATCTTATGCTTCTTTTAATGTCGCTTTGTCGCTTTGCATGATTATGGCCATTATTGCTCTCTTAGTTGGTCGCTCCCAGTCTTTTGCTAGCCCTCGCCTTGTACTGAGTATGAGCTCTACTCGTGCATCCAACTCCTAAAAGCCAAAGTTTTCCAAAGTGTCCACCATACATACCTACTAGCAATTTGCTATTCCAAGTAAATTTGACTTGCTTTTATTTTCTCTTCAAATTAAACTCTTACCAGTGTTATGCGAAATTCGGTTAGTAAAGCTCTCACGAACCGGAAGGCACACTTTACTTTTTCCTGTTCTTAAAAATTTGACATTGTGGTCTCTTATGTTGAGTTGTTATGCTTGCAAGTTGTAAGTTGGATTCTAGCCCAGCCATGCTGTCATGGGCAAGCTTTCAACATTGCACTTCTTATTTGAGTTGATATCGTGATCTTTTGTTTATGGATGCCCGCGGTGTGAAATGAATTGGGAATCTTGTGGGGATCATGGAGTTTGTATATGTGTTAGGGAAACGCCGGGCCGCCAATCTAAGCCATGCATAATTCATGGTGGAAATTTGCAGCATACCCATGGTGAACATTCGACGACGCATCTCACAATAAAAAGCTAAACAAATGGCAAATAAAAGAGATGTCGAGGTGTTCATTGTCTGCTTGTCCTGTCATTTTGGTGTGGTCTTGTTCCATGTCATCGGGCACGGAGGTACCCCATTGGCGGTTCTCAATGATATGCATATACTTACAATGACAACAGCTTTGTTTGGGACTCTAAGTAAAGTAGCATGAGATTTGGGTACTCGTATTCACGGGGCACGAGGTTTTCAACTTATGATTTGTCAAGCATATGCTTCATAATTGTTCTCGCATTAATTTTAACCATTCAAGATGCTTATGATGGGGGCAATGAGAGCTCAAAGCCGGTAAGTACCATAATTTTTGAAGGTTATAAAACTTGCAATCACTGCTTCCCTCTGCGAAGGGCCTTTCTTTTACTTTTATGTTGAGTCACCACCTTCTTTCTTTATGCACCATTAAGAGAGCATAGTTGTCATTCTTAGTGTGATATGCATTGTCCCAAAGTTCATTGATTGATTCATATTGTTGGTTTCACTTGTTCTTAAATTATTTGTATCTAGTCGCCCTCTTAAACTTGAAGGTGTCCTATGCATTTATGTTTTGCTCTCTTTGAAGGACAAGCTGAAAACCATTTGTATGTTTTTCCTTATGATTTGAACACACGTTTGACTTTCATTGTTTCATTTTCATGATCTTTTGTTTGTGTTCATTTGCATTTTTACAACATGGTTGCTAAGTTTCTTATTGTCAAGATTATATCTTTCATGCCCATGTTTTAAGTTCTTATGATCCCAGCTCACAAATGCTTACATATATGATCAAGATTGTGTAGGTGCATGTCACCTCAAAAATTATTCTTTTGTTATCACTTACCTACTCGAGGACGAGCAGGAGTTAAGCTTGGGGATGCTTGATACGTCTCCAACGTATCTATAATTTTTGATGCTCCATGCTTGTTTTTACACCATTTGCCTATTGTTTCGTTACACTTCGTGGCACTTTTATGCATTTTCCTGAACTAACCTATTAACAAGTCGCCACAGTGCCAGTTTCCTGTTTTCTGCTGTTTTTGTGTTTCAGAAGTGATACACAGGAAATATTCTCGGAATTGGACGAAACAAGTTCCTGAAGTCTTATTTTACCCGAAAGCTTCCAGAGATCCGAAGGAGAGAAGGAGGTGGGCCACCAGGGGCCCACACGCCAGGGCGGCGCGGCCAGGCCCCTGGCCGCGCGAGCTTGGCGTGAGGCCGCCTGGTCCCTCCTCTGACATTGCCCCTTCACCTATAAAGACCCCCCGACGGAAAAAACCTAAGTACCCGATCAATTTTCCAGAACACATCGCGATCCGCCGCCGCCGTCGACCCGAAGATCGGGAGGGTCCAGAAGCTCTTCCCGGCACCCTGCCGGAGAGGGGAATCGCCACCGAAGGTCTTCTTCATCGCCATGCTTGCCTCCGGAGCGATGAGTGAGTAGTCTACCTTGGACTATGGGTCCATATCAGTAGCTAGATAGTTGTCTCCTCCACCATGTGCTTCATGTTTAGATCTCATGAGCTGCCCTACATGATTGAGATCACCGTTATGTAATTCTACATGTTTGGTTTGTTGGGATCCGATGAACATTGGTGTTTATGATTAAGTTGCTGTACTGAATATTATCTTTTGTTATCTCTATGTTGTTTATGATCTTGCATGCTCTCCATTGTTAGTAGCTATCTTGGCCGAGTAGTTGCTAGTGACTCCAAGAGGGGGTATTTATGCTCGATAGTGGGTTCATGCCTCTATTTAACCTAGGGGAGTGACAGAAACCTCTAAGGTTGTAGATGTCCTGTTGCTACTAGGGAGAAAACAACATTCATATGCTCAAGGGCATATGATTTGTTTACATTACACACTTTGCTTAATGCAATTATCTGTTGTTCGCAACTTAATACTTGTGGAGTTCTCGGATTGATTCACCACAAATGGATTATTAGTCATAGATGCAGTTGGATGGCGGTCTATGTATTTTGTTGTAATGCCCAGAGTAAATCTCATAGTGATCTTCTTGACATATCACGTTTATCTCTATTCTATCAATTGCCCAACTGTAATTTGTTTACCCAGCATGTGTTATTTTCTTATGAAGAGACACCACTAGTGAACTGTGGACCCCGGTCCTATTTCCATCATGTTGCTATCACCTATTTACTTTACTCGCACTGTTTACTTTACTCGCACTATTTACTTTATTTGCATACTTTATTGTTTTCACTCGATATGCTCATAACCTTTGTTTCAAGCAAACCGGTGAGATTGACAACCTCATCGCAAGTTGGGAACAAAGTACTTGGTTGTTTGTGTGTAGGTTCCGTGTTGCAGCTAGCAAGCAAAGCTTGGATGAGGCGCGATATATAATTGTCCGGAGCTGTCGCAAGCTAGCACGCATCACCTTCAGTCGTTTGTCTCTCCTCTCCAAGAACGATAAACCTTGGTTTCTTAACTGAGGGAAAACTAGCTGCTATACTCATCATACCTTCCTCTTGGGGTTCCCAACGGGCTGGTTATTCACCACGCACAAGGACCGTCTGCTCCCACGTCAACCAAACGCAGCAAAAAGCCAATACTCCAGAAGGTGATGCTTGCTAGCCTAGTGACGCTCCAACAAGGGCGCCGTTAACGATATCTTGTTAGCGCGTCTTCAACTAGTAGCAACGTGGAACCTGCACACAACACAACCAAATACTTTGTTCCCAACTTACGATGAGGTTGTCAATCTCACCGGTTTGCTTGAAATAAAGGGTATGAGCGTATCGAGTGGAAAGCGATAGTAGTATGTGAGTAAAGTAAACAGTGCGAGTAAAGTAAATAGGTGATAGCAATATAATGGAAATAGGACCGGGGTCCACAGTTCACTAGTGGTGTCTCTCCATAAGATAAAATAACACATGCTGGGTAAACAAATTACAGTTGGGCAATTGATAGAATAAAGACAACGTGCTTATGTCGAGAGGATCACTATGAGATTTACTCTGGGCATTACAACAAGATACATACACCGCCATCCAACTGCATCTATGACTAATAATCCACTTGTGGCGAATCAATCCGAGAACTCCACAAGTATTAAGTTGCAAATAACAGATAACTGCATTAAGCAAAGTGTGTAATGTAAACAAAGCATATGCCCTTGAGCATATGAATGTTCTTTTCTCCCTAGTGGCAACAACACATCTACAACCTTAGAGGTTTCTGTCACTCCCCCAGATTAAATAGAGGCATGAACCCAACTATCGATCATAAATACCCCCTCTTGGAGTCACTAGCAACTACTCGGCCAAGATAGCTACTAACAACGGAGAGCATGCAAGATCATAAACAACATAGAGATAACATAAGATAATATTCAGCACATCAACTCAATCATAACACCAATATTCATCGGATCCCAACAAACACAACATGTAGAATTACATAACGGTGATCTCGATCATGTAAGGCAGCTCACGAGACCTAAACATGAAGCACATGGTGGAGAAGACAACCATCTAGCTACTGCTATGGACCCATAGTCCAAGGTAGACTACTCACTCATCGCGCCGGAGGCAAGCATGGCGATGAAGAAGACCTCCAGTGGTGACTCCCCTCTCCAGCAGGGTGCGAGGAAGAGGTTCTGGACCCTCCCAATCTTGGGTCGACGACGGCGGTGGATCGCGATATGTTTCTGGAAAAGTGATCGGGTATTTAGGTTTTTCCCGTCGGGGGGTCTTTATAGGTGAAGGGGCATCGTCAGAAGTGGACCGAGGTGGCCACACACATAGGGGGTGCGGCCTAGCCCTAGGCCATGTCGCCCTGTTGTGTGGGCCCCTCGTGGCCCCACTCTGTCTCCTCTTCGGTTCTCTGGAAGCTTCGGTGAATTTCTGGATGTTTGGCTTTTGTTTCGTCCAATTCCGAGAATATTTCCTGTGTAACTTTTCTGAAACACAAAAACAGCAGAAAATAGGGAACTGGCACTATGGCATCTCGTTAATAGGTTAGTCCCGGAAAATGCATAAAAATGCCACGAAGTGTAACGACACAGTAAGCAAATGGTGTAAAAACAAGCATGGAGCATCAAAAATTATAGATACGTATCAACATCCCCAAGCTTAACTCCTGCTCGTCCTCGAGTAGGTAAGTGATAACAAAATAAATAATTTTTGAGGTGACATGCATCTACACAATCTTGATCATATATGTAAGCGTTGTGCACTGGGATCAAAAGAACTTAAAACACGGGCATGAAAGACATAATCTTGATAGAAGAAACTTAGCAACCATGTTATAACATGAAAAAGAACACAAATGAAAGATCATGAAAATGAAACAATGAAAGTCAAACGTGTGTTCAAATCATATAGAAAAACATACAAATGGTTTTCAGCTTGTCCTTCATGAGAGAGCAAAACATAAATGCATAGGACACCTTCAAGTTTAAGAGGGCGACTAGATACAAATAATTTAAGAACAAGTGAAACCAACATCATGAATCAATCAATGAAAACTTTGGGACAATGCACATTATACTCAGAATGATAACTATGCTCTCTTAGACGGTGATAAAGGTAGAAGGTGGTGACTCAACATAAAAAAGTAAAAGAAAGGCCCTTCGTGGAGGGAAGCGGTGATTGCAAGTTTTATAAACCTTCAAAAATTATGGTACTTACTAGCTTTGAGCTCTCATTGCCCCCATCATAGGCATCTTGAATGGTTAGAGTTAATGCGAGTACAATTATGAAGCATATGCTTGACAAATCATAAGTTGAAAACCTCGTGTCCCGTGAAGTACGAATACCCAAACCTCATGCTACTCGACTGAGAGTCCCAAGCAAGCTCTTGTCATTGTAAATATAAGTGTATCATCGAGAACCGCCAACGGGGTACCTCCTGCCCGATGACATGGAACAAGCCCACATCAAAATGACAAGAGAAACAGACAATGAACACCTCGACGTCTCTTTTATTTACCATTGGTATAGCTTTTTATTGTGAGATGCATCGTCGAATGTCCACTATGGGCATGCTGTAAATTTCCACCATGAATTATGCATGGCTTAGATTAGCAGCCCAGACGTTTCCCTAACACATATAAAAACTCCATGATCCTGCAAGATTCCCAACTTATTTCACATCGTGAGTATCCATAAACAAAAGATCACAATATCAACTCAAATGAAAGATAGTGCAATGTTGAAAGCTTGCCCCATGATGGCATGGCTGGGCTAATTTCCAACTTACAACTTGCAAGCATAACAACTCAACATAAGAGAGCCACAATGTCAAAATTTTAAAAACGAGAAAAGTAAAGTGTGCCATCAGGTTCGTGAGAGCTTTACTGACCAAGTTTCGGATAACACCAAAAAGAGTTTAATTTGAAGGATAGATAAAAGCAAGTCAAATGTACTTTGGAATAGAAAATTGCTAATAGGTATGTATTGTGGACACTTTGGAACAACTTTGTTTTTAGGAGTTGGATGCACGAGTAGAGCTCATACTCAGTACAAAATGAGGGCTAGCAAAAGACTGGGAGCGACCAACTAAGAGAGCAATAACGGCCATAATCATGCATAGCGACAAAGCGACATTAAAAGAAGCATAAGATGGCATCAAAAGTCAAAAACTCAATGATCATAGAGGCTTATGACAACTTTGTATGAGTTAAACATGTGTGAGCATGCGCCAAGTCAACCCAAATAAAGCATCAAAGGAGAAAACCAAAATAATGCTTCCAAATAATTAAAACAATGCATGATTTTTCAAAGGCTCATTAAGCAATCTCAGTCATTTGAGACAAGTCATGCTACAGCAAAACCACTAAGCATACTATCAAAAAGACATCAAGCACGACATGCAAAAGCCTAGGCCGCAGTCTACACAAGCTCCTTCTTGTACCACTTTTCTGCATAAAGCTTTTTCTCTTTTCCAACACCATTCAAACTTTTTTGAAACAACTCTTTTGATGAAAACCAACATGGACCAGAGGTCAAAATACACCTTGATGCAAAGATATAACAAGATCTGAACACAAATCAAGGCGAAAAATGTAAACTAAACGTAGTTCTAGAAAAAGAGAACACTCGTTGAAACGATAAGAGTGAAAAATGGAGTGTTCTCGGCAAATGAAAAGCAAGGCAACTTCTCCAAAAGGAATTTGTTGGGGTCCAACCATTTATTACAGCAAGCAAAATTAAACAAATTTAAAACTAAAACAACTGACGCTCCAAGAAAAATGCATAGTGCATGAAGCAATAAAAATATAGTGTGTTGAAAGGTGACCTGATTTTTGTCGATGAAGAAGGGGTGCCTCGGGGGCATCCCCAAGCTTTGACGCTTGTACTTCTTGGATATTTCTTGGGGTGACATGGGCATCCCCAAGCTTGAGCTTTTGTCCATTCTTCAACTCATCTCATCATTCTCCAATCCCTACACTTGAAAACTTCCTTCATACAAAACTCAACACAATTCTATTGGCAACATTAGTGTAAGCATAACATTGAATCAACCCTTTTTGCTTCAGGTTTCAACTCAAAACCACCACATATAAAGCATATACTACTGTAGCAACTTCCCAAAAAGTTCCGTGATCAAAATAACTCAAAAAGAAAGCGATAAAGCGGCAAACACAAATATTGGCAGAAATCTGTCAAAACAGAACAGCTGATAAATGTCGAATTTTTAGAGGGTTTTATGTTGCTCAAATAAAAAAGTGTTAAACTAACGAAAGTTTGGATATAACCTGGGGCATATGCACAAGAAATCGCAGGTCCAAAATATATTCTGAGAATTTTCATGAATTTTTACCGTGCAGCACCGAAATCTGTTTCAGGAGAGCAACATCCCCAAATCTTACCCCACTCAAATTAGAGGCTTCTCTTGGCATAAAAACGAAATAAAAATGATAAGGAGAGGTTATTACAGTAGTAATAACTTCCAAGACTCAAAAAAATAAAAATAACTAAAAGAAAAAACATTGGGTTATCTCCCAAGAGTGCTTTTCTTTAACGCCTTTGAGCTAGGCTCAGTAATTCGAGAAGATGCTCACATAAGAAATATGAATTGAAGTAAAAGAGAGCATCAAGGAGCAAATATGAAACACATTTAAGTCTAACCCACTTCCTATGCCTAGGAATCTTGTAAGAAAATAAATCAAAGAAGCACATAGTAACAAGCATGGGTAGATAAAATAAGAGCAACTTCGGAACTTTCAATATAAAGAGAGGTGTTTTAGTAACATGAAAATTCCAACAACCATATTTTCCTCTCTCATAATAATTTTCAGTAGCATTATGAACAAACTCAACAATATAAATATCACACGCACCCTCCTTTAAGCATGGAGGGCGATCAAATAAGGTATTAGTTAAAGAGTTACTCTTATTGGGAGGTAGACATGGGTAGCTCCATTCTTCCTCCTCTTGATCATCACTCTCCTCCTCTTTTTCATCCAATGAGCTTCCAGTTTCAGCAATTTCTTCTTCCATAGGCTCCTTCAAGGCATTAGTCTCTTCCGTTGGAGAGCATCTAATAAGATATTTAAAAATATAGCCATTTTCTTCCTTGTAATTATCAAAGTAAAATTTAAGTATATCATAAACCTCATATTTATAAGGTGCATCATCAGTATTTTCAAGCAAATAAGCAAGTTCAAATGCACCCTTCCAAGCAATAAATTCTTCAATTTGTTCCACATCATAAAAGTCATAATTTCTATTAATATAAGAAGATATGGTAACATCATCATTATACTCACATTGAAAAGGGAGGTGTTTATACCTCCTACAGCAACAAGATCTATCAAAGCAATAAGTAACATTATAAGTAGAGCAGACATTTCTAGCAATGATATACAATCTATTGATTTGTTCCTGATACGTCCAAAATGTATCTACTTTCCCGAACACTGTTGCTATTGTTTCTCCTCTAATTTGTGTGTTTTGAATACAACTAACGCAGACTAACGCTGTTTTCAGCAGAATTGCTCTGGTGTCTCATTTTTGTGCAGAAATTGCAAAAATTCTATTTTGCCAGAAGACCCACGGAGCCAGAAGGAGAGATGAAGGGAGGCAGTGGCCTGGGCTCACCACCAGGGGGCGCGGCCCAGGCCTGGCCGTGCCCACGTATGGTGAGGCCGCCTCGGCCGTCGCCTCGGCCCCTCCTTCCGCCTACATATACCTGATGACCTGAAAACAGCGGGGGTTCGGCGTTTTTCCCAGATAGACTTCTGTTGCGCCGCCACCATCAGAAACCGCGATTCAGAACCAGAAACTCCGTTCTGGCACCCTGTCGGGACAGGTTTTTGGAGGAGATCTTCATCACCGACATCTCTCCATCAACCATCCATGACTCCCCCATTCATGTGTGAGTAATTCCCGCTGTAGGCGAAGGGGATGGTAGGGATTGGATGAGATCATTCATGTAATTTGCTATGAGATTGTTAGGGCATAGTGCCTAGTATCTTTTATTAGTGCTTATGACATTGTTGCAACTTGTTGTGCTTAATGCTTGTCACTTTGGGCATGAGTGCCATGATTTCAGATCTGAACTTGTTATTGTTTTATGATGATACTTATTATTTATGATCTTATCTACAAGTTGTATACACATATTGTTGTCCGGAACCCGAGGCCCCAAAGTGACAGAAATTGGGATAACCGGAGGGGATGGCTGTGATGTGAGGATCACATGTATTCACCGAGTGCTAATGCTTTGCTCTAGTACTTTATTAAAAGGAGTACCTTAATTACCAGTAGTTTCCCTTGAGGCCCTGCTACAACAGGCTGGTAGGACAAAAGATGCCGTGCAAGTTTCTCATTGCGAGCACATACGACTATATACGGAACACATGCCTATGATTGTTAGTACTAGGATGCTTTATATTATTTATCTGCAATTGCCCATGTCTCACTGATTTCATGAATTATCTTATCCATGCAACGCCCGTACATCCGTCCCTATGCCTATAGTATTTCATCCTACTGTTTACTATTGCTACTATTACCGCTTTTATTTTACTATTGTTGTTACTGTTTCACTACTATCACCACTATAAAACTGTTGCTACTGATAAACTGCTGCAAGCAAGTCTGTTTCTAGGTGCAGCTGAATTGACAACTCATCTGTTAAGGCTTATAAATATTCTTTGGCTCCCCTTGTGTCAAATCAATAAATTTGGGTTTTACTTCCCTCGAAGACTGTTGCGATCTCCTATACTTGTGGGTCATCAAGACTATTTTTTGGTGCCGTTGCCGGGAAGCATAGCTTTATTTGTAAGTCCACTTGGAATTCATATTGTTCGCTGCAATCCTTTCATCATGGGTAAACCTCGTGATGGAAAAGTTCCTATATTGCCATCCACTACAAGAAGAGGTACGACTCTGAACACCTCTATTGCTTATGATTCACCATCTCTTATGAGTAAGTTGCTTACACCACCACACGCACACGCTACTACTTTTGCTGAGTTTGAAAATGCCACTGATAATTTAGATGATGCTTCTAATGTGCTTGATGAGAGTGGTTCGCTAGGTTCCTTTTTAGATGCTACAATTGCTAGAGCTAAGATGGGAAACACCATTGTTACACCTGTTAGTTCACCTGAGTCTAGGAAATGTCCTAGTGATGATTTTGATGACGCTTATATTGAGCTCGATGATGATTTTATTGCTGAAGCTCGTGCTACTCGTGATGCTAAAGCTGTTAAGGAACTTCTAGCGAGACGTGTTGTTAGATATAAATTGTCTCCTGATCCTAAGTTTGCTGCTTCTCCCATAAATATTAGAGATAAAGATTATGATTTCTCTTTAGATTTATCTTACATATCTATTGTTGAGAAAGAGCCTTTTTGTGGTACTGAGAATGAAAGTGCTATGGAGCACATGGATGAGCTTTCTACCTTGAGTAATTTGTTTTCTGATGATATTAAGCTCCGCACTTACTTTGTTGCTAAGATTTTTTCTTTCTCGTTGAAAGATGCAGCTAAAACTTGGTTTAATAGTTTGTCTCCTGGATCTCTTAATAGTCCTATTGCTTTGGTTAATGCTTTCTTTCAGAAATATTTTCCTGCTAGTGCTCAACATGCTGCTGTGCAGAAAATCTTTGACTTTGAATAGGGAAAAGGAGAGATATTGCCTGAATCTTGGGCAAGGTTTTGTTCTTTAATTAGAGCATTGCCTAAGGAGCCATTGCCTAAAAATGAACTCCTTGATATATTTGATAGAGGACTAACTGATGAATCTAAGACATATCTGGATAGTTGTGTTGGTTGTGTTTTCAGGGAAAGAACTCCAGCTGAAGCCGAAGAACTAATGGTTAAAATAAGCCGGAATCATGATGATTGGACTATGGCTGAGTCAACACCCGCACCAGTGCCAACTCCAGAACCGACACCGAAGAATAGAGGGATAATTAAATTAAATGATGAAGTTATGAGGGAAGCCAAGAAATCTCTTAAGGAGAAAGGTATTAAGGCCGAAGATGTGAAGAATTTACCTCCTATAGAAGAATTATGTAAGCCAATCCCTCACTCATCCACTATTGAGGTACACTCTCTCCAACACTTTGATGATAGAGATATTCCTTACTCTAAACCTCCTGGTCAATGCTTAGATGAGTTAGATAATTTTATTGTTAAGCAAGATAATTTTAATAGAATGGTGCAGAGTCATTTGTTGGAAAATTCTAGAGCTATTAACAAGTTGCAGGATATTGTAGAGAGAACCTCCAATGATGTGAAGATACTTGTTAAACATTTTCAAATGGTTCAGACTCAAATTGATCAGCTTACCAAGGTGCAAAAAGACTTGCTAGTTAATGCAGCAAGAGAAAAAAATAAGCGTGTGAAATATGCACAAGAGGAGGTGCTACCACTCAAGACCCCTTATATCCTGAAGGACATCCTAAGAGGATCGAGCAAGATTCTCAACACACTTCAAGAGATGATATTCCTTCCAAGAAGAAGAAGAAGCATAAAACAACTGCAGAATCCTCTGAAGCAGGTAAAGATCCTAATAGTGTTTCTATTTCTGATGCGGAAACTGAACCAGGTGATGCTTCCGACAAAGAAGAAGTTGAAGAGGAACCAGAAAAGCTTGCTAAGAATGCAAAGTACACCAAAGAAGACTTCATTGCCAACAAGCATGGTAATGAGAGAGAACCTTGGGTGCAGAAACCAATGCCTTTTCCTGGTAAGAAACACAAATCCAAGGAAGAAGAACACTACAACAGGTTTTGTGAATGGATGAAGCCTTTATTTTTGCAAATTCCTTTGACTGATGCTATTAGAATGCCTCCTTATGCAAAGTATATGAAAGATATTGTTACTAACAAAAGAAAGATTCCTAATGAGGAAATTTCCACTTTACTTGCTAATTATTCTTTTGATGGTAAAATTCTAGAGAAGCTTGGAGATCCAGGTATACCAACTATTCCTTGCTCCATTAAAAATAACTATGTTAGAACTGCTTTATGTGATTTAGGAGCCGGAGTTAGTGTCATGCCTTTTTCTCTTTATGAGAGACTTGACCTAGAAAAATTGGTATCGACTGATATATCTTTGCAGATGGCTGATAAGTCTACTACTATTCCTATTGGTATATGTGAAAATGTTTCTGTTCAAGTTGCTAACAGTTGTTTGATATTAACTGACTTTGTTGTGTTGGAAATGCCTGAAGATGATAATATGTCTATTATTCTTGGGAGACCTTTTCTAAACACTGCAGGTGATGTTATTAATTGCAATCAAGGAAAAGTAACTTTTAATGTCAATGACAAAGAGTATACGGTTTATTTTCCCAAGAAGATTGATAGAAAGAATGCTCTAAATTCAATCAAGAATGTTGAGACCATCAGAGTTGGTCAGATTATTTGTTCAGAGCAAAAGCCCAAGGAAGAATATAAAATTGTTATGATTGGGACTATGCCTATCAAGGTCAAGGTAACATAAGCATATAGTGAAATGCAAAGTTTTGCCTCATAAAAAATTAGTTTGGTAACAAGACTTGATCAACCTTGTTAACAAAGTGATTTTATATGAATGAAACTTTGTTTTCACCACATTTACTCAACCTCACTCATTTTTACTTTCACCATTTTTGTTTCCTTTGTTAGTTACATGATTAGAATATCTTAGAGCTGATGCATACTTGGTTTTGATTTGCTTGCAATCATGCCATCTTCGTTTTCCCGACTTTTTAATCTGTTGTCAAAATTCCAAAAAATCCTCGAAAATAAAGTTTCTCGAAAAATTCCAGAAAAATCTTTTTAAATTTTTATGTCAAAATGGGGCAGAGAGACACCTGGGAGACCTCAGGGGGACCTACCACGCCACCTCACCACCAGGGGGCGCGGCCCAGCCCTGGCCGCGCCCACCTAAGGTGAGGGAGGCCCCCCTGGCCTCTCACTTATCTCTTCCTCCCCGACTCTTTCTCTCTCCCGAAAACAACGACACACCAGCTCAAACTCGTGTTCTTGCTGCTCTACATCTCGATTTTTTGATCTCCTTGCTCAGCCCATCATTGTTGCTGAGATTTGGAGCATTTGTTCTCCGGTATGTGACTCCTTCGATTGTCCAAGTAGAATTTTGTTTAGTGGAGTATATCTTGAGTATTTTAGTTCTATAGGCTGCAGGTGAAATGAGTTTGCATGCTTGTTCTATTGCTTAGAAATGTTATTATGATGCATGTTAGCTCTCTAGTAACTCCCTATAGTAGTTTCCTACATTTGCTTGTCTCAAAATCATTTTTTTATGAGGTTTGTTAAAAATTTCAGAAATGGAGGAGAATGCATACCAACTCTTTCAACATGAACTAGAAGTGCATGAGGTCATGAGAGTTCACCGTGAAGAAAGGGTCTTTCCCTCAATCTATCCATGCTCAGAGTTCATGAATGCTGCTGGAATCCTGCAAGACTTCCAAACTCTAATTTCTAATGCAGGATTGGAGCATTTTATTGATGATGAACCTCCCCAATATGTTAAACTAACAATGTCTATGGTGCAGGACTTTAGATTCAGTTGGTCCACATCTAACCCCCATGGTTCATTATAAAATCTACAATAAATCTGTGGACTTCCCCTTTGATGTTTTCTATGCAGCCATTAGAGTACCACAGTGGGGATCGCGCGAAAGGATGAAGGAACGGCCTAAGCCATTGACGGACATCTATGAGGAGATTTGTCAAGGAAGAAGCTTCTCAGGAGAGAGTGGTAAAATTCGAAATATTCATTATCCATCCATTCTATATTTTTCCCACTTTATTACCAAGTGTGTTCTCGCTAGGAAAGTTGCAAATAAGTTGTCCTCCTGTGATCTAGCTTTTATTGCTGCTGCTTTGAGAGGTGATAGGACTTATAATTTGGGTGCTTTAATAGCTTTCCATCTAGATGCTAACCGTGAGAAAGGGGGGGTCTGTGGAGGTCTTATTGCTTCACATTTGTTAGCTTTGCATGGTGTAGTGCCTCATGTTTTGGATCTTCAGTTTCTAGTAGAGAGACTTGATCTTAATTCTATGATACATCATAAGTTTGTTTCTCCTCATGTCTATTTGACTAACTTGACGTTTGAGATTGCCTTTTTCAAGAAATCTACCTGGAAGGTAGTGAAGACTGATCGATCAGTCCATTTGCCTACACCTCTTTTGTTTAACCTTGATCGCAGGAATGGATGGTCACTCACAAAGGGTGAGCTCGACGCATATCTAGAGGAGCACCCGCTGCCTGTGCACGATGGAGAGGCGACCGAGGAGTCGGTCCAGCCCTCTAACATTGTGGAGTTCCCATACCAATAGCCTTATTATGATTATACACCATCTGCTTCATCTTCACAGGGGCCAAGCTATTACTTTACCAATGATGACCCACCGGCATGGGGCATGTATCAGAGACAAGGTTGATCTCCACTTAGGCCAAAAGCCTAAGCTTGGGGGGGGAGGTACGCCGACGATTCACTCATCTACATATCATATTTAGTCAGTCCTATGTATATCCATGTTTCATTTTCTTTTCATTATTGTTCTTGTTCTTATTTCTACTTTCCTAGAACACAAAAAGACCAAAAATATTTCCGTTGTTTCTCTTTGTTTGCCTTTTTAAGTTTCCAGCTTTGGCTTGCTTTACTTGCTATTTTTGGTTTGAAGTTTGAGAAATCCAAAAATATTTTGCTTTGTTTGCTATTTCCTTTGGTTCTTGTTTCTCAAAAAAATCAAAAACCCAAAAATATTTGTTGTTCTTCTTCGGTTTTGTTAAGTTTGTTGCAGAGTTCAGTCTCTTGTGACTCCATTGGAGCTTGGTATTCACTTTATATTATTCAAGCCACACAAGTGAAAGAGCAATAATGACGACATATGACAATCCGAGATGTGGTAAGAGGCTGGTATGAACTCTATTTGTTTTCATTTTTGTACATATACTCATCTATGTGGACATGCTTAGTCGGTTCATGTAAGGTATATATGTTATTTAATGGATGCTTTGTAGTTCTTGCTCTCATATGAATAGTTCCAATTTACTAATAGTTTGTAGCATGTCATGTAGATGCTTGCTAGCATTGTTTTATTCATAATATGGTATATTATTGTGGTATCCACCTCTGAAAGTTTCAACTGTATCGACTTGGCACATGCTCAAGCATGCACATGACTGAACAAAAAGTCAATTAAGCCTCGATGATTTACTTTGCCTCAGAGTTCTTGTATCATTTTTATGCCTATATTAATTTTGTTTTGTTGCAAGCATGATTATGACAGTTATTGCTCTCTCGATTGTCGCTTCCTAGTATTTTGCTAGCCTTCACTTGTACTGAGAGGGAATACTTCTCGTGTATCCAATTACCAAAAACCAAGTCTTCCAAAGAGTCCACTATAAATTCCTATGCATGGTATTTCAAAGCCATTCCAAGTAAATTTTCATGTGCTACCTTTCAAAACTTTCAAATACTTCTCATTTTGTGCCACTGTTTTTAGCTCATGAGGACGTAGTGGTCGGAATTACTATCTTCCATATTAAATTGAGTACCCCTCGACTAGGCAGCTTCATCTGCTCGCCATTAATTTTGCAAGGGAGCTGGTCAGACCATTGTAATCTAATTTTAAAAAGAAAAAAGAAAAAGAGCACTCCTCTATGGTATGTGAAAGTTGGTGGGCACCCGATGGAATTGGTTAGCCATGGTTTGAGAAAGGAAAAAAAGGTGGGGAGGAGTGCCAAAGCTTTATAAAAGAGCACCAATGTGCCAAATTTTCAAAGAACTCGGAACCGCTCTCACTTGTTTATTATGGAAGATAGCAAGTCCCCATTGCCAGTCGTTGACATGAAACAACCACCTCTCAAAATAAATTTTTATCTCTGTTTTACAAATGAAAAGCTCTAGCACATGTTAAATCACTGCTTCCCTCTGCGAAGGCCCTTTCTTTTACTTTTATGTTGAGTCTTCATCTTCTAACTTTAAAGCACCTTCTTGAGAGCATAACTGTTATTCTTAGTGTAATGTGCTTGTCCCAGAACACGGTTAATTGTGGTATAATTTTGATGCTTGTATCTTTGATATTTTTACTTCTAGTCTTCTCTTGGATTTCAGAGGTGCCTCAGCATTTATGTTTTGCTCCACAAATAAAGGCAAGCGGGATACCACTCTTTCATATCATTTATGAGCATTAAAATCTTGCAACTTCTTATGTTTCATGTTACTTGTTATTAGTGCATTGGCACTCTTTCATAGCTTGCTTGACTATGAGGTAACATTAGTTGCATACTTCTTATTATGAATTGCTTGAGTACTTGATCATATAGTTAGTATTTATACATCTATGAAGCAAATGTGTTCGTGAAAGTTTCTTTTATCGCTCTCAGTTGTTAACTGAATTGCTTGAGGACAAGCAAATAGCTAAGCTTGGGGGGAGTTGATACGTCCAAAATGTATCTACTTTCCCGAACACTTTTGCTGTTGTTTCTCCTCTAATTTGTGTGTTTTGAATACAACTAACGCGGACTAACGCTGTTTTCAGCAGAATTGCTCTGGTGTCTCCTTTTTGTGCAGAAATCCGACTTTCAGGAAAAATCCCGGAAAATATTGCAAAAATTCTATTTTGCCAGAAGACCCACGGAGCCAGAAGGAGAGACGAAGGGAGGCAGTGGCCTGGGCTCACCACCAGGGGGCGCGGCCCAGGCCTGGCCGCGCCCACCTATGGTGAGGCCGCCTCGGCCGTCGCCTCGACCCCTCCTTCCGCCTACATATACCTGATGACCTAAAAACAGCGGGGGTTCGGCGTTTTTCCCAGATAGACTTCTGTTGCGTCGCCACCATCAGAAACCGCGATTCGGAACCAGAAACTCCATTCTGGCACCCTGTAGGGACGGGGATTTGGAGGAGATCTTCATCACCATCATCACTGACGTCTCTCCATCAACCATCCATGACTCCCCCATTGATACGTCTCCAACGTATCTATAATTTTTGATGCTCCATGCTTGTTTTTACACCATTTGCCTATTGTTTCGTTACACTTCGTGGCACTTTTATGCATTTTCCAGAACTAACCTATTAACGAGTTGCCACAGTGCCAGTTCCCTGTTTTCTGCTGTTTTTGTGTTTCAGAAGTGATACACAGGAAATATTCTCGGAATTGGACGAAACAAGTTCCTGAAGTCTTATTTTACCCGGAAGCTTCCAGAGATCCGAAGGAGAGAAGGAGAGGGGCCACCAGGGGCCCACATGCCAGGGCGGCGCGGCCAGACCCTGGCCGCGCGAGCCTGGCGTGAGGCCGCCTGGTCCCTCCTCTGACATCGCCCCTTCGCCTATAAAGACCCCCCGACGGAAAAAACCTAAGTACCTGATCACTTTTCCAGAACACATCGCGATCCGCCGCCGCCGTCGACCCGAAGATCGGGACGGTCCAGAAGCTCTTCCCGGCACCCTGCCGAAGAGGGGAATCGCCACCGGAGGTCTTCTTCATCACCATGCTTGCCTCCGGAGCGATTAGTGAGTAGTCTACCTTGGACTATGGGTCCATAGCAGTAGCTAGATGGTTGTCTCCTCCACCATGTGCTTCATGTTTAGATCTCATGAGCTGCCCTACATGATTGAGATCACCGTTACGTAATTCTACATGTTTGGTTTGTTGGGATCCGATGAATATTGGTGTTTATGATTAAGTTGCTGTACTGAAATATATCTTTTGTTATCTCTATGTTGTTTATGATCTTGCATGCTCTCCGTTGTTAGTAGCTATCTTGGCCGAGTAGTTGCTAGTGACTCCAAGAGGGGGTATTTATGCTCGATAGTGGGTTCATGCCTCTATTTAACCTAGGGGAGTGACAGAAACCTCTAAGGTTGTAGATGTGCTGTTGCTACTAGGGAGAAAACAACATTCATATGCTCAAGGGCATATGCTTTGTTTACATTACACACTTTGCTTAATGCAATTATCTGTTGTTCGCAACTTAATACTTGTGGAGTTCTCGGATTGATTCGCCACAAGTGGATTATTAGTCATAGATGCAGTTGGATGGCGGTCTATGTATTTTGTTGTAATGCCCAGAGTAAATCTCATAGTGATCTTCTTGACATATCACGTTTATCTTTATTCTATCAATTGCCCAACTGTAATTTGTTTACCCAGCATGTGTTATTTATCTTATGGAGAGACACCACTAGTGAACTGTGGATCCCGGTCCTATTTCCATCATATTGCTATCACCTGTTTACTTTACTCGCACTGTTTACTTTACTCGCACTGTTTACTTTATTCGCATACTCTATTGTTTTCCACTTGATACGCTCATAACCTTTGTTTCAAGCAAACCGGTGAGATTGACAACCTCATCGCAAGTTGGGAACGAAGTACTTGGTTGTGTTGTGTGCAGGTTCCGCGTTGCAGCTAGCAAGCAAAGCTTGGACGAGGCGCCATATATAAATTGTCCGAAGCTGTCGCAAGCCAGCAAGCATCACCTTCAGTCGTTTGTCTCTCCTCTCCAAGAACGATAAACCTTGGTTTCTTAACTGAGGGAAAACTAGCCGCTATACTCATCACACCTTCCTCTTGGGGTTCCCAACGGGCTGGTCATTCACCACGCATCAAGCTAATTTTCTGGTGCCGTTGCCGAGGAGGAAGTAGAAGACTTCTGCGAGGGGACTTTTCGCATGCACATCCTTTACTTTGTTTTATTGTTTTGCTTTACTTTATTTATTTTACCTGCATCATTTTATATCAAAAACCCAAAAAAATTAGAATCCTTGGTAGTTGTTTTTACTTGTTTACTTTCGTTTTGCTGAAATGGCCAATCCTGAAAACACCAAGTTGTGTGACTTCACTAGCACAAACAATAGTGATTTTATCTGCACTCCTATTGCACCACCTGCTACTGCTGCAAACTTTTATGAGATTAAGCCTGCTTTGTTGAACCTTGTTATGAAAGAGCAATTCTATGGTGCTAGTACTGAAGATGCTGCAGCTCATCTCAACAATTTTGTTGAGCTATGTGAGATGCAGAAATATAAGGATGTTGATAGTGATATTATTAAGCTCAAGTTGTTTCCTTTTTCTTTGAGAGGAAAAGCTAAAGATTGGTTGATGTCTTTGACTAAGAATAGTATTGATTCATGGGCTAAGTGTAAGGATGCTTTTATTGGTAGATACTATCCTCCTGCTAAGATTATATCTTTGCGTAGCAATATTATGAAGTTTACTCAGTTTGATAATGAATATGTTGCTCAAGCTTGGGAAAGAATGAAATCTATGATAAAGAATTGCCCCACTCATGGACTGACTACTTGGATGATTATCCAAACTTTTTATGCATGACTGAATTTTTCTTCAAGGAACCTACTTGATTCAGCTGCTGGAGGCACTTTTATGTCCCTTACCTTGGGCGCCGCATCAAAGCTACTCGACAAAATGATGGTAAATTATTCCGAATGGCACACCGAGAGAGCTCCACAAGGTAAGAAGGTAAATTCTGTTGAGGAAACCTCTTCCTTGAATGATAAGATTGATACCATTATGGCTATGCTTGCTAATGATAGGACTCATGTTGATCCTAATAATGTTCCTTTAGCCTCTCTGGTTGCTCAAGAAGAGCATGTTGATGTGAATTTCATTAGAAACAATAATTTTAACAACAATGCTTATAGGAACAATTTTGCTAGTAACAATTATAGGCCGTATCCTTCTACCAATGGTAATGGTTATGGTAACTCTTATGGTAATTCCTACAACAACACTAGGGCCACGCCCTCCGAGCTTGAGGTAATGCTCAAGGACTTCATCGGTAAGCAAACTGCTTTTAACAAGTCTGTTGAGGAAAAATTAGGCAAAAATTGATATTCTTGCTTCTAAAGTTGATAGCCTTGCTTATGAAGTTGAACTTCTGAAATTAAAAGTGTTGCCTAATGATGTTAAAGAGAACAATGTTTTTGCTACCGCTAATGCTATTCAAGTTGGAATTGATGAAAATATTAGATTGTTAGCGGAATTGCATGCCAGGTGGGAAAGAGAAGATGAGATGGCTAGAGAGATGAAGGTATGTACCATTACTACCTCTAATGATGTTGCTCCTAATGCTAGCAATCCTCTTACTTTGATTGGGGTAGAGAAAACTCCCACTCCTTGTGTTAAAAAGCCTAAAACTGCCAAAACTTTTTCTCAAAAGAGTGCTGAAATTTTTCGGAGTGTGGGGGATGATAGCTCTACTTCTTTTAATGATTTTGATGTTGATGGCTGCAATATATCTGAAGTTATTTTGTTCTTGCAAAAGCTTGCTTTGACTCCCAATGCTAGTTCTTTAAATATTGCTTTTACTAAGCATATAACCAATGCTCTCAAGAAAATTAGGGATGAAAAGTTGAAGCAAAAAGCTTCTGTTCCCAAGAAGTTAGAAGATGGTTGGGAACCCATCATTGATATGCATGTTAATGGTTATGATTGCCATGCTTTATGTGATCTAGGTGCTAGTATTTCTATCATGCCTAGAAATATTTATGACATGCTTGATTTACCACCGCTTGAAAAATGTTATTTTGATGTCCCTATTGCTGATGTTGCTAAGAAGAAACCTTTGGGAAGGATTAATGATGTTCTTATTGTGGTTAACAATAACCTTGTTCTTGTTGATTTTCTTATTATGGACGTTGAATGCCATGCTTCATGTCCTATTATTTTAGGAAGACCCTTTCTTCGAACTGTAGGTGCTATCATTGATACGAGGGAAGGCACTATCAAATATCAATTCCCACTAAAGAAAGGTATGGAACACTTCCCTAGGAAAAGAAAGAAATTACTTTTTGACTCTATTCTTAGAGCAAATTATGAGCTTGATGCTTCATCACTTGATATTACTTGATTCGTAATTTTCTGCGCCTAGCTCAAAGGCGTTAAAGAAAAGCACTCTTGGGAGATAACCCAATGTTTTTATTTTCAGTACTTTTTCTTTTATTTGAGTCTTGGAAGTCATTACTACTGTAATGACCGCTCCTTATCTTGTTTATTTTGTTTTTGTGCCAAGAGAAGCCTCTAATTTGAGTGAGGTAAAGATTTGGGGATGTTGCTGTCCTGAAACTGTTTTCGGTGCTACACCGTAAAAATTCGTATAAATTCTCTGTATATCTTTTGGACCTGCGATTTCTTGTGCATATGCCCCAGGTTATATCCAAACTTTTGTTCGTTGAACACTTTTTGATTTGAGCAACAGAAAACCCCTCAAAAATTCGTCCTTTGTCAGCTGTTCAGTTTTGACAGATTTCTGCCAATATTTGTGTTTGCCACTTTATCGCTTTCTTTTGAGTTCTTTTGATCACGGAACTTTTGGAGAAGTTGCTACAGTAGTATTTGCTATATATGTGGTGGTTTTGAGTTGAAACCTGAAGCAAAAATAGGATTGATTATATGTTATGCTTGCACTAATGTTGCTAATAGAATTGTGTTTAGTTTTGTATGAAGGAAGTTTTCAAGTGTAGGGATTGGAGAATGATGAGATGAGTTGAAGAATGGACAAAAGCTCAAGCTTGGGGATGCCCAGCACCCCAAGAAATATCCAAGAAGTACAAGCGTCAAAGCTTGGGGATGCCCCCGAGGCACCCCTTCTTCATCGGCAAAAATCAGGTCACCTTTCAAAACGCTATATTTTTATTGCTTCATGCACTATGTGTTTTGCTATTCCAAGTAAATTTGACTTGCTTTTATTTTCTCTTCAAATTAAACTCTTACCAGTGTTATGCGAAATTCGGCCAGTAAAGCTCTCATGAACCGAAAGGCACACTTTACTTTTTCCTGTTCTCAAAAATTTGACATTGTGGTCTCTTATGTTGAGTTGTTATGGTTGCAAGTTGTAAGTTGGATTCTAGCCCAGCCAAGCTGTCATGGGGCAAGCTTTCAACATTGCACTTCTTATTTGAGTTGATATCGTGATCTTTTGTTTATGGATGCCCGCGGTGTGAAATGAATTGGGAATCTTGTGGGGATCATGGAGTTTGTATATGTGTTAGGGAAACACCGGGCCGCCAATCTAAGCCATGCATAATTCATGGTGGAAATTTGCAGCATACCCATGGTGAACATTCAACGACACATCTCACAATAAAAAGCTAAACAAAAGGCAAATAAAAGAGATGTCGAGGTGTTCATTGTCTGCTTGTCCTGTCATTTTGGTGTGGGCATGTTCCATGTCATCGGGCACGGAGGTACCCCATTGGCGGTTCTCAATGATATGCATATACTTACAATGACAAGAGCCTTCCTTGGGACTCTAAGTAAAGTAGCAAGAGGTTTGGGTACTCGTATTCACGGGGCACGAGGTTTTCAACTTATGATTTGTCAAGCATATGCTTCATAATTGTTCTCGCATTAACTTTAACCATTTAAGATGCTTATGATGTGGGCAATGAGAGCTCAAAGCCGGTAAGTACCATAATTTTTGAAGGTTATAAAACTTGCAATCACAGCTTCCCTCTGCGAAGGGCCTTTCTTTTACTTTTATGTTGAGTCACCACCTTCTTTCTTTATGCACCATTAAGAGAGCATAGTTGTCATTCTTAGTGTGATATGCATTGTCCCAAAGTTCATTGATTGATTCATATTGTTGGTTTCACTTGTTCTCAAATTATTTGTATCTAGTCGCCCTCTTAAACTTGAAGGTGTCCTATGCATTTATGTTTTGCTCTCTTTGAAGGACAAGCTGAAAACCATTTGTATGTTTTTCCTTATGATTTGAACACACGTTTGACTTTCATTGTTTCATTTTCATGATCTTTTGTTTGTGTTCATTTGCATGTTTACAACATGGTTGCTAAGTTTCTATTGTCATGATTATATCTTCATGCCCATGTTTTAAGTTCTTATGATCCCAGCTCACAAATGCTTACATACATGATCAAGATTGTGTAGGTGCATGTCACCTCAAAAATTATTCTTTTGTTATCACTTACCTACTCGAGGACGAGCAGGAGTTAAGCTTGGGGATGCTTGATACGTCTCCAACGTATCTATAATTTTTGATGCTCCATGCTTGTTTTTACACAATTTGCCTATTGTTACGTTACACTTCGTGGCACTTTTATGCATTTTCCGGAACTAACCTATTAACGAGTTGCCACAGTGCCAGTTCCCTGTTTTCTGCTGTTTTTGTGTTTCAGAAGTGATACACAGGAAATATTCTCGGAATTGGACGAAACAAGTTCCTAAAGTCTTATTTTACCCGGAAGCTTCCAGAGATCCGAAGGAGAGAAGGAGAGAAGGAGAGGGGCCACCAGGGGCCCACACACCAGGGCGGCGCGGCCAAGCCCCTGGCCGCGCGAGCCTGGCGTGAGGCCACCTGGTCCCTCCTCTGACATTGCTCCTTCGCCTATAAAGACCCCCCCGACGGAAAAAACCTAAGTACCCGATCACTTTTCCAGAACACATCGCCAAAAGGTTATCAATCCAGTAGGAAAAAGCCAATACTCAAAAAGGTGATGCTTGCTAGCCTAGTGACACTCCAACAAGGGCGCCGTTAACGATATCTTGTTAGCGCGTCTTCAACTAGTAGCAACGTGGAACCTGTACACAACACAACCAAATACTTTGTTCCCAACTTACGATGAGGTTGTAAATCTCACCGGTTTGCTTGAAACAAAGGGTATGAGCATATCGAGTGGAAAGCGATAGTAGTATGCGAGTAAAGTAAACAATGCGAGTAAAGTAAATAGGTGATAGCAATATAATGGAAATAGGACCAGGGTCCACAGTTCACTAGTGGTGTCTCTCCATAAGATAAAATAACACATGTTGGGTAAACAAATTACAGTTGGGCAATTGATAGAATAAAGACAACGTGCATATGTCAAGAGGATCACTATGAGATTTACTCTGGGCATTACAACAAGATACATAGACCACCATCCAACTGCATCTATGACTAATAATCCACTTATGGCGAATCAATCGAAGAACTCCACAAGTATTAAGTTGTGAACAACAGATAACTGCATTAAGCAAAGTGTGTAATGTAAACAAAGCATATGCCCTTGAGAATATGAATGTTGTTTTCTCCCTAGTGGCAACAGCACATCTACAACCTTAGAGGTTTCTGTCACTCCCCCGGATTAAATAGAGGCATGAACCCAACTATCGAGCATAAATACCCCCTCTTGGAGTCACTAGCAACTACTCGGCCAAGATAGCTACAAACAACGGAGAGCATGCAAGATCATAAACAACATAGAGATAACATAAGATAATATTCAGCACATCAACTCAATCATAACACCAATATTCATCGGATCCCAACAAACACAACATGTAGAATTACATAACGGTGATCTTGATCATGTAAGGCAGCTCATGAGATCTAAACATGAAGCACATGGTGGAGAAGACAACCATCTAGCTACTGCTATGGACCCATAGTCCAAGGTAGACTACCCACTCATCGCGCCGGAGGCAAGCATGGCGATGAAGAAGACCTCCGGTGGCGATTCTCCTCTCTGGCAGGGTGCCGGGAAGAGCTTCTGGACCCTCCCGATCTCGGGTCGATGACGGCGGCGGATCACGATATGTTTCTGGAAAAGTGATCGGGTATTTAGGTTTTTCCCGTCGGGGGGTCTTTATAGGCGAAGGGGCATCGTCGGAAGTGGACCGAGGTGGACACACACATAGGGGATGCGGCCTAGCCCTGGGCCGCGCCGCCCTGTTGTGTGGGCCCCTCGTGGCCCCACTCCGTCTCCTCTTCGGTTCTCTGGAAGCTTCGGTGAATTTCTGGATGTTTGGCTTTTGTTTCGTCCAATTCCGAGAATATTTCCTATGTAACTTTTCTGAAACACAAAAACAGCAGAAAACAGGGAACTGGCACTGTGGCATCTTGTTAATAGGTTAGTCCCGGAAAATGCATAAAAATGCCACAAAGTGTAACGAAACACTAAGCAAATGGTGTAAAACCAAGCATGGAGCATCAAAAATTATAGATGCGTTAGAGACGTATCAAGAGGACCATTGAGAAAAGCACTCTTCACATCCATTTGATACAACTTAAAATTGAAGTGAGAAGCATAAGTGAGGAGGATACGGATTGACTCGAGGCGAGCCACGGGAGCGTAGGTCTCCCCATAGTCAATGCCTTCAACTTGAGAGTATCCTTGAGCAACCAAGCGAGCCTTGTTCCTCACAACAATCCCATTGGCGTCTTATTTGTTCTTGAACACCCACTTGGTTCTGATGACATTGCGGCAATCCTTGGGCTTCTCCACCAAGGACCAAACTTTGTTGCGCTTGAAGTTGTTGAGTTCTTCGTGCATAGCTTCTACCCAATCCGGGTCTTCAAGTGCCTCAAACACCTTTTGAGGTTCCACACAAGAGACGAAGGCATGATGGATACTAAAGTTGGCTAATTGTCTCCTTGTAGAAACCCCTTTCCTCACACTTCCAATCACACTATCCAAGGTATGGCTCCCCTTGCGAAGAGCATCTTCCACTTTCCTTGCACGGCGAGCTTGAGCTTCTTCAAAAGACTCTTGAGAAGCCACTTATTCATCACCACCATTTTGGTCCTCACCTTGACCTTCAACTTGAGCTTGATCATCAACATGAGCATGCTCATCAACATGAGCATGCTCATCATCTTGAGCTTGGCCTTGATCTACCATTGGTGAAGAATCACCACCATCCACTTGGTCTTGATCTTGACCTTGCTCGCTTGGGTGAGGGTCTAGAGCTTGTCTTTGGTTAGCATCAATCGGACCTTGTGAAGCTTGTGGAACTTGTGAAGGTGAAGGCTCCACTTGAGTAGAGCATAGTCCTTCTCCTTCCGCCAAAAGGTGTTCCTCAATGGGTATGAGATGACCCACACCCATTCTTCTTATGGCTTGAGGAGGTATTTCGTCACCTACATCACAAACACCACTTTGCTCCACACGGGAGCCGTCATTCTCATCGAATCTCATGTTAGAAACTTCAACAACACGAGCGGACTCTTTGTCAAAGATTCTAAAAGCATGAGATTCGGCGGCGTAACCAACAAAGATACCCTCAAGAGCTTTAGAATCAAACTTGGACAAATGGACACCCTTTTTAAGATAGAAGCACTTACAACCAAATACTCGAAAGTATTTGATGTTAGGCTTGTTGCCGGTGAGGATCTCATACGGAGTCTTGTTCAAGCCCTTGCGAAGGTATAACCGGTTAGACGCATGACACATGGTATTGATAGCTTCGGCCCAAAAATTATACAGAGACTTAAACTCCGCTAACATTGTTCTTGCCATGTCCATCAAAGTTCGGTTCTTCCGCTCGGCTACACCATTTTGTTGAGTGTAGGGTGCTGGTGCCAAGTTTACGTGTAGCAGATGGTCCTTGTGCGTGGTGAATGACCAGCCCATTGGGAACCCCAAGAGGAAGGTATGATGAGTATAGCAGCTAGTTTTCCCTCAGTTAAGAAACGAAGGTTTAATCGTTCTTGGAGAGGAGAGACAAACGACTGAAGGTGATGCTTGCTAATTTGCGACAGCTTCAGACAATTTATATATGGTGCCTTGTCCAAGCTTTGCTTGCTAGCTGCAATGCGGAACCTGCACACAACACAACCAAGTACTTCGTTCCCAACTTGCGATGAGGTTGTCAATCTCACCGGTTTGCTTGAAACAAAGGTTATGAGCATATCGAGTGGAAAACAATAGAGTATGCGAGTAAAGTAAACAGTGCGAGTAAAGTAAACAGGTGATAGCAATATGATGGAAATAGGACCGGGGTCCACAGTTCACTAGTGGTGTCTCTCCATAAGATAAATAACACATGCTGGGTAAACAAATTACAGTTGGGCAATTGATAGAATAAAGATAAACGTGATATGTCAAGAAGATCACTATGAGATTTACTGTCGGACCCCGGGTTCTAAGCTATACAGAGATGTTATGTGTATTAGTCACGCTAGCAACGAGTGATACTGGGGTTACCAGTCCCAGGCCGGAACACCATCGGCAGGCAGGCCGGAATTAAACATCGGCTCTACACATCTCGAAGCGCCGTGAAGCTAACCATAACCAAGACTGCATAACAGAGAGCTCGAGAGCCTTAAACCCCTCTCGTGCACTTTATATCCATGCACGCATCATGCACGAGATGGGTAACCACAACTGGTAACACAACAGTGACTCTACGACTCAAAGTAGTAGTTCAAACTCTTAACAGAGTAAAGATCCAATTTATTACAAGCATAGGTCACTGACCAACATTACAACAAGCAACGGAAAGCAAATATGTTATGCTACATAACAAGATAGCAAATGGCCTAAGAGGCCCTGAACATAAGCGACGTCCCAACCCGTAGATCTCAGGCTGCTGCCTGGGAACCCCAAACTAGTCGTCGAAGTCGATATCGACATAGAAACCACCTTCGTTGCCTGTGGCGGTCTCTTATGTGGAAAAACAACATTAAACAAGGGTGAATACGAGGGTGTACTCAGCAAGCTGACCTGCTACACTATATGAATGGCATCAAGGTCTTTTTGTGTAGCTCTTTGCAGAAGGCAAGTTTTCTTTGTGAAAATGACACAAGGCGAGGACTACTCAGAATTTGTAAAGGGGATAAGAGAGCACCTCGCAAACTCTTTTAATCCTGGAGCATCCACCGAATCATTACCTTCAAAACCCACTCATTCTGGTCACCCCCTCGACCCCGAGGAAGTGATCCAGAGCCTCACTCTTAAGTTGGCACTTTTATGATTAGGTTCAAGTTGTCTATGATCTAGCATCTGTCTCCAAGTCGTCCATAACCGTGGACACGGCTTTTCGAAAAGATTTAACCCTGCAGGGGTGCACAACTTTACCCACACGTGACGACCGTCCCCTGGACCCTTGCAAGGAGTCTTAGCGGGGTGATGGCCGCCTACAACCTTTACCTCACGTCGACCTATTCCATGAGCCACGCCAAAAGGTTTTAGTCCGCCATCGCAAGACGACCGTTCTCCGACGCGGAACCGTTTGTTGCATGGCGAGGTTGGTTTACCAGAGGAATCTGCCTCAAGCAACCTCGGCTGCATTCCTGTATGATGCACCTCCTTCTCTTTCCAAAACATTTTCAATGCATATGCCAAATGGAAAGCCCGAACTAGGTAGCTCATGGATAAGTCTAAGCAAGTTAGTCAGTCGACGGGAGTCCCATACCTCCACGTGCGGTTGTACGCTCATCTTGGATCAAGAGACAAGAACTTGGGTCCTAGGGCGGCGAGAATGAGTCAAACAACCACAACCCGCGTGGCGGCTCATCCAGGCCTATTGTCAAGTTTCACCAATCACCACGACAAGCTATCATGCTAGATTCATATAAAGCTTCAAGCCCAAGTACCAGAATTGCAACAGTAAATGCTAAGCATGGCTAAGCATACAATAGTAAATTTCCGGTGACGCAAAAGCAGAACCTAGTCATGCTAGGAGCATATGGATCATGGATATATAGTTGACAATAGCAGGGCATGCATCAGAATAGGTTTACTCTAAGTTTCGGTAAACGACATTTGAACGCATGCAGATATGGTGGAGGCTCGAAACATTTGTAAATCATAGGATTAGAAATGCATCAAAGGGTTTACGCTTGCCTTGTTCTTCGATGTAGTTGATCTGATCAGTATTGGCGTTGAGCTCGGTCGCGGTCTCGGATTCTACCGAGAAGAAGAAACACCGGAAAGGAAACAACATATTCAAATAATGCACCGATGCACAACCAAGCATGATGTTATGACATGTTCATGACATTGAAATTAAACCCTAAAACATAGAGATCAAATTGTGAGGGTTTCGGATGCACTAGGGATTGCAATCCGACAAACCCTAATTTGCTATTAGGGTTCTGATTAGTTCTTCTAATATAAACAGGGTTCATAGTTGTTTAAAATGCATGAAGTTGACATAAACATGTAGAGCATGTTTTTCTGAGCATTTCGGTATATCATATGCATTTTTCTGACGAACAGATATTTTTCTATGCATTTTACAAGTTTTAGAACCTTGCAGCAACTTTTATGGAATTTAAAACAGGCGCGCAGTAATTTTTTTACACCAAGGTTCACTTGACCCAGGCAGCTGACCACTGGGCCCCGTGGCCCACATGGCAGGCCAGCCTGGCCTGGTCGGCCTGGCCATTGCCCAGCCGACCGGCTCCCAGAGGCCGGCGGGGATCGGCCATGGGCGGCGCTGCGGCGCGAGAAGAGGAGGAGAAAGGGGGCGGCCGGAGCAGGAGCTCACCGGGAACCCGCCGGTGGAGTCGGCTTGGCCGGAGGATGGCCGGAGACGATGAATTCCACGGCGGAGATGGTCAGGTCCGGCGACGTAATCCGGCGGTTTGGCGGCGACTCCGGGCGATTGATGTCTACGCACTTCTATTCTTGTAGACACTTGTTGGGCCTCCAAGTGCAGAGGTTTGTAGAACAGCAGCAAGTTTCCCTTAAGTGGATCACCCAAGGTTTATCGAACTCAGGGAGGTTAGAGGTCAAAGCTATCCCTCTCAAGCAACCCTGCAATTACGATACAGAAAGTCTCTTGTGTCCCCAACACACCCAATACACTTGTCAGATGTATAGGTGCACTAGTTCGGCGAAGAGATAGTGAAATACAAGTAATAGTGATGATTATAAGTAGCAAACGTGGTATGAAATAAATATCGCTGCGAGCAAACAAGTAACAAAACAGCAAGTAAACGGTGTGCAATGCTTGGAAACAAGGCCTAGGGATCATACTTTCACTAGTGGACACACTCCCAACAATATAACATGAATGAACAAATAAACAACTTCTCTCCACGATGGTACTCTGAATTACTCTCCTATTGAATAACACTAATCATTGTGTAGTGGCTACAGAAGCACCCCTTAAAGTTCATCAAGTACTTGACAAACACCACTCATAGAGATACCCAAATCAGATCACAATTCAAGATAGAAATCATTGCAACTTAGACCAAGTACTAACACGGTGCACACACTATCAACATTACACCATGAAAGGAGGAATAGATCACTCAAACTATCATAGCAATAATTATTCTCATAATCCACAAGAGATCACAATCATAGCCTAAACCAAGTACCACCACGATGCACGCACTGTCACCGTTACACCATGGCAGGAGGAATAGATTACTTTAATAACATCACTAGAGTACACTATAACAATTAAGCATAGGAGTAGCATAATATCTGAATAATAACATCTACTTGTTCAACATGATACAAAGCTCACGATCACATAAAGATCACATCATGGGAGAGAGAGGTGAACCACATAGCTACCGGTAGAGCCCTCAGCCCCGGGGATGAACTACTCCCTCCTCATCATAGGAGACAGCAAGGTTGATGGAGATGGCGGTGAGGTCGATGGAGACGGCGGAGACGGCGATGGAGACCGATGGAGATGGCTCCGGGGGCACTTCCCCGTCCCGGCAGGGTGCCGGAACAGAGACTTCTGTCCCCCGAAATTCGTCGGTGGTGGCGGCGGAACTGCGGAACTCTTTCTGGAAAATTGTCGACTCCCCTAGGGTTTTCCGTCCCGAGGCTTTATATAGGCGAAGGGGCGTCGTCAGGGATGGGACCAGGCGCCCTCACGCATGGCTGGCGCGGCCAGGGGCCTGGCCGCGCCACCCCTGCATGTGGGGCCCCTGTGGCCCACCTCCTACTCCTCTTTGGATCTCTGGAAGCTTCCGGGTAAAATAAGACTTCAGGATGTTGTTTCGTCTAATTCCGAGAATATTTCTTGTGTATCACTTTTGAAACACAAAAACAGCAGAAAACAGGAAACTGGCATTGTGGCACTTGTTAATAGGTTAGTTCCGGAAAATGCATAAAAGTGCCACTAAGTGTAACGAAACATCGGGTAAATGGTGTAAAAACAAGCATGGAGCATCAAAAATTATAGATACGTTGGAGACGTATCAGCATCCCCAAGCTTAACTCCTGCTCGTCCTCGAGTAGGTAAGTGATAACAAAAGAAATAATTTTTGAGGTGACATGCACCTACACAATCTTGATCATATATGTAAGCATTTATGAGTTGGGATCATAAAAACTTAAAACATGGGCATGAAAGATATAATCTTGACAATAGAAACTTAGCAACCATGTTTTAACATGAAAAGATACACAAACAAAAGATCATGAAAATGAAACAATGAAAGTCAAACGTGTGTTCAAATCATAAGGAAAAGCATACAAATGGTTTTCAGCTTGTCCTTCAAAGAGAGCAAAACATAAATGCATAGGACACCTTCAAGTTTAAGAGGGTGACTAGATACAAATAATTTAAGAACAAGTGAAACCATGATCATGAATCAATCAATGAAAACTTTGGGACAATGCACATTATACTCAGAATGACAACTATGCTCTCTTAATGGTGCATAAGGAAAGAAGGTGGTGACTCAACATAAAAGTAAAAGAAAGGCCCTTCACGGAGGGAAGCAGTGATTAAACATGTGCTAGAGCTTTTCATTTGTAAAACAGAGAGATAAAAATTGGTTTTGAGAGGTGGTTGTCTTTGTCAACGACTGGCAATGGGGTTCTTACTATCTTCCATACAAAAATGAAGCAAGTTTTTGAGAGAGAGATTGGCACTTTTGTGCTCTTTTATAAAGCTTGGCACTCCTCCCCACCTTTTTTCTTTTCACAAACCATGGCTAACCGATTCCATCAGGTGCCCTCCAACATTCACTTTCCATGGAGGAGTGCCTTTTTTTCTTTCTTTTTCTCTTTTTTTCTTTTTGGAATAACCAATATGGAAGATAGCAAATCCGACCACTACGTCCCCATGAGCTGAAAACAGTGTCACAAAACGAGAAGTGTTTTGAAGGTTTTTGAAAGGTAGCACATGAAAATTTTACTTTGGAATGGCTTACAAATACCATGCATAGGAATTTATAGTGGACACAATGGCAAACTTTGGTTTTTAGGAGTTGGATGCACGAGTAGAGCTCATACTCAGTACAAGGCGAGGGCTAGCAAAAGACTGGGAGCGACCAACTAAGAGAGCAATAATGGCCATAATCATGCAAAGCGACAAAGCGACATTAAAAGAAGCATAAGATGGCATCAAAAGTCAAAAACTAAATGATAATGAAGGCTATTGGCGACTTTGTAAGAGTCTAACATGTGTGAGCATGCGCCAAGTTTAACCCAAATAAAGCATCAAGGAGAAAACCAAAATAATGCTTCCATACAATAAAAACAACGCATGATTTTTTCAAAGGCTCATTAAGCAATCTCAGTTATTTGAGACAAGTCATGCTACAGAAAAACCACTAAGCATACTATCAAAAAGACATCAAGCATGACATGAAAAAGCCTAAGCCGCAGTCTACACAAGCTCCTTCTTGTACCACTATTTTGCACAAAGCTTTTTCTCTTTTCCAACACCATTTGAAACTTTTTATAAACACCTCTTTTGATGAAAACCAATAAAGACCAGAGGCAAAAATACACCTTGATAAATAAATATAAGAAGATCTGAACGCAAATCAAGGCGAAAACGAAAACCAAAAGCAGTAGTAGAAAAAGAGAACACTCGTTGAAACGATAAGAGTGAAAAACAGAGTGTTCTTGGCAAATGAAAAACGAGTTCATCTCCTCCAAAATAAACATGATGTGATCTAACCATTTATTGCAGCAAACAAAGGAAAACTAATAATGAAAACTAAAACAACTGACGCTCCAAGAAAAACACATAGTGCATGAAGCAATAAAAATATAGTGTCTTGAAAGGTGGCCTGATTTTTGCCGATGAAGAAGGGGTGCCTCGGGGGCATCCCCAAGCTTTGATGCTTGTACTTCTTGGATATTTCTTGGGGTGATGCATGGGCATCCCCAAGCTTTAGCTTTTGTCCATTCTTCAACTCATCTCATCATTCTCCAATCCCTACACTTGAAAACTTCCTTCATACAAAACTAAACACAAATCTATTAGCAACATTAGTGTAGCATAACATATAATCAACCTCTTTTTTGCTTCAGGTTTCAACCTAAAACCACCACATATAAAGCAAATACTGCTGTAGCAACTTCCCCAAAAGTTCCATAATCAAAAGAACTCAAAAGAAAGCGATAAAGTGGCAAACACAAATATTGGCAGAAATCTGTCAAAACTGAACAGCTGACAAAGGTCGAATTTTTGAGGGGTTTTCTGTTGCTCAAATCAAAAAGTGTTCAACTAATGAAAGTTTTGATATGACCTGGGGCATATTCACAAGAAATCGCAGGTCCAAAAGATATACAGAGAATTTATACGAATTTTTACGGTGCAGCACCGAAAACAGTTTCAGGACAGCAACATCCCCAAATCTTTACCTCACTCAAATTAGAGGCTTCTCTTGGCACAACAATAAAATAAAAAGGATAAGGAGCGGTCATTACAGTAGTAATAACTTTCAAGACTCAAATAAAAGAAAAAGTACTGAAAGTAAAAACATTGGGTTATCTCCCAAGAGTGCTTTTCTTTAACGCCTTTGAGCTAGGCGCAGTAATTTGCAAAGATGCTCATGTGGGCGCCATATAAAAGCTTGAGGCAAAGGCGCCATATAGGAACTTAAAGCAATAGAGAGCATCAAAAAGCAAGTATGAAAGACATTTATATCTGAACCACTTCCTATGCATAGGAATATTGTAAGAAAATAAATCAACGAGGCACATAGTAGCAAACATGGATAGATAAAACAAGTGCCACTTCAAGATTTGCAACATAAAGAGGGGAAACTCAATATTATTGAGATCCATCAAACCATGTTTCCCTCTCTCATAATAACTTTGAGTAGCATCATGAATAGAACTAACAATATAACTATCACATAAAACATCCCTATCACGAGCCACATGCATAAAAGAATTAATACTCACCACAGGAACAATAGTAGTAGGAGCAGATTCAACAGAATAATTATTCTCATCACCATAATCATCATAAATAGGAGGCATATTGTAATCATAACTAGTTTTCTCCTCAATAGTAGGTGAACTGAAAATATTATACTCATCATCATAGCCATCATAAACTAGAGGTTCAGTATCATCACAAGCTAGAGAACAGCTATTTCTCAAAGCATACTCTTCAAACATATCATCATAAGAAGGAACATCACATATGGGAGATAAAATATTATCAGAACAAACTTTCTCCACTAAAGCTAGGGAACTAAAAATATCATGCTTAACAAAACCAGCTTCCCCAAGCTTAGAATTTTCTATAGCATTAGCAATAACGGTGTTCAAAGCATTCATACTAACAATATTAGCATGCAAATTAACCTCCAAAGGTTTTTCAATTTTCTCTTCAAACACTTCATATCTAAACTCAGGAAAAAGACTACAGAACTCTTTGTTTTCCATTAAGCCTAACTAGTGAAAATAAAAACAAGAAACAAAAAGATGTAATTGCAAAATCTAAAGGAAATAACTCCGAGCACTCACCAGCAACTAAAAGACTTAGTAGCCAAAGAATGTGAGTACCTTTTACCTTACCTCCCCAGCAACGGTGCCAGAAAAGAGCTTGATGTCTACGCACTTCTATTCTTGTAGACACTTGTTGGGCCTCCAAGTGCAGAGGTTTGTAGAACAGCAGCAAGTTTCCCTTAAGTGGATCACCCAAGGTTTATCGAACTCAGGGAGGTTAGAGGTCAAAGCTATCCCTCTCAAGCAACCCTGCAATTATGATACAGAAAGTCTCTTGTGTCCCCAACACACCCAATACACTTGTCAGATGTATAGGTGCACTAGTTCGGCGAAGAGATAGTGAAATACAAGTAATAGTGATGATTATAAGTAGCAAACGTGGTATGAAATAAATATCGCTGCGAGCAAACAAGTAACAAAACAGCAAGTAAACGGTGTGCAATGCTTGGAAACAAGGCCTAGGGATCATACTTTCACTAGTGGACACACTCCCAACAATATAACATGAATGAACAAATAAACAACTTCTCTCCACGATGGTACTCTGAATTACTCTCCTATTGAATAACACTAATCATTGTGTAGTGGCTACAGAAGCACCCCTTAAAGTTCATCAAGTACTTGACAAACACCACTCATAGAGATACCCAAATCAGATCACAATTCAAGATAGAAATCATTGCAACTTAGACCAAGTACTAACAAGGTGCACACACTGTCAACATTACACCATGAAAGGAGGAATAGATCACTCAAACTATCATAGCAATAATTATTCTCATAATCCACAAGAGATCACAATCATAGCCTAAACCAAGTACCACCACGATGCACGCACTGTCACCGTTACACCATGGCAGGAGGAATAGATTACTTTAATAACATCACTAGAGTACACTATAACAATTAAGCACAGGAGTAGCATAATATCTGAATAATAACATCTACTTGTTCAACATGATACAAAGCTCACGATCACATAAAGATCACATCATGGGAGAGAGAGGTGAACCACATAGCTACCGGTAGAGCCCTCAGCCCCGGGGATGAACTACTCCCTCCTCATCATAGGAGACAGCAAGGTTGATGGAGATGGCGGTGAGGTCGATGGAGACGGCGGAGACGGTGATGGAGACCGATGGAGATGGCTCCGGGGGCACTTCCCCGTCCCGGCAGGGTGCCGGAATAGAGACTTCTGTCCCCCGAAATTCGTCGGTGGTGGCGGCGGAACTGCGGAACTCTTTCTGGAAAATTGTCGACTCCCCTAGGGTTTTCCGTCCCGAGGCTTTATATAGGCGAAGGGGCGTCGTCAGGGGTGGGACCAGGCGCCCTCACGCATGGCTGGCGCGGCCAGGGGCCTGGCCGTGCCACCCCTGTATGTGGGGCCCCTGTGGCCCACCTCCTACTCCTCTTCGGATCTCTGGAAGCTTCCGGGTAAAATAAGACTTCAGGATGTTGTTTCGTCTAATTCCGAGAATATTTCCTGTGTATCACTTCTGAAACACAAAAACAGCAGAAAACAGGAAACTGGCACTGTGGCACTTGTTAATAGGTTAGTTCCGGAAAATGCATAAAAGTGCCACTAAGTGTAACGAAACATCGGGTAAATGGTGTAAAAACAAGCATGGAGCATCAAAAATTATAGATACGTTGGAGACGTATCAGCGATTCCGGCCAATTCCTTGGGCGGGGAGGAAGAGGGCGGCGATACGGAGCTTCTCAGCACGTCGGCTGGGCTGGGGGAGGCACGGAACGGCGACCCTAGGTGGCAGCCATGGCGGTTCAAGCTTCTGTACTGGGAGTGAGCACAGCGTGAGGGAGAGAGAGACCGAGTGGGGAAGAAGGAGGGCGGCCAGGAAGAGAAGGAAAAGAAGGTGCTGGTTCCTCGTGGCATCCAGAGTCTCCAGAACGTCTCCTCGGTGGCCAGGCACAAGCAGGAGGTGGCGTTGGCAACGTCTAGGAGCAGGGCACGCAGGTGCTTCCCTGGCCTCAACGAAGAAGACAAGCCAGATTTGCACGTAGCCCCCTAGCTTTGCAGGTTTTCTAGGGAAGAACAAAACAGCACCCCTTTTGCAATGTTTGATGATTTAAATTTGTTCAAGAAACTTTGGAAGCCTTCAAGGATTGTCATGCTAATTATTCCAGGTTCTAAATATTTTATTTCTTTTTCCACTTCAAAATAATATGAACACACTATGCAAATTAATCAGTGGAGTTTGAATTCGGTCGATTGTAGGGTTTCCACTATAATTTCAAATGCAAAAATTTCAGAGTGCATTTTCTTAGATGATGCTTATGATGCAAGTGTCCTTTATTACAAACGTGGGATGTTACAAGTCTACCCCCCTTACAAGAATCTCATCCCGAGATTCCTAAGAACTAGAGAAAAAGGAAGGGTACTCTGATCGAAGGCGATCCTCTCGTTCCCAAGTTGCTTCTTGTTCAGAATGATGAGACCATTGAACTTTGAGGAACTTGATGGTTCGGCCTCGAGTTTTTCTTTCAGCTTCATCAAGGATAAGAACGGGATACTCCCGATAGGAAAGATCTTCCTGAAGGTCAAGAGTGGTATGATCAACTCCACGGATTGGATCTTTAAAACAACGCTTGAGTTGAGAGACATGAAACACATCATGGACATCCAGAAATGTTGAAGGAAGTTCCAACTGATAGGCAAGCTCTCCACGCTTAGCGAGAATAGGGAAAGGACCAACATAGCGAGGAGCCAATTTGCCTTTGATACCAAAGCGATGAACGCCTTTTAGAGGTGTGACTCGAAGATAGGCTTTCTCGCCAATTTCATAGCTCACATCTTGATGATGACGATCATAATAGCTCTTTTGACGAGACTGAGCAGCTTTCAAACGCTCTTGGATTATACGAACTTGATCTTCTGCTTCTTTGATCATGTCCGGGCCAAAGAATTGTCTTTCTCCGGTTTCAGACCAATTTAGCAGTGTTCGACATTTTCTTCCATATAGAGCTTCAAAAGGTGCCATGCCCAAGCTGGATTGAAAGCTGTTGTTATAGGAGAACTCAGCGAATGGAAGACACTTCTCCCAATTCTTCCCGAAAGAGATAACACAAGCTCGGAGCATGTCTTCAAGAATTTGATTCACTCTTTCAGTTTGACCTCCGGTTTGAGGATGATAGGCAGTGCTAAAGGAAATATGAGTTCCCATAGCTTCTTGAAAGCTTTTCCAGAACCTGGAGGTGAAGAGGCTTCCGCGGTCAGAGATAATCTTCTTTGGAACACCGTGAAGAGTGACTATCCGAGAAATATAAAGCTCTACCAGTTGAGCAGTAGTTATATCCTCGCGGATAGGAACGAAATGAGCAACCTTGGATAGATGATCAACAACTACCCATATTGCATTGTTGTCCTTTTGAGTTTTTGGAAATCCGGTGATGAAATCCATGCCAATTTCATCCCATTTCCACTCAGGAATAGATAATGGTTGAAGAACTCCAGCAGCTCTTTGATGTTCAGCTTTTACACGACGACAAACGTCGCATTCAGCAACATACTGAGCGATTTCTCGCTTCATCCCAGTCCACCAGAACCTTTGGCGAAGATCCTGATACATCTTGGTACTTCCAGGATGGATGGAAAGGGGTGATTCATGAGCTTCCTTAAGGATTTGCTCTTTCAAGTCTCGATGGTTTGGTACAACAAGACGTTTACCGAAATAAACGGTATCTTGATGATTAAGAGAGAAACAATTAGCATCCCCACTAGCAATGTTCTTTTTGATCATGGCAATGTCAGAATCTTGATTTTGAGCCTCTTTGATTTGCTCTTCAAGGGAAGGTTTGATTTCCAAGTTTGACAGGAAACCAGAAGGAACAACTTCAAGATTAAGCCGTGCAAACTCTTCATGAAGAGGAGGTTGGGCTTGCATAAGCATAAGATTATTGCAGTAGGACTTCCGACTTAGCGCGTCAGCCACGATGTTGGCTTTGCCGGGTTGATAGTTAAGACCCACATCATAATCTTTGATGAGTTCCAACCATCGTCTCTGTCTGAGATTCAGATCCGGTTGGGTAAAGAGGTACTTCAGACTCTGGTGATCAGAATATAGCTCACAGCGATTACCAAGCAGGTAATGCCGCCATTGTTTCAAGGCATGTACAACCGCTGCAAGCTCCAAGTCATGGGTTGGATAATTGAGTTCATGCGGTTTTAATTGCCGAGAGGCATAAGCGACCACATGACCATCTTGCATCAGCACACAACCAAGTCCTTGGAGTGAGGCATCACAATAGATAACAAATTCCTTGCTCGTGTCCGGAAGGGCAAGCACAGGAGCAGTAGTCAGCTTAGTTTTTAGTAACTGGAAAGCTTCTTCGGCTTTCTCTGACCACTCAAACTTCTTATTTTTCTTCAGAAGTTCAGTCATAGGTTTGGCAATCTTGGAGAAATTCTCAATGAAACGGCGGTAATAACCTGCCAACCCGAGAAAACTTCGCACATCCTTGACTGAGGAAGGGGTCACCCAATCCAGAACAGATTGAACTTTATCAGGGATGACCGCAATACCGTTAGCGGAGAGCACATGGCCAAGAAAGATGAGCTCGTTCAACCAGAACTCACATTTAGAGAACTTGGCGTAAAGCCGATGTTCACGAAGTTTCGTCAAAGCTAGACGAAGATGTTTGGCATGTTCTTCTTCGGTCTTGGAGTAGATTAGAATATCATCAATGTAGACCACGACAAACTTGTTGAGATACTCCATGAACACAGAGTTCATGAGCCACATAAATGTGGCTGGAGCATTTGTGAGTCCAAAGGACATGACAGTGTACTCGTAAAGACCATAACGAGTTGTGAACGCCGTCTTTGGAATGTCCTCGGCTCGGATTTTAATTTGGTGATAACCCGATCTTAAATCCATTTTGGAGAAGACGGTTGCACCGCTCAATTGATCGAAGAGATCAATGATTCTAGGAAGAGGATATTTATTCTTGATTGTTGCTGCATTCAAGGGACGATAGTCAACGACTAGACGTGGAACAGTGGTGTCCCTTTTCTTGACAAAGAGTCCGGGACAACCCCAAGAGGAAGTGTTGTGTTGAATGAAGCCTTTGTTTTCCAACTCCTCAATTTGCTTCTTTAATTCAACCAACTCTTCAGGAGGCATACGATAAGGTCTTTTAGAAATAGGAGCGGTTCCAGGAACCAACTCTATGACAAACTCCACATCTCGATCAGGTGGCATGCCAGGAAATTCCTCTGGGAAGACATCTGGAAAGTCACATACCACCGGTACATCATGTATTTCAAGAGGTGGAAGTACATCAATGGCATAGAAATTTGCTTCTGACATAGGCACCACAGAGGGAGGTATTGATGATGGAGACCACCATATGAAATTTCTGCCAGCAGGAGAGGTCATTTTAATAGATCTGGCCGCACAATCAATGATGGCTTGAGATTTTGTCAGCCAATCCATGCCCAGGATGACATCAATGTCAGTTGACTTCAAGGTGATAAGAGCAGTGGGGAACAGATTATACCCAATATCAATGACAACACCATGGGTAACCATCGAAGTCCGAGAGGTAAGCCCAGGAGAGTGGACCACCATAGGAGGAGTCAAACTCACTAAAGGTATTCCATGTAATTCAGCAAACCCTTGTGCTATGAATGAATGAGATGCTCCAGTGTCAAAGAGAACTGTAGCTAGGATTGAGTTGACGTAAAGCGTACCAAGTATGACGCCTTGGTCTTCTTCAGCCTTTTCAAGGGAAACATGGGTCAGACGACCACGTCCTGGAACTGAAGGCTTAGCCCCCTTATTAGGAAGGGAAACTCCACGTCCAACAGTACGTCCTGGAGCAATAGGGGTCGGATAACCTGTCTTCATGGGACACTCCCTTGAGAAATGCCCAGGTTGATGACAAGTAAAGCAAGTCAAACCAGGACGAGGGCCTCCTGGATTTTGCTAATCACTTGGATACTTTGGTGCTACGGCCGGCTGAGGTGCACGAGGCGCATCTGGCCTTGGCTGATAGGGAGCACGTGGAACAGCATCATAAGGAATCCAGACATGGCGACGCTTTGAGCCTGAGCCGGATGACTGAGCATCTTCTCGAGGGCGCTTGCGAGTTTCTTCATACTCAACCTTTCCCCTTTCAGCCTTCATAGCTTTATTCACAACGTCTTGGAAAGTGTTGAAATCCAGAAGATGAAGATCACGACGAAGTTCAGGGTCCAGTCCCTTGCGGAACAAGGCCTGCTTCTTGGCATCAGTAGATATCTCTTCAGGAGCATAGCAGGCAAGGCGGTTGAAGTTGCCCTGGTAGTCACAAACTGAACCATTGCCCTGCTTTAGTTTTAGGAATTCCTCCCTTTTAAGCTCCATTAGACCTTCCGGAATGTGATACCCTCGGAAGGCAGTTTTGAACTCCTGCCAAGTCACAACATTCTCGGCAGTCTGCATAGCAAGGAAATTCCCCCACCAGGAACCAGCAGCACCTTCAAGGTGATATGCGGCGAAGGTCACCCAATCCGCTTGGGCGACATGAGCAGCCTGAAGTTTGCGCTCAATAGTGCGGAGCCAGTAATCAGCATCAAGTGGCTCAGTGGAATAGCTGAAAACTGGAGGTGTAAGGCAGATGAAGTCTCTCATGCCGACTCGGTCATCTTGACGATGAGCGGTATTTTGTTCAATCCTTTCCAGGAGCCTGATGTTGTCAGCGCGGTTGGCTTCATACATGGCCATAAGCTGGACCATGGACGGTGGAGGCGGAAGATTGACATTGTCACCCTCCTGATCATTCCCACCGCCATGACGACCACCACCACCACGAGTACCACCTGACATCCTGGAGGATAACAAAAGGATTCAGTGATAGGAATCAAAAGGAAATGAAGAGATTCATGTAATGTAAGGGAAAACAAGACATGTGGTACAAGTGATATCATCCAACCAAGCATGGTAGTAGAAAGGCATACAAGACGTATACACTAACCAGCCGATTCACAAACCATAACTATGGAATGCCAGGATGATACAACACCACCAAGTCATTTCCAATACACCACTTAACAAAGAATAACCAGAAACAGGATTGATTGAATTCTGAACATTTGAAGCATTATAGATAGACAATGCTTCAAAGTAGTTGATGCAACCTGACACGGAGTACTAAAGGAGAACCCAAACCCCGAGATCCTAAAGGTTTGAAATAACAGATGAGAAGGTAAACCTTTTCAATCAAATCAAGGTAAGGTGACTCAGAATTAGAGTGACACAGATAAGGAGTAAAAAGAATCCTAGTTAGAATTTTCTCAATTCATTTTGTCTTTCAAATAGTTTTCAGAAACACTAGACTCAACTTTGACCAATGGTAAGGGTTTCCTACAGACAGTCCTGCTCTGATACCAAAGCTGTCGGACCCCGGGTTCTAAGCTATACAGAGATGTTATGTGTATTAGTCACGCTAGCAACGAGTGACACTGGGGTTACCAGTCCCAGGCCGGAACACCATTGGCAGGCAGGACGGAATTAAACATCGGCTCTACACATCTCGAAGCGCCGTGAAGCTAACCATAACCAAGACTGCATAACAGAGAGCTCGAGAGCCTTAAACCCCTCTCGTGCACTTTATATCCATGCACGCATCATGCACGAGATGGGTAACCACAACTGGTAACACAACATTGACTCTACGACTCAAAGTAGTAGTTCAAACTCTTAACAGAGTAAAGATCCAACTTATTACAAGCATAGGTCACTGACCAACATTACAACAAGCAACGGAAAGCAAATATGTTATGCTACATAACAAGATAGCAAATGGCCTAAGAGGCCCTGAACATAAGCGACGTCCCAACCCGTAGATCTCAGGCTGCTGCCTGGGAACCCCAAACTAGTCGTTGAAGTCGATATCGGCATAGAAACCACCTTCGTTGCCTGCGGCGGTCTCTTCTGTGGAAAAACAACATTAAACAAGGGTGAGTACGAGGGTGTACTCAGCAAGCTGACCTGCTACACTATATGAATGGCATCAAGGTCTTTTTGTGTAGCTCTTTGCAGAAAGCAAGTTTTCTTTGTGAAAACGACACAAGGCGAGGACTACTCAGAATTTGTAAAGGGGATAAGAGAGCACCTCGCAAACTCTTTTAATCCTGGAGCATCCACCGAATCATTACCTTCAAAACCCACTCATTCCGGTCACCCCCTCGACCCCGAGGAAGTGATCCAGAGCCTCACTCTTAAGTTGGCACTTTTATGATTAGGTTCAAGTTGTCTATGATCTAGCATATGTCTCCAAGTCATCCATAACCGTGGACACGGCTTTTCGAAAAGATTTAACCCTGCAGGGGTGCACAACTTTACCCACACATGACGACCGTCCCCTGGACCCTTGCAAGGAGTCTTAGCGGGGTGATGGCCGCCTACAACCTTTACCTCACGTCGACCTATTCCATGAGCCACGCCAAAAGGTTTTAGTCCGCCATCGCAAGACGGCCGTTCTCCGACGTGGAACCGTTTGTTGCATGGCGAGGTTGGTTTACCAGAGGAATCCGCCTCAAGCAACCTCGGCTGCATTCCTGTATGATGCACCTCCTTCTCTTTCCAAAACATTTTCAATGCATATGCCAAATGGAAAGCCCGAACTAGGTAGCTCATGGATAAGTCTAAGCAAGTTAGTCAGTCGACGGGAGTCCCATACCTCCACGTGCGGTTGTACGCTCATCTTGGATCAAGAGACAAGAACTCGGGTCCTAGGGCGGCGAGAATGAGTCAAACAACCACAACCCGCGTGGCGGCTCATCCAGGCCTATTGTCAAGTTTCACCAATTCACCACAATCACCACGACAAGCTATCATGCTAGATTCATATAAAGCTTCAAGCCCAAGTACCGGAATTGCAACAGTAAATGCTAAGCATGGCTAAGCATACAATAGTAAATTTTCGGTGATGCAAAAGCAGAACCTAGTCATGCTAGGAGCATATGGATCATGGATATATAGTTGACAATAGCAGGGCATGCATCAGAATAGGTTTACTCTAAGTTTCGGTAAACGACATTTGAACGCATGCAGATATGGTGGAGGCTCGAAACATTTGTAAATCATAGGATTAGAAATGCATCAAAGGGTTTACGCTTGCCTTGTTCTTCGATGTAGTTGATCTGATCAGTATTGGCGTTGAGCTCGGTCGCGGTCTCGGATTCTACCGAGAAGAAGAAACACCGGAAAGGAAACAACATATTCAAATAATGCACCAATGCACAACCAAGCATGATGTTATGACATGTTCATGACACTGAAATTAAACCCTAAAACATAGAGATCAAATTGTGAGGGTTTCGGATGCACTAGGGATTGCAATCCGACAAACCCTAATTTGCTATTAGGGTTCTGATTAGTTCTTCTAATATAAACAGGGTTCATAGTTGTCTAAAAATGCATGAAGTTGACATAAACATGTAGAGCATGTTTTTCTGAGCATTTCGGTATATCATATGCATTTTTCCGACGAACAGATATTTTTCTATGCATTTTACAAGTTTTAGAACCTTGCAGCAACTTTTATGGAATTTAAAACAGGCGCGCAGTAATTTTTTTACACCAAGGTTCACTTGACCCAGGCAGCTGACCACTGGGCCCCGTGGCCCACATGGCAGGCCAGACTGGCCTGTTCGGCCTGGCCGTTGCCCAGCCGACCGGCTCCCAGAGGCCGGCGGGGATCGGCCATGGGCGGCGCTGCGGCGCGAGAAGAGGAGGAGAAAGAGGGGCGGCCGGAGCAGGAGCTCACCGGGAACCCGCCGGTGGAGTCGGCTTGGCCGGAGGATGGCCGGAGACGATGAATTCCGCGGCGGAGATGGTCAGGTCCGGCGAGGTAATTCGGCGGTTTGGCGGCGACTCCGGGCGATTCCGGCCAATTCCTTGGGCGGGGAGGAAGAGGGCGGCGATACAGAGCTTCTCAGCACGTCGGCCGGGCTGGGGGAGGCACGGAACGGCGACCCTAGGTGGCAGCCATGGCGGTTCAAGCTTCTGTACTGGGAGCGAGCACAACGTGAGGGAGAGAGAGACCGAGTGGGGAAGAAGGAGGGCGGCCAGGAAGAGAAGGAAAAGAAGGTGCTGGTTCCTCGTGGCGTCCAGAGTCTCCAGAACGTCTCCTCGGTGGCCAGGCACAAGCAGGAGGTGGCGTTGGCAACGTCCAGGAGCAGGGCACGCAGGTGCTTCCCTGGCCTCAACGAAGAAGACAAGCCAGATTTGCACGTAGCCCCCTAGCTTTGCAGGTTTTCTAGGGAAGAACAAAACAGCACCCCTTTTGCAATGTTTGATGATTTAAATTTGTTCAAGAAACTTTGAAAGCCTTGAAGGATTGTCATGCTAATTATTCCAGGTTCTAAATATTTTATTTCTTTTTCCACTTCAAAATAATCTAAACACACTTTGCAAATTAATCAGTGGAGTTTGAATTCGGTCGATTGTAGGGTTTCCACTATAATTTCAAATGCGAAAATTTCAGAGTGCATTTTCTTAGATGATGCTTATGATGCAAGTGTCCTTTATTACAAACGTGGGATGTTACATTTACTCTGGGCATTACAACAAAATACATAGACCGCCATCCAACTGCATCTATAACTAATAATCCACTCACGGGGATATCGTCCGAACACCCCATGAGTATTAAGTTGCGAACAACGGATAATTGCATTAAGCAAAGTGTGTAATGTAAACAAAGCATATGCCCTTGAGCATATGAAGATTGTTTTCTCCCTAGTAGCAACAGCACATCTACAACCTTAGAGGTTTCTGTCACTCCCCCAGGTTAAATAGAGGCATGAACCCACTATCGAGCATAAATACCCCCTCTTGGAGTCGCTAGCAACTACTCGGCCAAGATAGCTACTAACAACGGAGAGCATGCAAGATCATAAACAATATAGAGATAACAAAAGATAATATTCAGTATAGCAACTCAATCATAAACACCAATATTCATCGGCTCCCAACAAACCAAACATGTAGAATTACATAACGGTGGTCTCAATCATGTAGGGCAGCTCATGAGATCTAAACATGAAGCACATGGTGGAGAAGACAACCATCTAGCTACTGCTATGGACCCATAGTCCAAGGTAGACTACTCACTCATCGCTCCGGAGGCAAGCATGGCGATGAAGAAGACCTCCGGTGGCGATTCCCCTCTCCGGGAGGGTGCCGGGAAGAGCTTCTGGACCCTCCCGATCTTCGGGTCGACGGCGGCGGCGGATCGCGATGTGTTCTGGAAAAGTGATCGGGTCCTTAGGTTTTTTCTGTCGGGGGGTCTTTATAGGCGAAGGGGCGATGTCAGAGGAGGGGTCAAGTGGCCTCACGCTAGGGTGGCGCGGCCCAGGCCCTGGCCGCGCCAGCCCTGCGTGTGGGGCCCTGGTTGCCCCCCTCCTACTCTCCTTCGGATCTCTGGAAGCTTCCGGGTAAAATAAGACTTCAGGAACTTGTTTCGTCCAATTCCGAGAATATTTCCTGTGTATCACTTCTGAAACACAAAAACAGCAGAAAACAGAGAACTGGCACTGTGGCAACTCGTTAATAGGTTAGTTCCGGAAAATGCATAAAAGTGCCACGAAGTGTAACGAAACAGTAGGCAAATGGTGTAAAAACAAGCATGGAGCATCAAAAATTATAGATACGTTGGAGACGTATCATAGGGAGACGAGTATTGATGACATATCCCTTCATCACTCAAGAATTCATTCAATGTGTAGTTCTTGAACTCCGTCCCATTATCACTTCGAATCATCAAGATGTCTTGGCCATATTGATGTTGAACTTCATTGGTGAAGTCTTTGACGGTTTGTTGGGTCTCGTATTTATGCTTGAAGAAGTAGACCCATGTATATCTTGAGTAGTCATCAACAATCACCAAACAATACTTCTTTCCTCCTAGGCTTGCATGAGTTGGAGGGCCAAAGAGATCCATGTGAAGGAGCTCTAAGACCCTCTTAGAAGAAATGATTGTCTTGCTAGGATGAGGAAGTTCATGCATCTTTCCTTCAATGCAAGCTCTACACACACGATCTTTAGCAAAGGTTAGATCGGTTAGTCCTAGGATGTGGTTACCTTTGTAGAGACTTTGCAAAGTACTCTTATTGACGTGGCCTAGCTGGCGATGCCAAAGCCATCCCACGTCAACTTTAGCCATTAGGAAAGTCGCAGCTTTTGTGACCTTCTTCGAGAAGTCAATCACATATAGGCCATTTTCGACATGCCCAACAAAGGCTACTTTAAGAGACTTGCTCCACAAAAGAACCACAATCCCAACATCAAAGAAAGTTGCAAAGCCCATATCGGCAAGTTGAGCTATGGAAAGTAAATTATAAGAGAGAGTCTCAACTAGCATGACATCTTCCACGGTAACATTTTGAGAGATGACGACCGTACCAAGACCCAATACCTTTGACCTTGAGGAATCTCCATAGATGACATAGCCCGCACTAGAAGAACTGGTGCGAAGCTCCTTCGCCAACTCTTTGCTTCCGGACATATGATTGGTAGCACCACTATCAATTATCCATTGTCCCGCACCGGAAGCAAAGCCCTAAAAGGAATCAAGTCTTGTTTTTAGGTCCCCATTTTTCAATGGGTCCTCTTTTGTTAGTGACAAGGGTCTTAGGAACCCAAATAGACCAAGCAATGAGTTCATTAGGTGAACCAACAAATTTGGCATAAACATGCCCATCATAAGCATGGCAAAGAACATAGGAAGGATTATATTTTCCCGCAAAGTTGTTGTGATTGGGCATTGCCCTTTTAGCATTCCCAATCACCTCCTTCACTAGCTCCCCCTGCTCCTCAAAAACATTGCCATCCTCATCAAAGCATATGTCATTTGGGATGCGCTTCTTAGGAGGAGGAGTAGGCACAAGAAACTTTGTCTTCTTGTTCCTCTTCTTCTTAGACTTGGAGATGAAGCCAAGTCTGGTCTTGTCACCATGTTGCTTTTGAGCACTCAAAAGCTCATCAAGCCTTGTGTCACTATTGGGGGATCTTTCTCATAAAGAGGGTTAGTGTGACAAGTACTTGCAACAAAAGTGCTAGAAGGGAACTTGGTTGCTTCTTTAGCAATTATAAGATTATGTTTTTCATTTTGCAACCTAAGTTCATTGGCAACGGATTGAGCAATGTCTCGATCACTTTTAAGCCTAGCAATGTCCAAATAATGAGACTCTTCAAGACCCAACTTGGATGCCTCAAGTGCCATCCTTAGGTCTTGCTCAACCTCAAGGTATTGAGTGAGTGTGTCAATTTCATCGGCATACTCACGAGCATGCCCTTCTAGCTCAAAGATGCGTTCCTCATTTTTATCATTAAGTTTGAGAGACTCATTATATTGATCTAGGAGAATCTCAAAGCGAGCTTTGGTCTCCCCATGCAAAGTTGACATGAACATGTCAAATTCATTAGGCTCTTCCTTATCATTACTAGCATTAACACAATCCATCAAAGATAGGCTTCTAGGTATGATGGGTGTGAAGGTAGGTGATACCTTTGTAGCGTGAGCCATTAGACATGTCCCTTTGAAGTTGGAGCGCTTGGACTCGTTTGCGGAAGCGAAGAGGGATGGCGAAGAGGTAGGCTTGACAATGGCGATGGCAGCCTTCCCTACTTCTTCACCATCGCTTGATTCATCACCGAAGAGATATTCTTCTTGAGTCGTCAAGGCGTGTATTGGAATGACTTTCTTCTTGTCAAAGTTTCTTGGAGGGTGTGACTTGGCCTTCACCTCCTTGCGGACAAGTCTTCCATTGTGATCCTCCACTCTTTCATAAGGACACTCTGCAATGAAGTGGTGTTGGTTACCACAATTGTAGCAAGTCCTCACTCTAGTTGTGGCTTTAGGCTTGGAGGGACTAGATGACTTCCACTTCTTCATGAATGCCCTTTGTGCAAGAGCCATGTGCTTGGCATGAGCATACTTTATGTCCTCGGGGCTTCCACTCATTGACTCTTCCTCTTCCATCAAACTTGCTTCTTCATAAAGTGAGACTTTGGCCTTCAAAGCAAGGTTGGGAGCACGTACACCACGTGCACGAGCTAAAGCATCATCTGCATTCTTCTCGGAGATCTTCCTTGCCATAATCTCTTGCAAGATGTCATGAGCGGTCATCTTCCGGAAGTTGGCATTTCCCTTGATTGAGTTCACGGTGTCCTTGAAGAAGGGCAAGAGAGATTGAATGAACTTTCTCTTCATCCACTTCCAATCGCATTGAGTGGACCCAAGATCAACTAGCTTCACTTGGAGAACCGAGAGGCACCTATGGAGTTCTTCCGGACTTTCACCAGCAAGCATAGCAAAGTTATCTGCATCGTTATGAGCTTCATCATACTTGGATTCTCGAATGCTCTCATTGCCGATGAAGAGGTTCATGAGAGTATCCCAAGCTTCCTTGGCAGAGGTGATGTTGCGGACGAATGCCTTGTCCTTCTCGGTGATAGCCATGTGGATGAGATGTAAGGCGGAGGCATTGAGTTGCTTGTTGATTTGCTCCCAAGGTAGAGAGTTGTTCAAGTCCTTGGAAGTTGGATGAAAACCCTGCTCAATGATTCTCCAAAGCTCAATAGACACAAATTTTATGTGAGAGCGCATGTTATCTTGCCAATTGGCAAAGCTAGAAGCATCAAGAGGTGGCGGTGGGCCGCATGAGGCAAGGTGTGGCATTTGGAGGTGTCTCCCGGAGACATAGCTTGTAGGATGAGGAATTTTTGGGCTATGTCCCCGAGAGGTATCATCACTTTTGGGTGGGTTCTCGTTGCTCTCATCCCCAACCTTGTCCGGATCATCCTCGTTTAGGGATGGCTTATCCTTAACCAAGGTTTCACCCGGAGTTGGTGGAGTGGTACTAGACGTCCCACTAGTGAGTGCATCGAGTTGAGTCTTTTGGCTTTCTATGGCACTCATCATGGTTTCCATTCGAGCCATAAGGTGATTAAGATCCGCCTTAGTGGCGGGCTCCTCGTCGCCCATTATCTCTTAGGCGGTTAAGCCCAATCAAAGAGCCCTTGCTCTGATACCAATTGAAAGGATCTAAGGGGCGACTAGAGGGGGGGTGAATAGGCGCTACACCAAATTTTACCTTTTTCAAATTTTAAGGCTTGACAAGAAATAAATTCACTAGATGTGCAACTAGGTGAATTTCCTACATGACAAGCAAGCAAGTAAGCAAGTAAGAGAAACACAAACAAGATACGAGTAAGGGTAAGAAGTGACCATAAAGCGGAGACCAGAGACACAAGGATGTATTCCCATAGTTCCTTCCTTTTGAGGGGAAGTACGTCTACGTTGGAGAGGTGTGGCGACATGGAGTCCACCAACGCCACAAAGGCTCACCTTGTTCTCTGGTGAGCAAGCCATGGAGGCTAACTCGTTTCCACTAAGTGGTGGTATTGGGGGCACCGACCGAAACCCTTACACGGAGGTTGGGGCACAACTCCACAACTCAATTGGAGGCTCCCAACAAGAAAACCACAAAGCTTTTACACGGAGGAAGCTTTGAGGTGACCTCTCTTGCCCAAGGCAAGTCCCACGGAGGAGGAGTGAAGCAAACACAAATCACTTTGGTGGGATTGTAGATCTAGGGCTCCTCTCCCAATCTACCAAATCTTGGGGGATTTGGTTGGCTAGGGAAGGAGATCTACGGAGTTGAAGCTCTGCTTTAATGGAGGAGAGAGTGTGTGGACGAGGTAGCTCAGATCTGAGGTAGGGGACGACTATTTATAGGCCAGCTCGAAATCTGTCCGTTGGAGGCGACTTATTCTGCAAATTCCAGCCATGGGGCAGAAATTCCGGGGTTCACTTATGGCGGAAATTCTGGCTTGGGGGCGGAAATTCCGGCCTGGGTGCGGAATTTCCGGCCCCCCGGAAATTTTCATTTCTGAAAATTCCGGCCCTTTACTGCAGGGTGCACCACAGCTTGGAGTAAAGGACTTATGATACGTCTCCAACGTATCTATAATTTTTGATGCTCCATGCTTGTTTTTACACCATTTGCCTATTGTTTCGTTACACTTCGTGGCACTTTTATGCATTTTTCGGAACTAACCTATTAATGAGTTGCCACAGTGCCAGTTCCCTATTTTCTGCTGTTTTTGTGTTTCAGAAGTGATACACAGGAAATATTCTCGGAATTGGACGAAACCACATCCTGAAGTCTTATTTTACCCGGAAGCTTCTAGAGATCCGAAGAAGAGTCGGAGGGGGCCACCAGGGCCCCACATGCAGGGGTGGTGCGGCCAGGCCCCTGGCCACGCGGACCGCGCGTGAGGGCGCCTGGCTCCTCCCCTGACGACGCCCCTTCGCCTATATAAAGCCTCGGGACGGAAAACCCTAAAAGAGTCGGCAAATTTCCAGAAAGAGTTCCGCAGTTCCGCCGCCGCCACCGACGAATTTCGGGGGACAGAAGTCTCTGTTCCGGCACCCTGCCAGGATGGGGAAGTACCCCCGGAGCCATCTCCATCGGTCTCCATCGCCGTCTCCGCCGTCTCCATCGACCTCACCGCCATCTCCATCAACCTTGTTGTCTCCTATGATGAGGAGGGAGTAGTTCATCCCCGGGGCTGAGGGCTCTACCGGTAGCTATGTGGTTCACCTCTCTCTCCCATGATGTGATCTTTATGTGATCGTGAGCTTTGTATCATGTTGAACAAGTAGATGTTATTATTCAGATATTATGTGTACTCTAGTGGTTGTTATTAAAGTAATCTATTCCTCCTGCCATGGTGTAACGGTGACAGTGCGTGCATCATGGTGGTACTTGGTTTAGGCTATGATTGTGATCTCTTGTGGATTATGAGAGTAATTATTGCTATGATAGTATTGAGTGATCTATTCCTCCTTTCATGGTGTAATGTTGACAGTGTGTGCACCGTGTTAGTACTTGGTCTAAGTTGCAATGATATCTATCTTGAGTTATGCTTTGATTTGGATATCTCTATGAGTGGTGTTTGTCAAGTACTTGATGAACTTTAAGGGGTGCTTCTGTAGCCACTACACAATGATTAGTGTTATTCAATAGGAGAGTAATTCAGAGTACCATAGTGGAGAGAAGTTGTTTATTTGTTCAATCATGTTATATTGTTGGGAGTGTGTCCACTAGTGAAAGTATGATCCCTAGGCCTTGTTTCCAAGCTTTGCACACCGTTTACTTGCTATTTTGTTACATGTTTGCTCGCAGCGATATTTATTTCAAATCACATTTGCTACTTATAATCATCACTACTACTTGTATTTCACTATCTCTTCGCCGAACTAGTGCACCTATACATCTGACAAGTGTATTGGGTGTGTTGGGGACACAAGAGACTTTCTGTATCGTAATTGCAGGGTTGCTTGAGAGGGATAGCTTTGACCTCTTCCTCCCTGAGTTCGATAAACCTTGGGTGATCCACTTAAGGGAAACTTGCTGCTGTTCTACAAACCTCTGCACTTGGAGGCCCAACAAGTGTCTACAAGAATAGAAGTGCGTAGACATCAAGCTCTTTTCTGGCGCCGTTGCCGGGGAGGTAAGGTAAAAGGTACTCGCATCCTGCTGTGTGAGTGCTCAAAGTTATTTCCTTTAGATTCTGCAATTACATCTTTTTGTTCCTTGTTTTTATTTTCACTAGTTAGGCTTAATGGAAAATAAAGAGTTCTGTAGTCTTTTTCCTGAGTTTAGATATGAAGTGTTTGAAGAGAAAATTGAAAAACCTTTGGAGCTTAATTTGCATGCTAATAGTGTTGTTAGTATGAATGCTTTGAACACCGTTGTTGCTAATGCTATAGAAAAGTCTAAGCTTGGGGAAGCTGGTTTTGTTAAGCATGATATTTTTAGTTCCCCAGCTTTAGTGGAGAAAGTTTGCTCTGATAATATTTTATCTCCCATATGTGATGTTCCTTCTTATGATGATATGTTTGAAGAATATGCTTTGCGAAATAGTTGCTCTCTAGCTTGTGTTGATACTAAACCTCTAGTCTATGATGGTTATGATGATGAGTATAATATTTTTAGTTCACCTACTTTTGAGGAGAAAACTAGTTATGATTACAATATGCCTCCTATTTATGATGATTATGGTGATGAGAATAATTTTTCTGTTAAATCTGCTCCTACTACTATTGTTCCTGTGGTGAGTATTAATCCTTTTATGCATGTGGCTCATGATAGGGATGCTTTATGTGATAGTTATATTGTTAATTCTATTCATGATGCTACTGAAAGTTATGAGAGAGGGAAACATGGTTTGATGGATCTCAACAATATTAAGTTTCCCCTCTTTATGTTGCAAATCTTGAAGTGGCACTTGTTTTATCTATCCATGCTTGCTACTATGTGCCTCGTTGATTTATTTTCTTACAAGATTCCTACGCATAGGAAGTGGTTCAGATATAAATGTCTTTCGCACTTGCTTTTTGATGCTCTCTATTGCTTTAAGTTCCTATATGGCGCCTTTGCCTCAAGCTCTTATATGGCGCCCACATGAGCATCTTTGCAAATTACTGCGCCTAGCTCAAAGGCGTTAAAGAAAAGCACTCTTGGGAGATAACCCATTGTTTATTTTCAGTAATTTTTCTTTTATTTGAGTCTTGGAAGTTATTACTACTGTAATAACGCTCCTTATCTTGTTTATTTCGTTTTTGTGCCAAGAGAAGCCTCTAATTTGAGTGAGGTAAAGATTTGGGGATGTTGCTGTCTTGAAACTGTTTTTGGTGCTGCACCGGAAAAATTCGTATAAATTCTCAGTATATCTTTTAGACCTGCGATTTCTTGTGCATATGCCCCAGGTTATATCCAAACTTTAATTAGTTGAACACTTTTTGTTTTGAGTAACAGAAAACCCTCTAAAAATTCGACATTTGTCAGCTGTTCAGTTTTGACAGATTTCTGCCAATATTTGTTTTTGCCACTTTATCGCTTTCTTTTGAGTTCTTTTGATCACAGAACTTTTGGGGAGGTTGCTACAGTAGTATTTGCAATATATGTGGTGGTTTTGAGTTGAAATCTGAAGCAAAAAGAGGATTGATTATATGTTATGCCTGCACTAATGTTGCTAATAGAATTGTGTTTAGTTTTGTATGAAGGAAGTTTTCAAGTGTAGGGATTGGAGAATGATGAGATGAGATGAAGAATGAACAAAAGCTCAAGCTTGGGGATGCCCATGCATCACCCCAAAAAATATCCAAGAAGTATAAGCGTCAAAGCTTGGGGATGCCCCCGAGGCACCCCTTCTTCATCGGCAAAAATCAGGTCACCTTTCAAAACACTATATTTTTATTGCTTCATGCACTATGCGTTTTTCTTGGAGCGTCAGTTGTTTTTGTTTTCAGTTTTCTTTTGCTTTGTTTGCTGCAATAAATGGTTAGATCACATCATGTTTCTTTTGGAGGAGATGAACTCATTTTCATTTGCCAAGACCACTCAAATTTTCACTCTTATCGTTCACCGAGTGTTCTTCTTTTTCTGCTACTGCTTTTGGTTTTCGTTTTCGCCTTGATTTGCGTTCAGATCTTCTTATATCTTTTCATCAAGGTGTATTTTTGCCTCTGATCTTTATTGGTTTTCATCAAAAGAGGTGTCTTTAAAAATTTCAAATGGTGTTGGAAAAGAGAAAAAGCTTTATGCAAAAAAGTGGTACAAAAAGGTGCTTGTGTAGACTGCGGCTTAGGCTTTTTCATGTCATGCTTGATGTCTTTTTGATAGTATGCTTAGTGGTTTTGCTGTAGCATGACTTGTCTCAAATGACTGAGATTGCTTAATGAGCATTTGAAAAAATCATGCGTTGTTTTTATTATATGGAAGCATTTATTTGGTTTTCTCCTTTGATGCTTTATTTGGGTTGACTTGGCACATGCTTACACCATGTTGACTACAAAATAAGTCGCCGATAGCCTCTATGATCATTTAGTTTTTGACTTTTGATGCCATCTTATGCTTCTTTTAATGTCGCTTTGTCGCTTTGCATGATTATGGCCATTATTGCTCTCTTAGTTGGTCGCTCCCAGTCTTTTGCTAGCCCTCACTTTGTACTGAGTATAAGCTCTACTCATGCATCCAACTCCTAAAAACCAAGTTTGCCATTGTGTCCACTATAAATTCCTATGCATGGTATTTGTAAGCCATTCCAAGTAAATTTCCATGTGCTACCTTTCAAAAAACCTTCAAAATACTTCTCATTTTGTGACACTGTTTTTAGCTCATGGGGACGTAGTGGTCGGATTTGCTATCTTCCATATTGTCTTATTCCAAAAAGAAAAAAAAGAAAGAAAAAAGAAAGAAAAAAGGCACTCCTCCATGGAATGTGAATGTTGGTGGGCACCCGATGGAATCGGTTAGCCATGGTTTGTGAAAGAAAAAAAAGGTGGGGAGGAGTGCCAAGCTTTATAAAAGAGCACAAAAGTGCCAATCTCTCTCTCAAAAACTTGCTTCATTTTTGTATGGAAGATGGTAAGAACCCCATTGCCAGTCGTTGACAAAGACAACCACCTCTCAAAACCAATTTTTATCTCTCTGTTTTACAAATGAAAAGCTCTAGCACATGATTAATCACTGCTTCCCTCTGCGAAGGGCCTTTCTTTTACTTTTATGTTGAGTCACCACCTTCTATCTTTATGCACCATTAAGAGAGCATAGTTGTCATTCTGAGTATAATGTGCATTGTCCCAAAGTTTATCATTGATTGATTCATGATCATGGTTTCACTTGTTCTTAAATTATTTGTATCTAGTCGCCCTCTTAAACTTGAAGGTGTCCTATGCATTTATGTTTTGCTCTCTTTGAAGGACAAGCTGAAAACCATTTGTATGTTTTTCCTTATGATTTGAACACATGTTTGACTTTCATTGTTTCATTTTCATGATCTTTTGTTTGTGTTCATTTGCATGTTTACAACATGGTTGCTAAGTTCTTATTGTCAAGATTATATCTTCATGCCCATGTTTTAAGTTCTTATGATCCCAGCTCACAATGCTTACATATATGATCAAGACTGTGTAGGTGCATGTCACCTCAAAAATTATTTCTTTTGTTATCACTTACCTACTCGAGGACGAGCAGGAGTTAAGCTTGGGGATGCTGATATGTCTCCAATGTATCTATAATTTTTGATGCTCCATGCTTGTTTTTACACCATTTGCCTATTATTTCGTTACACTTCGTGGCACTTTTATGCATTTTTCGGAACTAACCTATTAATGAGTTGCCACAGTGCCAGTTCCCTGTTTTTTGCTGTTTTTGTGTTTCAGAAGTGATACACAGGAAATATTCTCAGAATTGGACGAAACCACATCCTGAAGTCTTATTTTACCCAGAAGCTTCTAGAGATCCGAAGAAGAGTCGGAGGGGGGCCACCAGGGCCCCACATGCAGGGGTGGCGCGGCCAGGCCCCTGGCCACGCGGGCCCCGCGTGAGGGCGCCTGGCTCCTCCCTTGACGACGCCCCTTCGCCTATATAAAGCCTCGGGACGGAAAACCCTAAAAGAGTCGGCAAATTTCCAGAAAGAGTTCCGCAGTTCCGCCGCCGCCACCGACGAATTTCGAGGGACAGAAGTCTCTGTTCCGGCACCCTGCCGGGACGGGGAAGTACCCCCGGAGCCATCTCCATCGGTCTCCATCGCCGTCTCCGCCGTCTCCATCGACCTCACCGCCATCTCCATCAACCTTGTTGTCTCCTATGATGAGGAGGGAGTAGTTCATCCCCGGGGCTGAGGGCTCTACCGGTAGCTATGTGGTTCACCTCTCTCTCCCATGATGTGATCTTTATGTGATCGTGAGCTTTGTATCATGTTGAACAAGTAGATGTTATTATTCAGATATTATGTGTACTCTAGTGGTTGTTATTAAAGTAATCTATTCCTCCTGCCATGGTGTAACGGTGACAGTGTATGCATCATGGTGGTACTTGGTTTAGGCTATGATTGTGATCTCTTGTGGATTATGAGAGTAATTATTGCTATGATAGTATTGAGTGATCTATTCCTCCTTTCATGGTGTAATGTTGACAGTGTGTGCACCGTGTTAGTACTTGGTCTAAGTTGCAATGATATCTATCTTGAGTTATGCTTTGATTTGGATATCTCTATGAGTGGTGTTTGTCAAGTACTTGATGAACTTTAAGGGGTGCTTCTGTAGCCACTACACAATGATTAGTGTTATTCAATAGGAGAGTAATTCAGAGTACCATAGTGGAGAGAAGTTGTTTATTTGTTCAATCATGTTATATTGTTGGGAGTGTGTCCACTAGTGAAAGTATGATCCCTAGGCCTTGTTTCCAAGCTTTGCACACCGTTTACTTGCTGTTTTGTTACATGTTTGCTCGCAGCGATATTTATTTCAAATCACATTTGCTACTTATAATCATCACTACTACTTGTATTTCACTATCTCTTCGCCGAACTAGTGCACCTATACATATGACAAGTGTATTGGGTGTGTTGGGGACACAAGAGACTTTCTGTATCATAATTGCAGGGTTGCTTGAGAGGGATAGCTTTGACCTCTTCCTCCCTGAGTTCGATAAACCTTGGGTGATCCACTTAAGGGAAACTTGCTGCTGTTCTACAAATCTCTGCACTTGGAGGCCCAACAAGTGTCTACAAGAATAGAAGTGCGTAGACATCAACTTAGCGAAAATTCGCAGGGCCGGAAATTCTGAAATTTCTGGCCCCCGGAAATTCTGATCACTCAGAATTTCTGGCCCCTTCCTGCAAGTTGTACCATAGCCCGGGGTAAAGGACTGATACGTCTCAAACGTATCTATAATTTTTGATGCACCATGCTTGTTTTCACACCATTTGCTTAGTGTTTTGTTACACTTCGTGGCGTTTTTATGCATTTTCCGGAACTAACCTATTAACGAGATGCCACAATGTCAGTTCCCTGTTTTCTGCTGTTTTTGTGTTTCAGAAAAGTTACACAGGAAATATTCTCGGAATTGGACAAAACAAAAGCCAAACATCCAGAAATTTACCGAAGCTTCCAGAGGACCGAAGAGGAGACAGAGAGGGGCCACGAGCCGACCAGACAACAGGGCGGCGCGGCCCAGGCCCTGGCCGTGCCCCCTATGTGTGAGACCGCCTCAGTCCACTTCTAACGCTGCCCCTTCACCTATAAAGACCCCCCGACGGGAAAAACCTAAGTACCCGATCAATTTTTCAGAAACACATCGTGATCCTCCACCGTCATCGACCCGAGATCGGGAGGGTCCAGAAGCTCTTCCCGGCACCCTGCCGGAGAGGGGAATCACCATCGGAGGTCTTCTTCATCGCCATGTTTGCCTCCGGCGCGATGAGTGAGTAGTCTACCTTGGACTATGGGTCCATAGCAGTAGCTAGTTGGTTGTCTTCTCCACCATGTGCTTCATGTTTAGATCTCGTGAGCTGCTTTACATGATCGAGATCACCGTTATGTAATTCTACATGTTGTGTTTGTTGGGATCCGATGAATATTGGTGTTATGATTAAGTTGATGTGCTGAATATTATCTTATGTTATCTCTATGTTGTTTATGATCTTGCATGCTCTCTGTTGTTAGTAGCTATCTTGGCCGAGTAGATACTAGTGACTCCAAGTGGGGGTATTTATGCTCGATAGTTGGGTTCATGCCTCTATTTAATCTGGGGGAGTGACAGAAACCTCTAAGGTTGGAGATGTGTTGTTGCCACTAGGGAGAAAACAACATTCTTATGTCCAAGGACATATGCTTTGTTTACATTACACACTTTGCTTAATGCAGTTATCTGTTGTTCGCAACTTAATACTCAAGGGGTCCTCGGATTGATTCCCCACGAGTGGATTATTAGTCATAGATGTAGTTGGATGGCGGTCTATGTATTTTGTTGTAATGCCCAGAGTAAATCTCATAGTGATCCTCTCGACATATGCACGTTATCTTTATTCTATCAATTGCCCAACTATAATTTGTTTACCCAGCATGTGTTATTTATCTTATGGAGAGACACCACTAGTGAACTGTGGATCCCGGTCCAATTTCCTTTATATTGATATCACCTATTTACTTTACTCGCACTGTTTACTTTTCTCGCATACTACTATTGCTTTCCACTCGATACGCTCATTCCTTTGTTTACAGCAAACCGGTGAGATTGACAACCTCATCGTAAGTTGGGAGCAAAGTACTTGGTTGTGTTGTGTGCGGGTTCCACATTGCTTCTAGTTGAAGACGCGCTAACAAGTTGTCGTTAACGGCGCCCTTGTTGGAGTGTCACGAAGCTAGCAAGCATCACCTTCTGGAGTTTGGCTTTTTCCTGGACTGACAAACCTTGGTTTCTTACTGAGGGAAAACTCGCTGCTGTACTCATCAAACCTTCCTCTTGGGGTTCCCAACTGGACGGTGAATTACATCATCAACACCGCCACAGCAAAGATTTTTCTGGCGCCGTTGCCGGGGAAAAAGAAGACTTCTGCAAGGGGAGTTTCGCACACACATCCTTTACTTTGTTTTAAGTTTTGCTTTACTTTATTTTTACTTGCTTTGTTTTATCAAAAATACAAAAAAATTAGTTCCTACTATAGTTGTTATTTTGTTGGTCTGTTATTGTCTTGCTTTATCATGCTTTCTATCAATGGTTGGTTTCTTTGAAACTAAATCTTTTTGGCAAGGTGGGTTCACGGAAGAGCAGCAAAATTATTATGAGGAACACCGCTTGTCACAAAAAGGGAAACACTTATGGGAACAAATAAATAGATTGTATATCATTGCTAAAAACGTGTGCTCTACTTATAATGTTAGTTATTGCTTTCATAGATCTTGTTGCTGCAGAAGGTATAAACACCTCCCTTTTCAATGTGAATATAATGATGATGTTACCATATCTTCTTATATTAATGGAAATTATGACTTTTATGATGTGGAACAAATTGAAGAATTTATTGCTTGGAAGGGTGCATTCGAACTTGCTTATTTGCTTGAAAATACTGATGATGCACCTTATAAATATGAGGTTTATGATATACTTACATTTTGCTTTGATAATTACAAGGAAGAAAATGGCTATATTCTTAAATATCTTAATAGATGCTCTCCAACGGAAGAGACTAATGCCTTGAAGGAGCCTATGGAAGAAGAAATTGCTGAAACTAGAAGCTCATTGGATGAAAAAGAGGAGAGTGATGATCAAGAGGAGGAAGAATGGAGCTACCCATGTCTACCTCCCAATAAGAGTAACTCTTTAACTAATACCTTATTTCATAGCCCTCCATGCTTAGCAAAGGAGGGCGAGTGTGCTATTTATATTGTTAAGTTTGTTCATGATGCTACTGAAAATTATTATGAGAGAGGAAAATATGGTTGTTGGAATTCCCATGTTACTAAAACACCTCTCTTTATATTGAAAGTTCTGAAGTTGCTCTTGTTTTATCTACCCATACTTGTGACTATGTGCTTCTTTGATTAATTTTCTTACAAGATTCCTATGCATAGGAAGTGGTTTAGACTTAAATGTGTTTTATATTTGCTCCTTGATGCTCTTTTTGGCTTCGATTCATATTTCTTATGTGAGCATCTTTTCAAATTACTGAGCCTAGCTCAAAGGCGTTAAAGAAAAGCACTCTTGGGAGATAACTCAATGTTTTACTTTCAGTTCTTTTTCTTTTATTTGAGTCTTGGAAGTTATTACTACTGTAATGACCTCTCCTTAACATTTTTATTTCGTTTTTGTGCCAAGAGAAGCCTCTGATTTGAGTGAGGTAAGATTTAGGGATGTTGCTGTCCGGAAACAGATTTCGGTGCTGCACCGTAAAAATTCGTGAAAATTCTCAATATATCTTTTGGACCTGCGATTTCTTGTGCATATGCCCCAGGTTATATACAAACTTTCATTAGTTAAACACTTTTTTATTTGAGCAACAGAAAACCCTCTAAAAATTCGACCTTTGTCAGCTATTCTGTTTTGACAGATTTCTGCCATTATTTGTGTTTGCCACTCGATCGCTTTCTTTTTTAGTTCTTTTGATCACGGAACTTTTGGGGAAGTTGCTACAGTAGTATATGCTTTATATGTGGTGGTTTTGAGTTGAACCTGAAGCAAAAAGGGGTTGGTTCAATGTTATGCTTACACTAATGTTGCTAATAGAATTGTGTTGAGTTTTGTATGAAGGAAGTTTTCAAGTGTAGGGATTGGAGAATGATGAGATGAGTTGAAGAATGGACAAAAGCTCAAGCTTGGGGATGCCCACGCACCCCAAGAAATATCCAAGAGGTACAAGCGTCAAAGCTTGGAGATGCCTCCGAGGCACCCCTTCTTCATCGGCAAAAATCAGGTCACCTTTCAACACACTATATTTTTATTGCTTCATGCACTATGCGTTTTTCTTGGAGCGTCAGTTGTTTTAGTTTTCAGTTTTGTTTAGTTTGTTTGCTGCAATAAATGCTTGGACCCCAATAAATTCCTTTTGGAGAAGTTGCCTTGCTTTTCATTTGCCAAGAACACTCCGTTTTTCACTCTTATCGTTCGACGAGTGTTCTCTTTTTCTAGAACTGTGTTTAGTTTTCGTTTTTTGCCTTGATTTGTGTTCAGATATTGTTATATATTTTCATCAAGGTGTATTTTGACCTCTGGTCCATGTTGGTATTCATCAAAAGAGTTGTTTCAAAAAGGTTCAAATGGTGTTGGAAAAGAGAAAAAGTTTCATGCAAAAAAGTGGTACAAAAAAAGCTTGTATAGACTGCGGCCTAGGCTTTTGCATGTCGTGCTTGATGTCTTTTTGATAGTATGCTTAGTGGTTTTGCTGTAGCATAACTTGTCTCAAATGACTGAGATTGCTTAATGAGCCTTTGAAAAAATCATGTGTTGTTTTTATTATTTGGAGGCATTATTTTGGTTTTCTCCTTGATGCTTTATTTGGGCTGACTTGGCGCATGATCACACATGTTAGACTCATACAAAGTCGCCATAAGCCTCTACAATCATTTAGTTTTTGACTTTTGATGCCATCTTATGCTTCTTTTAATGTTGCTTTGTCGCTTTGCATGATTATGGCCGTTATTGCTCTCTTAGGTGGTCGCTCCCAGTCTTTTGCTAGCCCTCATTTTGTACTGAGTATGAGCTCTACTCGTGCATCCAACTCCTAAAAACCAAGTTGTTCCAATGTGTCCACCATACATACCTATTAGCAATTTTCTATTCCAAAGTACATTTGACTTGCTTTTATCTATCCTTCAAATTAAACTCTTTTTGGTGTTATGCGAAAACTGGTCAGTAAAGCTCTCACGAACCTGATGGCACACTTTACTTTTATCTCTTTAAAATTTTGACATTGTGGCTCTCTTATGTTGAGTTGTTATGCTTGCAATTTGTAAGTTGGAAATGAGCCCAGACATGCCGTCATGGGGCAAGCTTTCAACATTGCACTATCTTTCATTTGAGTTGATATCGTGATCTTTTGTTTATGGATACTCGTGATGTGAAATAAGTTGGGAATCTTGTGGGATCATGGATTTTTTATATGTGTTAGGGAAATGCCTGGGCCTCTAATCTAAGCCATGCATAATTCATGGTGGAAATTTGCAGGATGCCCATAGTGGACATTCGATAACGCATCTCACAATAAAAAGCTATACCAATGGTAAATAAAAGAGATGTCGAGGTGTTCATTGTCTGTTTGTCTTGTCATTTTGATGTGGGCTTGTTCCATGTAATCGGGCAGGAGGTACCCCGTTGGCGGTTCTTGATGATAAACATATATTTACAATGACAAGAGCCTGCTTGGGTATTCATACTTCACGGGACACGAGGTTTTCAACTTATGATTTGTCAAGCATATGCTTCATAATTGTACTCGCATTAACTCTAACCATTCAAGATGCCTATGATGGGGGCAATGAGAGCTCAAAGCTAGTAAGTGCCATAATTTTTGAAGGTTTATAAAACTTGCAATCACTGCTTCCCTCTGCGAAGGGCCTTTCTTTTACTTTTATGTTGAGTCTCCACCTTCTATCTTTATGCACCGTCTAAGAGAGCATAGTTGTCATTCTTAGTATAATGTTCATTGTCCCAAAGTTATCATTGATTGATTCATGATTTTAGTTTCACTTGTTCTTAAATTATTTGTATCTAGTCGCCCTCTTAAACTTGAAGGTGTCCTATGCATTTATGTTTTGCTATTCCATGAAGGACAAGCTAAAAACCATTTGCTATGTTTTTCCATATGATTTGAACACACGTTTGACTTTCATTGTTTCATTTCATGATCTTTCATTTGTGTTCTTTTTCATGTTATAACATGGTTGCTAAGTTTCTTCTATCAAGATTATATCTTTCATGCCCATGTTTTAAGTTCTTTTGATCCTAGCACACAATGCTTACATAGATGATCAAGATTGTGTAGGTGCATGTCACCTCAAAAATTATTTCTTTGTTATCACTTACCTACTCGAGGATGAGCAGGAGTTAAGCTTGGGGATGCTGATACGTCTCAAACGTATCTATAATTTTTGAAGCTCCATGCTTGTTTTCACACCATTTGCTTAGTGTTTCGTTACACTTCGTGGCGTTTTTATGCATTTTCTAGAACTAACCTATTAACGAGATGCCACAGTGCCAGTTCCCTGTTTTTTTGCTGTTTTTGTGTTTCAGAAAAGTTACACAGGAAATATTCTCGGAATTGGACAAAACAAAAGCCAAACATCCAGAAATTTACCGAAGCTTCCAGAGGACCAAAGAGGAGACGGAGAGGGGCCATGAGCCAGCCACACAATAGGGTGGCGCGGCCCAGGCCCTGGCCGCGCCCCCTATGTGTGAGACCGCCTCGGTCCACTTCTGACGCTGCCCCTTCGCCTATAAAGACCCCCCGACGGGAAAAACCTAAGTACCCAATCAATCTTCCAGAAACACATCGCGATCCGCCGCCGTCGTCGACCCAAGATCGGGAGGGTCCAGAAGCTCTTCCCGCACCCTGCCGGAGAGGGGAATCGCCACCGGAGGTCTTCTTCATCGCCATGTTTGCCTCCGGCGCGATAAGTGAGTAGTCTACCTTGGACTATGGGTCCATAGCAGTAGCTAGTTGGTTGTCTTCTCCACCATGTGCTTCATGTTTAGATCTCGTGAGCTGCTTTACATGATCGAGATCACCGTTATGTAATTCTACATGTTGTGTTTGTTGGGATCCGATGAATATTGGTGTTATGATTGAGTTGATGTGCTGAATATTTTCTTATGTTATCTCTATGTTGTTTATGATCTTGCATGCTCTCCGTTGTTAGTAGCTATCTTGGCCGAGTAGATACTAGTGACTCCAAGAGGGGGTATTTATGATCGATAGTTGGGTTCATGCCTCTATTTAATCTGGGGGAGTGACAGAAACCTCTAAGGTTGTAGATGTGATGTTGCCACTAGGGAGAAAACAACATTCTTATGTCCAAGGGCATATGTTTTGTTTACATTACGCACTTTGCTTAATGCAGTTATCTGTTGTTCGCACTTTGCTTGTTTACATTACGCACTTTGCTTAATGCAGTTAACGGCGCCCTTGTTGGAGTGTCACGAAGCTAGCAAGCATCACCTTCTGGAGTTTGGTTTTTCCTGGACTGACAAACCTTGGTTTCTTACTTAGGGAAAAATCGCTGCTGTACTCATCAAACCTTCCTCTTGGGGTTCCCAACTGGACGGTGAATTACATCATCAACACCGCCACAGCAAGGACTTAGCCGAATTTTTGAGGGCCGGAAATTATGAAATTTCCGGCCCTTGGAAGTTATGCCAAACCAGAATTTCCGGGCCCCTTACAGAACGTTGCACCACAACGTTTTGTAAAGGACTTAGCAGAATTTCGAAGGGCCGGAAATTCAAGAATTTCCGGCCCCCGGAAATTTTCTCCAGGGGCGGAAATTCCGGCCCTAGGGGTGGAATTTCCGGCCCTGAAAGGAAATTTCCGGCCTTAAAATTGACACTCCTCTAGATGATTTTGAGGCTTTCTACAGTAGTCCCCTTTTCCACTTCTCTTCAACATCAGTCTTGTGCAATACCTGGAGAATCCCTGCAATGCTTAGCACAAGATTAATTTCCTTGTGTTGTGATCAAACACCCAAAAACTGGAAGCTAGGAACATGCCCTTTCTAGCACAGCAGCAAGTTTTCCCTCAGTTATGAAACCAGGGTAATCAATCCAGTAGGAGAGAGCCAAACTTAAGAAGGTGATGCTTGCTAGCTTCGCGACACTCCGGATGGCGCTAGACAACTTGCTGGTGCGTAGGAGCTTCTTCACCTAGCAGCAACGTGAAACCTGCACACAACACAAACAAATACTTTGCTCCCAACTTACGATGAGGGTGTCAATCTCACCGGTTTGCTGTAAACAAAGGAATGAGCGTATCGAGTGGTAATTGGATAATATTAATACAAGTAAAGTAAACCGTGCGAGTAAAGTAAACGATGTAACAATGTAAAGTAAATTGGACCGGGGTCCACAGTTCACTAGTGGTGTCTCTCCATAAGATAAAAAGCACATGCTGGGTAAACAAATTACAGTTGGGCAATTGATAGAGTAAAGATAACGTACATACATCACGAGGATCACTGTGAGGCTTACTCTGGGCATTACGACAAAATACATAGACCGCCATCCAACTGCATCTATGACTAAAAATCCACTCGCGGGGAATCATCCGAGGACCCCTTGAGTATTAAGTTACGAACAACAGATAATCGCATTAAGCAAAGTGCGTAATATAAACAAAGCAAATGTCCTTAGACACAAGAATGTTGTTTTCTCCCTAGTGGCAACAGCACATCTACAACCTTAGAGGTTGCTGTCACTCGCCCAGATTAAATAGAGGCATGAACCTAACTATCGAGCATAAATACTCCCTCTTGGAGTTACTAGCATCTACTCGGCCAAGATAGCTACTAGCAACGGAAAGCATGCAAGATCATAAACAACATAGAGATAACATAAGATATAATTCAGCACATCAACTTGACATAGTACCAATACTCATCGGATCCCAACAAACACAACATGTATGATTACATAAAGATGATCTTGATCATGTAGGGCAACTCACAAGATCTAAACATGAAGCACATGGTGGAGAAGACAACCATCTAGCTACTGCTATGGACCCATAGTCCAAGGTAGACTACTCACACATCACTCCGGAGGCGACCATGGTGGTGTAGAAGGCCTCCGGCAGGGATTCCCCTCTCTGGCAGGGTGCCGGGAAGAGCTCCTGGATCCTCCCGATCTCGCGACAGTGACGGCGGCGGCTTGCATTATGTTTCTGGGAAAAGCGATCCGTCCCTTAGGTTTTTCCCGTCTAGGGGTCTTTATAGGCGAAGGGGCGTCATCAGGAGGTGGACCAGGCAGGCTCACCATGGGTGGGCACGGCCAGGGGCTGGGCCGCGCCCCCCTGTGGTGTGGCCAGCCTCTGGCTCCTCTCTGTGTCATCTTCGGTCTTCGTGAAGCTTCGGTAAAAATAGGAGGTTTGGCTTTTGTTTTGTCTAATTCCGAGAATATTTCCTGCGTAACTTTTCTGAAATACAAAAACAGCAGAAAACAGGGAACTGGCACTATGGCATCTTGTTAATAGGTTAGTTCTAGAAAATGCATAAAAACGCCATGAAGTGTAACAAAACACTAAGCAAATGGTGTAAGAACAAGCATGGAGCATAAAAAATGATAGATACGTTTGACACGTATCAAACATCCCCAAGCTTAAATCCTGCTCAACCTCGAGTAGGTAAGTGATAACAAAAGAATAATTTTTGAGGTGACATGCACCATCACAATCTTGATCATCTAAGTAAGCATTGAGTGCTGGGATCAAAAGAACTTAAAACATGGGCATAAAAGATATAATCTTGACAATAAGAAACTTAGCAACCATGTTATAACATGAAGAAGAACACAAACAAAATATCATGAACAATGAAACAATGAAAGTCAAATGTGTCTTCAAATCATATGAAAAACATAGCAAATTGTTTTCAGCTTGTCCCTCATGGAATAGCAAAACATAAATGCATAGGACACCTTCAAGTTTAAGAGGGCGACTAGATACAAATAATTTAAGAACAAGTGAAACCAAAATAATGAATCAATCAATGATAACTTTGGGACAATGCACATTATACTCAGAATGGCAACTATGCTCTCTTAGACGGTGCATAAAGGTAGAAGGTGGTGACTCAACATAAAAGTAAAAGAAAGACCCTTCGCAGAGGGAAGTAGTGATTGCAAGTTTTATAAACCTTCAAAAATTATGGTACTTACTAGCTTTGAGCTCTCATTGCCCCCATCATAGGCATCTTGAATGGTTAAAGTAAATGCAAGAACGTTTATGAAGCATATGCTTGACAAATCATAAGTTGAAAACCTTGTGTCCCGTGAAGTACGAATACCCAAACCTCATGCTACTCGACTTAGGGTCCCAAGCAAGCTCTTGTCATTGTAAGTATATGCGTATCATTGAGAACCGCCAACGGGGTACCTCCGTGCCCGATGACATGGAACAAGCCCACATCAAAATGACAGGACAAACAGACAATGAACACCTCGCCATCTCTTTTATTTACCATTGGTATAGCTTTTTATTTTGAGATGCGTCGTCGAATGTCCACTATAGGCATTGTGACGACCTCAAATTTGATAACAAATTCGAAGTGCCCGTTATGTATTCCACCGCAATCCCAGAATCATTGTTGCGATATACATAACGTAGTTGGTAACCAGTTCCATAGACATTACAATACGATGATTCAAACACAATGGTCATATAGACCAAGTCATATTACAACACAATATAGCAGCGGAAATAACGTCTTCGGCCCATGCCTCCTCCCTACAGGCAATTGGCGACTCACGGAGACGAGCTTAGTTCTGGTACTCTTCTTCATACCCTTCCTCCTGGTATTCCTCCCCATAGTCTGGCCAAGTTGATAGCCAGGGACACAGCCGTGAGTACATTGGATGCACTCGCAAACCATCTTGTAAATGAAAAGATGAAGTAGATATGCAAGGTTGGGTATAGTGGACCAAGCACTAAGTTGATTTGCAAAAAGCTAGTTTTATTTCCCAAGAATGCTCATTTGTAGAAAAGAGGTTTAGTTCTCTAAGTTCATTCTAAAGAGGAACTTCAATGTGTCAAGATCAAGGTCAAGTCATGTCAATTCAAGTTCATGTCATTCACCAGGTTCACCCTTGTTATCTTTTATTCTTGACAAAAGCCAGGTAGAGTTTGCCAACCGTCCATGACCGAGGACTCGGCTATTCGAATAGTTTGAAACCTCTGCAGAGGGGTACACTTTACCCACAAGATTCGATACATCTACCGGGAGAAATCCACGGTTTGCTATACACAAAGGTATGCGGTTTTTCAGATAATCAAACAAATTCTTTCACTTGCTCATCCTAGTATAGGATCCTTCCCTAGAGCCCGGGATACGGACTTCCCGCTCCGGCGCCTCTAGTTATGCCCATCCCGGAGACCGGGTTAGTGGAATCCACTTGGTCAAGAAGTATCCGCCCGTGGAGTCCTTCCATGAAGATTTTATGCAAGACCTCCCATACTAAGATCAACAAGCTACGGATTAAGCCCCTTCCCATATAGGGGTAACGTGGTTGTACGGTATAATTGGCACCCATGTACATCACTCGTTGTCAATTGAGAAATACATTCCATAGTTCTTAGTCAAGATTAGTTCCTTTCATAAAGCCATCACGTAGGAGCAATCTCCCATTTCAAGTTTCAATGTCAAGTCACCACCTTTCAAATGGGGTTCCTCCAGAGATAACCTCAACTGTTATTAGCGACTAAGCAACTACATTGAGGGATGGTACTACTACTATGGTTGGATAAACTCAGCTTGATGCTCTTGATAACCAAGACATCAATATGCTTCTATCCTTCTACTCTAGCAATTCAATCATGCAATTTACTTCTATCATTCTACTCTAGCAATTCAATCATGCAATTTACTTAAAACAAGGAGAATGCAATATTAAAACTCGGTAGTGGGAGTATGAATCAAAAGATGGCTTGCCTTGGTTGGCAAAGTGTCCGGGGTTTTCTTCTTCTTCTTGATAATAATAATCCCCTCCAATATCCTCCTCGGCAACACTAGCGTCTAATAACGAACAAACACAAAACACACCATCACTTCACCAGACCAACCACACACCAAGCACACATTCTTGTTTGCTAACCAAGCATTTAGGTTGCATTGTTATGGGGTTGGATTGTAAGTTTTTCTTCTAAGTTTTTCTTCAAGTGTGCAAGCTAGTTTCTCTACTAAGTAGCATAAGGGGTTCACTTGTGCAGCATTGGGGTTGATTTAAGGTTGCTAGGGCAAGTTTAAGTGGGAATGATCCACTAAGTGAATTGGGAATGAGGGCAATTAATTCTAAGTGTGCATTAGGGCTCTATCATTTTATGCTAACCAATAGGTTTGGGTTAGGATCTAAATGATCACACTAATATGGTTTGGGGTAGATTAGTGTTGACTAACAGTAAGAGGGGTCATTAGTAAGTTCACATTTTAATTTTCATGATTTTTGAAAGCTTAAATAATTTTCTAGAAATCTTTCATTAATTAACAAGCTAGGGTCACACTATTCATATCCAATTTTATTCTTAACTGATTTTTAAATCTAACCAGTACTATTGGATAGAGTATTTTCTAAGCTTTCCAACGAATATTTATTTGCTAAATTTGGACTTATAAAACTCTAGGAAATTGAATTTGAAAATACCATTTGAAACAGTTTTGAAATAAAAGAAAAGGGCGGGAATTAATTAAAAACGAATCGGACCGTATTCGAAATGAGCTGGGCCCAATTCAGAACAAACCCGAACGGGCCGGCCCGATACCGTTTCGCGCGGCTGGGGAAAAATAAAAGGGCGCTGACAGGTGGGGTCGCATTGTCAGCTCACTTAGCGTTTCCCGAATCGGTAAGTTACCGTCGGATTGCGATCTAACGGCTCACGATCGTCTTCTTCCTCAGTCACAGCGGGGGCTCACCTGCGCGCAGAGGTGAGTGTTCGACGGCGAGGGCGAGGCGTAGGGGAAGCAGGGCTCGACGGCGACGCTCGGGATCGGCGGCGGTACTCCTCCTCCTCCGATTCCCTGCAGAAGTTGGCCTCCAGGTGGTCGGACGTGGCGGCGCTCCGTGCGTCCAGTACTGCGCCGGCGAGGTCGGCTACGGCGAACTGGGGCACGAGGGAGTAAGCGGCGATGTCTGGGAGGTAGAGGGGAGTGCGGTGCGTTGCTTCGTTTGATCGCCGGGGGTTTATATAGGCCCAGGTGGCCGGGAGCAAGGCGACCAGAAGCTGGCCGTCGCGGGGGTCCTGGCGGCGTTTGAAGCTTGCTCCGGTCACGGCGGCCTCGGGGTGGTGCTGGGCTGGTGTCGACTCGGCTGCGGGGCGCTGTGGGTCTCCTCTGGCGCCTTCCAGACGGTCGGCATCGCGCGGGACAGTGGGTTCCTGGGAGGGGGTCCTGGGCGTTTTCTCCTCTTCTCCTCCTTCTTCCATGGCCTGGGTCGGGGCAGAGGGGGCTGGAATCGATCGAGGCGCGGCCAGGGGGCATGGCTACAGCACTTGGCCGAGCCAGAACAGTGCTGCACCAGTGAAATGGATCTCACTCGATTTGTTGCTGCCAGTGTTCGACGAAATGCTCACAAGAATTCAAAATTCGAATTTTTCAAATTTGCCACTTTGGGTGCTCATCATATTGGATAAGGTACCCTGGCATATTTTTGTTCTGGAGAAAGAATGAGTTTTTCAAAAATTTATATTTCAAATTTGAAATGGTTTCTGTTTCAGATTCAAACTTTGGCTCAAGTTTGAGTGGTGTTCTGGTTTGAAATTTTGGTAGATCTTTGTTGGTTGAGTTAGTCCATAACTTGGTTAAGCTCAACTAAAAGGTTAAACCTGCAGGTGAGCTGCAGATTTCTTAATATAAGGGCTCAAAGTGGTGTAGTCATTAACAGTTTCTAGATCATATTAACTTTATCTCTTTCTTACCTATTTTTATTTTTGGTTCTTTTGGTTCCTAATATCTTTCTCAGTTGTTTCTCTTGGTTCACTTAGAATTATCTAACCAATGCTCAAGCAAAAAGAACACACATAAAATCATAGAAATACAATTAAAGAGAATACATGTATGCATGCAATATTGAAGAAAAAGTTTTATTTGGGTCCAATTTTTGACTCTTTATTTAATAAGAGTTGGGTTACACATTCTGAGTTGTTACAATCTTCCCCCCTTAAAAAGAATCTCGTCCCCGAGATTCACTAGTTAAGAACTGAAAAGATTGGGAAATTCTTTCTGAAGGTAATCTTCTCGTTCCCAAGTGGCTTCCTCTTCGGTGTGATTACTCCACTGAACTTTCAGAAATTTGATGCTTCGGGTTCGAGTGGTTCGATAAGCTTCCTCGAGGATTCGGATAGGCATTTCACGATAGGTCAAGTCCTTGTTGATGTCCACAGACCGGTGATCAATATTCTTGAAGACTTCGGGCTTCTCCGGAACTTCAAGACATTTCCGAAGTAACGACACGTGAAAGACATCGTGTACTTCAGACAATTCAGGGGGCATTTCCAACTGATAAGACACTTCTCCTCTGCGGTCTAGTATCTTGAAGGGTCCAATATATCTTGGGGCAAGCTTTCCTTTTACTTGGAATCTTTGCATTCCCTTGAGAGGTGATACTCTAAGATAAACAAAATCTCCAATCTGGAAGGTCAGTTCTCGACGTCTCTTGTCGGCATAACTCTTTTGTCTTGATTGGGCTGCCTTGAGGTATTCACGAATTATGCGAACTTTCTCCTCGGCCTCTTGCAGCATATCTGGTCCAAAAATCTGACTGTCTCCGGTTTCTGACCAATTCAGAGGGGTACGACATTTTCTTCCGTACAAAGCTTCAAATGGGGCCATTTGCAAACTGGCCTGATAACTGTTGTTATACGAAAACTCCGCGAAGGGCAGACAGTCTTCCCACTTAGCTCCATAAGCTAGGACACAGGCTCTCAACATATCTTCAAGTATCTGATTCACTCTTTCAGTCTGTCCATCCGTCTGAGGGTGGTAAGCGGTGCTGAAGGCTAACTTGGTTCCCAGAGCTTGATGTAAGCTTTTCCAAAATCTCGAGGTGAATTGGGTTCCTCGATCGGAAACGATGGTTTTAGGAACTCCATGCAAACTGACAATTCTGGATAGGTACAGATCTGCTAGCTGATCTGATCGATGAGTGGTCTTGACAGGAATAAAGTGGGCCACTTTGGTTAGTCTATCCACAATGACCCAAATAGAGTCATTTCCACGGCTAGACTTTGGAAATCCAGTGATGAAATCCATTCCAACAGAATCCCACTTCCATTCCGGAACTTGCAAAGGTTGCAGCAAACCAGCAGGACGTTGATGTTCAGCCTTGACTCTTTGACAGATATCACACTTGGATATAAACGATGCAATCTCTCGCTTCATTCCATGCCACCAAAATTGTTCCTTCAAATCTTGGTACATCTTAGTTCCACCGGGGTGGATGGAGTAAGGTGTCTCATGAGCTTCCTTCATAATTACTTCCTTCAATTCTGAGTCAGCGGGCACACAAATACGGCCTTTGTACCAAAGAACTCCTTGATCATCTTCTTCGAATCCTGGCACCTTGCCGGAACTAATTCTGCGCTTGATTCCTTCAATACTCTCATTTCCCTTCTGGGCTTCTTTGATTTGGCTCATCAAGGTGGGTTGAAACTCAAGGTTGGCGAGAAATCCTTGACTGACTAGTTCCAATCCAAATCTTTCAAACTCTTGGTGCAACATAGGTTGCTCTTCCTTGATCCTCATATTCAACGAACACGGCTTCCTACTCAACGCATCGGCCACTACATTGGCCTTACCAGGGTGATAGTGAATTTCCAGATCATAATCCTTGATCAACTCTATCCATCTCCGTTGTCTCATGTTCAACTCCTTCTGGGTGAAAATATACTTCAAACTCTTGTGGTCAGAATAGATCTCACAACGGTTGCCCATCAGATAGTGCCTCCAAGTCTTCAAAGCTAGAACCACGGCTGCTAACTCTAGATCATGGGTTGGATAATTTTCTTCATGAGGTTTAAGCTGCCTAGAGAGGTAAGCTATGACCTTTCCTTCTTGCATCAGTACGCAACCAAGTCCAAGTTTGGAAGCGTCGCAATAGACATCAAAATTCTTGGTGATATCGGGCATGGTTAGGACAGGGGCGGTCACCAATCGCTTCTTGAGCTCTTGAAAACTCTCTTCACACTTAGGGGTCCATTCAAACTTCTTGTCCTTCTTCAATAATTGGGTCATCGGACGGGCAATACTGGAAAATCCTTCGACAAACTTGCGGTAATATCCCGCTAATCCGAGAAAACCTCTAACTTCCGTTGGAGTGGTAGGGGCTTCCCATTCCAGGACTGATTTGATCTTCTTGGGATCTACCGATATTCCTCCTGCTGACAGCACATGGCCTAAGAATCCAACCTCCTTCAACCAGAACTCACATTTACTGAACTTAGCATATAGCTGATGCTCTCTTAGGGTTTCTAGAATTAATCTCAAATGGGTTGCATGCTCTTCTTCGGATTTGGAGTAGATAAGAATGTCATCAATGAAGACAACAACAAACTTATCCAAGAACTCCATAAAAACCTTATTCATGAGATTCATGAAATAAGCAGGGGCATTGGTCAATCCAAATGACATCACAGTGTACTCATACAATCCGTATCGGGTAGTGAAGGCTGTTTTGGGGATATCCGTTGCACGGATCTTCAGTTGGTGGTATCCGGTTCTAAGATCTATCTTCGAGAATACGCTTGCTCCAGTCAATTGGTCAAACAGATCTTCAATCTTCGGGAGAGGATACTTGTTCTTGATGGTCACATCGTTAAGCTTGCGATAATCAGTGCACAGTCGGCTAGAACCGTCACTTTTATCCACAAACAGAACGGGTGATCTCCAAGCAGAAGAACTTGGTTGAATTAATCCTTTACTCAACAGGTCATCCAGTTGCTTCTTCAACTCAACTAATTCAGCTGGGTTCATACGATAGGGTCGTTGGGCTATTGATCCAGTTCCGGGGATAAGCTCAATGATAAACTCAATATCCCGATCCGGTGGCATTCCGGGTAACTCATCGGGAAAGACATCTGGGTATTCACAGACGATGGGGACTTGCTCCAAAGTTGGTCCTGAGATACTTTTATGACATCTGGTGGTTTGGGGTGGTTTTACGGACACATGCTTGACTACGATTCCATTGCTACTCTTCATGGTGATGGTCTTTTTGGCACAATCTATCACTCCTTGATGAAAAGACATCCAATTCATACCAAGAACTACTTCCAAACCTTTGGTTCCCAACACTATCAAATCGGCTAAGAAGGCTATCCCATGGATTTCTATGGGCACTGCCAAACAAGTACAACTAGCTTTGGTTACTGACCCAGGAATTTGCACAGACATGACATCTTTCAAGGGTGTGGGTTGAAGTCCACTTTTATCAACGAATAATTGGGTAACAAACGAGTGTGAAGCTCCAGAATCAAACAGAACCCTTGCAAGAACTGAGTTAACAGTGAACATACCAAGCACGACGTCTGTTGCTTCCTGAGCTTCTTCAACATTCATGTGATTCAGACGGCCTCGAGAGTGAGGCTGGTTCCTTGGTGGATAGTTCTTGCCATTTCCCACACGGCGCTGTTGCTGAGCAGGAACAGTAGTCTTGGATGCATCATTCAGCTTCTTGGGGCACTCATTGGAGTAGTGCCCTTTTTGTCCACACTCATAACATGTAACACCAGACTTGTCACCAGGCTTGGGTAACATAGGGGCGCCATTTGGCCTTGGAGTATTGGTGTTGAAGTTGTTGCCACTAGGTCTTGGGGGTGCACGGTTGAAGTTGTTTCCGGGCGGGCGGTTAGGATAGTTGGGACGCGGAACAGGTGCAGACGGCCTCATTGGTCTAGGGGTGAAACTCATTGGCGCATTTCCCCTTGGCTTCTGCGAGTTGCTCGAGTTGCCTTGATACATCATACGGCGCTTGCGGTTCTCGGTAGCTTGCTTGAGTTTGCCTTCCATCTGAATGGCAGAGTCAACCAATGACTCCAGGTCGGCAAAGGGAATACTAACCAGGACACATTGCCTCTCATCATGAAGTCCATCCAGAAACCTTTCTTGCTTCTTCTCAGTGGTGTTGGTGTCATCTGGGGCATACCTAGACAAGGTAAGGAACTTGTCACGGTAATCCACCACAGACATGGAACCTTGCTTCAGATTTCTGAATTCATCTCTCATCCTTTTTACCAATCCCATAGGAACATGGGCTTTGCTAAACTTGCTCTTGAACTCTTCCCAAGGCATCACATACCCTGGGGCTTGCATTGCACGGGTACTGTCCCACCAAGCTCTTGCTGCTCCAGCAAGATAGTGGGTGGTGTATAAGACCTTCTCATTTTCACCAACTTCAGCGACTGCCAAGTTGTTCTCCATGGTACGAAGCCAATCATCGGCATCTAAGGGCTCTTCAGATTTAGTGAATATAGGAGGGTTGGTGTTCTGGAAACTCCTTAACTTGGATCGGTGCTCTCCATTGCCATGGTTTTCTCCTTCACCATTGCCATTTCCATTGTCGTGGTTCGTTGCCATCTGGGTTAACTGCTGAAGAGTGGCCAAGTTGGCTTGGCGCTCAGCTCGGGCTGCTTCCCGGTCTTCCATGATCAACCTTAGCAATTCAGCCATTTCCGGGTTCGGGGGTGGGGGTGCTCGCGGCATCTGAAGATAAGGTGTGTAAGGTAAGAGGGAAAAGCTAATTTGCTAAGATTTAGAGGTACATGGATGATGCAATTTTGTTTTACTAAGGCCTTAGAGGCCAAATTCAAATTTCATTCATCACTCATCAAACATATCATACATACGAGTTCACACATTACAAATGGTTTATATCAAACCATTGCGACTCGTCTACTAGAGAGGGGGATACAACTCACACCTACACGAAGTGCTCATAAATTGGAACTCATAGCTAGATAACACGTGGATCTCGGATCTAAACAGCGGGCTCCTCGGGGTCTTCCTCCTCGTCACTCACAATGAATCCATTGTGACCACCATCCTCCGGATCATCGAGGTCCTCCATGAAGTCATCCTCATCACTAATGAGGGCATTATCCTCCTTGCGGAGATCAATGCCTTCCTCCTCACCAAGGTGATCCTCAAGACTCTCAATGTACGCAGTCAACTCCGCCACATTGGCCTTCAACTCCTCAAGGTCCTGTTCCTTCTCATCGCGCTGGCGACGAAGGCTCTTGCGCTCCTTCGCAAGAATCCTGATAGTGCTCCTTGCTTCCACCAGTGCAACGTGCTCGAGGTTGGCCCTAGTACGGGCACGGTCGGCCTCCTGCTGAGTGGAGTACAGCAAGAAGTCCATGTGGTCGATGTAGGTACTCGGCTCATTCTGCCCGGGCATGTTTGCGGGACGCCCATCCGCATCACGCCGAGCAAAGTCCTTGAAGCGTCCTCCCTGAACCTCCTCAACGTGCAGTCCGCATAAGCGGGCGTGCATCTCCTGCATCGCTCGGACCAAACCATCGGCCCAAGTGTTCTCCACGAGCTCAAACTTGACCCTTGGAGAACCCAACATCCCCTTCTTGCCACGGCAACTAGCTCGGATGAGCCACCGTAGCTCTCCATCTGGGTGCTCATTGAGCACGGCTCCCTTGAACTCCGGGTACAAACGGTTCAGGAACAAGGTCAAAGTGGTGAGGTCGCGCTCGAAACAAAGGCTGCCACCTTGGCCCAACTGGTACTGCTCAGTGAATACCAGGGCCATCTACAAAATTTTAAATTAGTTCAAGTTAGTGATCAACTCAAGTGTGCAAAATTTTAAGTAAGCTAAAACTGAAGTATGTATAAAACTTTGTAACTAGAGAGGAAAGACTAAGCAATTTTTGCAACCGTCCTTGTATCTTTCTTTTTTTCAAGGTTTTGCTTAACGCCCATTCTAACTAAGGTCTCCTATGGTCAGCCTAGGCTCTGATACCAACTTGTGACGACCTCAAATTTGATAACAAATTCGAAGTGCCCGTTATGTATTCCACCGCAATCCCAGAATCATTGTTGCGATATACATAACGTAGTTGGTAACCAGTTCCATAGACATTACAATACGATGATTCAAACACAATGGTCATATAGACCAAGTCATATTACAACACAATATAGCAGCGGAAATAACGTCTTCGGCCCATGCCTCCTCCCTACAGGCAATTGGCGACTCACGGAGACGAGCTTAGTTCTGGTACTCTTCTTCATACCCTTCCTCCTGGTATTCCTCCCCATAGTCTGGCCAAGTTGATAGCCAGGGACACAGCCGTGAGTACATTGGATGCACTCGCAAACCATCTTGTAAATGAAAAGATGAAGTAGATATGCAAGGTTGGGTATAGTGGACCAAGCACTAAGTTGATTTGCAAAAAGCTAGTTTTATTTCCCAAGAATGCTCATTTGTAGAAAAGAGGTTTAGTTCTCTAAGTTCATTCTAAAGAGGAACTTCAATGTGTCAAGATCAAGGTCAAGTCATGTCAATTCAAGTTCATGTCATTCACCAGGTTCACCCTTGTTATCTTTTATTCTTGACAAAAGCCAGGTAGAGTTTGCCAACCGTCCATGACCGAGGACTCGGCTATTCGAATAGTTTGAAACCTCTGCAGAGGGGTACACTTTACCCACAAGATTCGATACATCTGCCGGGAGAAATCCACGGTTTGCTATACACAAAGGTATGCGGTTTTTCAGATAATCAAACAAATTCTTTCACTTGCTCATCCTAGTATAGGATCCTTCCCTAGAGCCCGGGATACGGACTTCCCGCTCTGGCGCCTCTAGTTATGCCCATCCCGGAGACCGGGTTAGTGGAATCCACTTGGTCAAGAAGTATCCGCCCGTGGAGTCCTTCCATGAAGATTTTATGCAAGACCTCCCATACTAAGATCAACAAGCTACGGATTAAGCCCCTTCCCATATAGGGGTAACGTGGTTGTACGGTATAATTGGCACCCATGTACATCACTCGTTGTCAATTGAGAAATACATTCCATAGTTCTTAGTCAAGATTAGTTCCTTTCATAAAGCCATCACGTAGGAGCAATCTCCCATTTCAAGTTTCAATGTCAAGTCACCACCTTTCAAATGGGGTTCCTCCAGAGATAACCTCAACTGTTATTAGCGACTAAGCAACTACATTGAGGGATGGTACTACTACTATGGTTGGATAAACTCAGCTTGATGCTCTTGATAACCAAGACATCAATATGCTTCTATCCTTCTACTCTAGCAATTCAATCATGCAATTTACTTCTATCATTCTACTCTAGCAATTCAATCATGCAATTTACTTAAAACCAGGAGAATGCAATATTAAAACTCGGTAGTGGGAGTATGAATCAAAAGATGGCTTGCCTTGGTTGGCAAAGTGTCCGGGGTTTTCTTCTTCTTCTTGATAATAATAATCCCCTCCAATATCCTCCTCGGCAACACTAGCGTCTAATAACGAACAAACACAAAACACACCATCACTTCACCAGACCAACCACACACCAAGCACACATTCTTGTTTGCTAACCAAGCATTTAGGTTGCATTGTTATGGGGTTGGATTGTAAGTTTTTCTTCTAAGTTTTTCTTCAAGTGTGCAAGCTAGTTTCTCTACTAAGTAGCATAAGGGGTTCACTTGTGCAGCATTGGGGTTGATTTAAGGTTGCTAGGGCAAGTTTAAGTGGGAATGATCCACTAAGTGAATTGGGAATGAGGGCAATTAATTCTAAGTGTGCATTAGGGCTCTATCATTTTATGCTAACCAATAGGTTTGGGTTAGGATCTAAATGATCACACTAATATGGTTTGGGGTAGATTAGTGTTGACTAACAGTAAGAGGGGTCATTAGTAAGTTCACATTTTAATTTTCATGATTTTTGAAAGCTTAAATAATTTTCTAGAAATCTTTCATTAATTAACAAGCTAGGGTCACACTATTCATATCCAATTTTATTCTTAACTGATTTTTAAATCTAACCAGTACTATTGGATAGAGTATTTTCTAAGCTTTCCAACGAATATTTATTTGCTAAATTTGGACTTATAAAACTCTAGGAAATTGAATTTGAAAATACCATTTGAAACAGTTTTGAAATAAAAGAAAAGGGCGGGAATTAATTAAAAACGAATCGGACCGTATTCGAAATGAGCTGGGCCCAATTCAGAACAAACCCGAACGGGCCGGCCCGATACCGTTTCGCGCGGCTGGGGAAAAATAAAAGGGCGCTGACAGGTGGGGTCGCATTGTCAGCTCACTTAGCGTTTCCCGAATCGGTAAGTTACCGTCGGATTGCGATCTAACGGCTCACGATCGTCTTCTTCCTCAGTCACAGCGGGGGCTCACCTGCGCGCAGAGGTGAGTGTTCGACGGCGAGGGCGAGGCGTAGGGGAAGCAGGGCTCGACGGCGACGCTCGGGATCGGCGGCGGTACTCCTCCTCCTCCGATTCCTTGCAGAAGTTGGCCTCCAGGTGGTCGGACGTGGCGGCGCTCCGTGCGTCCAGTACTGCGCCGGCGAGGTCGGCTACGGCGAACTGGGGCACGAGGGAGTAAGCGGCGATGTCTGGGAGGTAGAGGGGAGTGCGGTGCGTTGCTTCGTTTGATCGCCGGGGGTTTATATAGGCCCAGGTGTCCGGGAGCAAGGCGACCAGAAGCTGGCCGTCGCGGGGGTCCTGGCGGCGTTTGAAGCTTGCTCCGGTCACGGCGGCCTCGGGGTGGTGCTGGGCTGGTGTCGACTCGGCTGCGGGGCGCTGTGGGTCTCCTCTGGCGCCTTCCAGACGGTCGGCATCGCGCGGGACAGTGGGTTCCTGGGAGGGGGTCCTGGGCGTTTTCTCCTCTTCTCCTCCTTCTTCCATGGCCTGGGTCGGGGCAGAGGGGGCTGGAATCGATCGAGGCGCGGCCAGGGGGCATGGCTACAGCACTTGGCCGAGCCAGAACAGTGCTGCACCAGTGAAATGGATCTCACTCGATTTGTTGCTGCCAGTGTTCGACGAAATGCTCACAAGAATTCAAAATTCGAATTTTTCAAATTTGCCACTTTGGGTGCTCATCATATTGGATAAGGTACCCTGGCATATTTTTGTTCTGGAGAAAGAATGAGTTTTTCAAAAATTTATATTTCAAATTTGAAATGGTTTCTGTTTCAGATTCAAACTTTGGCTCAAGTTTGAGTGGTGTTCTGGTTTGAAATTTTGGTAGATCTTTGTTGGTTGAGTTAGTCCATAACTTGGTTAAGCTCAACTAAAAGGTTAAACCTGCAGGTGAGCTGCAGATTTCTTAATATAAGGGCTCAAAGTGGTGTAGTCATTAACAGTTTCTAGATCATATTAACTTTATCTCTTTCTTACCTATTTTTATTTTTGGTTCTTTTGGTTCCTAATATCTTTCTCAGTTGTTTCTCTTGGTTCACTTAGAATTATCTAACCAATGCTCAAGCAAAAAGAACACACATAAAATCATAGAAATACAATTAAAGAGAATACATGTATGCATGCAATATTGAAGAAAAAGTTTTATTTGGGTCCAATTTTTGACTCTTTATTTAATAAGAGTTGGGTTACACATTCTGAGTTGTTACAGGCATGCTGTAAATTTTCACCATGAATTATGCATGGCTTAGATTAGCGGCCCAGGCGTTTCTCTAACACATATAAAAACTTCATGATCCCACAAGATTCCCAACTTGTTTCACATCACGAGTATCCATAAACAAAAGATCACGATATCAACTCAAATAAGAAGTGCAATGTTGAAAGCTTAACCCATGACGGCATGGTTTGGCTAATTTCCAACTTACAACTTGCAAGCATAACGTCAACATAAAAGAGCCACAATGTCAAATTTTTAAAACGAGAAAAGTAAAGTGTGCCATCAGGTTTGTGAGAGCTTTACTGACCAATTTTCGCATAACACCGATAAAAGTTTAATTCGAAGGATAGATAAAAGCAAGTCAAATGTACTTTGGAATAGCAAATTTCTAATAGGTATGTATGGTGGACACATTGGCATAACTTGGTTTTTGGGAGTTGGATGCACGAGTAGAGCTCATACTCAGTACAAAGCGAGGGCTAGCAAAAGACTGGGAGCGACCAATTAAGAGAGCAAAAATGGCCATAATCATGCAAAGCGACAAAGCAACATTAAGAGAAGCATAAAATGGCATCAAAAGTCAAAAAATAAATAATCATAGAGGCTTATGACGACTTTGTATGAGTCAAACATGTTGTGAGCATGCGCCAAGTCAACCCAAATAAAGCTTCAAAAGGAGAAAACCAAATTAATGCTTCCAAATAATAAAACAATGCATGATTTTTTCAAAGGCTCATTAAGCAATTCAGTCATTTGAGACAAGTCATGCTAAAGCAAAAATCACTAAGCATACTATCAAAACGACATCAAGCATGGCATGAAAAAGTCTAAGCCACAGTCTAAACAAGCTCCTTTTTGTACCACTTTTTTGCATGAACCTTTTTCTCTTTTCCAACACCATTCGAACCTTTTTAAAACAACTCTTTTGATGAATACCAACATAGACCAGAGGTCCAAATACACCTTGATGCAAAGATAAAACAAGATATGAACAAAAATCAAGGCGAAAAATGAAAGCTAAACGCAGTAGCAGAAAAAGAGAACACTCGTTGAACGATAAGAGTGAAAAAGGGAGTGTTCTTGGAAAATGAAAAATGAGTACATATCCTCCAAAAAGAAATTTTTTGGGGTCCAACCATTTATTGCAGCAAACAAAACTAAACAAAACTAAAAACTAAAGTAAAGACGCTCCAAGAAAAATGCATAGTGCATGAAGCAACAAAAATATAGTGTTTTGAAAGGTAACCTGATTTTTGCCGATGAAGAAGGGGTGCCTCGGGGGCATCCCCAAGCTTTGACGCTTGTACCTCTTGGATATTTCTTGGGGTGCATGGGCATCCCCAAGCTTGAGCTTTTGTCCATTCTTCATCTCATCTCATCATTCTCCAATCCCTACACTTAAAAACTTTCTTCATACAAAACTCAACACAATTCTATTAGCAACGTTAGCATAAACATAATAATGAATCAACCCTTTTTGGTTCAGGTTTCAACTCAAAAACACCACATATATAGCACATACTACTGTAGCAACTTCCCCAAAAGTTCCGTGATCAAAAGAACTAAAAAAGAAAGCGATCGAGAGGCAAACACAAATAGTGGCAGAAATCTGTCAAAACAGAACAGCTAACAAAGATCGATTTTTTTGAGGGTTTTTTGTTGCTCAAATCAAAAAGTGTAAAACTAATGAAAGTTGGGATATAACCTGGGACATATGCACAAGAAATCGCAGGTCAAAAAGATATTCTGAGAATTTTCACGAATTTGTACGGTGCAGTACCGAAATCTGTTTCAGGACAGCAACTTCCCCAAATCTTACCTCACTCAAATTAGAGGTTTCTCTTGGCACAACAACGAAATAAAAAGGATAAGGAGCGGTTATTACAGTAGTAATAACTTCCAAGACTCAAATAAAAGAAAAAGAACTGAAAATAAAACAATGGGTTATCTCCCAAGAGTGTTTTTCTGTAACGTCTTTGAGCTAGGCGCAGAAAGTGCGAATCAAGTAATATCAAGCGATGAAGCGTCAAGCTCACAATTTGCTCTAAGAATAGAGTCAAAAAGTAATTTCTTCCTTTTTCTAGGGAAGTGTTCCATACCTTTCTTAGATGGGAATTGATATTTGATGGTGCCTTCCTTCATATCAATGATGGCACCTACAGTTCGAAGAAAAGGTCTTCCCAAAATAATAGGACATGAAGCATTGCATTCAACATCCATAACAAGAAAATCAACAGGAACAAGGTTATTGTTAACCATCATAAGAACATTATTAATCCTTGCCAAAGGTTTCTTTTTAGCAACATCAGCAATAGGAACATCATAATAACACTTTTCAAGCGGCGGTAAACCAAGCATGTCATAAATTTTTCTAGGCATAATAGAAATACTAGCACCTAGATCACATAAATCATGACAATCAAAACCATTAACATGCATATCAATGATGGGCTCCCAACCATCTTCTAACTTCTTGGGAATAGAAGCTTTTTGCTTCAACTTTTCATCCCTAATTTTCATGAGATCATTGGTAATATGATTTGTAAAAGCAATATTCAAAGAACTAGCATTAGGACTCAAAGCAAGCTTTTGTAAGAACAAAATAACTTCAGATAAATTGCAGCCATCAACATCAAAGTCATTAAAACAAATAGAGCTATCATCTCCTACACTCCGAAAAATTTCAACACTCTTTTGAGAAAAAGTTTTTGCAGTTTTGGGCTTTTTAGCACAAGGAGTAGGAGCTTTCTCTACACCAATCAAAGTACGAGGATTGCTAGTATTTGGAACAACATCATTAGGGGTAGTAATAGTACATACCTTCATCTTTCTAGCCATCTCATCTTCTCTTTCCCACCTGGCATGCAATTCTGCTAACATCCTAACATTTTCATCAATTCTAACTTGGATGGCATTAGTAGCGGCAAAAGGATTGCTTTCTTTCACCTCATTAGGCAACACTTTTAGTTTCAGAAGTTCAACATCAAGATCAAGGCTATCAACTTTAGAAGCAAGAATATCAATTTTGCCTAACTTTCCCTCAACAGACTTGTTAAAAGCAGTTTGCTTACCGATGAAGTCCTTGAGCATGACTTCAAGCTCAAAGGGCGCGCCCCTAGTGTTGTTGGAGGAATTACCATAAGAGTTGCCATAACCATTACCACTGGTAGAAGGATACGGCCTATAATAGATTTATTGAAGAAAAAATTAGTCCTGCATAAAAAGTTTGGACAATCATCCAAGTAGTCAGTCCATGGGTAGAGCAATTCTTTATCATAGATTTCATTCTTTCCCAAGCTTGAGCAACATGTTCATTATCAAACTGTCTAAACTTCATAATATCACTACGCAAAGCTATAATCTTAGTAGGAGGATAGTATTTTCCAATAAAAGCATCCTTACACTTATCCCAAGAATCAATACTATTTCTAGGCAAAGATAGCAACCAATCCTTAGCTCTTCCTCTTAAAGAGAAAGGGAACAACTTAAGCTTAATAATATTACCCTCTACATCCTCATACTTTTGCATCTCACATAACTCAACAAAATTGTTGATATGAGCTGCAGCATCATCAGAACTGGCACCAGAAAATTGCTCTTTCATAACCAGATTTATCAAAGCAGGTTTAATCTCATAAAAATTTGCCTCAGGAGCAGGTGGCGCAATAGGAGTGCAGATAAAATCATTGTTTTTGGTGCTAGTAAAGTCACACAACTTGGTGTTTTCAGGAGTACCCATTCTAGCAAAACTAAAAGCAAGTAAATAAAAGCAACTATAAAGAAAGCTAATTTTTTTGTATTTTTGATAAAACGATGCAAGCAAAAATAAAGTAAAGCAAAACAATAAACAAAGTAAAAGATTATGCGTGCGAGACTCCCCTTGCAGAAGTCTTCTCCCTCCCCGGCAACGGCGCCAGAAAACTTGTTGATGGTGCGGTGTTGATGATGTAAATGACCGACCAGTTGGGAACCCCAAGAGAAGGTGTGATGAGCACAGCAGCAAGTTTTCCCTCAGTTATGAAACCAAGGTAATCAATCCAGTAGGAGAGAGCCAAACTTAAGAAGGTGATGCTTGCTAGCTTCGCGACACTACGGATGGTGCCAGACAACTTGCTGGTGCGTAGGAGCTTCTTCACCTAGCAGCAATGTGAAACCTGCACACAACACAAACAAATACTTTGCTCCCAACTTACGATGAGGGTGTCAATCTCATCGGTTTGATGTAAACAAAGGAATGAGTGTATCGAGTGGTAATTGGATAATAGTAATGCAAGTAAAGTAAACAGTGCGAGTAAAGTAAACGATGTAACAATGTAAAGGAAATTGGACCGGGGTCCACAGTTCACTAGTGGTGTCTCTCCATAAGATAAAAAGCACATGCTGGGTAAACAAATTACAGTTGGGCAATTGATAGAGTAAAGATAACGTACATACATCACAAGGATCACTATGAGGCTTACTCTGGGCATTACGACAAAATACATAGACCGCCATCCAACTGCATCTATGACTAAAAATCCACTCATGGGGAATCGTCCGAGGACCCCTTGAGTATTAAGTTGCGAACAACAGATAATTGCATTAAGCAAAGTGCCTAATGTAAACAAAGCAAATGTCCTTAGACAAAAGAATGTTATTTTCTCCCTAGTGGCAACAGCACATCTACAACCTTAGAGGTTTCTATCACTCCCCCAAATTAAATAGAGGCATGAACCCAACTATCGAGCATAAATACTCCCTCTTGGAGTTACTAGCATCTACTCGGCCAAGATAGCTACTAGCAACGGAAAGCATGCAAGATCATAAACAGCATAGAGATAACATAAGATATAATTCAGCACATCAGCTTGACATAGTACCAATACTCATCGGATCCTAACAAACACAACATGTATGATTACATAAAGATGATCTTGATCATGTAGGGTAGCTCACAAGATCTAAACATGAAACACATGGTGGAGAAGACAACCATCTAGCTACTGCTATGGACCCATAGTCCAAGGTAGACTACTCACACATCACTCCGGAGGCGACCATGGTGGTGTAGAAGGCCTCCGACAGGGATTCCCCTCTCCGGCAGGGTGCCGGGAAGAGCTCCTGGATCCTCCCGATCTCGCGACGGCGACGGCGGCGGCTTGCAGTATGTTTCTGGGAAAAGTGATCCGTCCCTTAGGTTTTTCCCGTCGAGGGGTCTTTATGGGCGAAGGGGCGTCGCCAGGAGGTGGACCAGGCGGGCTCACCATGGGTGGGCGCGGCTAGGGGCTAGGCCGCGCCCCCCTGTGGTGTGGCCAGCCTCTGGCTCCTCTCCGTGTCATCTTCGGTCTTCGCGAAGCTTCGGTAAAAATAGGAGGTTTGGCTTTTGTTTCGTCCAATTCCGAGAATATTTCCTATATAACTTTTCTGAAACACAAAAAGAGCAAAAAACAGGGAGGTGACACTGTGGCATCTTGTTAATAGGTTAGTTCCGGAAAATGCATAAAAATGCCACGAAGTGTAACAAAACACTAAGCAAATGGTGTAAGAACAAGCATGGAGCATCAAAAATTATAGATACGTTTGAGACGTATTAGGAGGGCGAGATGTTACTTGTGATGTAGATAACGAAATACCTCAAGATGCCATAAGAAGAATGGGCGTGGGATTTTTCTGCCCCATTGAGACCTTGTGGCAGACCGAGAAGAACTATGCTCTACTCAAGTGGAGCCCTCATCTACACAAGTTCAACAAGCCTTTTCCAAAGAAGCAGCTAATGCACCAAACGAAGAACAAGAGAAGAACCTTCAAAAAGAAGTGGAGGCACCACCATCTGTGCCAGACATTCCAACCATCTATAATTCTTCTCAAGACCAAGATCAACCTACTCCTGAAGTCAATGATCATGTGCTCAATGATGATCAAGGTCAAGTTTATAGTCAAGACGAGGAAGAAAAAATGATCAAGATGATCAAGTGATCCCTCGAAGATCAAATGAGGAGATTGAAGTCCGTCGCAAGAGAAGAGTTGAAAGAAATTTTGAACTTATAGGTCGTACCCTTGAGAGGGTTATTGGAGATTTAAGAGGCAATGTATCTACTCAGAGTCAATTAGCAAAAATTTAGCAATCATCAAGCCATATCTCCATGATTGAACCCAATAAAGTATTTGAAGCTCTTGAAGATCTGAATTGGTTGGATGTTATGCATGAAAAACTCAATAACTTCAATCGCAATAATGTGTGGGTGTTAGTAGAGAAGCCAAAAGAGTGTTGCAATGTTATTGGCACAAAGTGGATATTCAAGAACAAGCAAGATGAGCATGGAATTGTTATGAGCAATAAGACAAGATTGGTAGCTCAAGGTTTCTCCCAAGTTGAAGGCATTGATTTTGGAGAAACTTATGCTCCCGTGACTTGCCTTGAGTCCATCCATATCCTTCTTGCATATGTCACTCATCTTAATTTTAACTTGCAACAAATGGATGTTAAAAGTGCATTTATTAATGGTCCATAAAAAGAGGAGGTATGTGTTAAGCAACCCCCGGTTTTGAGGATCTCAACTTCCCTAACCATGTCTACAAACTCCATAAGGCACTCTATGGACTTAAACAAACTCCATGTGCGTGGTATGAGCACCTTAGGGAGTTGTTGTTAGACCGTGGGTTTGAAGTTGGGCAAATTGATCCCACTCTTTTTATTAAGAGGGTCAATGTGGAGCTTTTTGTATGCCAACTATATGTTGATGATATTATCTTTGGCTCTACTAACAAAGCTTTTAATGATGAATTTTCAAAACTTATGTCCGATAGGTTTGAAATGTCTATGATGGGTGAAATAAAGTTATTTCCTGATTTTGAAATCAAGCAATTGAAAGAAGGGACTTTTATTAATCAAGAAAAATATGTCCAAGACATTCTCAAGAGGTTCAAGATGAAGGAACTAAATGGGGACGCCACACCAATGCCCACCAAAAGCCATCTTGAACTTGATCCCAATGGTAAAGATATGGATCAAAAGGTCTACCGCTCTATGATCGGTTATTTGATTTACCTTTGCGCATCTAGACCTGATATTGTGTTGAGTGTAGGTGTACTTGCAAGGTATCAAGCCTCTCCTAAACAAAGCCACCTAGTGGCGGTCAAAAGAATCGTTCGATATTTAGTTCATACCCCACATTATGGACTTTGGTATACTAAAGGCTCAACTTTCTCTCTTTGTGGCTACACGGATTCGGATTGGGCCGGTGACAAGGATGATAGGAAATCAACCTTCGGGGCTTGCCAATTTCTTTGTAGGTATTTAGTGTGTTGGTCATCTAAGAAGCAAAATTGCATATCTCTCTCCACCGTTGAAGCCGAATATGTTGCCGCAGGAAGTGGATGCACTCAATTGTTATGGATGAGTCAAACTTTAAAGAAATATGGTGTTAATTGTGACAAAGTGCCTCTTTTGTGTGACAATGAGAGTGCTATCAAGATAGCCTATAATCCGTTGCAACATGCAAGAACCAAACATATTGAGATCTGGAATCACTTCATTAGAGATCATGTTGCTCGTAGTGATATTGAACTTGCATATGTTTGAACCAAGGATCAACTTGTCGATATATTCACAAATCCCCTTGATGAAGCAAGATTTAGATATTTGAGGAATGATCTAAATATCATTGATTCAAGGAGTGTGGCTTGAGCATCTTGCTGATACCCACAAGTGTAGGGGATCGTTGAAATCTTCGATGGGAAGTATTACCCAAATTTATAGTTTGACTCAAGGGGAGCAAACAAAAATATAAGCAAGACTTTAGCAATTGAGACGTCACTCTCAACCACACATGTATATCAATATTATCACGAACATATGGTGGTTATAGCAGTCCATGTAAATAGTAATTTCAGCAGATAGCAATAGCTAATTTCTAGTTTTCACCGGAAAGGAAAACTTGTAACCCAGAGATTAAATGCGCGCATGAGACCACTAGCAAGGCGTTGCATGGATACGATTGATCATATATCATAATTTACTCAAGTTCATCTCTAATTCCCTTTTTGTGTATAAGTATAGGTGTGTGTCCCAAATATAAGTACGTGTACCAACAAGGAAAATTAGCATACATCTATTGTCCTATCTGCCCAGATTCACCAGAAGCCATCAAGAGTCTATATATAATTAAGGTCTATCCTTATGGATAGTCCGGAACAATGCATTAACACTGCATGAAAACACAATATCCTCAAACTAGACATGTTACCCATTGATATCCCTGGCTATCACCTCGAGGGTCGCCGGATCAATAGAAAAGCAAGTAATACACTTTGCAGATAGGCACCAAACTCATATATATGATGAAGCAATAAATTTTACTACTAAAATCATGTCACTTGGGCCCTAGTAACAAGCATTAAACATAGCAATGGTGCATAAACACCCACACGAGAACTTCTACAAGATAAACCCCTCAAATCTCAACTTATATGAATGATTACATGATCAATCTCATCAATCCCCATGGAACTCACATGCCTACATAGGATTACTCACACATTGTAATGGAGAACAAGTGTCGTGGTTCTTATGACACGTATGCCATGAGGGGTACCTCAAGGCGATAGAAAGAGGGGATAGGCGATCTGGTGCCCGGGACGGTGATAGACAGGGATTACCCAGGTTCACATCCCCGCGGTGGAGGATCGCTACATCCTGCTACAACTCACTATAATGGCAACAATGCGTACAGGTTACAATGGTTGTGCTGGTCGCGATGCGATCCGCTATGTCTTAGCTATTCTAGCTATCTCATGGCTAAGTCGCTATGGCCTCAAGGGCTCCTCTACGCCGGCTTATAAAGGCACCTGGCGTGGGCATCACGGTGGTTCCGGGGCGGATACAATATGGAGTCCTAGACTAAGTCCTATGCGTGTACTACAAGGCAACCTGCCATGGGCCTGTCTTCGGTGGTCCGCCATGGGCCTGTCTCCGGATCTGCCATAAGCTCCTGCGTCCAGTAATCCACCATGGCATGGCAGCGTGGAATCTGCCATAAGCTCCTGCCGTCTGGGAATCTGCCATGGCATGGCAGCGTGGAATCTGCCATGGCATGACAGCCTTCAATCCGCCATGCCACCAGCAACTAGGCCGCCCGGTTGGCTATCCGCCATACCACCTCCATGGGCCACCCTGGTTTGCCGGTATGAGACTACGTCACTGGTATACCCGTTTGGTATATCCACAACAGTAGCCCCCGGAGTTCTTTGAGATCTTCTCTTCTGTCTTCAATGCTTGATGGGATTTTTATCTTTGTCTTCATCTTCGTCTTCAAGATAGTCGCGTGAAAGATCTCGTAGAGCTCCCAAAGAATAAATTTTATCCGCCTAGAACTTTAGGCGGACCAGTGACGTCTCATACTTGCAGGGCAATTCTCCAGATACATGCTGGTATGCTACTGCGAACGAATTCAAGGCGGATAACTAATATTTTTTCCGAGCTCAAGGAACGTTCTTTCCAGTATAAGATGTTGCCTCGAAGCTTACCAAACAGTGAGCGCAAAATTATCGCACTGCTTCTGCTTTTGAACTTCGATGCTTTTACACCATGTGTAGCCCCCGAGCGCCATGGCGGGTTCTCATAGAGAATCCATCAGGGTGCTCTTAGAGAAACTACTTAGAATATTTAGCCTGTAGCCCCCGAGCACCGCTACGCAATTTTCCTAGCGGTGCTCTCAGAAGACTTAGGATTTTTTGCTAGCTGTAGCCCCCGAGCGTTATGGCGGATTTCTATCCAGCATAGGGCTCTAAGAGAACTACGTAGCTAAAATGTGATGAGTAGCCCCCGAGCGTTATGGCAGATTTCTATCCGGCGCAATGCTCTAAGAGAACTTCACAAAACTTAGCATCGATGTAGCCCCCGAGTGTCAAGGTGGAATTTACTTGAAAATCCGGCTTGATGCTCTTAGAGAACTTCACCAGTTATTAGATCAACATATTATGGTCGCAGCCCCCGGGCGGCCAGCTCCATGGCGGACGGCTCCAAGGTGACCTCAAGGCATCCTGCTCCATGGCGGTCTCAAGGCATCCTGCTCCATGGCGGTCTCAAGGCATCCTGCTCTATGGCGGACTGCTCCAAGGTGGCCGCTCCATGGCGGACTCAAGGCGGTCTGCTTCATGGCGGACTTCTCCAGGGTGCCGCTCCATGGCAGATTTGGGCTGCCATCGAAAGTGACCGCTTCATGGCAGATTTGGGCTGCCATCAAAGGTGACTGCTGCATGGCAAATTTGGGCTGCTGTCGTCAGTGACTGCTGCATGGCAGATTTGGGCTGCTATCGACGGTGGCCGCTGCATGGCAGATTTGGGCTGCCATTAAAGGTAGCCCCCGGGTATTTGAGCTGAATGGCTCGAAAACACCTCAGATCGGGCACCAGCAAAGCGTCCAAGCGTCATATGTACCTGTGACATGAAAACAAAACACAATTGTATTAAATCGTTCCTGTGTTCAACGAACAAATGCAAGGCGGGTAAAACACGGCCATTGAACAGATGTTTTAAAGCTGAAACTATGCAGCAGTTGAACAACATAAAACTGTCAAGGCGGAAAAAACTCGACTATCTTGAACAGTTCATGTGCATATAATATGTTGATCCGGGTAACGAACAAATGCAAGGCGGGTAACTCAACATGGTGGATGGAGACGGTTGATACGTCCAAAACGTATCTACTTTCCCGAACACTTTTGCTATTGTTTCTCCTCTAATTTGTGTGTTTTGAATACAACTAACACGGACTGACGCTGTTTTCAGCAGAATTGCTCTGGTGTCTCGTTTTTGTGCAGAAATCAACTTTCAGTAAAAATTCGGGAAAAATCATCAAAAATCCTATTTCACCAGAAGACCCACGGAGCCAGAAGACGGGACGGAGAGGAGGCTCGAGTGGCCCTCACACACAGGTGGCGCGGCCCAGCCCTGGCTGCGCCACCCTGGCGTGAGGAGGCCCCAGCAGCCCTCTCGACCTCCCCTCTCGCCTACATATACCCCCTGACATAATAATATCGGAGAGACGGCGTTTTTCCCAGATAGACTTCCGTTGCGCCGCCGCCATCAGAAACCGCGATTCGGAACCAGAAACTCCGTTCTGGCACCCTGCCGGGACGGGGATTTGGAGGAGATCTTCATCACCATCATCACCGACGTCACTCCATCGACCATCCATGACTCCCCCATCCATGTGTGAGTAATTCCCCCGCTGTAGGTGAGGGGATGGTAGGGATTGGATGAGATTGTTCATGTAATTTGATATGAGATTGTTAGGGCATAGTGCCTAGTATCTTTATTTAGTGCCTATGACATTGTTGCAACTTGTTGTGCTTAATGCTTGTCACTTTGGGCCCGAGTGCCATGATTTCAGATCTGAACATGTTATTATTTCTATGATGATACTTGTTGTTTATGGTCTTACCTACAAGTTGTATACACATATTGTTGTCCGGAACCCGAGGCCCCAAAGTGACAGAAATTGGGATAACCGGAGGGGATGGCTATGATGTGAGGATCACATGTGTTCACCGAGTGCTAATGCTTTGCTCTGGTACTTTATTAAAAGGAGTACCTTAATTACCAGTAGTTTCCCTTGAGGCCCTGCTGCAACAGGCTGGTAGGACAAAAGATGTTGTGCAAGTTTCTCCTTGTGAGCACGTACGACTATATACGGAACACATGCCTATGATTGTTTGTACTAGGATGCTTTATCATTATTTATCTGTAATGCCCATGTCTCATTGATTTCATGAATTATCTTATCCATGCAACGCCCGTAATCCATCCCTATGCCTATAGTATTTGTTCCTACTGTTTACTACTGTTACTATTACCGCTGCTATTTTACTACTGCTGTTACTGTTTCACTACTGTCACCACTATAAAACTGTTGCCACTGATAAACCACTGTGAGCAAGACTATTTCCAGGTGCAGCTGAATTGACAACTCATCTGTTAAGGCTTACATATATTCTTTGGCTCCCCTTGTGTCGAATCAATAAATTTGGGTAATACTTCCCTCGAAGACTGTTGCGATCCCCTATACTTGTGGGTCATCAAGACTATTTTCTGGCGCCATTGCCGGGGAACATAGCTTTATTTGTAAGTTCACTTGGTATTCATATTGTTCGTTGCAATCCTTTTCATCATGGGTAAACCTCATGATGGAAAAGTTCCTATATTGCCATCCACTAGAAGAAGAGGTATGACTCACAACACCTCTGTTGCTCTTGATTCGCCGTCTGTTATGAGTAAGTTGCTTACACCACCACACCCACACGCTACTGCTACTACTTCTGCTGAGATTAAAAATGCCACTAATAATTTAGATGATGCTTCTACTGTGCTTGATGAGAGTGGTTCACTAGGTTCCTTTTTAGATGCTACTATTGCTAGAGCTAAGTTGGGAAACACCACTGTTACACCTGTTAGTTCACCTGAGTCAAGGGAATGTCCTAGTGATGATTATGATGATGATGCTTATATTGAGCTTAATGATGATTTTATTGCTGAAGCACGTGCTGCTCGTAATGCTAGTAATGTTAGAGAACTTCTTGCAAGACGCTCTGTTAGATATAATTTATCTCCTGATCCTAAGTTTGCTGCTTCTCCCATAAATATTAGAGACAAGGATTATGATTTCTCTTTGGATTTATCTTACATATCTATTGTTGAGAAAACTCCTTTTTGCGGTACTAAGGATGAGAGTGCTATGGGGCACATGAATGAGCTTTCTACTTTGAGTAATTTATTTTCTGATGATATTAAGCTCCGCACTTACTTTGTTGCTAAGATTTTTCCTTTCTCGCTGAAAGATGCTGCTAAAACTTGGTTTAATAGCTTGTATCCTAGATCTCTTACTAGTCCTATTGCTTTGGTTAATGCTTTCTTTCAGAAATATTTTCCTGCTAGTGCTCAACATGCTGCTGTGCAGAAAATCTTTGATTTTGAACAGGGAAAAGGAGAGATATTGCCTGAATCTTGGACAAGGTTTTGTTCTTTAATTAGAGCTTTGCCTAAAGAACCATTGCCTAAAAATGAACTCCTTGATATATTTTATAATGGACTAACAGATGAATCTAAGTCATATTTGGATAGTTGTGCTGGTTGTGTTTTCAGGGAAAGAACTCCGGCTGATGCTGAAGAATTAATGGCTAAAATAAGCCGGAATCATGATGATTGGACTTTAGTTGAGCCAGCACCAGCACCAACCCCTGCGCCATCTAAAGAGCCTATGCCGAAGAAGAGAGGGATGATTGAATTAAATGATGAAGTTATGAAGGAAGCTAAGAAATCTCTTAAGGAGAAAGGTATTAAGGCCGAAGATGTGAAGAATTTACCTCCTATAGAAGAATTATGTAAGCCAATCCCTCACTCATCAACTATTGAGGTACACTCTCTCCAACGCTTTGATGAAAGAGATATTCCTTATTCTAAACCTCCTGATCAATGCTTAGATGAATTTGATAATTTTATTGTTAAGCAAGAAAATTTTAATAGAATGGTGCATAATCATTTGTTGGAAAATTCTAGAGCTATTAATAAGTTGCAGGATATTGTGGAGAGAACCGCTAATGATGTGAAGATACTTGTTAAACATTTTCAAATGGTTCAAACACAAATTGATCAGCTTACCAAGGTGCAAAAAGACTTGCTAGTTAATGCTGCAAGAGAGAAGCAAGCATGTGAAATACGCACGAGAAGTGGCGCTGCTACTCAAGATCCATTATATCCTGAAGGACATCCTAAGAGGGTTGAGCAAGATTCTCAACGCACTTCAAATGAATATATTCCTTCCAAGAAGAAGAATAAGAAGCATAAAACAACTACAGAATCATCTGATGCAGGTAAAGATCCTAATAGTGTTTCTATTTCTGATGCTGAAACTGAACCAGGAGATGCTTTCGATAAAGAAGAAGTTGAAGAAGAACCAAAAAAGATTGATAAAAGTGCAAAGTACACCAAAGAAGACTTCATTGCCAACAAGCATGGTAAAGAGAGAGAACCTTGGGTACAGAAACCAATGCCTTTTCCTAGTAAGAAACACAAGTCAAAGGAAGAAGAACACTACAACAGGTTTTGTGAATGGATGAGACCTTTATTTTTCAAATTCCTTTGACTGATGCTATTAGAATGCCTCCTTATGCAAAATATATGAAAGATATTGTCACTAACAAAAGGAAAATTCCTAATGAGGAAATTTCCACTTTACTTGCTAATTATTCTTTTGATGGTAAAGTTCCAGAGAAGCTTGGAGATCCAGGTATACCAACTATTCCTTGCTCCATTAAAAATAACTATGTTAGAACTGCTTTATGTGATTTGGGAGCTGGAGTTAGTGTCATGCCTTTTTCTCTTTATAAGAGACTAGATCTAGAAAAATTAGTATCAACTGATATATCTTTGCAAATGGCTGATAAGTCTACTACTATTCCTATTGGTATATGTGAAAATGTTCCTGTTCAAGTTGCTAACAGCTGTTTGATTTTAACCGACTTTGTTGTGTTGGAAATGCCTGAAGATGATAATATGTCTATTATTCTTGGAAGACCTTTTCTAAACAGTGCAGGTGCTGTTATTAATTGCAATCAAGGAAAAGTCACTTTTAATGTTAATGATAAAGAGTATACGGTCTATTTTCCCAAGAAGATTGATAGGAAGAATGCTCTAAATTCCATCAAGAATGTTGAGACCATCAGAGTTGGTCAAATTATTTGTTCAGAGCGAAAGCCCAAGGAAGAATATAAAATTGTTATGATTGGGACTATGCCTATCAGAGTTGAGGTAACATAAGCATTCTAGTGAAGTGCAAAGTTTTGCCTCATATAAAGTTAGTTTGGGAACAAGACTTGATCAACCTTGTTAACAAAGTGATTTTATATGAACGAAACTTCGTTTCCACCGCATCCACTCCACCTCATTTGTATTTACTTTCATCAATTTTTATTCCTTCAGTTTAGTTGCATGATTAAGAGTATCTCAGAGCTGCTGCATGCTTAGTTTTGATTTGCTTGAAATCATTTTATCCTTGTTTTTCTAAATTTTTATCGATATGCCAATTCCTGAAAAATCCTCGAAAATAAAGTTTGCCAAAAAATTCCAGAAAATTCTTTATAAATTTTTATGTAAAAAATGGGGCAGAGAGACACCTGGGAGGCACCAGGAGGGGCTGCCACGCCACCTCACACATAGGTGGCGCGGCCCAGCCCTGGCCGCACCACCCTGGTGTGAGAGGGCCCCACTTGGCCCCTCACTTATCTCTTCCTCCCCTGCTCTTTCTCTCTCCCGAAAACAATGACACACTCAGCTCAAACCCGAGTTCTTGCTGTTCTTCACCTTGATTTTTCGATCTCCTTGCTCAGCCCAACATTTCTGCTGAAATTTGGAGCATTTGTTCTCCGGTATGTGACTCCTCCGCTTGTCCAAGTAGAATTTCTTTTGGTGGAGTATTTCTTGAGTATTTTAGCATTGTAGTGGCAGGATAAATGAGTATGCATGCTTGTTCTATTGCTTAGAATTGTTATTTTGATGCATGTTAGCTCTCTAGTAACCCACTATAGTAGTTTCCTACACTTGCTTGTCTTAAAATCACTTTTTATGAGTTTGTTAAAAAAAATCAGAGAAGGGAGATGGACAACTTCACATATGGAGAAGTGTTTGAAAGTGATGCACCAAGGTCATCAAGGCCCTCAAGATCCACTGCTCAATATAGGATGTCTTATAATGAGGATCTCATGACACCAAACCTTGAAGGGGACGATGGAGATGCACATCCATCCACCTTCCCTTGTATTAACTTTTTGAGTGATGCAGGGATTCTTGATGATTTCTTGCTCCTTATTAACAGGGTTGGGTTGACTGATTACATGACAGATGAAAGTAACCAATATGCTATGCTTACAAAGACTTTGGTTGAAAGTTTTAAATTTATTAACGCTCATTTCAATCCCTCCATTACATTTAAGATTTATGATAAGTCTATCACCATGTCTTTGGGGAGGTTTTGTTCTATTTTAGGTATTCCCATGTTTGGAACGGCCAAGAGGATACAAAATCACCCAGCTGATTTGTTGGAGCTTTACCGAGGGGTGACCAATGATGATGACCGCACCGCACAGCATGGCAAGATAAGAAACATTCAGCTCCCAGCTATTAGATATTTTATTTACTATCTTGCAACTAGTGTACTTGGTAGAGAAAACACTAGCAATATCTCCAACTATCATTTAGCTTTTCTAGCTACCGCTCTTGATGTTAGTAAGAAGTATAACCTTGGTGCTATTATTGCTAGTCGCCTAGCCGCTAGGGGACCTATTTATGGAGGTATTATTGCCGCGCGCATTGTTGCTGAGCTAGGACTTTCTATTGCTCCTAATGATGTATTGTTGGCTCCACAGAGGCTTGATCTTGCTGCCATGAAACTCCATCATTTTGTTACTGCTAACTCTTGTGTAGGGAAATTAGTTTACAGGATGTTATTTATTGATGGAGAGGAAAGGGAAGTTCCCTTGCCTCAGCCTAACTTGTTCAGCATTCACGTGAGGCCATGGTCGCGCACGAAGGAGGAGTTGGACGATCAGCTTAGGTTGCTTGGTTTCAATATCCAACATGGTGCGGTGGTCCAGGAGGAAGAGGAGGAGCCGGCCTATCACTTCACCACGTACCACTCCGGGGCGTCCTCTAGCTCATATCAGGACGATGGTGCTTCTTCGTCACACTACAGAGGCGCCACCTCATGGCCGAGTTGGCCGAGTTGGGATTGATCTCCACTTAGGCCAAAAGCCTAAGCTTGGGGGGAGGTACGCCGACAATTCACTCATCTACATATCATATTTTGTCGGACCTTTGTATATCCATGTTTCGCTTTCTTTATTGTTCTAAGTTTTTATTTCCACTTTTCCAAAACACAAAAAGACCAAAAATATTTCCGTTGTTTCTCTCTATTTGGTTCTTTAGTTTTCTACCTTTGGGTTGCTTTACTTGCTATTTTCAGTTTGCCACTTGAAAAATCCAAAAATATTTCACTTTGTTCACTATTTCCTTTCATTCTTGTTTCAAAAATCGAAAACCCCAAAAATATTTGTTGTTCTTCTTCGGTTTTGTAAAGTTTGTTGCAGAGTTCATTCTCCCGTTACTCCATTGGAGCTTGGTATTCACTTTATATTATTCAAGCCACACAAGTGAAGAGCAATAATGATGATATATGACAATCCGAGATGTGGTAAGAGGCTGGTATGAACTCTATTTGCTTTCATTTTTGTACATATACTCATCCATGTGGACATGCTTAGTCGGTTCATGTAAGGTATATGTTATCTAATGGATGCTTTGTAGTTCTTGCTTTCTTATGATCAGTTTCAATTTACTAATAGTCTGTAGCATGTCATGTAGACGCTTGCATGCATTGTTTTATTCATAATATGGTATGTTATTGTGGTATCCACTGAAAGAGCATTTCCCGCCTAATTGATTTTGGCGTTTGTTAACAATACATTATCTATTAATGTGTGATTATGCTTTGCAGGATTTTATAATATTCTTGCACAAAGATATTGGGTTTTATATGTTATATTTGTTAAGTATCATTATCCAAAGGAAATTATTGAGGAAATGGTGGAAATAAGCTCCTGGAGAAGATTCAGACAAAGTTGGGCCAGTCAGGCCGGCTTTAGCCGGTCCCCAGACCGGCTATAGCCGGACTGCAAGTTTTCGAGAGGGGTCCTGCGCCTCTGGACTCAACCGGCTTTTTGTCCGGCTATTTCCGGCTGGGCCGGATATTTCAGGCCGGCTATAGCCGGTGTGAGACCGGCTTTAGCCGGTGTGGCCGGCTTTAGCCGGACTTAACTCCGGCTATAGCCGGACCTCCTGGCTGCCAACGGTCAGATATTTTGGGGGGTATATATACCCCCCTCTTCTTCTCCAACGGGTAGCCAGCCAAGATTCAAGAACACCACCATTGTTGAGCTCACCAAAGCTAGTAGATCTCCTCCCTCACCCCACCAAAGCTCTTGATCTTTGGAGAATCGAAGGAGAAGACCATCCTCTACATCCTCACCGAAGCGATTTGATTTCCCCTCTCATTTGCTTGAGGGCCTTTGTGTCTTGGGTTCCCTTGTGTCCCAAGACCTTGTTTGTGTATTTGATATATTGCTACTTGTTGTTTCACAGCATTGTGTTGTGCTTGGGAGCCTCCGATTCGGTTGTGGATGCGTGCCCCAAGATTGTAAAGGCCGATTCCGCCTTGAGGAATCCCTTAGTGGAAAGTGAGCTAGGCCTTTGTGGCGGAAGCTTGCACCGGAGAATAGGGTGAGCCTTTGTGGCGTTGGTTAGGCCTTTGTGGCAACCACACCCCTCCAACGTAGACGTACTTCCCCTAAAAAGGAAGGAACTACGGGAATTACATCCTCGTCTCCGTGTGCTCCACTCTCGGTTACCTCTATCCTTTATTGCCTTTATATATTGTATCTTGTTAAGCTTGCTAGTTGACATATAGGTAAATTCACCTTAGTTGCATATCTAGAGAATTTACCTTTGTGTCAAGCCTAAATTGAAAAAGAACTAAAATTTGAGTAGCACCTATTCACCCCCCCCCCTCTAGGTGCCCATACGATCCGTTCAATTGGTATCAGAGCCTCGGCTCTTTATTCGGGCTTAACCGCCTAAGAGTATGGACACCTCTCCGAGTGAGGGCTCGGGTCAAGTTTCCATGGGTGAGTTCAAATCTTTGGAATCATCCATGGCTTCCATGACAACTCAAGTAAATGAGTTGCGTGAAATGATAGCGCAACTCTTGCAAGCTAAAACTACTAATGCTCCTCCACCTCTGGAAAAACCCGCTACTCCACAAGTGGAGAATGTGGTAATTGATGTGGAGGGCACCGATAAAAATGGCGATGCTAAGTCTTCCACCAAGGGCGACGGGAAAGGTGAATTCCCTCCTTGGTATTCACCCGACCCGCTGGTTCCTCATCCTCATATTAACAATAGAGGAGATCCACCTAAGCTTGATGCATTAAACTTTGGTCAATGGCAATATCAAATGATCTCTCATATGCGCAGTTCTTGCATCGAGCTTTGGAGGATCGTTGAGGAAGGATTCAAGGCCGTGGATCCCCACAACATGACAAGAAGAGAGACGGTTGATAGCCAACTCAATGCTACCGCTCTTCACATGATTCAAGTCGCCGTGGGATCCAAGGACTTGCCTCACATCCAACACTTCTTCACCGCCAAAGAAGCTTGGCAAGCTCTCTCCGACGTCTTTGTTGGCAATGAGAGCATGAAGAAAACAAGATATATTGCCTTCTCAAATCAAGCGGAGGGTTTCTTCATGATGGATGGTGAGGATCATCAAGAAATGTATAGAAGACTCAAGACCATTGCTACCACCTTCAAGAACCTCGGTGCTCACCATATTGATGATGAGTGGATCAAGATGAAGTACATTCTTGCTCTCACTCCATATGAGCCCGCGGATATAAAGAGTGTTCAAGGAAAGCACAACTTCAATGAGATGACCTCCAATCAAGTGATGCAAGAAATTCAAGCCTACAAGGTTTCCGCACAAAATGCGGAAGATGCTCGTGCCCGTGCCATAGGGATGCAAAGAAGCTCCAATCTTGCATTGAAAGCAAGTGTGGTTGAGAAAGAGGTTCCTCTTCAAGCAAGTATTGAAGCAAGGCTAGAGATGTGTCCTGAGGACATAAGGCATGAGTACAATGAGCACATGGCCTTCTATGGAAAAACCTTTTGGGTTGATCCACACAAGGCCAAAGAAGACAATCAAAGAAGAAGCAAGTCAAGTGGCTATCAAAGGAATGACAACAATGGTCAAAGGGTGAGGACTTGCTACAATTGCAATGATAGATTTCACTTCGTTGCCGAGTGCCCTTATGAGAAGAGAGAAGACCATGGTGGAAAGCTCATCTTCAAGAACAAGACCAAGTCACCATCCAAGAAGCCTTTTGTGAAGAAGGGTGGACCAAAGAGGAAGCAACCAAAGTTTGTGTTCTTGACTCAAGAAGAGTACTCTGCAAGTGAGAGTGATGAAGAAGAAACCACAACTAGTGAGATGGCCGCAATGGCAACCACCTCCACTTCCTCCACATCACTCTTTGAATCCCCCAATGAGGACTCTCTTCTCAAGAACGTCAAATGCCTTATGGCCAAGTCTTCCGATGTATCACCCACATCTTTCTCTTCCTCTAAGACAAATGATGCTTCCTTGAATGATCTTGCTAGTCTTAGAGTAAAGGAAGAAATTATTGCTTTTGATGACTATGTGTCTAGTGTAGATGGCGTTCATAAGATTCACTTTGAACGTCTATTGAGCCAATATGGTAAAACTCTTGAAAAACTAGATGAACAAATGAGGCTTGAAAGAGAATATGCTCAAGATATTGCCTCACTAACCGAGTCTCTTGAAGAAGAGCAAGAGGAACGAGCAACTCTTGAAGAGAAGCTCGATTCCATTGAGGAAGCTAATAATGAAGTTGTTTCCAAACTCATTAAAGAGCGAGATCATGCTCGTGCTAAAGTAAAAATGTTTAAAAAGGAAAAGGTTGAATTTGGTGTTGGTCATGATATACTTGTTAAGGATTTAGAAGATCTTGACAAGGCTCACAAGGCCTTGAAAAGTGAACACTCTATTCTTACCAAGTCACATGAACAACTTCAAATTCAATCGACTAAGAATAATATGCCTAGTTCTTCTACTTCTACTTGTGATCATGCAAATGTCATTGAAGAAAATGCTAGGTTGAAAGATGAGCTTGCCAAGTCCTCCATTCCCATAGGTGAGAAAAACTTGAATGACCTTTTGAGTAAGCAAAAGGCATTTGGTGATAAAACGGGGATTGGCTATGTCTCAAAGAAGAAGAAGAACAACAAGAAGAAAAAGGCCAAGCCCGCACAAGCAAAGAAGGATCCTATTGTAGGTGGCAAAGCCACTCATGATGATCATGCGGGAATTGCTAACCCTCACTATGTTTTATTTCGTGATTATTATGGTGATGTTTATGCAAAATATGTTGGTCCAAATGATGGCTATGTTGCTTGGTCTATTTGGGTTCCAAAGACCCTTGTTGCTAACAAAAGAGGACCCATTGAAAAATGGGGACCTAAAACCAAGCAATGATCTCTTGTAGGACTATGCTTCCGGTGGGTCAAAATGGGTGCTTGATAGTGGATGCACAAGTCATATGACCGGAAGCAAGAAGATTATGACGGAGATAAGACCAAATGACAATCATATAACCGTCACTTATGGAGACATGTCACAATCCGAGGTATTGGGTCTTGGCAAGGTGGTGGTCGCACCGGATATTTCCCTTGTGGACGTCATGCTTGTTGAGACCCTTGGTTATAATTTACTTTCAGTTCGTGCACTTGGTAAGATGGGCTTTGCCGTCTTCATTGATAATGACATTGTGGTACTCTTGTGGAGCAAGTCTCTAAAGGTCGCTTTCGTTGGACACATTGAAAATAACTTGTATGTGGTGGACTTTTCGGGGAAAACCACTACAAGTGCAATGTGTTTATTTGGAAAGACCGATGTGGGTTGGCTTTGGCATCGCCGTTTATCCCATGTCAATATGAGAACTTTGCAAAGCCTTCACAAGGGTGGCCACATACTCGGACTAAAAGAGAATGTTTCTTTTGCCAAAGATCGTGTTTGCAGGGCTTGCGTTCTAGGAAAAATGCATGATTCTCCCCACCCAAGCAAGACTATCATTTCTTCCAAGAGGATCTTGGAGCTCCTTCATGTGGATATTTTTGGTCCTCCCTCTCATGCAAGTCTTGGTGGGAAGAAATATTGTTTGGTGATTGTTGATGACTATTCAAGATATACTTGGGTTTACTTCTTCAAGCATAAGAGTGAGACTCAACAAACCGTCATCGACTTTGCCAAGGAAGTTGAACGTCAACATGGGCAAACTATTTTGGCAATAAGAAGTGACAATGGCTCGGAGTTCAAGAACTACACCTTAAATGGATTTCTTAGTGATGAGGGGATTCGTCATCAATATTCCGCTGCATATACCCCTCAACAAAATGGTGTAGCCGAAAGGAAAAACCGGACTCTTATGGATATGGCTAGGTCCATGTTGGCGGAGTTTAAGTCTCCATACAACTTTTGGGCCGAAGCCATCTCTACGGCTTGTCATTCATCAAACCGGCTCTTCCTCCGCAAAGGCCTAAACAAGACTCCATATGAAATTCTCACCGGAAGCAAGCCCAACATCTCCTACTACCGGGTTTTCGGGTGTAAGTGTTTCTTTAAAAGAAAAGGAGTTCGTTTAGGTAAATTTGATCCAAAAGCAATAGAAGGTATTTTTGTTGGTTATGGTGCCGAATCCCACACTTATAGAGTCTTCAACAAGTCCACCGGACATGTTGAAGAATCTTGTAGTGTGGTATTCGAAGAGAATGACGGCTCCCAAGGGGGGCGAGATGTTGTTTCTTGTGATGTAGATGATGAAATACCTCGAGAAGCCATAGGAAGAATGGGCGTGGGATTTTTCCGCCCCATTGAGGGACACCTTGTGGCCGACCGGGAAGGACTATGCTCTACTCAAGTGGAGCCTTCATCTTCACAAGCTCAACAAGCCTCTCCCAAGGAAGCAACTAATGCACCAACCGAAGAACAAGACAAGGACCTTCATGAAGAAGAAGGGGCACCACCATCCTCTCCGGTTATTTCAACCGCCCCCAATTCTTCACAAGACCAAGATCAACCTACTCATGAAGATAATGATGATCAAGGTCAATTTGATGGTCAAGACGGGGACCAAAATGATCAAGATGATCAAGAGACTCCTCCAAGGTCTAATGAGGAGATCGAAGCCCGTCGCAAGAAAAGAGTTGAAAGAGATTTCGAACTTAAAGGTCATACCCTTGAGAGGGTTATTGGAGATTTAAGAAGCAAAGTGTCAACCCGGCGTCAATTGGCACAATTTAGTTCTCATCATGCTTATATCTCCATGGTTGAACCCAAGAAAGTATTTGAAGCACTTGAAGATCCGGATTGGTTGGATGCTATGCATGAAGAACTCAACAACTTCAAGCGCAATAATGTATGGGTGTTAGTAGAGAAGCCAAAGGAGTGCCGCAATGTGATTGGCACAAAGTGGATATTCAAGAACAAGCAAGATGAGCATGGAATTGTTGTGAGGAACAAGGCAAGATTGGTTGCTCAAGGTTTCTCCCAAGTTGAAGGCATTGACTTTGGAGAAACTTATGCTCCCGTGGCTCGTCTTGAGTCCATCCGTATCCTTCTTGCATATGCCACTCATCATAATTTTAAGTTGCAACAAATGGATGTTAAGAGTGCATTTCTTAATGGTCCATTGAAAGAGGAAGTGTATGTTAAGCAACCCCCGGGGTTTGAGGATCTCAACTTTCCTAACCATGTCTACAAACTCCATAAGGCACTCTATGGCCTTAAACAAGCCCCACGTGCGTGGTATGAGCACCTTAGGGAGTTCTTGGTAGACCGTGGGTTTGAAGTTGGGCAAATCGATCCTACTCTTTTTACTAAGAGGGTCAATGGGGAGCTTTTCGTATGCCAACTATATGTTGATGATATTATCTTTGGCTCTACTAACAAAGCTTTTAATGATGAATTTTCAAAGCTTATGACCGATAGGTTCGAGATGTCTATGATGGGCGAAATGAAGTTCTTTCTTGGTTTTGAAATCAAGCAATTGAAAGAAGGGACTTTTATTTATCAAGCTAAATATGTCCAAGACATGCTCAAGAGGTTCAAGATGAAGGAACTAAATTGGGCCGCCACACCAATGGCCACAAAATGTCATCTTGAGCTTGATCCCAATGGTAAAGATGTGGATCAAAAGGTATACCGTTCTATGATCGGTTCTTTGCTTTACCTTTGCGCATCTAGACCCGATATTGTGTTGAGTGTAGGTGTGTGTGCAAGGTATCAAGCCGCTCCTAAAGAAAGCCACCTTATGGCGGTTAAGAGAATCTTTCGATATTTGGTTCATACCCCAACTTATGGGCTTTGGTATCCCAAAGGCTCGGATTTCTCTCTTTGTGGCTTCACGGATTCGGATTGGGCCGGTGACAAGGATGATAGGAAATCAACCTCCGGAGCTTGCCAATTTCTTGGTAGGTCTTTGGTGTGTTGGTCTTCGAAGAAGCAAAATTGTATATCTCTCTCCACCGCCGAAGCCGAATATATTGCCGCCGCAAGTGGATGCACTCAATTATTATGGATGAGGCAAACTTTAAAGGAATATGGTGTCAATTGTGACAAAGTGCCTCTTTTATGTGACAATGAGAGTGCTATCAAGATAGCCTATAATCCGGTGCAACATTCAAGAACCAAACATATTGAGATCCGGAATCATTTTATTAGGGATCATGTTGCCCGTGGTGATATTGAGCTTGCATATGTAAGCACCAAGGATCAACTTGCCGACATATTCATGAAGCCCCTTGATGAAGCAAGATTTGGATATTTGAGGAATGAGCTAAATATCATTGATTCAAGGAGTGTGGCTTGAGCATCTTGCAAATACACCTATTTTCAATGCTTGTTTGGTTTAGGTGTGGGCATGGAGATAGGGGGAGTGTGGTCCTAATTAATTGGGCTATCCCTCCCCCCATGATGCCAATAGTGATAAAATTGTTCTCTTTCTATCATTTTGGTGATATTTGAGCTTCAATGACGAGTATTGGTTATGGACCCAAGATATATCTTCGCGGTCCAATGCCATGACACTCATACATGGTGGTCTCGGCCACCGACCTCTTCTTTTCGAAGAGTTAATTCCTTGCAAATCTTATTTGAGCTTTCATTGAGTTTTCTTGTCATTATCTCTTTCCGTGAAATGGGAAGGCACTAGCATTGGTTTTTCAAAGTTTTCTTGTGTTTTGCAATGCCAAGTGCCGAGAACCACTCCATGCTTGTTTTCTGTCCTAAGCCCACTTATCTAAAGCCAATTCATCCTCTTGTGCATGCCCAGAACTTCCAGAAATCAAAATCATCTGTTTTGGGTCATCTAGACCGGCTTTAGCCGGTCTGGTACCGGAAATAGCCGGTGTCCGGCTTTAGCCGGTCACCCCGGCTATAGCCGGCCTGGGAGTTTTCGGGCCCAACTCATTAGGCCGTGGGGGGTGAGGGTTTCTCACATTTCTCCCCACGCCTATCTCCTGCTCGAGCTCCTCTCCCTCGAAGCCGCCGCCGCCGCCGTCAACTGTCTCCTCTCCGGCCGCCGGAGCTCCTCCATCGGCCGGCCCTTCCCTCCGGCGCCCTCCCCATGGACCAGGGTATCCTCCTCCACTTCTTTCTCTCTCTCTCTCCCTAGTTCTCTCTAGGGTTAGGGTTAGTTGATCTTGTGGTACCTTGGTTCACCTGGGAATGTTTTAGCTTCGTGTTTCCCTTCTGCATTGCATACTTTGAAAATGTGTGACAAGTTTTGGTGGCCTACAGCTGAGATGTCGATTTTGTTCATCTGGTCCGGCTAAAGCCGGTGTCAGGCCGGCTATAGGCCTGAGGCCGGAAATAGCCGGTGTAGATCACCTACTACTGTCATGCTTTTTCCTTTTATGCTATTGCTCCTTGATCCTCTGGCATGCATGCTTATCCTATATGCTCTCTTCATATGTGCTGTATGCAGGTGGTTCTCGACCCAAGAGGTCTCGGTATGTTGATCCCTCGCTTGCCCGCCGTCAAGAGAATCAAAATGCTCGTGTGGCAGCTGCTCTGAAGAGGAAGAGATTGGAAGAACGCAAGAAGAAATCTCTCTTTGCCAATGTCAGTGATCTCAAGAAGCTGTCCAAGCAAGAGTACCGGGAGTTCCGTGAGCAGAAGTTCTACACCATGCCTAGAGACATTGACAGTGCTTCTTTCTATCGGTCTGAGCATCAGCGGATTTATGAGCAGATTTATGCATCCATGAGCACAAAGGTGTGCCCCATGAAGGTCACCAATATTGCAGCTTTGTCAAGGGATGAGTACTTTGAAGATGCTCTTTGGGTCACCGAGAAGCTTGGGTTGCACAAGCTGATGGTCTTCAAGCAAGACTACAACCCTCATCTGATTCAGCAGTTCTTTGCCACATTAGAGTTTGATACTCAGGATGAGGTCGGTTTCACTTGGATGACAGGTGAAGTGAGGAAGTACTCGACCATGTCTCGGTTCGGGAAGCTTTTGGGCTATAGGTTCGATGGCATTCATCGACCTAGGGGTGCCCGTTTGCATCTTGATACCACGGAGTACAACAAAGGGAAGATTCAGTGCTTGTATGGTCCAGGGGGCAAAGCAGGAGAGACTGCAAATCTCCTTCCCCTCTATGATATTTTGCTCCGGATGTTCCGTGCCAACATTGCTCCAAGTGGGGGCAACAATGATTCTATCAGAGGTGGTCTTGTGCATTTGCTCCACCATGCCCGGCTTGTCTTCGAGGCCGGAAGAGATTGTGAAGGGATGGAGCTTGATGTGATGTACTTCATCTTTATGGAGATGAAGATTGCTATGCTTGATCGGAAGATCCCTCCTTATGCTCCGTTCATCATGAGGCTTATCATTGACAGAGGCATTGAGGGAGATTTTGAGATTGAAGAAGATTTGCTTGATGAAGACTTGGAAGTGCACAAGCCCAACAAGCTCTACAAGAAGACCGCTCATTTGGTGTCTAGCACGTCAAGTGCTTATCCCTCTTCGAGTGATGTGATGGGTGGCAACATCTATGCTACCGGCTCTAGGAGGAAGAATGCGGATCCACCAAGTGGTGGAATGGCTCAAGAGATGAAGAAGCTCAAGTGGTGGCAAAGAGCTTTGTTCTGCATGAACAATGATGTGCGTCACACTCAGTACAAGGACTATGTGGACCGCAAGCACATCTCCAAGAAGCAAAGGGAGTTGGATACTCGTTTGAGGGCTGTGGAGAAGGGCAAGGGAGCTAGCCATGAAGAGGAGTCCCAAGAGCAAGATATATCCGAGGACACCTTTTCTTTTGGCAAGTGTAATGAAGGATCAACATTTGATTGGAAGGAGCTAGCCGAAGTCACCTCCAAGGGCAAGGAAGCCGTTGATGATGAGGATGAGGAAGAAGAAGACGTTGATGATGATGAAGAGGAAGAAGACGATGACCAAGAAGATGATGAAGATGATGAGGACTTTGACGATGTGGATGAGTGATCTCTTGTTGTGGTCTCCCTTTTTGGCGTCTTGATGCCAAAGGGGGAGAAGTCCCATTTGCATGTGTTCCATTTGGATTTGGTGGATTTCCATTTGGATTTGGTTGGGTCACAAGCTCTTATATCGAGCTTTGCTTGCTTGTGTCCCATGGTTGAACTTCGTTATCTACTATGTGTTGAACTATGTGCTATTATCTTGTGTAGAAGACCTTGTTTATCGTTATTAATCCTATATGCTATATCTTGTCATATTATATGTTTGTTGGATTATGATATATATCTTGTGCACATATGGATCACATTATAAAATCTAGGGGGAGTTCTTATTGTTGATGTGTCTTTGTATTCAAATACAAATTTAAAATAAGGCACATAGCAAGGGGGAGCTCCGTCTATATTTTATATCGTTTGAAACATGCAAAATTGTGTATTGTCATCAAACACCAAAAAGGGGGAGATTGTAAGAGCATTTCCCGCCTAATTGATTTTGGCGTTTGTTAACAATACATTATCTATTAATGTGTGATTATGCTTTGCAGGATTTTATAATATTCTTGCACAAAGATATTGGGTTTTATATGTTATATTTGTTAAGTATCATTATCCAAAGGAAATTATTGAGGAAATGGTGGAAATAAGCTCCTGGAGAAGATTCAGACAAAGTTGGGCCAGTCAGGCCGGCTTTAGCCGGTCCCCAGACCGGCTATAGCCGGACTGCAAGTTTTCGAGAGGGGTCCTGCGCCTCTGGACTCAACCGGCTTTTTGTCCGGCTATTTCCGGCTGGGCCGGATATTTCAGGCCGGCTATAGCCGGTGTGAGACCGGCTTTAGCCGGTGTGGCCGGCTTTAGCCGGACTTAACTCCGGCTATAGCCGGACCTCCTGGCTGCCAACGGTCAGATATTTTGGGGGGTATATATACCCCCCTCTTCTTCTCCAACGGGTAGCCAGCCAAGATTCAAGAACACCACCATTGTTGAGCTCACCAAAGCTAGTAGATCTCCTCCCTCACCCCACCAAAGCTCTTGATCTTTGGAGAATCGAAGGAGAAGACCATCCTCTACATCCTCACCGAAGCGATTTGATTTCCCCTCTCATTTGCTTGAGGGCCTTTGTGTCTTGGGTTCCCTTGTGTCCCAAGACCTTGTTTGTGTATTTGATATATTGCTACTTGTTGTTTCACAGCATTGTGTTGTGCTTGGGAGCCTCCGATTCGGTTGTGGATGCGTGCCCCAAGATTGTAAAGGCCGATTCCGCCTTGAGGAATCCCTTAGTGGAAAGTGAGCTAGGCCTTTGTGGCGGAAGCTTGCACCGGAGAATAGGGTGAGCCTTTGTGGCGTTGGTTAGGCCTTTGTGGCAACCACACCCCTCCAACGTAGACGTACTTCCCCTAAAAAGGAAGGAACTACGGGAATTACATCCTCGTCTCCGTGTGCTCCACTCTCGGTTACCTCTATCCTTTATTGCCTTTATATATTGTATCTTGTTAAGCTTGCTAGTTGACATATAGGTAAATTCACCTTAGTTGCATATCTAGAGAATTTACCTTTGTGTCAAGCCTAAATTGAAAAAGAACTAAAATTTGAGTAGCACCTATTCACCCCCCCCCCCTCTAGGTGCCCATACGATCCGTTCATCCACCTCTGAAAAGTTTCATTTGAATCGACTTGGCACATGCTCAAGCATGCATATGACTAAACAAAAACTCAATTAAGCCTCGATGATCTAAATTGCTTCAGAGTTTTTGTATCATTTTTTATGCCTATATTAATTTTGTTTTGTCGCAAGCATGATTATGATAGTTATGCTCTCTCGATTGTCGCTTCCTAGTCTTTTGCTAGCCTTCACTTGTACTGAGTATGAGCTCTACTCGTGCATCCAAATTACCAAAAACCAAGTTTTCCAAAGAGTCCACTATAAATTCCTATGCATGGTATTTGAAAGCCATTCCAAGTAAATTTTCATGTGCTACCTTTCAAAACTTTCAACTACTTCTCATTTTGTGCCACTATTTTTAGCTCATGGGGACATAGTGGTCAGAATTGCTATCTTCCATATTAAATTAAGTACCTCTCGACTAGGCAGCTTCATCTGCTCGTCATTAATTTTGCAAGGGAGCTGGTCAGACCATTATAATCTAATTCTAAAAGGAAAGAAAAAAAGGCACTCCTCCATGGAATGTGAAAGTTGGTGGGCACCCGATGGAATCGGTTAGCCATGGTTTGAGAAAGGAAAAAGGTGGGGAGGAGTGCCAAAGCTTTATAAAAGAGCACCAATGTGCCAAAATTTCAAAGAACTCAGAACCGCTCTCACTTGTTTATTATGGAAGATAGCAAATCCCTATTGCTAGTCGTTGACATAGAACAACCACCTCTCAAAAATAAATTTTTATCTCTGTTTTTACAAATGAAAAGCTCTAGCACATGTTAAATCCTTGCTTCCCTCTGCGAAGGGCCTATCTCTTACTTTTATGTTGACTCATCATCTTCTAACATTAAGCACTTCTTGAGAGCATAGCTGTTATTCTTAGTGTAATGTGCTTGTCCCAGAACACGGTTAATTGTGGTATAACTTTGATGCGTGTATCTTTGATATTTCTACTTCTAGTCTTCTCTTGAACTTCAGAGGTGCCTCAGCATTTATGTTTTGCTCCACAAATAAAGGCAAGCGGGATACCACTCTTTCATATCATTTATGCATATTACAATCTTGTTAGCTTCTTATTTTCATGATACTTCTTATTAGTATGTTGGCACTCTTTCATAGCTTGCTTAACTATGAGGTAGCATTAGCTGAATATTTCTTATTATGAATTGCTTGAGTACTTGATCATATAGTAAGTATATATACATCTATGAAGCAAATGTGTTCGTGAAAGTTTCTTTTATCGCTCTCAGTTGTTAACTGAATTGCTTGAGGACAAGCAAATAGCTAAGCTTGGGGGGAGTTGATACGTCCAAAACATATCTACTTTCCCGAACACTTTTGCTATTGTTTCTCCTCTAATTTGTGTGTTTTGAATATAACTAACACGGACTGGCGCTATTTTTAGCAGAATTGCTCTGGTGTCTCGTTTTTGTGCAGAAATCAACTTTCAGTAAAAATTCGGGAAAAATCATCAAAAATCCTATTTCACCAGAAGACCCACGGAGCCAGAAGACGGGATGGAGAGGAGGCTCGAGGGGCCCTCACACACAGGTGGCGTGGCCCAGCCCTGGCCGCGCCACCCTGGCGTGAGGAGGCCCCAGCAGCCCTCTCGACCTCCCCTCTCGCCTACATATACCCCCTGACATAATAATATCGGAGAGACAGCGTTTTTCCTAGATAGACTTCCGCTACGCCGCCGCCATCAGAAACCGCGATTCGGAACCAGAAACTCCGTTCTGGCACCCTGCCGGGACGGGGATTTGGAGGAGATCTTCATCACCATCATCACCGACGTCACTCCATCGACCATCCATGACTCCCCCATCCATGTGTGAGTAATTCCCCCGCTGTAGGTGAGGGGATGGTAGGGATTGGATGAGATTTTTCATGTAATTTGATATGAGATTGTTAGGGCATAGTGCCTAGTATCTTTATTTAGTGCCTATGACATTGTTGCAACTTGTTGTGCTTAATGCTTGTCACTTTGGGCCCGAGTGCCATGATTTCAGATCTGAATATGTTATTATTTCTATGATGATACTTGTTGTTTATGGTCTTACCTACAAGTTGTATACACATATTGTTGTCCGGAACCCGAGGCCCCAAAGTGACAGAAATTGAGATAACCGGAGGGGATGGCTATGATGTGAGGATCACATGTGTTCACCGAGTGCTAATGCTTTGCTCCGGTACTTTATTAAAAGGAGTACCTTAATTACCAGTAGTTTCCCTTGAGGCCCTACTGCAACAGGCTGGTAGGACAAAAGATGTCGTGCAAGTTTCTCCTTGTAAGCACGTACGACTATATACGGAACACATGCCTATGATTGTTTGTACTAGGATGCTTTATCATTATTTATCTGCAATGCCCATGTCTCATTGATTTCATGAATTATCTTATCCATGCAACGCCCGTAATCCATCCCTATGCCTATAGTATTTGTTCCTACTGTTTACTACTGTTACTATTACCGCTGCTATTTTACTACTGTTGTTACTACTCATCTGTTAAGGCTTACATATATTCTTTGGCTCCCCTTGTGTCAAATCAATAAATTTGGGTAATACTTCCCTCGAAGCCTGTTGCGATCCCCTATACTTGTGGGTCATCAACGGTGTTGGTGATGATGACGGTGAAGAAGCCCTTGAAATCCCCCTCTCTGGAGTGGAGAGCAGGATCCTGCAACCTGATACGTCTCAAACATATCTATCATTTTTGATGCTTCATGCTTGTTTATACACCATTTGCTTTGTGTTTTGTTACACTTCGTGGTGCTTTTATGCATTTTCTAGAACTAACCTACTAACGAGATGCCAAAGTGCCAGTTCCCTATTTTTTGCTGTTTTTGTGTTTTGGAAAACCTACACTGGAAATATTCTTGGAATTGGACGAAACAAAAGCCAAAGTTCCTATTTTTTCCGACACGAGACGAAGTCCAAAGCAGAGACGGAGGGGGACCAGGGGCCGGCCACAGCATAGGGTGGCGTGGGCCAGCCCCTGGCCGCGCCACCAGGTGGTGGGGCCACCTGGCCCACCTCCTGATGCCGCCCTTCCGCCTATATATTCCCCTCGATGGGAAAACCTAAAAGCCCCGATCAATTTTCCTTGAAACATACTGCAAGCCGTCGTCATCGACGCGAGATCGGGAGGGTCGAGAAGCTCTTCCTGGCACACTGCCAGAGAGGGGAATCACCGCCGGAGGCCTTCTTCATCACCATGCTTGCCTTCGGAGTGATGTGTGAGTAGTCTACCTTGGACTATGGGTCCATAGCAGTAGCTAGATGGTTGTCATCTCCTCCATGTGCTTCATGTTTAGATCTTGTGAGCTACCTATCATGATCAAGATCATCGTTGTGTAATTCTTATGATCTTGCATGCTTTCCGTTGCTAGTAGATATCTTGGCCGAGTAGATGCTAGTAACTCCAAGAGGAAGTATTTATGCTCGATAGTGGGTTCATGCCTCTAGTAATCTGGGGGAGTGACAGAAACCTCTAGGGTTGTAGATGTGTTGTTGCTACTAGGGAGAAAACAACAATTTTGTGTTCAAGGACATTTGTATTGTTTACATTATACACTTTGCTTAAGGCGATAATCTGTTGCTTGCAACTTAATACCCAACAGTTGCTCGAATGACATCCGGCGGGTGGATTATTACTCATAGATGCAGTTGGATTACGGTCTATGTATTATGTTGTAATGCCCAAGTGAATCTCATAGTGATCCTCATGACATTTGTATGCTTGCTTTATTCTATCAATTGCCCAACTATAATTTGTTTACCCAGCATGTTATTTATCTTATGAAGAGACACCTCTAGTGAACTGTGGTCCCCGGTCCATTCTTTTACATTGTTATTACTGTTTCCCATTTACTCACTTTATTTACATTCTTGCAAACTATTACCTTTTACCACTCGATACGCTTAATCCTTTGTTTACAGCAAACCGGTGAGATTGACAACCTCATTGTAAGTTGGGGCAAAGTACTTGGTTGTGTTGTGTGAAGGTTTGATGCGGGCAGATAACCACCCAGTTGGGAACCCCAAGAGGAAGGTATGATGAGCACAGTAGCAAGTCTTTCCCTCAATAAGAAACCGAGGTTTATCGAACCAGTAGGAAAAAGCCAAACTTCAGAAGGTGATGCCTGCTAGCTTCGCGACAGCTCCGGACAATTTATAAGGCGCCTCGTCCAGGGCTTTGCTTTGCACCAGCAGCAACGTGGAACCTGCACACAACACAACCAAGAACTTTGCTCCCAACTTACGATGAGGTTGTCAATCTCACCGGTTTGCTGTAAACAAAGGAATGAGCGTATCGAGTGGAAAACAATAGTAGTATGTGAGAAAGTAAACAGTGCGAGTAAAAGTAAACAGTAATAGCAATGTAAAGGAAATTGGACCGGGGTCCATAGTTCACTAGTGGTGTCTCTCCATAAGATAAATAACGACATGCTGGGTGATACGTCTCAAACGTATCTATAATTTTTGATGCTACATGCTTGTTTCTACACCATTTGCTTAGTGTTTCGTTACACTTCATGGCATTTTTATGCATTTTCCGGAACTAACCTATTAACAAGATGCCACAGTGCGAGTTCCCTGTTTTCTGCTGTTTTTGTGTTTCAGAAAAGTTACACAGGAAATATTCTCGGAATTGAACGAAAAAAAAGCCAAACATCCGGAAATTTACCGAAGCTTCCAGAGAACCAAAGAGGAGACGGAAAGGAGCCACAGGGCAGCCACACCACCAGGGGCGCGGCCTACCCCTGGCCTGCGCCCACCTGTGGTGAGGGCCCCCTGGTCCACCTCTGGCGCCGCCCCTTTGCCTATAAAGATCACCCGATGGGAAAAACCTAAATACCCGATCACTTTTCCAGAAACACATCGTGATCCGCCGCCGTCATCGACCCGAGATCGGGAGGGTCCGGAAGCTCTTCTCGGCACCCTGCCGGAGAGGGGAATCGCCACCGGAGGTCTTCTTCATCGCCATGCTTGCCTCCGGCGTGATGAGTGAGTAGTCTACCTTGGACTATGGGTCCATAGCAGTAGATAGATGGTTGTCTTCTCCACCATGTGCTTCATGTTTAGATCTCGTGAGCTGCCTTACATGATCGAGATCACCGTTATGTAATTCTACATGTTGTGTTTGTTGGGATCCGATGAATATTGGTGTTATGATTGAGTTGATGTGCTGAATATTATCTTATGTTATCTCTATGTTGTTTATGATCTTGCATGCTCTCCGTTGTTAGTAGCTATCTTGGCCGAGTAGTTGCTAGTGACTCCAAGAGGGGGTATTTATGCTCGATAGTGGGTTCATGCCTCTATTTAATCTGGTGGAGTGACAGAAACATCTAAGGTTGTAGATGTGCTGTTGCCACTAGGGGGAAAACAATATTCATATGCTCGAGGGCATATGCTTTGTTTACATTACACACTTTGCTTAATGCAGTTATCTGTTGTTCGCAACTTAATACTTGTGGAGTTCTCGGATTGATTCGCCACAAGTGGATTATTAGTCATAGATGCAGTTGGATGGCGGTCTATGTATCTTGTTGTAATGCCCAGAGTAAATCTCATAGTGATCCTCTTGACATATGCACATTGTCTTTATTCTATCAATTGCCCAACTGTAATTTGTTTACCCAGCATGTGTTATTTTATCTTATGGAGAGACACCACTAGTGAACTGTGGACCCCGGTCCTATTTCCATTATATTGCTATCACCTGTTTACTTTACTCGCACTGTTTACTTTACTCGCATATTACTATTGCTTTCCACTCGATACGCTCATTCCTTTGTTTCAAGCAAACCGGTGAGATTGACAACCTCATCGTAAGTTGGGAACAAAGTATTTGGTTGTGTTGTGTGCAAGTTCTGCATTGCTACTAGTTGAAGATGTGTCAACAAGAATCGTTAACGGCGCCCTTGTTGGAGTGTTACTAGGCTAGTCAGCATCACCTTCTGGAGTTTGGCTTTTTCCTGGATACGATTAAACCTTGGTTTCTTTCTGAGGGAAAAACTTGCTGCTATATTCATCATACCTTCCTCTTGGGGTTCCCAACTGGACGGTGAAAAACCATCAACACCGTAGTAATCAAGACTTTTTCTGGCGCCGTTGCCGGGGACTTGAAGAAGAAGCTCCTACATCAACTACATTTCCCACGTCAACTACGCTCCAGCAAGACTTTTTCTTGCGCCGTTGCCGGGGAAAAAGAAGACCTCTGCAAGGGGAGTTTCGCACGCACATCCTTTACTTTGTTTTAAGTTTTGCTTTACTTTATTTTTACTTGCATCATTTTATCAAAAACACAAAAAAAATAGTTTCCTTTATAGTTGCTTTTATTTACTTGCTTTTAGTTTTGTTAGTATGAGTAATCTTGAAGTTGAAGTTCGTACTTTTAAGCAACAAGGGGGAGAGAGAGCTTGAAAGATGCTTGGTACCGTATTAGCAATTCTCATCATAGGTGTACAAAGAAGCATTCTACTATGATCCTCCTTAGAAATTTTTATGTTGGTATAGGTACGTTCTTGATACTCTTGCAGGAGGTAATTTTCTGGGTACTCCCGCTCTTGAAGCATGCACTTTAATAGAAAGTTTAGTGGGAGTACCACCTATTCATATTGTTAAAACTGAGATCACTTTGGAGGAAGTTATGGAAAAAGTAGGCTCTTTAGAAAAAAGTTTGCCAAATATCCTTGATAACGCTAGCTGAGTTAATGAAGCGATAGAAAGTATCGATAAGAGAATCACCATTTTAGAAGCTAGCACTACTCTTGATAGTCAAAACCTTAGGATTGGGAAACTAGAGGAGTCCATGGAAACTTTAAGTTCAATTTTCTCTTCTCTTAAGTTTAAGAAGGAGAAAGCTTTTGTTGGAAAAGAGCAAAAATTTATGTATATTCCCAAGGTGTCTGTGCCTAAACCGCAGCATGTTTTTGAGATTGGTAAGACTTTTAGTTCAACTAAGAGTGACTTGCAGGTTGAATCATCTTCGGGAACCTCTAAAGTGCCTAGTGTGGTAAGTGGTGATCTTGAGGAAAACAGTTGATCTTAATGCCTCTTTCGATATTACTTGATTCGCACTTTCTGCGCCTAGCTCAAAGGCGTTAAAGAAAAGCACTCTTGGGAGACAACCCAATGTTTTTACTTTCAGTTCTTTTTCTTTTATTTGAGTCTTGGAAGTTATTACTACTGTAATAACCTCTCCTTATCATTTTTATTTCGTTTTTGTGCCAAGAGAAGCCTCTAATTTGAGTGAGGTAAGATTTGGGGATGTTGCTGTCCTGAAACACTTTTCGGTGCTACACCGTAAAAATTCGTGAAAATTATCTGTATATATTTTGGACCTGTTATTTCTTGTGCATATGCCCCAGGTTATATCCAAACTTTCATTAGTTGAACACTTTTTTATTTGAGCAACAAAAAACCCTCTAAAAATTCGAACTTTGTCAGCTGTTCTGTTTTGACAGATTTCTGCCAATATTTATGTTTGCCGCTTTATCACTTTCTTTTTTAGTTCTTTTAATCACGGAACTTTTGGGGAAGTTGCTACAGTATTATATGCTTTATATGTGGTGGTTTTTAGTTGAAACCTGAAGCAAAAAGGTTGATTCAATGTTATGCTTACACTAATGTTGCTAATAGATTTGTGTTTAGTTTTGTATGAAGGAAGTTTTCAAGTGTAGGGATTGGAGAATGATGAGATGAGTTGAAGAATGGACAAAAGCTCAAGCTTGGGGATGCCCACGCACCCCAAGAAATATCCAAGAGGTACAAGCGTCAAAGCTTGGGGATGCCCCCGAGGCACCCCTTCTTCATTGGCAAAAATCAGGTCACCTTTCAACACACTATATTTTTATTGCTTCACTATGCGTTTTTCTTGGAGCGTCAGTTGTTTTAGTTTTCAGTTTTGTTTAGTTTTGTTTGCTGCAATAAATGGTTGGACCCCCAACAATTTTTTTTGGAGAAGTTGCCTTGCTTTTCATTTGCCAAGAACACTCCGTTTTTTGCTCTTATCTTTCAACGAGTGTTCTCTTTTTCTACTACTGCGTTTAGCTTTCGATTTTCACCTTGGTTTGTGTTCAGATCTTGTTATATCTTTGTATCAAGGTGTATTTTGACCTCTGGTCCATGTTGGTTTTCATCAAAAGAGTTGTTTCAAAAAAAGTTTGAATGGTGTTGGAAAAGAGAAAAAGCTTTATGCAAAAAAGTGGTACAAGAAGGAGCTTGTGTAGACTGCAGCCTAGGCTTTTGCATGTCGTGCTTGATGTCTTTTCGATGGTATGCTTAGTGGTTTTGCTGTAGCATGACTTGTCTCAAATAACTGAGATTGCTTAATGAGCCTTTGAAAAAATCATGCCTTGTTTTAATTATTTGGAAGCATTATTTTGGTTTTCTCCTTGATGCTTTATTTGGGTTGACTTGGCGCATGCTCACACATGTTAGACTCATACAAAGTCGCCATTGCCTCTATGATCATTTAGTTTTTGACTTTTGATGCCATCTTATGCTTCTTTTAATGTCGCTTTGTCGCTTTGCATGATTATGGCCATTATTGCTCTCTTAGTTGGTCGCTCCCAGTCTTTTGCTAGCCCTCATTTTGTAATGACTATGAGCTCTACTCGTGCATCCAACTCCTAAAAACCAAGTTGTTCCAAAGTGTCCACCATACATACCTATTAGCAATTTGCTATTCCAAAGTATGTTTGACTTGCTTTTATCTATCCTTCAAATTAAACTCTTTTTGGTGTTATGCGAAAATTGGTCAGTAAAGCTCTCACGAACCTGATGGCACACTTCACTTTTATCGTTTTAAAATTTTGACATTGTGGCTCTCTTATGTTGAGTTGTTATGCTTGCAAGTTGTAAGTTGGAAATTAGCCCAGCCATGTCGTCATGGGGCAAGCTTTCAACATTGCACTATCTTTCATTTGAGTTGATATCGTGATCTTTTGTTTATGGATACTCGCGATGTGAAATAAGTTGGGAATCTTGCGGGATCATGGAGTTTTTATATGTGTTAGGGAAACGCCTGGGCCGCTAATCTAAGCCATGCATCATTCGATGACGCATCTCACAATAAAAATCTATACCAATGGTAAATAAAAGAGATGTCGAGGTGTTCATTGTCTGTTTGTCTTATCATTTTGATGTGGTCTTGTTCCATGTCATTGGGCAGGAGGTACCCCATTGGCGGTTCTCGATGATACACATATATTTACAATGACAAGAGCTTGTTTGGGACTCTAAGTCAAGTAGCATGAGGTTTGGGTATTCGTACTTCACGGGACACGAGGTTTTCAACTTATGATTTGTCAAGCATATGCTTCATAAGTGTATTCGCATTAACTCTAACCATTCAAGATGCCTATGATGGGGGCAATGAGAGCTCAAAGCTAGTAAGTACCATAATTTTTGAAGATTTATAAAACTTGCAATCACTGCTTCCCTCCGCAAAGGGCCTTTCTTTTACTTTTATGTTGAGTCTTCACCTTCTACCTTTATGCACCGTCTAAGAGAGCATAGTTGTCATTCTGAGTATAATGTGCATTGTCCCAAAGTTTTCATTGATTGATTCATGATGTTGGTTTCACTTGTTCTCAAATTACTTGTATCTAGTCGCCCTCTTAAACTTGAAGGTGTCCTATGCATTTATGCTTTGCTCTCTCATGAAGGACAAGCTGAAAACCATTTGTATGTTTTTCCATATGATTTGAACACACGTTTGACTTTCATTGTTTCATTTTCATGATCTTTTGTTTGTGTTCTTTTTCATGTTATAACATAGTTGCTAAGTTTCTTCTATCAAGATTATATCTTTCATGCCCATGTTTTAAGTTCTTTTGATCCCAGCGCACAACGCTTACATATATGGTCAAGATTGTGTAGGTGCATGTCACCTCAAAAATTATTTCTTTTGTTATCACTTACCTACTCGAGGACGAGCAGGAGTTAAGCTTGGGGATGCTGATACATCTCAAACGTATCTATAATTTTTGATGCTCCATGCTTGTTTTTACACCATTTGCTTAGTGTTTTGTTACACTTTGTGGTGTTTTTATGCATTTTCCGGAACTAACCTATTAACAAGATGTCACAGTGCCAGTTCCCTGTTTTCTGTTGTTTTTGTGTTTCAGAAAAGTTACATAGGAAATATTCTCGGAATTGGATGAAACAAAAGTCAAACATCCAGAAATTTACCGAAGCTTCCAGAGAACCGAAGAGGAGACGGAGAGGAGCCACAGGGCGGCCACACCACCAGGGGGCGCGGCGTGCCCCTGGCCCGCGCCCACCTATGGTGAGGGCTCCCTGGTCCACCTCTGGCGCCGCCCCTTCGCCTATAAAGACCCCCCAACGGGAAAAACCTAAATACCCGATCACTTTTCCAGAAATACATCGCGATCCACCGCCGTCGTCGACCCGAGATCGGGTGGGTCCAGAAGCTCTTCCCGGCACTTTGTCGGAGAGGGGAATCGCCACCGGAGGTCTTCTTCATCGCCATGCTTGCCTCCAACGCGATGAGTGAGTAGTCTACCTTGGACTATGGGTCCATAGCAGTAGCTAGATGGTTGTCTTCTCCACCATGTGCTTCATGTTTAGATCTCGTGAGCTGCCTTACATGATCGAGATCACCGTTATGTAATTCTACATGTTGTGTTTGTTGGGATCCGATGAATATTGGTATTATGATTGAGTTGATGTGCTGAATATTATTTTATGTTATCTCTATGTTGTTTATAATCTTGCATGCTCTCCGTTGTTAGTAGCTATCTTGGCCGAGTAGTTGCTAGTGACTCCAAGAGGGGGTATTTATGCTCGATAGTGGGTTCATGCCTCTATTTAATCTGGGGGAGTGACAAAAACATCTAAGGTTGTAGATGTGTTGTTGCCACTAGGGGGAAAACAACATTCATATGCTCGAGGCCATATGCTTTGTTTACATTACACACTTTGCTTAATGCAGTTATCTGTTGTTTGCAACTCAATACTTGTAGAGTTCTTGAATTGATTCGCCATAAGTGGATTATTAGTCATAGATGCAGTTGGATGGCGGTCTATGTATCTTGTTGTAATGCCCAGAGTAAATCTCATAGTGATCCTCTCGACATATACACGTTGTCTTTATTCTATCAATTGTCCAACTGTAATTTGTTTACCCAGCATGTGTTATAGATAAATATATAAATTTGGTCTGCTTTCTCGAGCTCTCAGCGAGCCAAATCAGCTTTGTCTCCCGGTTTCACTCGAGAGTTCAGTCAAAGCGGCAGGTCACAAACGCTCGAGAGTTCGGTCAAAGCGGCAGGCCACGAACGCCCGACCCGAAGAATCCAGGCCTCTTCTCCCCAATTTCTCCCCAATCCCCATTCGCTCTTCCTCCCCCAACCCATCGCTCACATGCTCCGCCCAAGCTGGCAGCCTTCTCTTCCTCCCACTTCCTCCCATGCTGTCGGGGGATGGTGACGGCGGCAGGGTGTGAGGAATCGGTGGGGAAGCCCGACGTGATGCTGGCCGGACAGCAGCTCGGCCGCTGCCCACTGCTGTGTGTGCCCCGCCCCGCCGCCATCCTACATCTTCCCTATCTTGGGCCGCCCTTTTCACTCCACCGCCAAAATTGTCCTCCGCGCCGCGACCCGTCTCAGGAGGGAGAGAACCACGCCTTAGCCACCCGGGATTTCCGCCTCCTCCCGCCCCAACCTCTTCGACGAGATCCTGCTCGCCGTCCGGGACCTCTCCGCGGGACGCGGTCTGCGAGCTCACGCTCATGGAGGGCGCAGTCCGGAGATGTCCTACAGCGGCCTCCGCGTCACTCGGCCAGGCTCCTCGGTCACCGCCTTCGTGCGCCCTACACGGCTTCCAGAATCGTCCCATAGATGAGGCACCGGCGGGCCAGTTAAGGAGGTCCGGCCTCATCTTCGTCGGAAACAGTTCCGCATAATAAAAGCAGCGGCAGCGGGGCGTGCACGGGCAGCAGTGACGGCAGAAAAAATATGATGTTAAGCTGCACTGTCTTGTGGTGTTCATCATCCCATGGGCAGCGAGGAGCTTTTCCTCAGGAAGCTGCATGTTTCGTGTGAGGATGGGTTCAAGCCAGCTCCTGGGCGGTGGCCAAGCCGTACTATGTAAGAGTTCTCACTTCCCTGTACATAGTCTCCTGGCCTGATGGTGGTGGCATTGGTGTTCTGCTTTTTTTTTTGCTTCAGCTTGAGTATAAATTGGTGCTTAGTACCCAATATGGTACATTATTTAATGGTTTCTTAGAAAGGTACTTAATCCTGTGGATCATCCCCAAAATAGAGAATGTAATTTTTTTCTTTATCGTTTGGACTTCGCAACAGAAAATTTTCATGCGTAACTTCAGATATCATGATTCTTCTATTTTTGGAGCTTGGAGTGAAAACCTAGACTATTATTCTTAAATTGGAAAATTGTACACAGGACTGGAAACTGATAATCTTACTTTTCTGGCTGTTGTGTCTCTGTAGTTTCTGGTATGCCGTTTACAACTGCGGAAAGAACTGCTGAGAACCGTCGGAGGCGTAGATTATTGCTCCAGCATCCTGCGTTCCTGAGAGCAGGTCCTCCCTGTTGTATGCCAACTACTGTTTATTTTCTTGCTGTCTGATTTGTTGACTTAATGGATGCTTTTGTGGGTACTGCAGGTTAGCCGACTAATTTCCAGTTGCCTTTATCTTCATAGCTCACCAGCGTTTGGAACTGCAACTGTGTAACAAATTTTCAGTGTGCCTCTCATCTCTACTTTTTCGATGGTTCTTCGACGGTGATGAATCCTCCATCAATGAATACTACTTTAATATTTTCAAATAACAACAGCAAAACTAAGATTGCCCATATTAAGTTTCTACTTTACAGATACTTTATAAGGAGACAAACTGAATATAGGTAATCTGTGATCACTATCTGCCAAAACAATGGCGTGTATTTGCTGTTAGTGTCTTCCGCTTCTTTCCAACCAAGTTTTGCTATAGACCTAGCAAAACATAATTAATGGTGCTCTGCTCTTCGGAATGTCAATCTTTTCTCAATTATTATTATTTTTATCACAGGAAACTTGGGTGCTAAGATTATGTTGCAGTTCTGGTTATTCGAGTTTGATTATATTCTTCGCTCATCCTGACTAAGTTATCAGCCACTTCTAAAACTGATTTTGCTTCCTTGCCAAAAGAAAGCATAGCATGATACTTCTTTTTGGATCGATGACCATCAGAGTGAATTAGAACTTTCCTACATCAATTGACAACTTACGTATAGCTCATAAGGCAGGTTATGTGAGTTTTGTTATTCTTTTCGCTCATATTCAGTAAGTTATCAGTCATCTTTTAACTATTTTTTCCTTACCGAAAGAAAGTATAATGTTCTTACCTTACCAAAAGAAAGCATATTAATTGGTCTTTTTGCAATAGTTGGCGAGTTACAGGATTTGCACCAGGAGGATGATATTTGCAACAGTTGGTGAGTTACCACACCATTCATAGTTTCTTTCATGGATATTTGTTTCTTTTACGAGGATGATAATTGATCTTTATTACCACACCATTTATACGAGTTATATTGTTTTACTCCATTTAGTTCCGAGTTGCTTCATGGATGTTGTTTCTTCTACGTATCAAACAAAAGTTTCTTTGTTGTCTCTAATATTCATGTCAGGTAGTGGTGTTGGTAATTTAAGTTCATGTTCTCGGTTTACTTACCATCTGGGTGCAACACTTATCCGTGGCTTCTCATAAAATGGAATAAATAAAGAAATGAAAACAAAATTTTCAGTTTAGTTGAAATGAACAACCACCTCTTCCAAAGTTCAGACTATTCAATTTCAATTAATTTCCTGTCATTTTCTCATATCACGTGGCGATTTATTGTAATTGACAGGACCACATGGATATCTTCTCTACAAGTTTCTCTATTATTTTGTCATGTTGATGCTTAGAATTGACAATCAGGAATCATTTTATTCTTTATGTATTGCCTTTAACGAGGAGAAAAAATGCCAAGGATGCAGCAGATGTGGTCTCCATATACCACTGGCTCTCAATAAATTTGAGCCTTTTTCTCTGTGGTTTCATCCAGCATGGTAGTAACTCAAACTGTCAACTGCATGGAAAATTGTTCTATTGTGAAGTTCAAAGTTTCTCTATTGGCGTGGCCATCTTTTTTCCATAGCTGCAGAGTTCAATTTCTTACAAACCTGCAGAGTCTGCAGAAACCTCACTAGCTTACACATAGCTTCAGGTATATATATGCTTTGCAACAGTATTCGCTTGATGGTTACAAGGCTGGATGAGTAGGTCTTGGAAGCTATATTTATTACAGGAAGTAACATAGGTGAGAGTGACATCGAGGGAGGAATTATAAGTACTTGCACTTGATGAATCTGTGGTACCAACCACGGAGACAAGAAATACAGAGTACTGGGTAACTGGGAAGTGCTTGGTCATCTCTAGATGCTTCAGTTCATACGTTACAATTTGTGATTTCGACCAGTGTTGAGACGCCATGCTTTTAGCTGTTCATTCCATGTGATCTACAGTGCATGGTTGCTTCCAGTTTTGGTCGGCCGGTGCGATGTACATGCTTTGGGCCGGCCCAGATGGTCAGATGGTCTCCTCTTGCCACCAGGTCTTCTTTTATTTGCGTCGGATAGGTCGACGTGCCGGGCGACCTGGTTTCTTCATCGGAGTGCTTGATGTGTTGGTCAGTCTCCTTCTTCATTGTGTTCTTATCCACTGCCTAGGCTTATCAGCTATTAAGATCTGATTTCTTTCTTCCTTCTGGTCTCTCTGCTTCGATTTATTCTCTTTTCATATGTGTTCGTGTGCTTCCTGGGGTTTCTGTCACGGCGGATCGTGGTGGTCTTTGTCGAAGGAGTTCCTGCCTGTTGTCAACGTCTCCTCCGATCTCGCGTAGTTGGCGTGGTCTTACTGTTCACTGATGGGGTTCCTCTCCGCCTGCATCGCGTGGGCGGCCTCGCCGCTGAAAATTCTATATTAAAGCTACCCAATGGTACCACGGTTCTGAACTTGCAGCTGTTCATCCACAAAGTACTCTTACGCTGCCTAGATAACTCAGTACTAGATTGTATAGACTAGCTTTCTGTTGAAACGAAATTTGCGCTGCTGATCTTTTGATATTCCAACTCACCAGCATCATGTAAGAAACGGAACTGCAGTCTATTCCTTATGATGAATGCAAACTCATGTCTCCCTTTTACTTTCCAGCTCGACAGTACTATGTAAACTCTCTGCAAACCATATGAACATTTTCCACTTATCCACAAGAAATATCTGATAAAAAGGTTACGACACCGCCACGTCTATCTATACTCAAACAAAGGGCGCGGCGTGCCGCCGCGCGGGACTTCCTAGTTTTATCTTATGGAGAGACACCACTAGTGAACTGTGGACTCCGGTCCTATTTTCATTATATTGCTATCACCTGTTTACTTTACTCGCATTGTTTACTTTACTCGCATATTACTATTGTTTTCCACTCGATACGCTTATTCCTTTATTTCAAGCAAACCGGTGAGATTGACAACCTCATTGTAAGTTGGGAACAAAGTATTTGGTTGTGTTGTGTGCAGGTTCCGCGTTGCTACTAGTTGAATACGTGTCAACAAGAATTGTTAACGGCGCCCTTGTTGGAGTGTTACTAGGCTAGTCAGCATCATCTTCTGGAGTTTGGCTTTTTTTTGGATACGATTAAACCTTGGTTTCTTTCTAAGGGAAAAACTTGCTGCTATATTTATCATACCTTCCTCTTGGGGTTCCGAACTGGACGGTGAAGAACCATCAACACCGTAGCAATCACTGGGTAAACAAATTACAGTTGGGCAATTGATAGAATAAAGATAACGTGCATATGTCACGAGGATCACTATGAGATTTACTCTGGGCATTACAACAAAATACATAGACCGCCATCCAACTACATCTATGACTAATAATCTACTCGCGGGGATATCGTCCGAACACCCCTTGAGTACTAAGTTGCAAACAACAGATGACTGCATTAAGCAAAGTGTGTAATGTAAACAAAATGAATGTCCCTGGACACAAGAATGTTGTTTTCTCCCTAGTGGCAACAACACATCTACAACCTTAGAGGTTTCTGTCACTCCCCCAGATTAAATAGAGGCATGAACCCAACTATCGAGCATAAATACCCCCTCTTGGAGTCACTAGTATCTACTTGGCCAAGATAGCTACTAACAATGGAGAGCATGCAAGATCATAAACAACATAGAGATAACATAAGATAATATTCAGCACATCAACTTAACATAACACCAATATTCATCGGATCCCAACAAACACAACATGTAGAATTACATAAAGGTGATCTCGATCATGTAAGGCAGCTCACGAGATCTAACCATGAAGCACATGGTGAAGAAGACAACCATCTAGCTACTGCTATGGACCCATAGTCCAAGGTAGACTACTCACTCGTCGCGCTGGAGACAAGCATGGTGATGAAGAAGACCTCCGGTGGCGATTCCCCTCTCTGGCAGGGTGCCAGGAAGAGCTTCTGGACCCTCCCGATCTCGGGTCGACGACGGCGGTGGATCGTGATGTGTTTCTAGAAAATTGATCGGGTTCTTAGGTTTTTCCCGTCGGGGGGTCTTTATAGGTGAAAGGGCAGTGTCAGAGGTGGACCAGGGCGCCCTCACCATGGGTGGGCGCGGCCAGGGGCTGGGCCGCACCCCCCTGTGGTGTGGTCAGCCCGTGGCCCCCCTCCGTCTTCTCTTCAAACTTTTGGAAGCTTCGGTAAATAATAGGAGGTTCGGCTTTTGTTTCATCCAATTTCGAGAATATTCCCTATGTAACTTTTCTGAAACACAAAAACAGCAGAAAACAGGGAACTGACACTATGGCATCTTGTTAATAGGTTAGTTCCAGAAAATGCATAAAAATACCACGAAGTGTAACAAAACACTAAGCAAATGGTGTAAGAACAAGCATGGAGAATCAAAAATTATAGATACGTTTCAGACGTATCAAGCATCCCCAAGCTTAACTCCTGCTCGTCCTCGAGTAGGTAAGTGATAACAAAGAATAATTTTTGAGGTGACATGCACCAACACAATCTTGATCATCTATGTAAGCATTGAGTGCTGGGATCAAAAGAACTTAAAACATGGGCATGAAAGACATAATCTTGATAGAAGAAACTTAGCAACCATGTTATAACATGAAAAAGAACACAAACGAAAGATCATGAAAATGAAACAATGAAAGTCAAAATGTGTGTTCAAATCATATGGAAAAACATAGCAAATAGTTTTCAGCTTGTCCTTCATGGAATAGCAAAACATAAATGCATTGGACACCTTCAAGTTTAAGAGGGCGACTAGATACAAATAATTTAAGAACAAGTGAAACCAAAATCATGAATCAATCAATGATAAACTTTGGGACTATGCACATTAAACTCAGAATGACAACTATGCTCCCTTAGACGGTGCATAAAGGTAGAAGGTGGTGACTCAACATAAAAGTAAAAGAAGGGCCCTTCGCAGAGGGAAGCAGTGATTGCGAGTTTTATAAACCTTCAAAAATTATGGTACTTACTAGCTTTGAGCTCTCATTGCCCCCATCATAGGCATATTGAATGGTTAAAGTTAATGCGAGTTCAATTATGAAGCATATGCTTGACAAATCATAAGTTGAAAACCTCGTGTCCCGTGAAGTACGAATACCCAAACCTCATGCTACTCGACTTAGAGTCCCAAGCATGCTCTTGTCATTGTAAATATATGTGTATCATCAAGAACCGCCAACGGGGTACCTCCGTGCCCGATGACATGGAACAAGCCCACATCATAATGATAGGACAAACAGACAATGAACACCTTGACATCTCTTTTATTTACCATTGGTATAGCTTTTTATTTTGGGATGCGTCGTCGAATGTTCACTATGGGCATGCAGTAAATTTCCACCATGAATTATGCATGGCTTAGATTAGCGGCCCAGGCATTTCTCTAACACATATACAAACTCCATGATCCCGCAAGATTCCCAACTTGTTTCATGTCGCGAGTATCCATAAACAAAAGATCACGATATCAACTCAAATAAGAAGTGCAATGTTGAAAGCTTACCCCATGATGGCATGGTTTGGCTAATTTCCAACTTACAACTTGCAAGCATAACAACTCAACATAAGAGAGCCACAATGTCAATTTTTTAAGAATGAGAAAAGTGAAGTGTGCCATCAGGTTCGTGAGAGCTTTACTGACCAATTTTCGCATAACACCAAAAAGAGTTTAATTTGAAGGATAGATAAAAGCAAGTCAAATGTACTTTGGAATAGCAAATTACTAATAGGTATGTATGGTGGACACATTGGAATAACTCGGTTTTTAGGAGTTGGATGCACGAGTAGAGCTCATACTCAGTACAAAACAAGGGCTAGCAAAAGACTGGGAGCGACCAACTAAGAGAGCAATAACGGCCATAATCATGCATAGCGACAAAACATCATTAAGAGAAGCATAAGATGGCATCAAAACTCAAAAACTAAATGATCATATAGGCTTATGGTGACTTTGTATGAGCCAAACAAGTTGTAAGCATGCGCCAAGTCAACCCAAATAAAGCATCAAGGAGAATACCAAAATAATGCTTCCAAATAATAAAAACAACGCATGATTTTTTCAAAGGCGCATTAAGCAATCTCAGTCATTTGAGCAAAGTCATGCTACAGCAAAACTACTAAGCATACTATCAAAACGATATCAAGCACGACATGCTAAAGTCTAAGCCGCAGTCTAAACAAGCTCCTTTTTGTACCACTTTTTTGCATGAAACATTTTATCTTTTCCAACAACATTCGAACCCTTTTGAAATAACTCTTTTGATGAATACCAACATGGACCAGAGGTCAAAATACACCTTGATACAAAGATATAACAAGATCTGAACAAAAATCAAGGCAAAAAATGAAAACTAAACGCAGTAGTAGAAAAAGAGAACACTCGTTGAACGATAAGAGAGAGAAAACGGAGTGTTCTTGGCAAATGAAAAGCAAGGCAACTTCTACAAAAGAAATTTGTTGGGGTCCAACCATTTATTGCAGCAAACAAAACTAAACAAAACTGAAAACTAAAGTAAAGACGCTCCAAGAAAAACGCATAGTGCATGAAGCAATAAAAAATATAGTGTGTTGAAAGGTGACCTGATTTTTACCGATGAAGAAGGGGTGCCTCAGGGGCATCCCCAAGCTTTGACGCTTGTACCTCTTGGATATTTCTTGGGGTGTGTGGGAATCTCCAAGCTTGAGCTTTTGTCCATTCTTCAACTCATCTCATCATTCTCCAATCCCTACACTTGAAAACTTCCTTCATACAAAACTCAACACAATTCTATTAGCAACATTAGTGTAAGCATAATAATGAATCAACCCTTTTTGGTTGAGATTTCAACTCAAAACTACCACATATAAAGCATATACTACTGTAGCAACTTCCCCAAAAGTTCCGTGATCAAAAGAACTAAAAAAGAAAGCGATCGAGAGGCAAACACAAATAGTGGCAGAAATCTGTCAAAACAGGACAGCTGACAAAGGTCGATTTTTTCGAGGGTTTTCTGTTACTCAAATAAAAAAGTGTAAAACTAATGAAAGTTTGGATATAACCTGGGGCATATGCACAAGAAATCGCAGGTCAAAAAGATATTCTAAGAATTTTCACGAATTTTTACGGTGCAGCACCGAAATCTGTTAAAGGATAGCAACTTCCCCAAATCTTACCTCACTCAAATTAGAGGTTCTTCTTGGCACAACAACGAAATAAAAAGGATAAGGAGCGGTTATTACAGTAGTAATAACTTACAAGACTCAAATAAAAGAAAAAGAATTGAAAGTAAAACAATGGGTTATCTCCCAAGAGTGCTTTTCTTTAACGCCTTTGAGCTAGGCGCAGAAAGTGCGAATCAAGTAATATCAAATGAAACATTAAGATCAATTGCAGAAGTCTTTTCAACAATAAATTGAATTGTGTCCAAATGAGTTTTTGAAGATCCTTTATGATCACACTTTGGTACACTACTTTCATCAAAAAGATTTTCAGGACAAATCCAGTTGAAATTCTTTTCCAAAGCTTCATGCATTCCTACAAGTTTGCAAGGTATTGGTACTTTGAAATCTTCTTTGGTTGTACCAACAACCTCTACATGTGAGCCAAGCTTATTAAAACACTTAAAAACTTTCCTATCTTCAATAGCAACATCTCTAAATTCTCTACGCAAGGTCTCCAAAATAAAATCTTTCTTTTCGGAATCTTCAATATCATGAAGCTTAAGAAACATGTGTTGCATAAAAGGATTAAGGCTAGCAAACCTAGCTTCCAACATGTGAACTAAATAAGCAGAAGCAACTTCATAACTAGGAGCGAGCTCAGCCAAAGGCTTATCCTCAACATCTTTATGCATACTAATATGATTAAAGAACTCCTCAATGTTATTTTTCCCAATAATAGAACCACTACCTACTGAGAGGTCCTCCAAAACGTACTTAGGGAACAACATAATTAACTAAGAGTAATAAAGCAGCAACTATAAAGGAAACTAATTTTTTGTGTGTTTTTGATAAAACGATGCAAGCAAAAAAAATAAAGCAAAACAAATAACAAAGTAAAGGATGTGCGTGCGAAACTCCCCTTGCAGAAATCTTCTTTCTCCCCGGCAACGGCGCCAGAAAAACAGCTTGATGCGGGCAGATAACCACCCAGTTGGGAACCCCAAGAGGAAGGTATGATGAGCACAGTAGCAAGTCTTTCCCTCAATAAGAAACCGAGGTTTATCGAACCAGTAGGAAAAAGCCAAACTTCAGAAGGTGATGCCTGCTAGCTTCGCGACAGCTCCGGACAATTTATAAGGCGCCTCGTCCAGGGCTTTGCTTTGCACCAGCAGCAACGTGGAACCTGCACACAACACAACCAAGAACTTTGCTCCCAACTTACGATGAGGTTGTCAATCTCACCAGTTTGCTGTAAACAAAGGATTGAGCGTATCGAGTGGAAAACAATAGTAGTATGCGAGAAAGTAAACAGTGCGAGTAAAAGTAAACAGTAATAACAATGTAAAGGAAATTGGACCGGGGTCCACAGTTCACTAGTGGTGTCTCTCCATAAGATGAATAACGACGTGCTGGGTAAACAAATTACAGTTGGGAAATTGATAGAATCAAGATAATGTGCATATGTCACGAGGATCACTATGAGATTTACTCTGGGCATTACAACAAAATACATAGACCACCATCCAACTGCATCTATGACTAATAATCCACTCGCGGGGATATCATCCGAACACCCCTCGAGTATTAAGTTGCGAACAACAGATAACTGCATTAAGCAAAGTGTGTAATGTAAACAAAACGAATGTCCTTGGACACAAGAATATTGTTTTCTCCCTAGTGGCAACAGCACATCTACAACCTTAGAGGTTTCTGTCACTCCCCCAGATTAAATAGAGGCATGAACCCAACTATCGAGCATAAATACCCCCTCTTGGAGTCACTAGTATCTACTTGGCCAAGATAGCTACTAACAATGGAGAGCATGCAAGATCATAAACAACATAGAGATAACATAAGATAATATTCAGCACATCAACTTAACATAACACCAATATTCATCGGATCCCAACAAACACAACATGTAGAATTACATAAAGGTGATCTCGATCATGTAAGGCAGCTCATGAGATCTAAACATGAAGCATATGGTGGAGAAGGCAACCATCTAGCTACTGCTATGGACCCATAGTCCAAGGTAGACTACTCACTCATCGCGCCGGAGGCAAGCATGGCGATGAAGAAGACCTCCGGTGGCGATTCCCCTCTCCGGCAGGGTGCCGGGAAGAGCTTCTGGACCCTCCCGATCTCGGGTCGACGACGGCGGCGGATCGCGATGTGTTTCTAGAAAATTGATCGGGTTCTTAGGTTTTTCCCGTCGGGGGGTCTTTATAGGCGAAGGGGCAGCGTTAAAGGTGGACCAGGGTGCCCTCACCATGGGTGGGCACGGCCAGGGGCTGGGTCGCGCCCCCCTGTGGTGTGGTCAGCCCGTGGCCCCCCTCCATCTTCTCTTCGGACTTCTGGAAGCTTGGGTAAATAATAGGAGGTTCGGCTTTTGTTTTGTCCAATTCCGAGAATATTTCCTGTGTAACTTTTCTGAAACACAAAAACTGCAAAAAAAATAGGGAACTGGCACTGTGGCATCTTGTTAATAGGTTAGTTCCAGAAAATGCATAAAAATGCCACGAAGTGTAACAAAACACTAAGCAAATGGTGTAAGAACAAGCATGGAGCATCAAAAATTATAGATACGTTTGAGACGTATCAAGGTTCCACGTTGCTGCTGGTGCAAAGCTACGCCCTGGACGAGGTGCCATATATAAATTGTCCAGAGCTGTCGCAAAGCTAGCGAGCATCAACCTTCGGAAGTTGGTTCTTTCTCCAACTAGCTCGATAAACCTTGGTTTCATACTGAGGGAAGACTTGCTGCTGTGGTCATCATACCTTCCTCTTGGGGTTCCCAACTGGGCGGACATCTACACGCCATCAAGCAATTTTTCTGGCGCCGTTGCCAGGGAGAAAGAGGATTTCTGCAAGGGGAGTCTCTCGCTTCCAATCTTTTACTTTGTTATTGTTTTGCTTTATTTTATTTTTGCTTGCATCTTTTTATCAAAAATACAAAAAAAATAGTTCCCTTAAAAGTTGGTATTTCATTACTTTTACTTTTAGTTCATTATGTTCTTCCCTAAGTATGCTCTGGAGGACCTTACAATAGGTAGTGGTTCTATAATTGGGAAAGGTAACATTGAGGAGTTCTTTAATCATGTTAGTATGCATAAAGATGTTGAGGATAGATCTTTAGCCGAGCTTGCTCCTAGTTATGAAGCTGTTGTTGCTTATTTAGTTCACATGTTGGAGGCTAGGTTTGTTAACCGTAATCCTTTTATGCAACAAATGTTTCTTAAGCTTCATGATATTGAAGACTCCGAAAAGAAAGATTTTATTTTGGAGACTTTGCGTAGAGAATTTAGAGATGTTGCCATAGAAGCTAGGAAAGTTTTTGAGCGTTTTAATATTGCTTGGCTCGCACGTAAATATTGTTGGTACAAACAAGGAAGAAGTCAAACTACCAATACCTTGCAAACTCATAGGATTGCATGAAGCTTTGGAAAAGAATTTTGATTGGATTGTTCCTGAAAACCCTTTTGATGAAAGTAGTGAACCAAAGAGTGTTCATAAGAGATCTTCAAAAACTCATTTGGATACAATACAATTCACTGTTGAAAAGACTTCTGCAGTTGATCTTAATGCCTCATTTGAAAATACTTGATTTCCACTTTCTGCGCCTAGCTCAAAGGCGTTAAAGAAAAGCACTCTTGGGAGATAACCCAATGTTTTGTTTTTAGTAATTTTTCTTTTATTTGAGTCTTGGAAGTTATTACTACTATAATTACCTCTCCTTATCATTTTTTTATTTCGTTTTTGTGCCAAGAAGAACCTCTAATTGGAGGAAGGTAAGATTTGGGGAAGTTGATGTCCTGAAATAGATTTCTACGCTGCACTGAAAAAATTCGTGAAACTTCTCAGAATATATTTTTTATCTGCAATTTCTTGTGCACATGCCCTAGGTTATTTCCAAACTTTTATTAGTTTTTCACTTTTCGATTTGAGCAACAGAACTCCGAAAAATCGATCTTTGTCAGCTGTTCTATTTTGATAGATTTCTGCCACTATTCATGTTTGCCTCTCGATCGCTTTCTTTTTGAGTTCTTTTGATCACGGAACTTTTGAGGAAGTTGCTACAGTAGCTTATGCTTTAATGGATGGTATATTTGAGTTTGAAACTGAACCAAAAGAGTAGATTTACTATCATGCTTATACTAATGTTGCTAATAGAATTGTGTGAAGTTTTGTATGAAGGAAGTTTTCAAGTGCAGGGAAAGGAGAGTGATGAGATGAGATGAAGTATGGACAAAAGCTCAAGCTTGGGGATGCCCATGTCACCTCAAGAAATATCCAAGAGGTACAAGCTTCAAAGCTTGGGGATGCCCCGAGGCACCCCTTCTTCATCGGCAAAAATCAGGTCACCTTTCAAGACACTTATATTTTTATTGCTTCGTATACCATGCATTTTTCTTGGAGCGTCTTTACTTTCGTTTTAGTTTTATTTTGTTTTGTTTGCTTCAATAAATGGTTGGACCCCAACAAATTTCTTCTGGAGAAGACACACTCCGTTTTTCATTGCCAAGAACACTCTAGTTTTCACTCTTATAGTTCAACGAGTGTTCTCTTTTTCTAGTATTGCGTTTAGCTTTCATTTTTCGCCTTGATTTTTGTTCAGATCTTGTTATATCTTTGTATCATGGTGTATTTAGACCACAGGTCTATGTTGGTTTTCATGTCAGAAGAGTTGTTACAAAAAGGTTTGAATAGTGTTGGAAAGAGAACAAAGTTTCATGACTATAGTGGTACAAATGTGAGCTTGTTTAAACTGCAGCTTAGACTTTTGCATGTCATGCTTGATGTTATTTTGATAGTATGCTTAGTAATTTTTATTGTAGCTTGACTTGTCTCAAATGACTGAGATTGCTTAATGTGCCCTTGAAAGAATCATGTGTTGTTTTTTTATATGGGAGCATATTATTGTGGTTTTCTCCTTTGATGCTTTATTTGGGTTGACTTGGCGCATGCTTACAAAATGTTTGACTCTAACAAGTCATCATAAGCCTCTATGATCATTTGGTTTTCTTCTTGTGGTACCACTTTATGCTTCGGTTAATGATGTTTTGTCGCTATGCATGATTATGGCCGTTATTGATCTCTTAGTTGGTCGCTCCCAGACTTTTGCTAACCTTCATTTTGTACTGAGAGGGAATACTTATTGTGCATCCAACTCCCAAAAGCCAAAGTTTTCCAATGTGTCCACCATACATACCTATTAGCAATTTGCTATTCCAAGTACATTTGACTTGCTTTTATCTATCCTTCAAATTAAACTTTTTATGTCATGTGAAAATTAGTCAGTAAAGCTCTCATGAACCTGATGGCACACTTTACTTTTCTGCCTTTAATAATTTTGACCATTGTGGATCTCTTATGTTGATGTTATGCTTGCAAGTTGTAAGTTGGAAATTAGCCCAGCCATGCCATCATGGGGCAAGCTTTTAACATTGCACTTTCTCTCATTTAGTTGATATTGTGATCTTTTATTTATGGATACTCGCGATGTGAAATGAGTTGGAAACTTTTGAGCTCATGGAGTTTGTATATGTGTTAGAGAAATGCATGGGCCGCTAATCTAAGGCATGCATCATTCATGGTGGAAATTTACAGCATGCCCACAGTGGACATTCGACGACGCATCTCACAATAAAAAGCTATACCAATGGTAAATAAAAGAGATGCCGAGGTGTTCATTGTCTATTTGTCTTGTCATTTTGATGTGGGCTTGTTTCATGTCATCGGGCAAGAGGTAACCCGTTGGCATTCTCGATGATACATGTATGCTTACAATGACAAGAACTTGCTTGGGACCTAAGTCGAGTAGCATGAGGTTTGGGTATTCATACTTCACGGGACATGATATTTTCAACTTATGATTTGTTAAGCATATGCTTCGTAATTATACTCGAATTAACCTTAACCACTCAAGATGCTTATGATGGGGCAATGAGAGCTCAAAGCTAGTAAGTTTCATAATTTTTTGAGGTTTATAAAACTTGCAATCACTGCTTCCCTCTGCGAAGGGCCTTTCTTTTACTTTTATGTTGAGTCTCCACCTTCTACCTTTATGCACCATCTAAGAGAGCATAGTTCTCATTCTGAGTTTAATGTGCATAGTCCCAAAATTTATTATTACTTGATTCATGATTATGGTTTTGCTTGTTCTTAAATTATTTGTATCTAGTCGCCCTCTTAAATTTGAAGGTCTCCTATGCATTTATGTTTTGCTATTCCATGAAGGACAAGCTGAAAACCACTTTGCTATGTTTTTATATATGGTTGAAATACACACTTGACTTTCAATGCATTATTACTCATGATCTTTTGTTTGTGTTACTTTTCATGTTATAACATGGTTGCTAAGTTTTATTGGCAAGATTATGTCTTTTATGCCCATGTTTTGAGTACTTTGATCTCAGCACTCAATGCTTTACCTCGTTGATCAAGATTATGTTGGTGCATGTCACCTCAAAAATTATTGTTTTGTTATCACTTACCTACTCGAGGACGAGCAGGAGTTAAGCTTGGGGATGCTTGATATGTCTCAAACGTATATATAATTTTTGATGCTCCATGCTTGTTTATACACCATTTGCTTTGTGTTTTGTTACACTTCGTGGCATTTTTATGCATTTTCCAGAACTAACCTACCAATAAGATGCCATAGTGCCAGTTCCCTATTTTCTGCTATTTTTGTGTTTTAGAAAAGCTACACAGGAAATATTCTTAGAATTGGACAAAACAAAAGCCAAAGTTCCTATTTTCCCGACACGAGACGGAGTCCAAAGCAGAGACGGAGGGGGACCAGGGGCCGGCCACACCATAGGGTGGCGCGGGCCAGCCCCTGGTTGCGCCACTAGGTGGTGGGGCCACCTGGCCCACCTCCTGACGCCGCCCTTCTGCCTATATATTCCCCTCGACGGGAAAACCTAAAAGCCCCGATCAATTTTCCTCGAAACATACTGCAAGTCGCCGCCGTCGTCGATGCGAGATCGGGAGGGTCCAGAAGCTCTTCTTGACACCCTGTCGAAGAGGGGAATCACCATCGGAGGCCTTCTTCATCACCATGCCTGCCTCCGGAGTGATGTGTGAGTAGTCTACCTTGGACTATGGGTCCATAGCAGTAGCTAGATTGTTGTCATCTCCTCCATGTGCTTCATGATTAGATCTTGTGAGCTGCCTATCATGATCAAGATCATCGTTGTGTAATTCTACATGTTGTGTTTGTTGGGATCCGATGAATATTGATACTTTGTCAAGTTGATTTATGATTTATCATCTCTATGTTGTTTATGATCTTGCATGCTTTCCGTTGCTAGTAGATATCTTGGCCGAGTAGATGCTAGTAACTCCAAGAGGGAGTATTTATGCTCGATAGTTGGTTCATGCCTCTAGTAATCTGGGGGAGTGATAAGAACCTCTAAGGTTGTAGATGTGTTGTTGCTACTAGGGAGAAAACAACAATCTTGTGTTCAAGGACATTTGTATTATTTACATTACACACTTTGCTTAAGGCGATAATCTGTTGCTTGCAACTTAATACCCAACGGTTGCTCGGATGACATCCGGAGGGTGGATTATTAGTCATAGATGGAGTTGGATTATGGTCTATGTATTATGTTGTAATGCCCAAGTGAATCTCATAGTGATCCTCATGATATTTGTATGCTTGCTTTATTCTATCAATTGCCCAACTGTAATTTGTTTACCCAGCATGTTATTTATCGTATGGAGAGACACCTCTAGTGAACTATGGACCCCGGTCCATTCTTTTACATTGTTATTACCGTTTACCATTTACTCGCTTTATTTACATTCTTGCAAACTATTATCTTTTACCACTTGATATGCTTAATCCTTTGTTTACAGCAAACCGATGAGATTGACAACCTCACTGTAAGTTGGGGCAAAGTACTTGGTTGTGTTGTGTGCAGGTTCCACATTGCTGCTGGTGCAAAGCTACACCCTGGACGAGGCGCCATATATAAATTGTCCGGAGCTATCACGAAGCTGGCGAGCATCAACCTTCGGAAGTTGGTTCTTTCTCCTACTGGTTCAATAAACCTTGGTTTCATACTGAGGGAAGACTTGCTATTGTGCTCATCATGCCTTCCTCTTGGGGTTCCCAACTGGGTGGACATCTACACGCCATCACAGCCCCTGAAAACAAAGATCGCGATGGTGGCGGCGCTCTGGGAATAGGGTTTTTTCACATATATAGAGGCGGGCGTCGAAGGAGAGGTGGAGCCAGCCACCGAGGCCCAAACGGACCCAGGACACGGTCTACTAGGCTGACCGCGCCACCTGGTCTCATTTGCAGCCAGGTGGTCCCCTTATGGCCCACTTTATCTCAAAATGTTCATCTCTAAATTTCCAAGCATTGCTCCCTGACCTTGCCCTTTTCCGAGGCCCGTAGCTCCTAGAAAGTCAAAAATGCTAAAAAGCATTTTCTCCCAAGGAGAGTTAAATCCAAAAAAAAATAGGGGATTAATTGGAAAATCCCTAAAATCAATGAAAATCATGATTATAACATCTGATATCATCTAAATATGTTGGAATATGCATCAATAAACTACAAAGTTCATGCATCAACTCCCCCCAAGCTTAACCCATGCTCGTCCTCAAGTATGAAGGTGATAAAATTAAACTAGAACTTTGGACTTTATTGCCTCTATGAAAATAACAAGTAGTAATACATATGATCTGTGATTCAAACTTTAATGGACAACAACAAGAAAATGAGATATCAAGTGGTACTTCTAATTCAACTCAATGATGACCAACAATCAATAAAAAAGTGCACAACATAACTGAAAGTACTATGGACATTAAACATGCAAGTGCTTATGCTTGGAACTTTTTTCTTTCTTTCTTTCTTTCTTCTCTTTTATTTTCTTTTCTTTTGAACAAGTAGCCACTGAAAGTAAGTAGGGAATATATATGCCAAGCTTTGATGCTAAATAGAAATAAAATTTTAGTATTGTGCAACTCAAGTCAACTGTAGTGAAGAGCAAATATGGTTCACATGATCAACACTTTACTAGTTGTAAGTCTCATACCCCGTTGTTAATAGTACCTTCCACATGCACTACTCAACTTTAGAATTATCATAGATTTTCATTGTGTGCATACAGTAACCAAGTGCTCGCAAAGGGGTACCTCCATGCCACATGTACACAGTGCCTTTTGGATTTTCATCTTTTTGCAAAGACAATACATACCGGGACGACAGGACAACAAACAAATGAACTCCTCTTAAAGTAGCAACTGAGTAGTAAATTAAACTTGTTTAAGCTAATGAGGAAGTCCATGCTGAAACTTCTACCATGATTAGGCATGGTTTCAGTTAGCGGCCCAATGATCTTCCCTAATAAATATGCACACTCGAATCTTTAACATGATAACCCCTAGTCATTTCACACAAAAAGATATGCATAACACAAGGTGTATGACAACAACTTAATAAACATTGAAAGTCTTGTTCCATGACAGCATGGTTTAACTTAACCCCAACTAATAAAATGTCAAACATGCAACTTACATAAATAAACTCCACCATAGGCTGCTACTTTCCCATGAGCTTTGAATTGCACAATAAAAAGAAGTATGATTTTGAATGCAAAGACATGGCACATATACTATACTTGGAATAGCATTTTTTCTATATAGGTAGGTATGGTGGAGATTTTGTGGAAAAGTATGGATCAAGGTATTTGGATATACAAGTCTTTGCTTGTGCTTTTCTTTCCTTTTCTTTTCTTTTCTTGACCATTGGAAAGGTATAATGTCACAAGCATGCATAATGTCCATAATGCTACACATTTATTAATGAACTAAGTAACTCAAAGTTAACCATCAATGCGCAAAGAAGAAATAGCACTAAATACGGCACTAGTGAATTACTATTCAATCAAAGCACATGAAGCATAGAACATAAGCATAACTTGCATTGCTATCCCCTTTCCGTCCAAACTTAACTTTTATTTTATCCAATAGCTTTCTCATAAATACTAACCATGCCTACAAGTTCTGGCCCATTTATTCAAAACAAAAGATGCACACTAAAAACTAAAAACTAGACACTGACGCTCCAAGTTTATGCAAAAGTAAAATGGTGCTGGAAAAACAAGGTTGGAATAGTATGCAAACCAAGAAGTTGATAGGTCCAGGGGTGCCATGGGGATCCACCAAGCTTATGGTGTTGTCCATTACTTAGATGACTCCTTTCTCAATGATCATTCCTTCCCTGTTAAAAAAACTTCACCACAAAACTATTTCCCATCTCTTTTCTAGAATGGATGGCATTAGAGGGCATAAAAATAATATATGTGCTGCTGAAAAAATCCCAAATAAAATTTGGTTTAATATGTCCAAAGATTATATTAAGTTTCCAACATTCACAAAATATCAAAAGACTGAAAAAGAATAATCTTGAGACTCAAATAAATGCTAGAAACAACAAAAGACAGAATCTGTCAATAAAAATAGCAGCAGCTTGGCGAATTTTTTTGCCCCCTTAAACATATCACGAATTATATTTTTTAATTCAGGTATAGGATGAAAAGTTTAAATTTATATAAATAGCACAGGTCCATAGGAGTTACAAAACAAATTAGGAAATTTGTGCACCAGAAAGTGCTGTGCAGATTTTAGAAACTCAAAATAAGTATTGCAATCTTAAAACATCCAAGATGGGTAAAACTTGGCACTTTATTTTAGCTATAGTGGACACATTAAAATAAACTTCCTTGATACAGCAAGGACACAAAAGAAATTACACTCTTTCAAGAGCAACAAAAACAATACCGAGAAAGTAAATACTATCGGGTTGCCTCCCGTAAAGCGCTTTCTTTATAGCCATATAGCTAGGCTTCATACCTTATTCCTTCAACTTCTCATGAAAAAGCTATATCCTCATATTTATCAAGTTTCCAATGACATTGATCAAGTCTCATTAATTCTAGGATAAAGATAAAAATAATGATTCATCACTTATTTTAAAATGGAGAAAACATCAAGTTACCTCATATTTGATTGGAATGGAACCAATCATTAATATTTCATATTTTGGTGATGTAGGTGGTATTGGTATGGCAATGGTACCCACCATAAGAACTTGTACTTAAACTAAGTTTACTTTTGTCATTGGAGGTTCCTGAATAGATTTCTTTGGAAAATGAATCATATGCTCTTTCCCTTCCACCTTGAATGTTACCTTACTCTTAGTGCAATCAATAACAGCCCATGCAGTATTAAGAAAATTTCTATCAAGAATAATAGAAACATTATCTTCTTTAGGCATTTCCAATATGACAAATTCAGCATGGATTTTCACATTATCAACCATAACAGGAACATTTTCACATATACCAATAGGAATAGCAGTAGATTTATCAGCCATTTGTAAAGAAACTTCAGTTGGCACTAGCTTGTCCAAATTAAGTTTCTTACACAAAGAGAAAGACATAACACTCACTCCAGCACCTAAATCACATAAGGCATATTTAACATAATTATTATTAATGGTGCATGGTATAGTGGGAATTCCTGGATCTCCTCTCTTTTCAGGCATGTTTCCTTCAAAGGAATAATTAGCTAGCATAGTATTACTAGCTTCACTAGGAATCTTTCTTCTTCTTGTAACAATTTATTTCATATATTTTGAATAAGGAGGCATTTTAAGTGCATCAACCAAAGGAATTTGCAAACATAAAGTCTTAAGCAATTCAATAAACCACTCAAATCTAGCATTATCTTGACTTTTAATTACCTCTTGGGGATATGGTATGGGTCTTTGCACCCAAGGATCTCTTTCTTTACCTCTTTTTGGTGGATATTTATTTCTTTCATTCCTCTTATTTGAAGGTTAAGGATCATCTCTCACATCACCTTCATTTTTTTCATTAATCTCTTCATTAACTTGAGATGATTCCTCCTCATTATTATTTACATCTTCGGTTCAGCATCAGAAATAGAAGTATCTTTTTCTTGATCTTTTCCATGCCCTTTAAATTTATTTCCATTGGGAGATTTTCCTGCAGAAGATTTATTAGTTTTAAGAGCATCTTGCTCTATCCTCATGGGATGTCCTTCAGGAAAATCAGGATCCTGAGTAGCTGAACCTTTTTTTGAAGGGTTAAATAGTGGGAGAGAGTCCCACTGCACATATATTAAGGCAGAATGTATAGGAATGTACAAAGTTTACAGATTTTTACACATCATAAAAAGTAAAAAAAAAGAGTAACAAGGCTAAGTAATCTCTTCTAGCCAACTATTGAACCGATCTCTGTATTTAGTCTTTATTCTGTGCTTAAGCAACCTTAGCTCTTCCTTGTAAATTGCTTTCTAGCAAGCAAATCTTGGTCTCTGATTATTGAACACATTATTGTTTCTAACTATCCAAATACTCCATGAAGCCAAGATAATAATTTCCATGGAGAAAGGCACCTGAAGCTTATCCTTCATGTCCCTGATGGAGGCAATGAGAGTCAAACTTTTACATCTTTGGGGACAGACACTATCCCAGCAATTATTTGCAAAAGGGAAAGTTTGAAAGAGGTGTTCAAGAGATTCTTCTTCTCTACACCCAGGGAGCTCACAATTGTAACTTGGGAGATTGAATTTTTTTCTCTTCAGCAGATTTCTTGTATTCAATCTATCCAACAAGAGCAGCCAGAAAAAGAATTTGTGTCTAGCCTAGCAAGATGTTTTCCAAAGCCATGAGAAGTGTGGAATAGTCGGTTGATAACCAATTAGCACCTTGTATGCTCTTTTTGGAGAAAGTGTCCATTTCCCCAAATATAGACCCATTTGTCTGAAGCTCCTTCATGAGATCTTTGCAAAGTTGAAGCACAAATAGTTTCAACTTGTTCGAATTCTTGAAAAGCTTGTTGTGAAAGAGGCAGGTGAAATAGATCCTCCAAGTACTCAGTGTGGATTACTGACTGAACTGCAAGATCAGTATTTTTTGCAAAGGAAACCAGATGATGGAATTTTTGGTGTAAGCATTCATCATCATGCCACATATCTGTCCAGAAGTATGCAGTTTTCCCATCACCAATAACACATTTCCCCATTCCTTTATATAAGTCAACTAATTTCAGATGAGCTTTCCACCAGAAAGATCCTTCAGAATGTTTTCCAGGGAGAGAGTTGTTTGAGTAGTAGGAATCCCATATCAGATTAACCCAAGGAATATCCAATCTGTTATAGAATTTGTGAAGATTCTTTATGAGGAGAGCATTATTCTGAACAGTAATATCCAACACACCAAGTCCTCCCTGATTTTTGGGTCTACAAATGTTTTCCCAAGCAACTAGAGCAGGTCCATTGGATTGAACATCTCCAGTTTTTTTTCCTCCAGAGACAATGTCTCATATATTTGGTTAATTGCTCTTTGACAGATACTGGAATGTCCAAGCAACACATGAAGAAAATTGGTAAAGAGGACAGAACTGACTTGACCATTAGGAGCTTACCACCATAGTCAAGAAAATCTGCAATTCCACCTAATCTTCTCTCTACTCTACTTACCATTGGAAGGAAATGCTCCAATGTTGGTTTAGTAATTCCCAGAGGCAGGCCCAAATAAGTGAAAGGCAAAGATCCAGTTTTGCAGAGAATTGTATTGGCAAAGTGGGACAGTCTTGTGCCATCCATGTTGATTGGCATGAGGCTGGATTTACTGTAATTCACTTTCAAACCAGTGGAATCAGCAAAAGTATTAAGAATAGCTTTGAGGCAGATTAGCTGAGGAGCTTCAGCTTGCAAGATTATCAGAGTGTCATCAGCATATTGTATAACAGGAAAGTCAGGGCAAGCAGGACAGTGAAGAGGAGGATTGAGGAGACCTTGAATCATTGCTTTGTTTAGGAGAGACTGTAGAAAATTTGCAGCTAAAACAAAGAGCAGGGGAGATAGAGGATCTCCTTGTCTGACTCCTCTTTTACAATAAAATTTCTTGCCAGGAACACCATTGAGAAGGACAGCAGAGGAACCAGAGCATAGAATGAGCTCAATCCAGTGCATCCATTTTCTACCAAAACCTCTTGCTTGAAGTAGACTGAGAATTGTTGAATGTTCAATCTTATCAAAAGCTTTCTAAAAATCAAGCTTAAGAATTAGAATCTACTTTTTTGACTTGTGGCACTGGAAGAGATATTCAAATGCCCACCCTAAACAATCTTGAATTGATCTCTCTTTGAGGAACCCATACTGGTTTTTATGCACTAACTTGAGAATGATTTTCTGCAACCTGTTAGCCAGGAGCTTTGTGATAATCTTCAACACACTATTCATAAGAGAGATGGGTCTGAAATCATTAGCAGTAGTTGGGTTATCACATTTAGGAATCAGAGTGATGAATGAGGAATTTATGCTTTCCAAAGAGATTTTTTCATCATAGAAATCCTTAATCAGCTCCTTAATATCATGTCCAATTATTGGCCAACAACATTTGATAAATTCATTATTAAAGCCATCTTGGACCTGGTGATTTGTCATTTGGAAGATTTTTAATCACTTCCTCAATTTCTTGTTCAGTGAAAGGAATCTCCAGGGAATGTAGAAGATCCTCATTATTACTTTGCCCATAAATCTCATCCAAATTAAAGAGCATTTGTGGATTTTCACATTTGCCCATTCTGTCCTTGAAGGCATTCCAAAGGATAGAAGCTTTGCCTTCATGGTCTTTGATTTCCTCAGAGTCTTCAGTTGAAAGCATGCTGATATAATTATGCTTGTAATTTATAGTGGCTTTTGAGTGAAAGAACCTAGTGTTTTCATTTCCAAGTTTTACCCATTTGATTTTTCCTCTTTGCTTCCAGTAGACCCTTTGGTTCTGAAGAAGAGAGATGATATGGGATTTTAGGAGATCTCTGAGATTCCATTCTTCCAAGGTCAGAGGTCTTAGCTCTTCAAAGATATCAAGTAATTCAATGGTTTCATTGACTTTTTTGATCAGCTTCTTGAGGAAAGGTAGATTTTTTGCCCAATTTTTTAGATTCCTTCTCAGAATTTTGAATTTAGCATTTATCCTCTTTGCACTATTCATTGGGGCAATAGGTGAATACCAAGCCTTTTTAACAATGTCCTAAAAAGAGTCATGACTCATCCAATAGTTTTCAAACCTGAAATTCTTTGCCTTTGGGATTTTTGTGCCAATGGAGATAACACAGGGGTTATGATCTGAAGTTGGTCTCCCAAGGAAGAAGCAATAGTAGAAGGATAAGAGTTTGTCTAGGAGGCAGAGGAAAAATCCCAATCAAGTTTTTCCAACACGGGGTCTGCTTGCATATTGCTCCATGTGAATTTTCTACCTTTAAAAGGAATTTCAAGCAGCCCCAAGTTACTTATAGCTTCATTGAACTGCAACATCTCTGAAATGTTTCCTCCAGGCTTGTTTCTATCATTGGGGTTTCTAATAAAATTAAAATCACCCATTATTAACCAATCTGTATCATTTGGCATGGAAATGTTGGAAAACCACTGGAGGAATTCCTATTTTCTATCAGATTGGCTAGGCCCATATATATTTGTAAGGTACCAAGTGTCATTTGAGATGTTACTGGTAAATTTCACTGAAATTAAGAAGTCATTCTGAAACTCAAGGGCACCTTTGAATAAAGAGTCATTCCAGATAATAATAAGCCCACCTGAAGCCCCCACTGAAGGCACAAAAACAAACTTATTGAATTTTTAGGACAAAAATTCCTTAAGTATTTGCTGTCAAAATTTTCCCTTTTGGTCTCCTGAAGGCAAATAATGTCACAACCACATTCATCAATTTTATTTACCAAAGCATTCCATTTCTTTTCAGAATTGATCCCTCTAATATTCCAATTCATAATTTTCCATTGTCTTGTATTATCCATTGGAACAATTATAATAAATATTGGTGTAGGTTGACTTGCAATAAAATATGGCAATACAAGTCACAATATCACAAGCCACTGGAGACACTGACCACTGAATTTTTACAGTTTCCTGCTTGACATATTATTACAAAATAGATGCATCACACTTGCAGATTCAAAAGTGTGCCAACTATCCATGGGAAACTAGTGATCATTGTTTGGCTTCTTTCTCTGGTTGCTACCACCAGCCCCAGAGTCTTTCTCCTTTTCCTTATCCATCTTCCTGCTTTTCTTCAGCTTAGCTTCCAGTTTCTCCTCATTTATCTTGCAAAAGGAGGAAGCATGATTTTTAACTATTTTGTGCTTTGTGACAGGTGGTGAGGTTGAACAAGAAAGACAATTTCTATCTGAGCAGGAAGAGTGCTGCTTGTATCCTACATTTAGTTCAACAATTCTAGGGCTCCTTCTTACCTCACTTTCCACCAAAGGCCCTTTCCCTCACCTTTTCCTTTTAGGAGCTAAAGGAGTGGTTTGAGGAATCCCTTCATCAATCAACTCATCTGCATTGTCAAGCTCTGCCAATTTACAAGTGGGGGCCTGGGTCACAAAGCATTTGTCAGGGATGATAAAAGAAATAGTGTCTTCTTTACTTTCATTTCCATTATCCAGAAGAATTTTCCATAGAGCAGAATTTAGGAAAAAAATTGTCCAATCAAATTTCTCAGGTGTGAGCACCATGAGAGTAATAAAATTAAACCAGCTAACTAGAATTTCCAATACCTGATGCATATTATCCACTGAGGTCTTCTGAATATGTGGAGCAAAATATTGATCCCACAGTTTGAGGCCTTCTTCAGAGAATTTGTCTTTGTCCTCCAGAGGGAAAAGGAAAGTTTCAACCATGCCAATCTGCAGATGAGCCACCTCAGCAGGGACCTCATTGAAGTGGAAAAATTCCATATCTTGCTCATGATTGCCAATGGGACTGGCATCTTCTTGCATGGGAGAATTCTCTGAGGATTGATCACTGTCAGAGTCTAGGTCAATGTCATGGTATGCCATCATCAGGTTCTGGACACCAACTCCCAAGTTCATGAAGTTATCCATATTAAGAGCTTGCTCCTGACCTTGCATAATGACTGGCCCATTGTCAGGAGCCAAACCCTCTAAATTTAAAGGAGCTTCAAGCAATTCCAGTTCCAAAGGATTCACAAGATTCAGATTTCCTTGCTCTTGATTTACTTCTTCATTTATGATATTTGGACCATTATGTGAGTGCTCTCCATCAGAATTTGTAACAGTTAAGGCACTGTTGTTTTCATCTGGTTCAGCTTGAGCATTTCCCTAGAAGTCACCATCTGCCTCCATTTCATTTACAAGCTCATCAAAAGCAATGTTTCCAAATTGCTGGTTAGGCACAGGCTGCACTGGAGCATTTCCAATTGCATTTTCATCAGGGTTAGGTAGAGCACCCTGATCAACACCTACAGGAGGATCCAAATTCTGCACATTTTCTAGGAGGCCAATAGGAACACCAGCATTTGGCAAAGGGTGAGGGTCTTCTCCTTCAGCTGGAATAGGATCTTCATCAGGTGAAATAACAACAAGTTTCTGAGACAGGACTTCAATAGAGAAAGTCCAAGATTCAGTGTCAACATGTTCACCATCAGTCAATCTGATACTCTTGGGAATTTCTCTAAGCTCAGCACACCTTACTTTTGCCAAAATTCTACCTTTATGGTTTGCATCATTCTCCCAGATAATCAGCCTACCAAACTTACAGACAATAGCAGTTACATCTTCAGTTGACCAGTTATCCAGAGGTGGACCAACCATCAGAATCCAACACTCACTGTTTAGGTGAGTTCTTCTCCAGTTTATTCCCTCATTGTGCTTGGAGAAAGAAATTGAAATATCACCAAAACACATGTGGACTATTGTTGACCAGCATATCCTTGTCCCTAAGATGAGCTAATTGAATGTATGCCTGACCAAATAGACACTTCTGAACCAATTTGAATCCCACCCGAGCTTCAGTATTTAGAAAATCGATCAAAACATCACGGACATTTGCAAAGTGAACCTGACCTTGCGGCATTGGGGTGATGGTGGCAATGGTGAAATCCTCATGCTTTCTTCCCTGCCTCGGCAGCACCACCCTATGCACCGCCGTTCTACCCTCCACTTGGACGATCTCGAAGCCATTGGGGACAGAGGGATCTGGATTAATGGGGACATTGGCCATCTCGGCCTGCTCCAGAACTTGCGGCAATGGCGATTTCAGGGGAACAGAGATGCTGGGGTTTACTGTTCTCGCAGGAAACGAGGGGGCGGACTGAAAAGGCAAGGGCGACAGAGCTGCTGCTAGCTCTCTAAAGGAAAGCGCCGTTACCGCTTCCAGAACTAGGCCACGGGCCTGAAACCATTTTCAGAAAGAATCGTTGGGCCAATGACTGCTATCAGGGGATTTGAAAGTCGAATATCTCATAAATGGTAATAATCCCGGCAAAGCTGGAGAATTTCTTTTATTATGAGAATTTATTCCTATTTGATTTCTCTCGGTAAATAAGCCCATTATTGCTTGACAGAATTTTCGTGCCATTAACCACCTGAGCATAACTTTTGGCAGTTGCACTGTTACTAGAAATATTAGATGCAGTAACAGTCAAAGGAAAAATTAACCTCTCGAACACGCTTGGCCTAACAAATTTTTTAGGAGAAGAAAGTTTTTGATGAATCGAACCCTTTTTTTGAACAACAGTCCATTCCTTCTCCCGCTCTTTGTAAAATTTCTTCTCTTCGAATTTCCAGTTTGGACCACCATTGCCCCAAAGATGGATAAAAAATTCAAATTCACTTTCCAAGAATTTCCCAGTGTTATACATTTCAAAACCAACTGATCTGGAGGCCACTAAGAATCTGAAAACCCTTTCTGATAGAAATTTTACGTGGAACTTTGAAGCTAAACCACCAAAGCATGATTGAAGAGCAAGGCCCACCGTATGAATGTTTAATTTGAAACTAGCACGACCAAAAGATACCACAAGAAGAAACTCCCTTCTCCGAAACCGAGGAACAAAATTAACCGAATGGCCAAACTTCTTTTTGATGATAGATTCAAAATTTGTTCCTCTATCAAAATTGAGGGAAGGGTGAGGTACCTTGGTTGCAATTGCTTGGACTTGCTTCACTTGATCTTGCTTATCTTGCTTGGAAGTGGCAATATCTTCAAAAAAAATCCCACAATAACTTTGTGAACAGGCATTTCAAAAGCAACTCCAGAATCAATGAGTTCTCCCTCGAGCAAAAAATGTGCATCAATAAGAGTTCCATCACCATCAAGAAGAACCAATCTTTTTGCCAAAGGACGTAGGAGAAGAGTAGCCGGATGTTGTGAGGACCAATCACCTTTAACAAAAGAGGATCAAAGAGCATTCCACCTTAGGGGCGCAGGCTCCTTGGGTGGCCAAGGAGAAAAAACACAATCTTGAACTTTTGCAATATGAGAGTTGAAACGCACAAGAGAACCAACATGAATTGTTTCACCCTTCTCAAGAGATCTACCCACCAAAGGATCATCATGATCATTCAAAATGACTAGCCAATTCTTGGATGACCAGAAAACCAGAGAACCCGAAGACCTCTTACCATCATCCCAATCTCTTGGACTTGCAAAAGAGATCGACCACCGACCAGAAGGAGATGACATGGTGCAAGAAGGAGGATGTGAAGTGGAGTAGAGAGGGGGAAAGTCGCCGGCGATCAGAGGGAGTCGCCATGGCTACCACCCGAGCTCCTTACCTCAAGAGCCATAGGATTCAGGTGAGTAGCTGAACCTCCCCTTGTATTTACTCCACAAGCATGTTTCTCTTTGGAGATAAGTTGTTCATATAATTGATTTTGAAGAGAAATCATTTGTTCAACTTGGTTGCTCATCATAACACAATGCTTAGTAATTGCTTTAATGGAATCAACACTAGAGCTTAAAATTTTACAAAGATAATTTATCTTATGAGAACTTTCCTCTAATTGTGCTTTAATATCATAAACATAAGCATTTTGATGACAAACAATTTCAGTAGAATAGCCAGTGGACGAGACTTCCACAGGTGGGATTGCCCTTTCCTTTACCTCAGTTGGAGAAATAGCACGCACTTGAATGGGAAAACAAGGTTCATCAATAGGAAGTTTAATACCTCTCTCATAAATTTTCAATAGATCAATAGATTTAATCCCCTTTTATTCAATAGCTATTAAAGCTTCCTTCATGACTTCATCATATAAAGTAAGAACTCCTCTCTTTTTGGGAACAATTTTAGTATCATCATCTTCATTAAGAGTCCAGTTATCATAATTCTCAGCCATCATATCCAATAATTGCTTAGCTTCTTTAATTGTCTTGTTCCTGAAAATATTACATGCAATACTATCTATATAGGACCTAGATGCCTCGGTTAGTCCATTATAAAAAGTATCAAGCAATTCATTATCTTTCAGACCATGCACAGGACAGTTTCTAGTCGTTTTACTAAACCTCCCCAAGCTTGAGGTATTGTATCTTTCTTCCCTTGAGCAAATTTGCATATATCAGTTTTCATAGCATGTATTTTACTAAGAGGAAAATATTTACCATAAACAACTGAACACATGAGTCTTTACTAATTATGGATTTAGAAGGCAAAGCATTGTACCAGTTACTAGCATCTCCTCCCAGGGAAAAAGGAAATAACTTTACAAAGCAATATTGTTTAAGCACCTAATTATTCCCATACAGATTAGCTATATTGTGCACGTGAATAATGTGATCTCCTGGATACTCTTCATCTTTCCCATAGAATTTATTTTTCTCAACTAATTCAGTAATCTCAGGATTAACAGAGAATTTATAAGCAGGATCTTTTATGTAGACTATCGGCGCATCAGGTTTTTTATCAATAGGAAATAAATATCCTAGTGAGGCGTGTATAAGAGAATCAAATTCATCCAAATCATTCAAATCACCCTCCATGAAGGCTCTAACAAAGGAAGCAATAGATTCAGGTGAAAGTGCTTAAAAGCATTAGCCCTAGGAGTTTCTCTATCCAGTTCAGAATTAGATGATGGATTGGATGATTCATTTGTACCTTCATCATCCATACTATCATCCGTCAGTTCATTATCATTATCAGTAGGCATAGACATCTTAGATAAAGGTGAACTATGCAAAGCAGCATATTTTTTTTATAGCAAGAGTAGCATTAGCATGTGAAAAAATGGGTCTAGAAGGTAAATTCGTACCTCCGCAAGTAGTTGAAGGCATGATCTACTTCGCAGTAACATCCTTACTCTTTCCCATGATGAAAATGAATAAGTTCAGTAGTAAATGATAACAATTGGTCTTACCAATAAAGCTAGGCTCCCCGGCAACGGCGCCAGAAAATGTCTTGATATCCACAAGTGTAGGGGATCGCCGAAATCTTCGATGGGAAGTATTACCCAAATTTATAGTTTGACTGAAGGGGAGCAAACAAGAATATTAGCAAGACTTTAGCAATTGAGATGTCACTCTCAACGACACTTGTATATCAATATTCTCAAGAACATATGGTGATTATAGCAGTTCAGGTAAATAGTAATTTTAGCAGTAAACAACAGCAGATTTCTAGTTTTCACCGGAAAGGAAAACTTGTAACTCAGAGATTAAAAGCATAGGCATGAGATCACTAGTGAGGCATTGCATGGATAAGATTGATCATATATCCTAATTTACTCAAGTTCATCACTAATTCCCTTTCTATGTATAAGTATAGGTGTGTGTACCAAATATAAGTACGCGTACCAACAAGAAAAATTAGCATACATCTATTATCCTATCTGCACGGATTCACCGGAAGCCATTGTGGGTCTACAAATAATTAAGGTCTATCCTTATGGATAGTCCAGAACAATGCATTAACACACCATGAACACACAATATCCTCAAACTAGAAATGTTACCCATTGATATCACCGGCTGTCACCTCGGGGGTTGCCGGACCAACAGAAAAGCAAGTAATACACTTTGCAGATAGACACCAAACTCATATATACGATGAAGCAATAAAATTTCAATACTAAAATCATGTCACTCGGGCCCTAGTAACAAGCATTAAACATAGCAATGGTGCATACACACTCACACGGGAACTTCTACAAGATAAACCCCTCAAATCTCGACTTATATGAATGATTACATGATCAATCTCATCCAATCCCATGGATCTCACATGCCTACATAGGATTACTCACACATGGTGATGGAGAACAAGCACATGGTGGATGGAGACAATGTTGGTGATGATGACGGTGAAGAAGCCCTCAAAATCCCCTCTCCGGAGTGGAGAGCAGGATCCTGCAGCCCCCAAAAACAAAGATCGCGATGGTGGCGGCGCTCCGGGTCATGTAAAATTCTGTTGTTCTGGGAATAGGGTTTTTTCACATATATAGAGGCATGCGTCGAAGGAGAGGTGGAGCCGACCGCCGAGGCCCAAACGGACCCAGATGGCGTGGTGGGCTGACCGCACCACCTGTTCTCATTTGCATGCAGGTGGTCCCCTGGTGGCCCACTTCATCTCAAAATGTTCGTCTCAAAATTTCCAAGCCGTTCTCCCTGACCTTGCCCTTTTCCGAGTCCCGTAGCTCCTGGAAAGTCAAAAACGCTAAAAAAGCGTTTTCTACCAAAGAGAGTTGAATCCAAAAAAAATATAAGTTAATTGGAAAATCGAAATCAATACAAATCATGATTATAACATCTCATATCATCTAAATATGTTGGAATATGCATCAATAAACTACAAAGTTCATGCATGAATTTTGCATGCATCACTTGCAAATACACCTCTTTATTAGGTTTAGGTGTGGGCATGGAAATAGCGGGAGTGCGGTCCTAATTAATTGGTCTATCCCTCCTCCCATAATGCCGATAGTAACAAAATCTTTCTCTTAATATCATTTTGTGATATGTGAGCTTCAATGACGATTATTGGTTATGGATCCAAGATACATCTTCGCAGTCCAATGCCAAAACACTCATACATGGTGGCCTCGGCCACCGACCCCTTCTGTTTGAAGAATTTATTCATTGCAAACCTTATTTGGGATTTATTGGATATCTAACCTTGTATCTATTTTTTGGTATGGGAAGGCACTCACATTGGTCTTTTTTGATTTGATTCTTGCAATGCCTAGTGACGAGAACCACTCAGTGTGAATCTTCTATCCTAAGCCTATCTTATCTCAAGACATTATTTTCCTGTGCACAAGTTCCGTTTCAAAAACTTGAAACTTTGAGGCTAGGAGGCTCCAGACCAGAATATCCGGCCACCACTAGGCCAGAATATCCGGTCCCCTTTGGGTCGGATTATTCGTCTAGGGCGGTGTATAAAAAAATTGAGGGACGGGGTGAGCCGCTCGCACAAGCAGTTTCCCCACCCTCACCCCTTTCTCTCTCTTTCTCACTGTCACCGCCTACCGCCTCCCCCTCGCCGGCGCCGCTGTGGCCATCGGTTCCGCCGGATTTCACCGGCACTCGGTCTCCTCCACTCCGGGATCATCTTCCTCCAAGCAGTTCCTCAAATGAATGAGGGTATTTCTCGCATTTCCTAACCTAGTTGGTTACTTTGTGTGAGATTTATTTGTGCTATTTCTTGGAGCTTAGATGATTCTAGGCTATTCCCTATGCTTTAGAAGTGTTAGAATAGCCTCACCTTGACCCGATCTACTCCAAGGTTCCATGTTTGAGCAATTAGAAATTTCCTATGGGGGCGGATTATCCGCTCTAGAGCAAATGTTTATCTATGTGGATGTCTACTCCAAGTTGAAAGTACACCATTCATCCTATGCATGCTATTAGTCTTGCACACCTTCGCAACAAGAACTACTTTGATGATGTAGTTTCAGTGGTTGAGAAGATGGGGTTGTCTGATCTATTGGTACTCAAGTGTGACTATAATCCTCAACTGATTATGCAATTCTTTGCCACTCTTGTGATTGTGCCCAATGAGCAGAAGACTTCGAAGTGTATGTCTAGAGAAGATGCTTGTGAATCTTGGGGTACACTTTTGATGGTGAGAATCCAGTAGGTTGCCGCATTCACACTCCAGGAACAAGGGCAGACAAGGATAAGCTTGTTGATCTTTATGACTCTACTGGTACTATTGGCTTTATCTCAAGACTGCTGCCTATCTATGACCAGCTTGTGCGTATCTTCAGGGAAAACATTGCCCCAAGTGGAGGTAACAACGATGCCATTCACACTTCTCTAGTTGAGCTTCTTTACCTTGCTCACGAGTGTGCCACTTCTGAAGACCCTGTCGGGATTTCACTCTCAATGTGATGGATTTTATTTTCCATGAGATTCAAGATGCTAGTTAAGAGGAACATTGTTCCATATGTTCCATACATCATGCTTCTCATCAAGCATATGCTTTCAGATTTTGATCTTAGTGGGGATGATTGGGAGGCGCATACCATCAAGAAACTCTATGTCAAGAGAAAGAAGCATGTCACTTCTTCAGCTTGTCCCGACCCCTTTATGGCTGATGCTAGCACGACTGCTCCTACTCGCGCTCAGAGGGCTGCTGCTATTGCTATGAGGCGAGAGGTCAAGAAACTGAGCTGGTTTGAAAGGAATGTCCTCTGCATGAAGGTTGAGATCCAACGTGAGAACTATCAGGCCTAAGTTGAGCGCAAGGCAATTCAGGACACTCAGCAGCAGATTCTGCATAGGCTCAGTGGAGCATAGTTTGCCGAGCCCACTCCTACTCCTACCACTACCTATGCATCCTGGAACACTAAACACTACAACTGGTGCAACATGGAGCAGGCTCTCTTTGCACCACCAAATGCCCCTGCTAGAGATGAGGTTTAGGAGGTTGATATGTTGCAAATGTATCTATAATTTTTGATGCTCCATGATTGTTTTACACCAATTACTTTGTGTTCTGTTTACACTTCGTGGCATTTTTATGCATTTTTTGGAACTAACCTATTAACAAGATGCCACAGTGCCAGTTCCTGTTTTCTGCTGTTTTTGTGTTTCAGAAAGTTACACAGGAAATATTCTCGGAATTGGATGAAACGAAAGCCAAAGTCCCTATTTACCTAAAGGAATACGGAGTCCAGAGGAGAGACGGAGCCAGACCAGGAGGGGGCCACACCATAGGGTGGCGCGGGCCACCCCCTGGTCGTGCCACCAGGTGGTCTGGGCCGCTGGTCCACCCTCTGACATCGCCCTTCCACCTATAAATTCCCTTTGTCGGGAAAACCCTAAAGAGAGACCACTTTTCCACAAACATACTACAAGCCATTGCCGTCATCGTCCCGAGATCAGGAGGGTCCAGAAGCTCTTCTCGGCACCCTGCTGGAGAGGGGAATCATCACCGGAGGCCTTCTTCATCACCATGCCAGCCTCCGGAGTGATGCGTGAGTAGTCTACCTTGGACTCTGGGTCCATAGCAGTAGCTAGATGGTTGTCTTCTCCTCCATGTGCTTCATGCGTAGATCTTGGGAGCTGCCTATCATGATCAAGATCATCTTTGTGTAATTCTACATGTTGTGTTTGTTGGGATCCGATGAATATTGAGTACTATGTCAAGTTGATTGTTGATTTATCATGTCTATGTTATTTATGATCTTGCATGCTCTCCGTTGCTAGTAGATACTTTGGCCAAGTAGATGCTTGTGACTCCAAGAGGGAGTATTTATGCTCGATAGTGGGTTCATGCCTCTAGTAATCTAGGAGAGTGACAATAACTTCTAAGGTTGTAGATGTGTTCTTGCTACTAGGGAGAAAACAACAATCTTTTGTTCAAGGATAATTGTATTGTTTACATTACACACTTTGTTTAAGGTGATAATCTGTTGCTTGCAACTTAATAACCAAGGGTTGTTCAGATGATATCCTGCGGGTGGATTATTAGTCATAGATGCAGTTGGATTACGGTCTATGTATTATGTTGTAATGGCCGAGTGAATCTCATAGTGATCTTCATGACATGTACATGCATTGTTATGCATTCTTTATTTTGTCAATTTCCTAACTATAATTTGTTTACCCAGCATGTTATTTATCTTTATGGAGAGACACCTCTAGTGAACTATAGACCCCGGTCCAATCTTTTATATTTATATTACCATCTACTGCAAGCACTATTTACTTTCCGCAAGCATTATTTACTTACTGCAAACAATCATCTTTTTCCACATGATACGTTTAATCCTTTGTTTTTGGCAAACCAGTGAGATTGACAACCTCACTGCAAGTTGGGGCAAAGTATCTTGGTTGTGTTGTGTGCAGGTTCCACATTGCTGCTGGCGCCGGTAGTGCGCCCTGCCAAAAGCCAGTTAGCAACAACCTTCAGAAGTGGTTTCTTTCTCCTACTGGTCGATTAAACTTTGGTTTCATAACCGAGGGAAAACTTACTGCTGTGCTCGTCACACCTTCCTCTTGGGGTTCCCAACTGGTTCCATCAACACCGCACCATCAACGAGTTTTCTGGTGCCGTTGCCGGGGAGAAAGAGGATTTCTGCAAGGGGAGTCTCTCACTCCCAATCTTTTTACTTTGTTATTGTTTTGCTTAGTTTCTTTATTTTATTTTGTTTGCATCTTTTTATCAAAAAAAAAGTTCCTTTTATAGTTGTTATTTTTGTTTATCTGTTTTAGTCTTGCTAAAATGAGTACTCCCGAGAACACTAAGTTGTGTGACTTTACTAGCACAAACAACAATGATTTTATCTGCACTCCTATTGCGCCACCTGCTCCTGAGGCAAATTTTTATGAAATTAAACCTTCTTTGTTAAATCTTGTTATGAAAGAGCAATTTTCTGGTGCTAGTACTGATGATGTTGATGCTCACCTCAACAATATTGTTGAGCTATGTGAGATGCAAAAGTATAAGGATGTAGATGGAGATATTATTAAGCTTAAATTGTTTCCTTTCTCTTTGAGAGGAAGAGCTAAAGATTGGTTGCTATCTTTGCCTAGAAATAGTATTGATTCTTGGGTTAAGTGCAAAGATGCTTTTATTGGAAAATATTATCCTCCTGCTAAGATTATATCTTTGAGAAGTGACATAATAAAGTTTAAACAGTTTGATAATGAACATGTTGCTCAAGCTTGGGAAACAATGAAATCTTTGATAAAGAATTGTCCCACTCAGGGACTGACTACTTGGATGATTATCCAAACCTTTTATCAACGGTCAAGAAATCGGTAATCATTAACTGCTCGGTCGGCTTAAGTTTAGGGATTAATCGGAAATTGGCCTATTAACTAATTTAATCGGTTGATCATTAATCGGAGTTTTTTTTAAAAAGGCAGATTTCAAATAATTAAATAAGTTGTATTGAACAAGTAAAACTTAAGGTGTGCAGTATTTGACAGAAGTATTACCTTAAAATGCTTGAAGTGAAAATGACAAAGATACAAAATAGAAACAACCAGTATTATTTAGTATGCATTGGCCGAACCTAGGCATCCACATAGGCCCAAGTGTGAAACATCAACATGTTTACTTAGAACAACTACATGGTCACAGCAGTACATATTAGTATATTATGTAACCAGGTCCACATATAAATTTGGCTGAAACCATCTACACACAACAATTCAAGTATTCAACCGTGGATTGGTTCTTAAGGCTGGAACAGTAAAGGCTCTCCGGATATGATAATCATGAGAATGTGCATACGACAAATGGCACAGTACACATTTACTCTGAACAATCTTGATCATTTTCAACAGCAAAAATAAATGACGAGTTGAGCGTGAGCTAGGTGCTAGCAAACACCTAAAATAAATAAGACAAGCCTGTAGCAGCCGACAGAGCCAGAGAGTAGATCTACCAACCAACCGAGCAAGGAAGATGAGAGAGCAACGGAGAGCAGCTCCAGGCATCGGGTCTAGTGCTCCTCCATGAGGTGATACCTGGGCATGGCGCGTGGACTGGGGGCGGAGAGCAGCTCCTGGCGTCGGGCCAGATGTAGAGTGGATGGCAACGACAAGAACCACAGCCCTGCAGGCGAGCCCGTGTGTGCTAGATGCGGTCACAGGAGGCGAGTATCGGGCAGGGGCAAAGCTAGAAAAAAAATTCATTGGGTTCATCTCTTGCTATTATGGTGTAATCTTCCACTAATTAACAATGTTATACACAAATTTAATGAAGAATTGATGAATTTTATTGGGTTCACATGAACCCAATGCTTGTATGCTAGCTCCACCACTGGTATCGGGAGCGGCGGCGGTAGGTTGAATCGAAGCTGTGGCGGCAACGACGGGCAGTGCCCAACCGTAATCGAGGGGCGGGGAAGGAGTGCGGGAGGTGGGTGGGTCAGGGACTCAGGGGGCTCAGGGCGGAGCCAAACTTTGCCTCTTAGACTAGATCAGTTAATCGGCAATTTTTCGTTTAATGGCTTGTCAGACCGGCTAAACGATCCCAACGACTAACACTGGCAATTCGATCTATTTGACACGATCACCACATGAGTAACAATTAAACGCACGATTGATCAGCTAATCGGTCGATTTTTTTAACATTGCCTTTTATGCAGGACTAAATTTTTCTTCAAGAAACCTTTTGGATTCAGCTGCTGGAGGTACTTTTATGTCCATCACCTTGGGCGCCACAACAAAGCTCCTTGATAATATGATGGTAAATTATTCTGAATGGCACACCGAGAGAGCTCCACAAGGTAAGAAGGTAAATTCTATTGAAGAAACCTCTTCCTTGAGTGATAAGATTGATACCATTATGTCTATGCTTGTTAATGGTAGGGCGCATATTGATCCTAATAATGTTCCTTTATCCACTTTGGTTGCTCAAGAAGAGCATGTTGATGTGAACTTTATTAGAAATAATAATTTCAACAACAATGCTTATAGGAATAATTTTGGTAGCAACAATTATAGGCCATATCCTTCTACTGATGGTAATTGTTGTGGTAATTCTTATGGTAATTCCTCCAACAACAATAGGAGTGCGCCCTCTGATCTTGAAGTCATGCTTAAGGACTTCATTAGTAAACAAACTGCTTTTAATAAGCCTGTTGAGGAAAAGTTTGGTAAAATTGATGTTCTTGCTTCTAAAGTTGATAGCCTTGCTCTTGATGTTGAACTTCTGAAATTAAAGGTTATGCCTCATGATGTGAAAGAAAGCAAGACTTTGAATGCCATTCAAGTTAGAATTGATGATAATGTTAGGATGTTAGTAGAATTGCATGCTAGGTGGGAAAGAGAAGATGAGATTGCTAGAAATATGACTAAAGTTTGTACTATTACCACCACTAGTGATGTTGTTTCAAATGCTAGCAAACCTCCTTCTTTTAATGATAGAGTGATTGGTATAGAAAAAAAACCCTACTCCTTGTGCGAAATTGCCTAAAACTACGGAAACTCTTTCTAATAAAAGTGCTGAAATTTTTCGGAGTATGGGAGACAATGGTTCTACTACCTTTGATAGTAATGATTTTGATGTTGATGGTTGTAATATTTTCGAAGTAATTTTGTTCTTGCAAAAGCTTGCTAAAAGTCCTAATGCTAGTTCTATGAATATGGCTTTTACAAAACATATTAAAAATGCTCTCATGCAAATTAGAGAGGATAAGTTGAAACAAAAAGTTTCTATTCCTAGAAAGTTAGAAGATGGTTGGGAGTCCATCATTAAGATGAATGTGAATGATTTTGATTGTAATGCTTTATGTGACCTTGGTGCAAGTATTTCTGTTATTCCTAGAAAAAATTATGATATGCTTGGTTTACCACCATTAGAAAATTGTTATTTTGATATTCCTCTTGCTGATGTTGCTAAGAAGAAACCTTTGGGGAGGATTAATGATGTTCTTATTATGGTTAACAATAACCCTGTTCCCGTGTATTTCCTTGTTTTGGATATTGAATGCAATGCTTCTTGTCCTATTATTTTGGGAAGACCTTTTTCTTAGAACAGTTGGTGTTATTATTGATATAAAAGAAGGCACCATTAGATATCAATTCCCACTCAAGAAAGGTATAGAACACTTTCCTAGAAAGAGAAATAAGCTACCTTTTGATTCTATTATTAGAGCAAATTATGAACTTGATGCTTCTTCGCTTGAAAATACTTGATTCTTACTTTCTGCGCCTAGCTCAAAGGCGTTAAAGAAAAGCACTCTTGGGAGATAACCCAATGTTTTCTTTTCTGTACTTTTTCTTTTGTTCAGTCTTGGAAGTTGTTACTACTGTAATGACCTCTCCTTATCATTTTTATTTTGTTTTTGTGCCAAGAATAACCTCTAATTGGAGGAAGATAAGATTTGGGGAAGTTGTTGTCCCGAAACAGATTTCTGCGCTTCACCATAAAAATTCGTGAACATTCCCAGAATGTCATTTTGATCTGTGATTTCTTGTGCACATGCCCTAGGTTATTATCTAACTTTCATTAGTTTTGCAATTTTTGATTTGAGCAACAGAAGGTTTTCAAAAAAAATCGATCTTTACCTGCTATTCTATTTTGACAGATTTCTGCCACTATTTGCATTTGCCTCTTGATCTCTTACTTCTTGAGTTCTTTTGATCATGGAACTTTTAGAAGAAGTTGCTACAGTAGCTAATGTTTTAAAAAGTGTTGTACTTGAGTTGAAACTGAACCAAAGTGGATTTACTATCTTGCATAAACTAATGTTGCTAATGAGAATTGTGTAAAGTTTTGTATGAAGTTTTCAAGTGTAGGGAAATGAGAATGATGAGATGAGATGAAGTATGGACAAAAGCTCAAGCTTGGGGATGCCCATGTCACCCCAAGAAATATCCAATAAGTACAAGCGTCAAAGCTTGGGGATGCCCAAGGCACTAGTGGCGCGATGTTGATGATTTAAATGACCGGCCAGTTGGAAACCCCAAGAGAAGGTTTGATGAGCACAGTAGCAAGTTTTCCCTCAGTTATGAAACCAAGGTTTAATCGTCCAATAGGAAAAAGCCAAACTCCAGAAGGTGATGCCTGCTAGCCTAGTGACACTCCAACAAGGGTACCGTTAATGATTCTTGTTAGCGCGTCTTCAACTAGTAGCAATGCGGAACCTGCACACAACACAACCAAGAACTTTGCTCCCAACTTACGATGAGGTTGTCAATCTCACCGGTTTGCTGTAAACAAAGGAATGAGCGTATTGAGTGGAAAGCAATAGTAGTATGCGAGAAAGTAAACAGTGCGAGTAAAGTAAACATGTGATAGCAACGTAAAGGAAATTGGACCGGGGTCCACAGTTCACTAGTGGTGTCTCTCCATAAGATAAATAACAACATGCTGGGTAAACAAATTACAGTTGGGCAATTGATAGAATAAAGATAACGTGCATATGTCAAGAGGATCACTATGAGATTTACTCTGGGCATTACAACAAGATACATAGACCGCCATCCAACTGCATCTATGACTAATAATCCACCCACGGGGAATCATCCGAGGACCCCATGAATATTAAGTTGCGAACAACAGATAACTGCATTAAGCAAAGTGTGTAATGTAAACAAAGCATATGTCCTTGGACATAAGAATGTTGTTTTCTCCCTAGTGGCAACAACACATCTACAACCTTAGAGGTTTCTGTCACTCCCCCAGATTAAATAGAGGCATGAACCCAACTATCGAGCATAAATACCCCCTCTTGGAGTCACTAGTATCTACTCGGCCAAGATAGTTACTAACAACGGAGAGCATGCAAGATCATAAACAACATAGATATAACATAAGATAATATTCAGCACATCAACTCAATCATAGCACCAATGTTCATCGGATCCCAACAAACACAACATGTAGAATTATATAACGGTGATCTTGATCATATAAGGCAGCTCACGAGATCTAAACATGAAGCACATGGTGGAGAAGACAACCATCTAGCTACTGCTATGGACCCATAGTCCAAGGTAGACTACTCACTCATCGCGTCGGAGGCAAGCATGGCGATGAAGAAGACCTCCATTGGCGATTCCCCTCTCCGGCAGGGTGCCGGGAAGAGCTTCTGGACCCTCCCGATCTCGGGTCAACGACGGCAGCGGATTGCGATGTGTTTCTGGCAAATTGATCGGGTGTTTAGGTTTTCCCGTCGGGGGGTCTTTATAGGCGAAGGGGCAGTGTCAGAAGTGGACCAGGGGGGTCTCACCATAGGGCGGCGCGGCCAGGGCCTGGGCCGTGCCCCTGGTGGTGAGGCCAGCCTCTGGCTCTTCTCCGTCTCCTCTTCGGTCTTCTAGAAGCTTCGTTTAATATCTGGATGTTTGGCTTTTGTTTTGTCCAATTCCGAGAATATTTCCTGTGTAACTTTTCTGAAACACAAAAACAGGGAACTAGCACTATGGCATCTTGTTAATAGGTTAGTTCCAGAAAATGCATAAAAATGCCACGAGGTGTAATGAAACACTAAGCAAATGGTGTAAAAACAAGCATGGAGCATCAAAAATTATAGATACGTTTCAGACGTATCAAGCATCCCCAAGCTTAACTCCTGCTCGTCCTCGAGTAGGTAAGTGATAACAAAGAATAATTTTTGAGGTGACATGCACCTACACAATCTTGATCATCTATGTAAGCATTGAGTGCTGGGATCAAAAGAACTTAAAACATTGGCATGAAAGATATAATCTTGATAGAAGAAACTTAGCAACCATGTTATAACATGAAAAAGAACACAAACAAAAGATCATGAAAATGAAATAATGAAAGTCAAACGTGTGTTCAAATCATAAGGAAAAACATAGCAAATGGTTTTCAGCTTTTCCTTCATAGAATAGCAAAACATAAATGCATAGGACACCTTCAAGTTTAAAAGGGCGACTAGATACAAATAATTTAAGAACAAGTGAAACCAACATCATGAATCAATCAATGAAAACTTTGGGACAATGCACATTATACTAAGAACGACAACTATGCTCTCTTAGACGGTGCATAAAGGTAGAAGGTGGTGACTCAACATAAAAGTAAAATAAAGACCCTTCGCAAAGGGAAGCAGTATTGCGAGTTTTATAAACCTTAAAAAATTATGGTACTTACTAGCTTTGAGCTCTCATTGCCCCCATCATAAGCATCTTGAATGGTTAAAGTTAATGCGAGTACAATTATGAAGCATATGCTTGACAAATCATAAGTTGAAAACCTCGTGTCCCATGAAGTACAAATACCCAAACCACATGCTACTCGACTTAGAGTCCCAAGCAGGCTCTTGTCATTGTAAATATATGTGTATCATCAAGAACCGCCAATGGGGTACCTCCTGCCCGATGACATGGAACAAGCCCACATCAAAATGACAAGACAAACAGACAATGAACACCTCGACATCTCTTTTATTTACCATTGGTATAGCTTTTTATTTTGAGATGCGTCGTTGAATGTTCACTATGGGCATGCTGTAAATTTCCACCATGAATTATGCATGGCTTAGATTAGCGGCCTAGGCGTTTCTATAACACATATAAAAACTCCATGATCCCGCAAGATTCTCAACTTGTTTCACATCGCGAGTATCCATAAACAAAAGATCACGATATCAACTCAAATAAGAAGTGTAATATTGAAAGCTTACCCCATGACGGCATGGTTTGGCAAATTTCCAACTTACAACTTGCAAGCATAACAACTCAACATAAGAGAGCCACAATGTCAAAATTTTAAGAACGAGAAAAGTAAGGTGTGCCATCAGGTTCGTGAGAGCTTTACTGACCAATTTTCGCATAACACCAAAAATAGTTTAATTTGAAGGATAGATAAAAGCAAGTCAAATGTACTTTGGAATAGCAAATTGCTAATAGGTATGTATGGTGGACACATTGGAACAACTTGGTTTTTAGGAGTTGGATGCACGAGTAGAGCTCATACTCAGTACAAAATGAGGGCTAGCAAAAGACTGGGAGCGACCAACTAAGAGAGCAATAACGGCCATAATCATGCAAAGCAATAAAGCAACATTAAAAGAAGCATAAGATGGCATCAAAAGTCAAATACTAAATGATCATAGAGGCTTATGGCGACTTTGTATGAGTCAAACATGTGTGAGCATGCGCCAAGTCAACCCAAATAAAGCAGCAAAGAGAAAACCAAAATAATGCTTCCAAATAATAAAAACAACGCATGATTTTTTTCAAAGGCTCATTAAGCAATCTCAGCCATTTGAGACAAGTCATACTACAGCAAAACCACTAAGCATACTATCAAAAAAAGACATCAAGCACGACATGCAAAAGCCTAGGCCGCAGTCTACACAAGCTCCTTTTTGCACCACTTTTTGCATGAAACTTTTTCTCTTTTCCAACACCATTCGAACCTTTTTAAAACAACTCTTTTGATGAATACCAATATAGACCAGAGGTCAAAATACACCTTGATGCAAAGATATAACAAGATCTGAACACAAATCAAGGCAAAAAACAAAAGCTAAATGCAGTAGTAGAAAAAGAGAACACTCGTTGAATGATAAGAGTGAAAAACGAAGTGTTCTTGTCAAATGAAAAGCAAGGCAACTTCTCCAAAAGAAATTTGTTGGGGTCCAACCATTTATTGCAGAAAACAAAACTAAATAAAACTAAAAACTAAAACAACTGACGCTCCAAGAAAAACGCATAGTGCATGAAGCAATAAAAATATAGTGTGTTCAAAGGTGACCTGATTTTTGCCGATGAAGAAGGGGTGCCTCGGGGGCATCCCCAAGCTTTGACACTTGTACCTCTTGGATATTTCTTGGGGTGCATGGGAATCCCCAAGCTTGAGCTTTTGTCCATTCTTCAACTCATCTCATCATTCTCCAATCCCTACACTTGAAAACTTCCTTCATACAAAACTCAACACAATTCTATTAGCAACATTAGTGTAAGCATAATAATGAATCAACCCTTTTTGGCTTCAGGTTTCAACTCAAAACCACCACATATAAAGCATATACTACTGTAGAAACTTCCCCAAAAGTTCCATGATCAAAAGAACTCAAAAAAAGCAATCGAGAGGCAAACACAAATAGTGGCAGAAATCTGTCAAAACAGAACAGCTGACAAAGGTCGAATTTTTAGAGGGTTTTCTGTTGCTCAAATCAAAAAGTGTTAAACTAATGAAAGTTTGGAAATAACCTGGGGCATATGCACAAGAAATCGCAGGTCAAAAAGATATTCTGAGAATTTTCACGAATTTTTACGGTGCAGCACCAAAATCTGTTTTGAGGACAGCAACTTCGCCAAATCTTACCTCACTCAAATTAGAGGCTTCTCTTTGCACAACAACAAAATAAAAATGATAAGAGGTCATTACAGTAGTAACAACTTCCAAGACTCAAATAAAAGAAAAAGAACTGAAAGTAAAACAATGGGTTATCTCCCAAGAGTGCTTTTCTTTAACGCCTATGAGCTAGGCGCAGAAAGTGCGAATCAAGTAATATCAAGTGATGAAGCATCAAGTTCATAATTTGCTCTAAGAATAGAGTCAGAAAGTAATTTCTTCCTCTTTCTAGGGAAGTGTTCCATACCTTTCCTGAGTGAGAATTGATATTTGATGGTGCCTTCCCTCACATCAATGATGGCACCTATAGTTCGAAGAAAAGGTCTTCCCAAAATAATAGGACATGAAGCATTGCATTCAACATCCATAACAAGAAAATCAACAGGAACAAGGTTATTGTTAACCATAATAAGAACATCATTAATCCTTCCCAAAGGTTTCTTCTTAGCAACATCAGCAATAGGAACATCATAATAACACTTTTCAAGCGGTGGTAAATCAAGTATGTCATAAATTTTTCTAGGCATAATAGAAATACTAGCACCTAGATCACATAAAGCATGGCAATCAAAACCATTAACATGCATATCAATGATGGGTTCCCAACCATCTTCTAACTTCTTGGGAATAGAAGCTTTTTGCTTCAACTTTTCATCCCTAATTTTCATAAGAGCATTGGTAATATGCTTAGTAAAAGCAACATTTATAGAACTAGCATTGGGACTCAAAGCAAGCTTTTGCAAGAACAAAATAACTTCAGATATATTGCAGCCATCAACATCAAAATCATTAAAGGAAATAGAGCTATCATCTCCCACACTCCGAAAAATTTCAGCACTCTTTTGAGAAAAAGTTTTAGCAGTTTTGGGCTTTTTAACACAAGGAATGGGAGTTTTGTCTACACCAATCAAAGTAAGAGGATTGCTAACATTTGGAACAACATCATTAGAGGTAGTAATGGTACATACCTTCATCCTTCTAGCCATCTCATCTTCTCTTTCCCACCTGGCATGCAATTCTGCTAGCATCCTAACATTATCATCAATTCTAACTTGGATAGCATTAGCAGTGGCAAAAGTATTGTTCTCCTTAACATCATTAGGCAACACTTTTAATTTCAGAAGTTCAACATCATGAGCAAGGCTATCAACTTTAGAAGCAAGAATATCAATTTTGCCTAACTTTTCCTCAACAGACTTATTAAAAGCAGTTTGCTTACCGATGAAGTCCTTGAGCATGACTTCAAGCTCAGAGGGCGCAGCCCTAGTGTTGTTGGAGGAATTACCATAAGATTTACCATAACCATTACCATTGGTAGAAGGATACGGCCTATAATTGTTACTAGCAAAATTATTCCTATAAGCATTGTTGTTAAAATTATTATTTCTAATGAAGTTTACATCAACATGCTCTTCTTGAGCAACCAAAGAGGCCAAAGGAACATTATTAGGATCAACATGAGTTATATCATTAGAAAGCATAAGCATTATAGCATCAATCTTATCACTCAAGGAAGAGGTTTCCTCAACAGAATTATCTTCTTACCTTGTGGAGCTCTCTCGGTGTGCCATTCAGAATAATTTACCATCATATTGTCGAGAAGCTTTGTTGCGGCGCCCAAGGTAAGGGACATAAAAGTGCCTCCAGCAGCTGAATCCAATAGGTTCCTTGAAGAAAAATTTAGTCCTGCATAAAAAGTTTGGACAATCATCCAAGTAGTCAGTCCATGAGTGGGACAATTCTTTATCATAGATTTCATTCTTTCCCAAGCCTGAGCAACATGTTCATTGTCAAACTGGCTAAACTTCATAATATTGCTATGCAAAGCTATAATCTTAGCAGGAGGATAGTATCTTCCAATAAAAGCATCCTTACACTTAGCCCATGAATCAATACTATTTTTAGGCAAAGACAGCAACCAATCCTTAGCTTTTCCTCTAAAAAAAAGGAAACAACTTAAGCTTAATAATATCACTCTCTACATCCTTATATTTCTGCATCTCACATAGCTCAACAAAATTGTTGAGATGAGCTGCAGCATCATCAGTACTAGCACCAGAAAATTGCTCTTTCATAATAAGGTTCAACAAAGCAGGCTTAATCTCATAAAAATTTGCAGCAGGAGCAGGTGGCACAATAGGAGTGCAGATAAAATCAGTATTATTAGTGCTAGTAAAATCACACAACTTGGTGTTTTCAGGAGTAGCCATTCTAGCAAAGCTAAAAGCAGACAAGTAAAAGTAACAACTAATAGGAAACTAATTTTTTTGTGTTTTTGATAAAACAATGCAAGTAAAAATAAAGTAAAGCAAAACTTAAAACAAAGTAAAGGATGTGCGTGCGAAACTCCCCTTGCAGAAGTCTTCTTTTTCCCCGGCAACGGCGCTAGAAAACTTGTTGGTGGCGCAGTGTTGATGATTTAAATGACCGGCCAGTTGGAAACCCCAAGAGAAGGTTTGATGAGCACAGCAGCAAGTTTTCCCTCAGTTATGAAACCAAGGTTTAATTATCCAATAGGAAAAAGCCAAACTCCAGAAGGTGATGCCTGCTAGCCTATTGACACTCCAACAAGGGCGCCGTTAACGATTCTTGTTAGCACGTCTTCAATTAGTAGCAACACGGAACCTGCACACAACACAACCAAGAACTTTGCTCCCAACTTACGATGAGGTTGTCAATCTCACCGGTTTGCTGTAAACAAAGGAATGAGCGTATCAAGTGTAAAGCAATAGTAGTATGCGAGAAAGTAAACAGTGCGAGTAAAGTAAACAGGTGATAGCAACGTAAAGGAAATTGGACTGGGGTCCACAGTTCACTAGTGGTGTCTCTCCATAAGATAAATAACAACATGCTGGGTAAACAAATTACAGTTGGGCAATTGATAGAATAAAGATAACGTGCATATGTCAAGAGGATCACTATGAGATTTACTCTGGGCATTACAACAAGATACATAGACCGCCATCCAACTGCATCTATGACTAATAATCCACCCACGGGGAATCATCCGAGGACCCCGTGAATATTAAGTTGCGAACAACAGATAACTGCATTAAGTAAAGTGTGTAATGTAAACAAAGCATATGTCCTTGGACATAAGAATGTTGTTTTCTCCCTAGTGGCAATAGCACATCTACAACCTTAGAGGTTTCTGTCACTCCCCCAGATTAAATATAGGCATGAACCCAACTATCGAGCATAAATACCCCCTCTTGGAGTCACTAGTATCTACTCGGCCAAGATAGCTACTAACAACGGAGAGCATGCAAGATCATAATCAACATAGAGACAACATAAGATAATACTCAGCACATCAACTCAATCATAGCACCAATGTTCATCGGATCCCAACAAACACAATATGTAGAATTACATAACGGTGATCTCGATCATGTAAGGCAGCTCACAAGATCTAAACATGAAGCACATGGTGGAGAAGACAACCATCTAGCTACTGCTATGGACCCATAGTCCAAGGTAGACTACTCACTCATCGCGCCAGAGGCAAGCATGGCGATGAAGAAGACCTCTGGTGGTGATTCCCCTCTCCGGCAGGGTGCCGGGAAGAGCTTCTGGACCCTCCCGATCCCGGGTCAACGACGGTGGTGGATCATGATGTATTTCTAGAAAATTGATTGGGTGTTTAGGTTTTTCCTGTCGGGGGGTCTTTATAGGCGAAGGGGCAGCGTCAGAAGTGGACCAGGGGGTCTCACCATAGGGCGGCGCGGCCAGGGCCTAGGTCGCGCCCCCTGGTGGTGAGACCAGCCTCTGGCTCTTCTCCGTCTCCTCTTTGGTCTTCTGGAAGCTTCGTTTAATATCTGGATGTTCAGCTTTTGTTTCGTCCAATTCTGAGAATATTTCCTATGTAACTTTTCTGAAACACAAAAATAGCAGAAAACATGGAACTGACACTGTGGCATCTTGTTAATAGGTTAGTTCCAGAAAATGCATAAAAATGTCACGAAGTATAACGAAACACTAAGCAAATGGTGTAAAAACAAGCATGGAGCATCAAAATTTATAGATACGTTTGAGACGTATTAGGCACCCCCTTCTTCATCAACAAAAATAGCAGGTCATCTTTCAAGACACTATATTTTTATTGCTTCAGATGCTTTGTATTTTTCTTGGAGCGTCTTTATTTTTGCTTTCAGTTTTCTTTTGTTTTGTTTGCTGCAATAAATGGTTGGACCCCAACATATTTCTTTTGGAGAAGACACACTCTATTTTCATTGCCCAGAACACTCTAGTTTTCACTCTTATCGTTCAACGAGTGTTCTCTTTTTCTAGTACTGCATTTAGCTTTTGTTTTTCGCCTTTGTTCTTGTTCAGAACTTGTTAGTTCTTTGTAGCTAGGTGTGTTTAGACCTCTGGTCTTTGTTGAATTTCATCTTTGAGAGTTGTTTCAAATAGGTTGACTGGTGTTGGAAAAGAGTAAAATGTTTTATGCTTATAGTGGTGCAAAAGGGAGCTTGTTTAGACGGTTGCTTAGACTTTAGCATGTCATGCTTGATATTATTTTGATTATATTCTTGGTAGTTATTGTTGTAGCATGACTTATCTCAAATGACTGAGAGTGCTTAATGTGCCTTTGAAAGAATCATGCATTGTTTTTATCTTATAGAAGCATAATATTGTGGTATTCTCCTTTGATGCTTTATTTGGGTTGACTTGGCGCATGCTTACACCATGTTATGACTTTAAACTAGTCGCCTCGAGCCTCTATGATAATTTGGTTTTTGAATTTTGATATCACTTTATGCTTTGGTTAATAATGTTTTGTCGCTATGCATGATTATGGCCGTTATTGCTATCTTAGTTGGTCGCTCCTAGTCTTTTGCTAGCCTTCATCTATATTGAGTATGAGCTCTAATCGTGCATCCAACTCCCAAAAACCAAAGTTTTTCCAAAGAGTCCACTATAAATTCCTATGCATGGCATTTCAAACCATTCCAAGCAAATTTTCATGTGCGACCTTTGAAAACCTTCAAAATACTTCTCATTTTGTGACACTGTTTTTAGCTTATGAGGACGTAGTGGTCGGGTTTGCTATCTTCCATATTGAATTAAGTACCCCTCGACTTGCATGCTTCATCTGCTCGTCAGTAATTTTGCAAGAGAGCTGGTCAGACCATTGTAACCTCTAAAAAAAGAAATAAAAGAAAAAAGGCACTCCTCCATGGTATGTGATTGTTGGCAGGCACCCGAAGGATTCGGTTAGCCATGGTTTGTGAAAGGAAAGGTGGGGAGGAGTGCCAAAATTTATAAAAGAGCATGCAAATACCAATTTTTTCAAGAACTCAGAACCGCTCTCAACTTGTTTAGTATGGAAGATAGTAAGAAACCCATTGCCAGTCATTGACAGGAACAACCACCTCTCAAAACAATTTTTATCTCTGTTTTACAAATGAAAATCTCTAGCACATGCTAAATCCATGCTTTCCTCTGCGAAGGGCCTTTCTTTTACTTTTATGTTGAGTCTTCATCTTCTACCTTTATGCACCAATTAAGAGAGCATAGTTGTCATTCTGAGTATAATGTGCATAGTCCCAAAATTTATTATTGATTGATTCATGATTATGGTATTGCTTGTTCTCAAATTATTTGTATCTAGTCACCCTCTTGAACCTTGAAGGTGTCCTATGCATTTATGTTTTGCTACTCCATGAGGGACAAGCTGAATACCACTTTGCTATGTTTTCTATATGCTCAAAACAAACAAACACCTTTCAATGCATTATTACTCATGATGTTTTGTTTGTGTAACTTTTCATGCTGTAACATGGTTGCTAAGTTCTATGGTTAGAATTATATCTCTTATGCCCATGTTTAGAGTACTTTGATCTCAGCATGCAATGCTTTACTTTAAGTTGATTAAAATTGTCTTGGTGCATGTCACCTCAAAAATTATTGTTTTGTTATCACTTACCTACTCGAGGACGAGCAGGAGTTAAGCTTGGGGATGCTTAATATGTTGCAAACGTATCTATAATTTTTGATGCTCTATGCATGTTTTACACCAATTCCTTTGTGTTTTGTTTACACTTCGTGGCATTTTTATGCATTTTCTGGAACTAACCTATTAACAAGATGCCACAGTGCCTGTTTTCTGCTATTTTGTGTTTCAGAAAAGTTACACAGGAAATATTCTCAGAATTGGACGAATCAAAAGCCAAAGTCCCCATTTACCTGGAAGGAAGACGGAGTCCAGAGGAGAGACGGAGCCGGACCCGGAGGCGGTCACACCATAGGTTGGCGCGGGCCACCCCTGGTTGCGCCACCACGTGGTGTGGGCCCCTGGTCCACCCTCTGACATCCGCCTATAAATTCCCTTCATCGGGAAAACCCTAAAAAGATAACACTTTTTCACGAAACATACTGCAAGCCGCCGCCGTCATTGTCCCAAGATCGGGAGGGTCCAGAAGCTCTTCCCGACACCCTGCCGGAGAGGGGAATCATCACCGGAGGCCTTCTTCATCACCATGCCAACCTCCGGAGTGATGCATGAGTAGTCTACCTTGGACTATGGGTCCCTAGCAGTAGCTAGATGGTTGTCTTCTCCTCCATGTGCTTCATGTGTAGATCTTGTGAGCTGCCTATCATGATCAAGATCATCTTTGTGTAATTCTACATGTTGTGTTTGTTGGGATCCGATGAATATTGAGTACTATGTCAAGTTGATTATTGATTTATCATGTCTATGTTATTTATGATCTTGCATGCTCTCCGTTGCTAGTAGATGCTTTGGCCAAGTAGATGCTTGTGACTCCAAGAGGGAGTATTTATGCTCGATAGTGGGTTCATGCCTCTAGTAATCTGGGAGAGTGAAAATAACTTCTAAGGTTGTAGATGTGCTATTGCTACTAGGGAGAAAACAAAAATCTTTTGTTCAAGGATAATTGTATTGTTTACATTACACACTTTGCTTAAGGCGATAATCTGTTGCTTGCAACTTAATACCCAAGGGTTGTTCGGATGATATCCTGCGGGTGGATTATTAGTATCCTGCGGGTGGATTATTAGTCATAGATGCAGTTGGATTACGGTCTATGTATTATGTTGTAATGCCCAAGTGAATCTCATAGTGATCTTCATGACATGTACATGCATTGTTATGCATTCTTTATTTTGTCAATTGCCCAACTGTAATTTGTTTACCCAGCATGTTATTTGTCTTTATGGAGAGACACCTCTAGTGAACTGTGGACCCCGATCCAATCTTTTACATTTATATTACCATCTACTGCAAGCACCATTTACTTTCTGCATGTATTATTTACTTACTGCAAACAAACATCTTTTTCTACACGATACGTTTAATCCTTTGTTTTCAGCAAACCAGTGAGATTGACAACCTCACTGCAAGTTGGGGCAAAATATCTTGGTTGTGTTGTGTGCAGGTTCCATGTTGCTGCTGGCGCCGGTAGTGCGCCCTGCCAAAAGCCAGTTAGCAACAACCTTCAGAAGTGGTTTCTTTCTCCTACTGGTCGATTAAAATTTGGTTTCATAACTGAAGGAAAACTTACATCTGTGCTCATCACACCTTCCTCTTGGGGTTCCCAAGTGGTCCGTCAACACCGCACCATCAGAGGTTGAGGAGGTTGAGAGGAGTAAGAGGATGATGACCCTTCATCGAGCGGTTACGATGATTGGGAGTGACCTCTTCGGGACGAGTAGCATCGCTATTCTCTCTTTTTGGTATCTCGGTGACAAAGGGGAGAAGTACTTCTATTTAGGTATCTACCAGGATTTTCATGGGTTGGACGCAAGCTTGCGTGTTTATCACTCTTTTAGCGCTTGTGTTCCATCTTCTATCTATTTGCTTTGTGTTTGGAACAATAGTTGTGCTTTGTATCCTAATATGTTCTATCTGTGCTAGCTCGTGGAACAATATATGTGCTATGCTATGGAACCTATATGTATAGATGTGCTATGGATTTCAGTATTTATGGTATTCTATTCTCGGTATTTCATTATGGTTGAGAGTACTATTATGGGAGGTATGATATTTTTAATCTCTAGTCTCAATCTATTTCTTTTTATATTCATCACATCCATGCATCCCGTTATATTGTTCCTTGCATAAATGATTTCTTGGATATATTTGTGGGAAGATTTTGAACCTAGATGTTGTGCATTTGTACTCCAATGCAAATTACTTAGATGCACACATTTAGGAGGAATCTTTCTCTATTGATTAAATGGAAACATTTTGCTCAGTGTATTTGAAATCCTTGCAAATCCTAGTGTTGTCATTGATGCATGCAAAATCCATGCATGAACTTTGTAGTTTATTGTTACATATTCCGACATACTTACATGTTATGAGATGTTATAATCATATTTTGCATCGATTTCAGGGATTTTCCCAACAATCCCCTCTCTTTTGGTTTTAACTCTCTTTGTCAGAAAATGCTTTTTAGCGTTTTTGACATTCCAGGAGCTACAAGACTCGAAAAAGGGCAAGGTCAGGGAGCACGGCTTGGGAATTTTGAGACGAACAATATGAGATAAAGTGGTCCATCAGAAGGTCAATGGTCTGCAAATGAGACATGGTGGCGCGGTCAGACTTCCAGACCGCGCCACCAGTACTCATTTGCAATCCGAATGTTGGATGTTGTCTGTTTTCACGTGGTTCTCTTTGTCTTGACCTAAAACCGACTATTATAAGGCCCCCCTGGGTGTTCCCGGGAGGAGGTGGGAGAGAAACACGAAAAACACAAAACAGGGGTTGTTGCGAGTCGCAGGAGGAAGATCGGACTGGGAATCACCGTCAGAGTCGCCTCCGGCCACCTCTCCACCTTCACCAACACCTCCTCCTTGCTCTCCATCATCACGGGGAGTAGTTCACCCCCTGTACTATGGGTTTGTGGTGGTAACTTGGTCCAATCTCTCTATGTATTGTCATTATTGAAGTCCATATGATGTGCCTTGCATGATTATGGAACTATCTATGTAATTCCTATGGTGATATTTGTTATGCATCTACTGTTGTGTTGAGACTTTATGGTTTGACATACTTTGGGATTGCACCTATGATACATGTAATGAATTTATCTATGCATAATGCCTTGTCTATCATGTAATGAGGTGCTTGACACCACCGAGTGTTGGTAGATGGGAGAGTTGTGAAAGCACATAAATTTATAAATCATTGTACTAGTACTTAGGATATGTATTTCCTATAGAGTATGATGTATGTGGGTAAAGTGGTGTCTGAGGTGATAGTCGGCATAAGCATTGAGCGACGGCAACATTGTAGAAAGCATCCTTTATAAATTTATGTGCTTTGATAGTCCATGCTCTTGATGATCTACCTCTTTTTACAATATTACATGTGGTGTGGGCAGATAAAATTGAACCAGTTTGTGATGATAATCTCTATGATAATGAACCCATACTTGATGAGTATATTGATACCCATGCTTTCTATGATAATTCATATGATATTTGGGTAAATAAAATTCTTGGGAAAGATGATTCTAGTAGTGATATTGCTCCTATTAAACTTGATCTATATGATAATGCTCTAGATGATGATCCTGTTATTACTACTAATCCTCCATGTGTAACAATGGTTAATAGTACATGTGAGTTCACACAAAGTGATGATTTACTTGCTGGTTGTGATGATGCTATCACTCGTGAGAGTCCCATATTTTTCTTGAAATCTCCTATTTACACCATAGAAGAGAAATATGCTTATATCGAGAACTACCTATGTGGTTTGCAACTTTCTTATGAAAAAACATATTGCAGCCATGATACTATAATTAAAAATGGTACTAGTAACTATTTTGAAAGAGGAAATAATGCTAATGAATGCCATAATAAATTTAATGATCCACTTTATTTTCCAAAAAATTCCAAGATGCGTGATTCAAATGGTCACTTTGTTAAATTTTCTTCTAGTAATTGCAAATATTATGAAAGAGGAAGTTATGAGGGCCCTCTACATGACACTAATAATTATAAGTTGCGTGTACATACCATAGATATGCATTGGTATACTCTCTTTGATTGTAATACATTCATGTATAAAATCCCAATGCATAGGAAGAAAGTTAGACTTCGATATTACTTGTTGCATACTTTATGGTGTGCACTATTATGCTTTGAAGTGTTAGACATGTTTATTGGTATGATCACACCTTGGGACCCAGGCATTTTATCATTTTGTCCTTTTTCTAATGATGATATGGGGAAAATCAAGAAGCATTACTTCATACAACATCATTGCCCCTACTAAAAGGTATGAAAAGCATAGATATATGGCTATAAAGAAAGCGCTTTGCGGGAGGCAACCCAGTTGTATTTCTTTTGAAGTTTTCTTTTTTGTGTCCTTGTTGTAGGAAGAGAGTTTTGTGGTATGTCAATGGGGTTTTTTCCAGCACATTGTTCTCCCCAAACAATATGCTCTCACTTATTATCGGCAACTTTGTAACAACTTATTTATGTCCATAGTCAGGAAAACAAGACTAACATATAATGTGCGAAGTAATCTTATAGGCAAGATAAGGGAACTCTTTGTTGTTTGCTATTCCACATGTGTAATTAGGTTTTCCTCCAAATCTCATATTCCTAACCAAAATGCATTTATAGCATGAAATATAAACATTAATTATGAACAAAGGAAATTGAATAATACAACTTTATTATTGCCTTTAGGGCATATTCCCATCAAGTGGCAATGTGATTGTGTCTATAAGAAATGGTTGCTTTGGTATGGAAAAATCTTGTATTTTCGTCACCAAATTTTACCCATTTTACTTTACCTCTTTGCCTCCAATAAATCCTTTGATTTTTCAGTAGAGTTATCAAGTGAATCTTAAGAATTGATCTCAAATGTGCTTCTTCAGTGGTCAGCCTTATAAATTCTTCAAGGGTGTCTAGCAGTTCAATGGAGGCCTTAACATTGGAGATAAGCAATTTCATACAAGAGTTTGCCCATAATTTTAAGGTTCTTCTCATGTTTTTGAATTTTGCATTTGTCCTTTTGGCACTATTAGTAAATCTAACAAGGATATTCCAAGCATTCGGCACTGTATCTTGGAAGGAACTATGCTGCATCCAACAATTTTCAAATCTGAAGACTTTAGCCTTAGGGATATTTGTGCCTATAACCACTATATAGGGGACATGATCTGAAATTGGCCTTGGCAATGAATAAACAAAAAGGAAGGATACACTTTAGTCCAAGAATTATAAGTGAAGAACCAGTCCAGCCTTTCTTGGAATGGATCTATTTGAATATTACTCCAAGTATACTTTCTCCCTTTTAGTGGCAGTTCGAGCAAACCAATTTTGCTAATAGCATCATTAAAAATCAGAATATCATTAACATCACCCCTGGCTTATTTCTATCTTCTGGCTTACTGATGAAACTAAATCACCCATAATATTCTAGTTGGTGTCATCAGGCATGTCAATGTTGCTAAACCAATCAATCAATTTTGATTTTTTGTCTGCTTGACAAGAACCATAAATATTGGTAAGCACCCAAGAGTCATTTGAAATATTATTGGTGAAAGTTATGAACAGTGAGAATTCATTTGAAAATGATAATTTCCCTTTTAAAAGGGAGCCATTCCAAATTACTATTAAGCCACCAGAGGCCCCATTTGAAGGAAGAAATTCAACCTTATTAAAATTTCCTTGGACAAAACTTCCTTAAGTAAGCTAGATCAATGGTCTATCTCTTTGTTTCTTGGAGGCAAATAATATCACATCCACATTCATCTATTTTGTTTGAAAGTGCAGTCCACTTCTGCTTAGAGTTAAGGGATTTCTATTCTCGTGCCCCTGGGTCGTTAGTTGTATTCAGTTTTCCCCAGCCGCTTAAATTTTCCTCAGTTTTCCCCTCGCTCTAGTTTGAAACCCCTCGTAGACGCTCGGACGGGAGGGTTGCCATCTGGTCAGAGGCCTTAGACCGTTACCGGTGACGGCTAGGGAGCTGCGGTGGTTGTGAATGGGCCGTTGCTTTTGAATGGTGTTGACTGTTGACCCAATGAGACACGTCGGACTGGCGGTCACTCACCCAAAGCTTTCCCCTCCGCCCGAGACTGGAAGAGCTCACCGCCCCTCCGCCGCCACGCCGTCGTGCCCTCCTACCTTATGGCGTCGTCCGCCCCCGAGCCGCCCCCGCCCCCGCCCCCACCACCGCCCCCAGGAGGCGGAGAGGGCTCCGCCTCCACTAGATCTACCCCTATCGTGGTAGAGTTTGTACATCCGTCTGGTGTGCCGATTATGCCCCTCAACGGCGGAGAAGATTGGGAATCGGAGGGATCTAACGCATGGATTCCATCTGGGTAAGCATCGTCTGCCTATGTGAATTAACAGTAGGCAGTTTTTGAGCGCGAATCGTTGTTGCTCAACTAACTGCATTGCTTTTCGAATAGGATGGATCCAGCGCTGGCTTTTCGGCTGGTGGTTAGGCTGGATACTAGCTTTTTGCATGATTCTGAATGCAATGTGAGCAGATTTTACATCCCAGTGGTGGTTGCAACTACCATCTCGTTGAGGGATTTAAAAGATAACATCTGCGCTCAGTACCACTGGGGCGCTGGCGATTCAGTTGATTTCCAATATTTCAACAGCATGGAGGGAAGATATGTTCCACTAATTTCCGACGACAATCTGGGAATTCTTTTTGCTTTAAATGATTCTTGCCGTGTCGGTAAAATTCGAATCCATGTGGACAGAGTCCAGGCATCATCTGGTGTTGGGGCATCATCAGGTGGTCGGGCATCATGTCTCTCTAGTGTTGCTACCTCTGCTAATCGTGTGCGCCGCCCCGCTCCTTGTAGGTCCACAACAGCACCATCTGTCCCCAGTGCTAGTGGTAGTGGTAGCCAGATCGTTCCTGCGGTCGATGTGGAGGACGATGCAGAGATTGAGGATTCGTCTCCTCAAGATGATGAGGATGAGTTGATATTTCCTGAATTGGTAGATCGATGCAGTAAGCAGGCAATGGAGGATCAATACATGGAAGATATTGCACAAGGTGCCAGATTTGATGACACTGATGATGAAGAGAAGGATGAGAATAATGACAGCCTCGTTTTTGCCAATTACGAAGGTGATGACTTGCCAACAATTGAGTGGAACAGGGAGGATCCTCAGCTTGCAGAAGGCACCGTATTTCAAACGATGATGGACTGCCGTAATGCAATTACTACATATTGCATTCTCACCAAGAATGATTATGAGGTTATTAAAAGTGAGCCAGGTAGGTTCACAGTTAAGTGCCCATACAAGAGGTGTAAGTGGAGGCTGCATGCATCCACAATGCTCAGAAGCACCGTGGTTCAGGTACTACGCCAACCAGTTGTGTATTTTAGATCACAGTGTAAAATTTGTTAACTGTTACTGACATCCCTTATAATTATGTTTCAGATAAAGAAGAACTCGATCGACCATACTTGTCCACCATGAGCGGGAGTGCCAGAGGAGAAATCAAAGCTAGCGAAGACTAGGTGGTTGGCAGATGCAATCATAGATTGGCTGAGAGAAACTCCATCACTTGGTCCAACAGCACTCACAAAATTGATATCTGATAAGTTTACTATAAAAATACCTTACATGAGGATGTTCTATGCAAAGGAAATGGCTCTTGACATGATCAATGGTCCATGGAATGAAAGCTTTCAGTTGCTTTACACTTTCAAAGCTAAAGTGGAGATGGCTAGTCCAGGCAGTGTTGTAGCGATAGACAAGCATACAGTTCCCTACAAATTGAAAAGCGGGAGGATAATGCAGAAGAAATGTTTTAGAAGGGCTTTTGTTTGTTTCAAAGCTTGCTGGAAAGGCTTTCTGGATGGTTGCAGGCCTTATTTGGCCGTGGATGCAACAGCTCTTCATGGCAGGTTTAAAGGACAGCTAGTTGCTGCTACTGCAGTTGATGGACACAATTGGATGTTCCTTGTTGCTTATGGAGTTTTGGAGGTTGAGTCAGAGGAAAGTTGGACTTGGTTTCTGCAGAATTTGCGCGACCTTATAGGTCATCCACCAGGACTTGCTATCCACACAGACGCTTGCAAAGGTCTGGAGAGTGCAGTAGAAGCAGTATTCCCTGGAGTGGAGCATAGGGAATGTATGCGACACTTGGTACAGAATTTTACAAAGAAATTCAAGGGTAAAGTTTATACTGACAACCTATGGCCAGCTGCATACACATGCAGCATTAGGAAGCATCTGTTTCATTTGGAAGTGTTGTATAAACAAAAACCTGGGGTGAAGGAGTACTTGAATGAACATCATGGTAGGGTGTGGTCAAGAAGCCAATTCAATGAAATTTGCAAGGTAGACTATGTAACAAGTAACCTTGCGGAGAGTTTCAATGCAAAGGTCAAGTCATTGAAAGGGCTTATGCTGTGGCAAATATTTGATAAGATTAGGCAGATGATCATGATAAAGATCGATCTGCGTCAAAGAATTGCAGCCACAAAATATGTTGGACATCTCATGCTCCCATCTTTGATTAAGTCTTTGCATTCCTGGGCAAAACAATTGAAGATGAAATGCATCAGAAAAGGAATGGAGGCTGAGGTAACCTACACTGATAGTAAAAACAGGCAGTGGAGGTATCCAGTGAGTTTGGTTGATAGGACATGCCATTGTAGGCGATGGCAGATCCGTGGGATACCCTGCATACACGCATTGTTTTTCATGAGTGTTATAGCGGGTGCAGAAGGTGAAGTTGATCAGTATGTGCCAAAGTATTTCTCTGTTGCCAAATTTAGGACTGCATATGCTATGAATGTTCCTACCTTGTTGGGAAAAGACCAATGGATGAAAGTCGATCCAGGCTTCAAACTGTACTCTCCAGTTTTGACTAGACCGGCAGGTAGGCCGAGGAAGAATAGGATCAGAGCTAGTGCAGAGGGTGGTGCACCGATTCGACGACGTAAGTGCAAACATTGTGGAACCCCTGGACACATTGCCAGGCTTTGTAAAAATCCAGTTGACCCAGCTTTTGGAATGGAAGATCAGGCGGGAGCAGCAAATGCAGAGGAGAATGAAGCAGCAATTCAACATGAGGAGATTGAAGCAATGGATCATGAGCTGCTTGAACCGATGGATCCAGAGCAGATTGAACCGATGGATCGAGAGCTGCTTGAACTGATGGATCAAGAGCTGCTTGAACTGATGGATCGAGAGCAGAGGGAACAGATGGATCGAGAGCTGCTTGAACCGATGGATCGAGAGCAGAGGGAACAGATGGATCGAGAGGCCTTTGAAGCAATGGATCGAGAGCTGCTTGAAGCATCTGAAGAAAATGCATTACAAGAAAGAGCACAAGCTTTGTATGATATGGTTGTCTCGGTCTTGGCACAACCCGAAGAGAAGAAGAAGAACAAGAAAGATGGCAAAAGGAAGGTAGACACCGATAATATCCCTGGTAGGGTTACCCGGAGTAAGGTCGTGGACCCAGCGAGTCACACAAGGAGCAAGAGAAAGATTTTAGTTTGAACAATATGTTATTGCAAGTTTTCTATGGTCATGCACCTCGAATAAGTTCATCGCTTAAGCCACATTTATCATTTTCTAAGTGACTAAACTCAAAAAATATAGTTTTGGGTTTAGTTTAATTAAAAAAAACAAAATAATTCAAAACATGGTGGAACCTTCCCATGGAGTCTTGTTATGTTACCTACAACCTAGAGAAATAATAATGGAAAAGGAAATTTATCATTTTCTAAGTGACTAAACTCAAAAAAATATAGTTTTGGGTTTAGTTTAATTCAAAATAATTCAAAACATGGTGGAACCTTCCCATGGAGTCTTGTTATGTTACCTACAACCTAGAGAAATAATAATGGAAAAGGAAATATAGAGACATGAAGTTTTTCCCAAAACCACTTCCTAGTCCATGAGCTACTAGCTATGAAGATGCAGGGCTTTCTACTCAACACACCTCCCAAATACCCACTATGCTTACAAACTTTGTCCAAATGAGTCCAAATTCGTCACACTTGTGTATCTTTGAATTGCAAACAATATCACGTCGGCCAAAATGTACTATATTGTTCAAATAACACAATCTAACAATTTTTATGCCAAAAGCTACAATTTCCCTTACTCCCTTTATTATTTGGGTGCCCCTGTTTTACTTAGTTTTACTCAGTTTTCCCCCTCCGGGTCCACTTGTTTTACTCAGTCCTACTCAGTTTTGCCCTTCCGATAAACATTTCCTCACTTTTCCCCCTCTTAGTTCTACTCAGTTTTCCTCACTTGTACTCACTGGCTGATCTCTGATTGGTCGAGATGTATGTCACACGGATCTTGGTTGGTTGATAGCTCAACGTACGCTTGCACCGTGGGATCATTTATGATCGGATGGCCTGTATATCTCTCTCTACCTCGATGGACGCATACGGAGAGAAGAGCAGAGCACATACCTACCAACCCTAGCAGTCGCATCTTCCTCTCTTACTCTGGCGGTCACGGCGGCGCGGATCTAACCGTGCGTGCGGTGGCACGGATCTAACCGTGCGTGCGGCCGCGCGGAACTGCAGCGTGCGGCGGCGTGGATCTAACCGTGCGGCGGCGTGGATCTAAGAGTGCCGGTGAGGATCTAAGAGTGCCGGTGAGGATCTAACCCTCAGAAATAGTTGAAATGTCTCTCTCTGTCTCACTTTCGTTACCCTCGTCAGATCTGTTGCTGATGGACACCAAGACGGCGGCCGTGTCCACAGTGCTCATCGATCGTCTTGAAGCCATCGCCTACAACATCGCTGCGACGGCGCAGATCAAGCCTTCAATGTTGGAGCACGCCGATGTCTCACTTCCGTTGCCCTCCTCAGATCTGTTGCTGATGGACACCAAGACGGCGGCCGTGTCGACAGTGGTCATCGATGCCAAGATGATTGAAGCCATCGCCTACAACATCGCTGCGACCTACAACATCGCTGCGACGGCGCAGATCCAGCCTTCAATGTCGGAGCCTGCCGATGTCTCACTTCCATTGCCCTCCTCAGATCTGTTGCTGATGGACACCAAGACGGCGGCCGTGTCGACAGTGGTCATCGATGCCAAGACGATTGAAGCCATCGCCTACAACATCGCTGCGACGGCGCAGATCCAGCCCTCCTCCATGTCCGAGTTTGCGGATGGTGCAGATCCAGCCACCAAGACGGCGGCGGTGCCAAGAGTGGTTGTGAAGCTGCAGATCCAGCCCTCCTCCATGTCCGAGTTTGCGGATGGCGCAGATGACCACCCCTCAGCCGCCCGTCATCCAGGCCCTTCTAGCCCATCGGTGCGCGGCCGTGTTCAACGCCGCAAATTGGGATAAATTATGATAAATTTGTATTTTTCAATTTCAATTTGGGATAAAATTGTTCGAACTACTACCTTCGTCTCAAAAAAAGCTTCTCCACTTTCTCGATGTGTCCCTGTACATCCGAATGTATGATTTGAATTCTATCCCAACTTGATTGGGAAGATTGATATGTATTTGATCCGAGAGGCTGGTACATGCTTTCACTTTTAGGATCCCTTCACTTTTGGAACTCATCCAAATTCACTTTTGGGATCCCTTCACTTTTATAAGATGTTCATGCATGCTAAAATTATCGCACGCATTACTTAGCACAACTAGGAAATTGTACGCCAAAATACAGTGGTTAGAGCCACACCAAAATACAGTGGTTAGAGCCACACCAAAATACAGTGGTTAGAGCCACACCAAAATACAGTGGTTAGAGCCATCTACTGAATAACAATTCTATACTATCTAAATCATCTACCACAACCACATAACTGCTAGGACAGGGATGACACCTAATAAAACTGTCCAGATGAATCTACTTTTCCCCTCTCCCATCACTTGAAGTTCATGTTCTAGATTTTCTACCACTTGATCAGATACGGCAAGATCTGTCTCAAGTGTCAACTTCCCCTTGCGAATAAGCTCTGAATTCTTCTTTTCTTCCTCCACAATACGCTTCAGCTCGAATATCATCAGGTTTTTACGGGCCAATTCAAAACCTAAATTGGCCACCATCTCCTCCAAATCCATCCTCTGGCTACACCACTGGGTTGATTCATCTTGGTATGCAATGTACCATGGATCATCGGCTTGCCTGGCGAACTGTAACAATAATGGAAAAAAGAACAACTGAAATCACTCCAATAGGCCATGGCGACACTTAAATTCAACGGTAGTACAGAGAGCAGAAGCTAGATACCTGCACTTCCGATGAGGTAGGAGAAGTAGAACGTGGCCACGACATGATCGAATCCCCACCCTCGCCGGTGTACCCGCTACGACCAGACATTGAGGACTATTTCGCACCTGCAAACTCCAATAAATTACGGGAACCGAATCGATTAGGGGGCGGGGGAGGCGGAAGCGGAGGTCTTACCAAGCTATACTACCAATTGGTGCGCCGAACAAATCCCGGTCGTCGTGGGCGGCGGATCTGCTTGCGGCGGACTTTCCTGCGGTGGGTACAATGCGTGCGGACGAAACAAGTGCTAGAGCCGTGGTTGACGTGCAGCGCCGTAGTCCGTCCGACGCCGCCGGGGGACAGAGCCGGCGGCGCGACGAGGCGCCGGCGATGGCTGCTCCGTCCGAGGGTAGGGAACAGCTGCCAGCGGTTCTCCGATGACTAATGAGATACACAACACTAGGTTCCAGCCATGTTTAGCATAAGATTCACTTTAGATTAAGCTGCAAAAATAGTCACCTGCTGGGTCTAGCTTAAGAAAAAGGGCGACCCCAGCGGTCATTGGCTAAGGCGGCCCCACAGAGCGGCTCTATATGATTTTCTCTAAATAAATAGATGACCCCAGCGGTCATTGGCTGCGGAGGCCCCACAGAGCGGCAATATATGATTTTCTCTAAATAAATAGACGACCCCACTGGTCATTGGCTGCGGTAGCCCCACAGAGCGGCCCCATTGGTCATTGGCTGCGGAGGCCCCACAGAGCGGCAATATATGTCTTTTCCTGAAAAATACACGACCCCACTGGTCATTGGCTGCGACAGCCCTATAGAGCGGCCCCATTTGTCATTGGCAGCACCGCGTATACAATCAGGAAATAAAACAGCCCACACATCAGCGATAGATGGATGGCTGCTCCGACGTGTCTCCTGACCCTACCCGTCAGCACCATTCAAAAGCATCGGTCAATTCACAACCACCGCGGCTCCCTAGCCGTCACCGGTAATGGTCAAGGCCTCTGACCAGACGACAACCCTCCCGTCCGAGCGTCTGCGAGGGGTTTCAAACTAGAGCGAGGGGAAAACTGAGGAAAAGTTAAGCTGCTGGGGAAAACTGAGTACAACTAACGACCCAGGGGCACGAGAATAGAAATCCCTAGAGTTAATACCTCTAATATTCCAATTCATTATCTTCCACTGTCTGTTATGATTCATAAAAAATGATGTAAGGAGGAATTGGTATTGCTATAAATGTTACAGTAGCTATATCACACTGGCAAAATGATTTTATTTTTAAGATGATCCCATCACAAGAGACATAAGGCATCACACTTACAATTTTGACTAACTGACACGGACTGCAGACACACTAAATGTCTTTCTCCATTCAACTAAAGTATAGCCGGCAAGAGGTAACACCGACCCATGTCTTTAAAATATTACAATCCATATTAAAATAGTAATTTATTTTGATGATTTGATTCATGATCACTTCTTAGATTTCTTGTTCTTCTGGCCCTCATCCAACTGCTTGTCCCCAGCTCCTTTTCCATCTGAATCCTTCTTCTTGGCTTTGCTCTCAGTTGTTAAATTCTTTTCATCAACCTTACAAAAGGAGATAGTCAAATTTATAACAATTTTGTTTTCAAGCTAGAAGGAGCAGAGTTGCATGGCAGACAATTTTTATCATTGCAATGTGAATGATTCTTATATCCCCTATTTAATTCTTGAATTTTGGGGCATCTTCTTACCTCACTCTCCACTAAGGGACCCTTGCCCCTTCTTTTCCTTTTGGGTGAAGAGGGAGGCAATACCTCAGCCACTTACCAGTCTTTCTCTTTTTCACCTTGTTCCAAATCCCGTTCATCCAGTTCCATTATCTTGTAGGAAGGAGCCTTACTAGCAATGCAATTATCAAGGATACAAAAACTAAATGTGTTTTCTTTTTCATTTGATACTTTCACTAAGTCCTAGAGGGGAGATTTTAGGAAACTTTTAGCCCAATCATATTTCTCAGGAGTCATGATTAGCATAATAATAAAGTTAAACTAAGTTACTAGAATATCAAAAATAGTGTTGTTTTCTTTGTTGTTGTCCTTCACGTGTGCAATACAGATATCATCCTAGATTCTCATTGCCTCTTCAGATATGTTTCCAAGACCGTCTTTGACAGGGAAGAAAAATGTTTGCACCATGCCAATGTTCAGATGAGCTTCTTCAAGAGCTAGCATTTCATTAGTGTTGAAAAAAATCAATATTGTTCATATTAGGGGAGCTGTCTAGATTATCATTTATCAAATGCTCTTCAGTCTCACTGTCTCCACTTTCATCTCCATAATTCATGATGATATTGGAGAGGAGAAGAACAAGGTAACCCATTCCTTATTTAAATTGATACACAACTTTAAAAGTTTATCGTCTATTCGTTGTACTGAGCTAAAATTTCAGGTCCTTAAGAAAAATTCAAAGAGAACAAGTCATTTCGAGGCAACAATACCTTTAATGACCACTCACATGATCAATTTTGACCATATCGTGTGTCCGTACTGATGTCGTGCGTTAGAAGTTGATTAAGTGTAGAATAAGAGAAAAATAGATAGGGTGTTTAATGATCATTACTACGGTCATTAATGACCGTATCAATTTACCGTACTGCACTAATGAGAAAAATACAAAAATAATCTATTTCTGCGCAAGAAGATGACTCGTGGTATACCATGCACCCGTATCGAAGACGATGAGAAGAAGAGTTGGGTCTCAGGAACTTTTAATGACCATAGGTATGGTGGATGCGACTGTATTGGACCCCGATACCATGACCCTCGCTAGGGCAATTTGGAGGCGGCTTGGGATGCGCCGAGCGGTACGGTCATCCAATGACCATAGACGCGACCATACCGACGCCACAACACATGTAAAGAGCTCGGGAGAGGTAACCTAATCCCTAAAAATCACTGCATTTTCTTCTTCCTCTAAATTTTCACAACTTGATGGCAACAATTCTACTCTTTGAATTTGCCACTTGCTGGGACTCCAAACATAGAGTGATGTAGCAAGAGTGTTTTCCCCCAGAAGGGTGACTCGAGGGTTTATGTCAAACTCTACGGGGGAAATTGTGGTTCTTCTTCTTGTACTCTTCCAGCACCTTGCAATAACAAACAAACGGTTTTGTGTCCCCAAACTAACTGAAGTTGTTGTTATGCACTCACAACTTGCAAGTTTTACAAAACTAAATTAATAAGCAAAGGTATTTTTAAAAACAAAACAACAAATAAACTAGTGTAGAAGGTTTTTCTTATGGCTAAAAATAGACCGGGATCATGATTTCACTTGATATATCTCTCTCTCTCTCTCTCTAAAATATGGTGGGTGTGATAACACAAACGATAAATTAAGAGCATACAAACATATAAGATGTCATTGATAAGCATTAGATGTGCATCACGTTCATCTCTTGGGGCTAGCTTACACAGTAATAAAATCGCTAGCTTCCTTCCCCACTCATCGCCCCTCACTTTCAAAGAAAAAACAATCCCATTCAAAGATAGGAATCATACCTCTAGCGGTAAGGTCGGCTCAATAAATGGAAGTTATGAGGTGGAAAGAAAACTAAGAAAAAGAACTGAAATAGGGACCAATCCGTACACGGCTTTCCTTCTCCTTTCTCGAAGAGAAACCGAAACTATCACATAAATCATTAAAGGATATCTCCTCACAGTGACCCATGTGGTGCGTCGACGTTAGAGGCTCTTGAAACACTTCAAACAAGTCGGGGTCATCATGCAATACACATGCAATGTAGCTTGTGCTATTTCTTCGTCGACAAACACCCCACCAATCCCGACACTACGTCATATAAACAATGCCACCACCCGTGTTTTTTGATATCACGCGCCTTGCCAATGGATGGCTTATGATCGGGGACGACTTACGCACACTCTAGCGCAAGCCCGAGATTGCGAGAGACGGGGACTGCCTCATGCGTGGAGTGACATGCGTAACATGGCGCCTTGGGCTGGTGCTAGCCCCCCATTACCGAAAAGTGGCATGCTTAGGGCAGCCATTATGTGTAGCCAAATCTAGTTTGAAATTAGAATATTGGCTTTTGGAACTAGTTTCGTACACTGTGAGAGTAGTTCCAAAACTAGGAAAAGTGGGAACCGGAGCAACTTTTGCTCTGATTGCAAATTCACTCCTCAGAGTAAAATACTCTTTTTATCTGAATATGTTGTGCTATTTGCATTGTCATGTGCTGATGTAGAGAGAGAGAATGCCTACATTTTATACTGTTATGAGACCTTATAGTATAGAAATTTAGGTTGTGGAGCTCTAGCTATATTGGGCCTCATAGCCAAGTACAACTTTTTTAAAATAGATTTGACTATGACAACACTTTAACATTTTGGATGTCCTCATACAAACATGTCCTTCGAGCAACATGTATTCGGACTCACCGATTCACCGGAACCTTCAAGAACCATCTAGAGATCCGTTGCCTCCACATGCCCTTGATGTCGTGTCGCCACACCGTACATGGCTAGTTAAATGCCAAAATTAATTTACGCTTTGCAGCCCCTCATTCATATTTATCAGGAAAAAACTGCCATTTATATTCAGTAAAACTAGCATATGCTGCTAATTGCGGCGCACACACGGTATTCTTTAGTAAAAGGCGAAAGAATCGTTCGCTTTGTGCTCACCGTGCAGCTGCGTCCAGTAAAACTAGCGAGAGGTACATTATATACGCAAGTTGATATTCAGTAAAATAAAAATAGAGAGAGGTACATTATATACACAAGTTGATACAACACGGCACTGACGGCTGGGCCCGATCTGTGCGAATTTAAAGACATAAATAGCCAAAACTGAGCGCGCACTCTCCCTCCGCTAATCGCTTTTGCCGAACTCCGTCTCCCTCCAAACTCCCATCCCGCGCCAAACCCAAAAATTTCGCCTCCTGCGCGCCCGTGGAATCCCATCTCCCTCACGATCCAACGGCTGCCGTCCCCTCAGCATCACCGATCCGTGGCCCTCACCTCCCAACCAATCACGCGCCGCCTCCCCTTCTATATAGCACGCCACCGCCCCCCGCCTCCACCATCTCAAATCTCCGCATCCCCTCTCCGCTCCACCTTCGCACACAGCCAGCCAATCTCTCCGGCAAACACAACCACCGTACCAGCGCCTCCACCGTCCGTACCCATCCTCCGAAGATGAGTTCCGCCGGCGCCGGGAGGGGCAGGTCGAAGGGCGCCAAGGCCGTCTCGCGGTCGTCCAAGGCCGGCCTCCAGTTCCCCGTCGGCCGCATCGCCAGGTACCTCAAGATCGGCAAGTACGCGCAGCGCGTCGGCGCCGGCGCCCCCGTCTACCTCTCCGCCGTCCTCGAGTACCTCGCCGCCGAGGTAAACCCTAATCTCCTCTGGCCTCCTTCCGTCCCCTCACTCAATCTCCCCCAGTAATCTCACGGCGGTTCGATTTCCTCTCTTCAGGTCCTGGAGCTCGCCGGCAACGCCGCGCGCGACAACAAGAAGAACCGCATCGTGCCGCGCCACATCCAGCTGGCCGTGCGCAACGACGAGGAGCTCAGCAAGCTGCTCGGCGCCGTCACCATCGCCGCCGGCGGGGTCCTGCCCAACATCCACACCACGCTGCTCCCCAAGAAGGCCGGCAAGAACAAGGGCGACATCGGATCTGCTTCCCAGGAGTTCTAGACCCTTCCAGACCAGTGTCTCGCTGAAGATTTGTGGGCTCTGTCCGTTTCACTAGTGTGGTGATGCTCTAGGCTGTTAGATTAGTTTCTTGGTGAATGTTTTGGTTTGGTGTATCGATGTTGAATCTGGTTGGAATGGAATACAATCAATCTGGTTCATGCTATTACTTGCTCGATTTGTGACTCTGAAAAAATCCCATATTATTGCCAATCTATGCGTAGCAGATACTAGCTTCTGATGGTCAATTTGTTTGTAACGCACTGACCGAGAAATCTTAGTATAGATTATTTTTTCCAGTCGATTCCGTGTTTCATCTTGCTGTGCATGTGCGTAGTACTTGGCCACTGTTTTGATTTCCGTGTATCGATGATTTATGTGGTTGGAATTACGAGCCTCTTGGTTCCCGTGTTCCTGACTGCATTTGTGACTGAAAAAATCACATGAATGCCAATCTTTGCATTGCAGCTACCCGTTTGGCTGAGGCATTGCATCGATCGATCTGTCTTCAGTGGAATAACCAAGTATTTTGTTCCAATCGTTTTATGTAGCGCGGATTGCTGGTGAATCTGAACATTTCGTTAGTCTGGCAATCCTAATCGTGCTCTCAAAGTTGCGAGGCCCCTTTTGTGGAGTGCATTTCAGCTTCATAGTCCATCTTGCTGCAATACTGAAACATATGTAGATCATCACAGATGCACGTCGTAGCAGGTTTCAGTAAGGAGTGACAAGAATTGTTTGAACCCTGTTTGGGTACTTCATGTATTTGACACAAGTTCAACAATGTGGCTGTAAGTTCCTTTTCTGGATTAGTATGGTCAGTAAAACTGCCTAGTGATCTTACATCGGTTCTTCAGATTAGTTTTGCATTTGAAGACTGCCAACAAACCCCAGTCGTAATTACTGATCATATAGCAGTCAGTTTCCTGGCGCTCATGTAAATTGCTGAACCACTGTTTCTCAGCAGACACTGATAGCGTTTGCTAGATCTCTGCACTCTTTCTCAGTTCCTTGCTCACTTGATGAAAATCAGCCCAGCTGTTTTTCGTCAAAATAAAATAAACGTAGCAGCCATTCCGTACAATCTTGCAGATAAAACAAGCCCAAATGAACACCAATAAGAATACCACAAATAGTTGCTGTTTACATCATGCGTTTTTGCACTGCAACAAATAGTTACGGTTTACATCATGCGTTTCTTGCACTGCAAGTTGTTTCGGTTATCGCATTATATTTACCATTAGAAGCCCTTCATGCTCTTTCTTTCTGCAATTTCAAGATAAGTTTAAGGCTATTCAATGATTTCAATGTTTTCTTTGGTGCAAGAGGAGAGTCTAAAATGACATTTGGCTCTTATTCGGATCATCACTACATACGACGGTAGTCCAACAAGCTGCCAGTAGTCAGTTTTTTCCATATGCCCTTTTACTTTATTTTGTATAGTCCGTCTCACCGATGATTTGATGGCTCTGTCAGTTCTAGGGTGTTAGATTAGTTTCTTGGTGGATGTTTTGGTTTGGTGTATCAATGATGAATCTGGTTGGAATGGAATAAAATCGATCTGGTTCTGTTATTATTCACTGAATTTGTGGTTTTGAAAAAACAATCCCATATGCCAATCTATGCGTAGTAGCTAGCAATTGTTCCACTGTCGTCTGTCGATCAATTTTCTTGCAGGGTATTTTCTAATGACTGAGAAATCTTAGAGTCGATTTGTTTTTCCTAGTGAATTCTGTTTTTCATCTTGCTGTGCATGTTCATAGTTCTTGGCCAGTGTTTTTGGTTTCAGTGTATCGATGATGAATGCGGTTGGAATTACAAGCAGTTTGGTTCCTTACTGTGAAAAAATCTCATGAATGACAATCTATGCATTGCAGCTAGCAGTTCGGCTGATGCATTACATAGGTTGATAATCGAATCGTTTTATTTGCTGTGAATTGCTGGGAAATGTGAATGTTTTGTGAGTCTGGCAGTTTGAGTTGTGCTCAGAAAGTTACACAAATTTTGTTTGGCTCAACCATTGTGAGATCCTTTACTGGAATGCATTTCAACTTCAGAATTCATCTTGCTGCAGTACTGAAACATATGTAGATCATCACAAATGCACGCCGTAGCAGGTTTCAGTAAGGGTTGACAAGAATTGTTGGAACCCTGTTTGGTCACTTCATGTATTTGGCACAAGTTCAACAATGTAGCTGTAAGTTGCTTTTGTGGGTTATCATTCTCACCAAAATCTTCCTAGAATACAGATTAGTTCAAGAATTGAAGATGCCAACAAATCCCAGTTGGAATTCCTGATATATATAGCAGTCAGTTTCCTGGCGCTCTCCGCTTTGCACCGGAAATTGGCCAAGCTGTTTTTCGTCAAAATAAAATAGACATAGCTGTCATTTCTTACATTCATAAAGATGAAATAAAACTAGGGCCAAATCAACAAGAATACCACAAACAGTTACAGTTTCCACCATGCTAGTTTTGCACTGGAAGTTGTTTCGATTATCACATTATATTTACCATTAGAAGCCCTTAATGTTCTTTCTTTCCAAAATTTCAAGATAAGTTTAAGGTATTCTTTTACTTTCCCAGGCTAGTTTCAGCATAACTTGTTTCCTTCGGAGCAAGGAGAGTATAATGGCATTTGGTTGTTATCCAGATCATCACGGGGCATTTAGTTTTTATCCAGATGGCATTTGTGCATGTGACTCATAAATATTTTTTCATCTTGCAAATGTAAATATCTAATGCATAATGCAGCAAATTCAGAATGAGAGGCTGCAAATCTCTGTTTGATAGATCGTAGTACGCATATTGATTATTTATGACCATGAATTAGAGGCCTATAAAAAGTATCTTGCACATGCCAATACTGGTCAAGTAACAACAACTGTAATATCATACCAGCTCTTTAAGGTCCATTGTGCAATCCAATATTCACATTGACACATGAACAGGGGGTTTGTATTTGCTTAAGCTCATGTAGCTCTCAAATGGAATGAAATTGTACCCATTTCCCTCTTGTGTACATGTTCTCTAAAAGACCTTATAACTGCTATAGCTCAACTGAATGTGCATGTTGCGGATAATATGCAGTATGATTTCATCATGCAGATGGTATAATTTTCTGCATATAAGCGCTTGTTTACATGTTCTCTCAAATTTAGTCACGCAGATGTATAATTTTTCAGTCTGAAAGAGGTGAAATGTACAGTTCATCTACAGTCACTGTTACAAGAACTTCTCTTTCTCAAGTTAATGATCGAATGTTATTCAACACAACACAATAATTTAACGATTGTTCCAACTATTTATAGGCTTCCAATATTACCCTGTTTACTATATTTATTACAGAAATGCCCATTGCGCATGACAAAAGAACAACAACAGGAAATCCCCATAGATCCTTAATGATTGCCATGATCTCGAAACAGCCATTGATCATCATGTCACATGACTCCACAGATAAAACACATGATAATCAGCAGCAAGAAAAGACACATACTGAAACACAAGCAAAATTTGACTTCATTGCATAGTAGCAGCCGATTCATCACACAGCGATACAGCTAGATAGCAACCTGACCATCATGTCACATAACTCCACAGATAAAACACATGATAATCAGCAGCAAGAATACACACATACTGAAATGCAAGCAAAATTTGACTTCATTGCATCGTACCAGCCGATTCATCACATAGCGATACAGCTAGATAGCAACCTGACCATTTCGAGTAGCATACTGATAAAAGCATATAAAGAGGATGGAACATAGAAAAAAGAAAAGCGCACTCCTTCACTGGGCCCTGGTGGCATAGATCAAGGAGATTGCGGCCACCATGGTCGTAGTGGCGGCATACACCCATGCCCAGATGCCACCCTTGTTCCTCTTCTGGGCTTCAGCCACTGCGAGCAGCAGCAGCTCAGCCTCATTGGTAAGGACTTCGATCTTCCCATTCTTTTCCTTCAGTGCAATCCTCAGCTCTCCAATCTCACTGTCCATTTTACCATTGCAGTTCTCCAGTGTCTCTATTTTAGACATCAGCTTCTCTGCTTCAGCCTTCTCAGCATCAAGTGCTTTCTGAACCGAATTCTTCTCGCTTTGCAGGCGTGAGTGCTTGGTGTCAAGTTCATCACAGGATGTTTGGAGCTGTGACATGGAAACGTGAAGCTCCTCCAACTCGGTCCTCAGCTTAACGGTTTGAGCATCCTTCTCACGTGTTGCTCCCTCGGCTGCTTCCTTGTCAGCATGGATTTCCTCCAGCTTCCTCTTGAGGCTCTCCAACTCCTTCACGATTTCAGTCTTCTCAGCGTTGAATGCCTTGGATGCATCCTCCTTTGCCTTGACCAGCACACCCAATTCCACCCTGAGCCTCTCAACCTCTGCTGCAGACATGCCGTGTTTCTTCTCTGCCGCTGCAACCTCCGACTGCAGCTTATCACTTTTGCCGTTCAACAGATCAAGCTCCTTCTTCTTTGCCATAACTTCAGCCTCTAAGCCCCCTGTCTTAGTCACAGACAAGGCGAGCTCTGTTTCTAAAGACGCCACCTTCGCATCCATCTCCGCCTTCTTGGATCCCAGCACCTTCAGTTCCTCCACCTTGGCCTTCAACTTCCCCTCCATCTCCACCCGGTACGCCTCCATCTCATCCTTGAATTCCTGGAAGCTTCTCTCCACCTCCGACTTCTGGCCCAAGACCACCCGAACCGCCTCCTTCGTCTCCTCCAATTCCTTCCTGAGTTCGCCATTCTGGCTGAGCAGCACGGAGTTGTTGTCCTCCAGCTCCGCCATCACGGCGGCCAGGCCCGAGACCTTGCTGGAGATGGACGCCACCTCCGCCTCCTTCACCTGGAGAAGCTTCAGGAACATGGCCTTCTCTCCCGCGGCCTTCTCGAGGCGCGCGTCGGCCTCCTCCTTGGCGCCCGCCTCGAGCGCGGCCCTGGATTCCGCGAGCCGGAGGGAGTCCTGGACGGCGGCGAGGCGCGCGCGGAGCGCGGAGGCCTCGTCGGCGGCGGCGCGGAGGGGCGCGGCGAGGGCGGCCCGCGCGACGGCGCGCTCGGTGGCGCCGAGCGCGTCGCCGTCGGCGGAGATCTCCTCGAGGCGCGCCGTGAGCGCCGCCACCTGGCCGCGCCGCTCCACCGCCTCCTTGAGGAGCATGGAGTTGAGCGTCTTGAGCTGCTCCGCCTTCCGGTCCCGCTCCGGCGACGAGTCCCGCTTCTCCTCCATCGCCGGCGCCGACTCCGGTGCGGCGTGGTGGCCGTTGCCGTTGCCGTTGGCGGCGGCGGCGGCGGACTTCTTCTTGGCCATGGGTGGTTATCCTAGGGTTCGCGTGTGGCTGAAATGAGACGGGTTCCGGCGCGGATTTATGCTGCGGAGCGTCCCGCTGACCTGTGGGCCTTTGAGGCTTTGGCCCACATGGCTGCGAGAGAAAGTGGTGGTGGGTCCGAGGCTCCGAGGTGCTGCGAGACGACCGTTGGGTGGGCGAGAGAGTTTGAAATGGAAAGTAACGGACGGTCGAGATGCGCCCTAGTCCGTAGGCTTATCGCGTGCTGCGCCGCATTGAATCGGAGACCAGAAAATACGCGTGTGATGCACAGCGAAGGAGCGGCCGTGCCAGTCAGGTACACTGCGTGCCAACTGCCAAAATGCGAATCTCCGGTGTGTTGATTGCGCTTGTTTTCAGGTAATTTCCTCTGATTTGAGGTATCCATTTTTTCTTCAAAATTCCACCAATCTATTAATAATCATCAACAATAGTACAAAGAGTTCCAAAAGTAATAAAAATTACAAATAGGTTATTAGACCACCTAGCACGACTATAAACACTAGCGCAAGCCGAAGGTGCGCCGCCGTCCTCGTTCCTCCATCACCGGAGCCAGACAAAGCTTGTTGTAGTAGAGCTTGTTGTAGTAGACAGACATGAAGTCGTCGAGCTAAGGCCCTATTAGAGATATGTCACATTATGTGACATGATTGCCAGAGATATGTCACATAATGTATCATCCCTAAATACAAAATATATCAATGAATAACAATAAATTATGATATAAAATAGTGATGCAAAATAGACGCATCACGCACCAGAGCAACAACCATCGCCAATGATGATAATCGTAGATCGAAAGGGACTGACCTAAAACTATACCAACGAATACCAAAACCGAACATATTTGAGAAGATCCGCCGGACACACGACTCCATGCGCCCTCCGCTAGCGCTAGGCGCACCACCAGAACGAGGATAGGGCGAGGAGGACCTTATTCTGACTTCAGGATGTCGTCGCCGTCTCACCATCCAGAAGAAGACACAGAAAAACCCTAAAACAAGAAACGAGAACCCTCCCGCGGGTGAGAAGCCAAGGTCCGCCTTACCTCCAAGACCTGAGGGGCCATCGGAGGTGGCCGGACCTGCGGCAACACCGACGGAGGGGACTGAAACCCTAGCCGCCTTGGGGATCGTCTCTTCCTCCTATTTCTTTCTCACGTACCTGATTTGAGGTATCATTGATGCGATAAATTTAGCTTTTACTTTTTTCTTTATTGTATTCTCGAATGTACTATGTTGGTAACCAAAAGAGCGAGGTACATATTGCATTTTACATTGAAATTTTAACACTCTCTCTGTTATAAAATAAGTGACTTGATTTTATCTAATACGGATGTATCTAGACATATTTTAATATATAGATATATTCATGTGTAGAAAATATTTACTTATTTGTTTTTTTTGGAAGATACTCACCTCATGAAAGGAGGGATATATCAGTTCTGTAGTATGTCGATAATACTATCCTATTCATGGAATATGACTTCGCAAAAGTTGTGGACATAAAGTTAATCTTATATCTCTCTGAACACATATCTAGTTTTAAAATTAAGTTTCACAAGAATGTTTTTGTTTTGTTTTCGTAAGGCTAAGGACATTGAGGACGGATACAAAAACATCTTTGGATGTGAAGTATGAACCCCCTTTTAGTACTTAGATATACGTATCCATTATAGGAGGTTACTCAACAAAAAAATGTAAGTCGGTAGAAGACCGTTCTGAGCATAAGCTTGCCTCTTGGATAGGAATGCTCTCATATGGATGTAGTCTAGTACTAACCAATTTAGCTCTTACAAGCTTTCCAATAATCCCCCTATCATTCTTTGAAATACCCAAAGGGGTGCGCAAAAAATAGATTTATTTGGATCTCACTTTTTTTTAGCAAAGTGATCACCTGAAAAGAAGTATTGTTTAACAATATGGAACAACATTGGCCAACCCAAAGATCAAGGGGGTCTCTGGATAGATGTACTTGAGTTAAAAAATAGATGCTTACTTCATAAATGACTGTTTAATTATTATCCGAGGAAGGGGCGTGGCATGATTTGCTACATAAGAAGTACTTGCTGTGGCAAAACTTTATCTCAAGTAGAAGTCAAACCCATTTATTCTCCTTTGTTGGAAAGGATTATGGGAGGTTAAAGATGAGGGCACTGCTAGGGATCGGCTCCCGATATTGGTTTCCCATCAGAAACCGCGAGCACCAAAAAACGGTTCGTCTCGAGCGCTCCCGCGGGCGCTCGGGCGAACCCTAGAATCGCCCCTTTCTAGCCCCCATCTTCTCCCTCCCCCATCGCCGCCACCGAGCAAAGCCTGGTCGGTGCTGGCGGCGGCGGATCTCCTTCTCCTCGTGACAAGGGGTTAACTCGACAAATGTCCAATATGAAGGACTTAGGATCGGGGAAGTAGGGCGTCGGATGAACTCGAAGGTAAATCAGTCAAACAAGGTGTGTATCGAAAGTAAAAGTAAGAATAAACTTGGCTTGCTTTCAATCTGTCCCTTACCGTCCTCTCCGGGCCCCTATATATAGGTGGCCAGGTCTCAAGGATCGGGAGGGGTCCGATATAGATTACAACATCGACATACAACATGAACTCGTATTTCGACTAGTATTACAATTGGGCCTAGCTTAACGGGCCTTAGGGGTACTTTAACCGACGGGCTCTATTATCTACACCCTTGTCAGTAGCCCCCGAGATTCTATCAGAATTGCAGATTCGGGTTGAATCTCAAATCTTTATTTCTTCAACTTGATCAATCTTTGACTTCTTCATATCTTCAAATCTTCGACTTCGAATATCTTTCATTATACTGTCTCGCAAGGGATTTTGATGAACAAGCCTGACAACTCTGACGGATCAAGAGGCCAGTTAACTGCCGGAACAGATACTTGTCACCTACTTCAAATTCAATCCCCTTGGACTTGAATTCGGGAAACCGGTCAAACCCATTCTTTTGCCGCATTTAGGACTTACAAAGAATGAATCCCAGTGGTTCTCAGGGTACCCAGTGCGTCCACCAGGATTTTCTTCGCATCGTAGACACGGATAATTTCTAGCAGAGCGCATCTATGTGCGTATACCAGGCCACACAGGACAGATCCTGTGGTCTTACCTTCACGATATATTTCAACCATGGCATTCAAGTTTTGTCACGATGACGCAACTCGAGAATCATACATTGCAGCCTTGTTTGACTGTTTCAGTTCATAAAATATTCGGGTTATTCAACCTTGATTAATATAACCTTCCTCCCGATGGTAGTAACGATATTGTCGAAGTCTTCTTTCACCTTCTTTGCTCGCTTTATGTACGTAAAAAATATCGTCGGGTGCGCGGCCAGTGCTCCCGATGGGAGTAGCCCCCGAGGCTATAATCGAAAACTTGTTTCGAGTATAGGCTCGAATAAATCATCTCTTCTTTGATCACCAGGCAATAGATTTATTTGATAATATCGTCGTGTGCGCGGCCAGCGCTCCCGATGGTAGTAACCCCCGAGGCTATAGTCGAATCTTTTCGGGTATAGACTCAAAAAATAAGTTTTTCTTCCTTGGTTCCTCTGTATCTTTCATAACAGTTTTTCCTCGACTTCCTTGGTCATCATCAATACGCAGAAATTTCATACCAGACTTATGCTGAATTTTTCCCTATCAGTGTCCACCACTGTCATATTCTGATTTCTCCGTTACTCGAGTTCTCGTGATGTCATTAATATAATTACTCTGTATGTAATTTGACTGGGCGCTGACCGTTACTTGTGGGTAGTGCGGTAATTTTGCAATTTTCCTGTCCGTTAGTGGGCTGCCGTTTCCGCTCCTTGCGCCACGTCTCAGCCCACGTTCCTTCATCAGGAAGCTATATAAGGGGGAGAGTTGGGATTTTACTGTTTACCAGTTCCTTGCTTCTTCCGCCGCCACCATTGCTGCAATCCTCGCGCGCTTCTGAGCTCCTGCACAACCCCCGTGCGCAACTCGTAGATGCGCGTCAAGACCCTCGCGCAAAAGAACAAGATGGGGAAGATCAATACTACCAATGCATCAACCAGCTGGGTGCCCTCTGAGTTCAAGCAAACAGATCTCACGAAGGCCCAAGCTGATGGTCTCATCGCCGACGGCAACCAGGTCATCTTCCCTAGCACCGAGCGCATCCCTAAGCCCCCGAGCGGCTTACGGGTGATGTTTCTTGCCTTTCTTTTACGCGGTCTCTCTTTCCCTGCCCACAAGTTCCTCCATGGGCTTCTCTTTGTGTACGGTGTGCAGCTTCACCAGCTCACACCAAACTTAATTCTACACATTGCTTGCTTCGTCACTCTTTGCGAGTCCTTTCTGGGGATCAAACCCCATTTTCTTCTCTGAAAATATCTCTTTCGCTAGTGTTGCTTTATCAAAAAAGCCTGAGCGGGGCTGGGCTGTTGTTTCTGTCCGTGCGGAAGCTCATTACTTGGAATTTGCCATGGCTGCCTCATTACAAGGTTGGAGGAAGAAATGGTTTTACATCAAAGACCAGAAAATCTCTTCCTCTGACCAATACGGCATTGCCCCTTTTGATGCCGCTAAAGATCTGAAGAAATTGGCTTCGTGGGATTCGCATCCCACGGAAGCTGAGATGGAGGATATCAAGCCACTGCTAGCTCGCATCCAGGCTCTGAAGAGTGGTAGCGGAGGTGCGCTGTCAGAGACTCAACTTATGGCATTTTTTCTGCAACAACGAGTTCAGCCTCTTCAGCATCGTATTTCCAAACTTTGGTCGTTCTCTGGCTTGGGAGATTCTTCTCGAGTATCTGATGATCTTATGGAGAAGAAGGATCTCGACAAGCGAGTGAGAGCTCTAACTACTCTCACAAAAGATTATGAAATTCCAGCTTTGGCCGCTGGTTTCTTCGACTTCGAGCATCCCTTGCCTGCGGTATATGCACTGTCTTCATTTATTCGTCTTCTTTTATCTTATCACTATTTTTCTTATAACTTTCGATTTATTTTCCTTCCAGGATCACCAGTCCCTTGTTTCTCGCCCTCCTCTTCCCGAGGGAGGACCTATTCAGGATGATCCTATCTCTGCTGCGTCTGAAGCCCCCGAGGCTGAGGACAACCAAGACGAAGATGAAGCCGAAGATTCACTGGAAAGAACCAGCTCGACTACGTCGCCTCCTCCTGCACTTTCTGAAGATCTTGGTCTCGATAAGAAGAGGAAACGTGTCAAGGAGCTGCTTTCTTCGAGTACCTCCGCTCACAAGAATGTGGCCGGGGAGGCCTCTGCTCTAGAGGATGAAGAAGAGCTTTTCGACGCCTTGGACTCATGAGTTTTTTGCTGACTTGTTCATATACTTTTCTTTCTGTCGACTTGCACAGAGTGTTTTACTCTTCTGTTTCTTTTTCAGTGATAACAAGGACCCGAAGAAATATGTTGCCACTGCTCCTATTGTTGATGCTCCCGTTATCGATTAACTACCCTCACAAGAGGCAGCTATGGTGATTAAGTCACCAGAAGCTGCTGCCAAAAAGGCTGGTTCTCGCGCTTCCAAATGCCTGAAGAAAGCGTCAGCGGCGAGTACTTCTCTCGATGCCCCTCGGCCAATTATCTCTACTGATGATGTAAGTGCTATATATTTTTGTTGTTTACTAGCTTTGAACTGCTCTTCTCATGCCCTGCTTTGGACAGACTTTGATGAAAAAGTTCGTTTCTTTGGGTACTGAATGTGTCGAGTTTTTGAAAGCGGCGAGGGCTTCTCATGGTAAGCTTTTTGCCATCCTGTGTATTTTATTTGCCTAACTTTGCACCTCTGTGGCTCTTTTATCGAGCTTTCTTTCCCCTTCTTGTGCTGCAGATGCTTTGTCAGCGGCTAATGCTCGCATATCGTCTCTGGAAGCTAAACTCGAAGCTTCCAGAAAAGCTTGGGATGTTGCCGCCGCTGCCAAAACCACTGCTGAGAAGTCCACTAAGTCAGCATTGGCTAAGGCGAAGAAAGCGGAGAAGGCACTTGCTGACGCTAATCAGGAGCGTATTCAGAGGGAGCAGGCCATAACTAAATGCCTTAATAAAATTTCGGCTCTTGCTGGAGGTAAATACCATGATTTTCCCTTCTTTGTTGATTTGCCCATTCTTATACTTACTGATGTATGCTTTTTTATTTTCTGTCTTTGTCCCCTCATTTCTTTAGAACATACTGGGGTGTCTTTGGCACCTTTGTAGCCGAACGATGATCCTCTAATGGCCGCGGTGAGTTTGCTGGAGTCGAATTGGATATCCATCCAGGAGATCTTTGAGCTGGCTAGTCGCGTGCTAACGCGTATTTTCGTCGGGTTGTGGCCCAAGCAAAAAGCGGATGTGCCAGCTGCTAATCTGAAGAAACTTGCAACGGCTTTTAACACCCCCAAAGATCCTATCCTTCTAATGAACAGCTGCTCGGTGAAGCGAGGTGCTGAGGGGGCCATTGCGCTTACTTATGCGCATGGCGAGGAGGTTAACTGGGAGAAGGTGAGCTCTTCCCACGGTCGACCTCTTTCGGAGCTGCGGGGTTTCTTCGAGAAGGCAAAGAAGTATGCGCCAGGCATTGTGTCGATTATTACTCCTTCGGCGGCTTCTTCAACCTCCACTATGCCAGTTTCTTTGACTCCGGCGACAAGTGGATTGATGCCTCCGCCCAACGCTGGTGCTACCTCTTTCGCGCCTACTTCTGCCACGGACCCTGATGCTGAGGTGGCATAGACTTAGTTTTCTCTTGTAGTTTGCATTTCTTTTGGTGTAGAGAACTTTATTCATATTTTGCTCGAGAACTAGTCAGAGGTCCTGTACTCTTTTTAAATACTTTTCCTTTTATGAAATGTCATGCTTGCTTGAGTTGCTGAGATGTTTTCTTTTTCTTTCTGTTGGCTTCCAGCCTACGCATGCTGGTGGGTCGCCAGGTCATGGCCGGGCATCAATTCCCGTCGATATGTTCAACTCTAGAGTTTCTTCGCCTCCTCGCTCTTCTTGTCGATGTACTGAATATTTGTTGAGGATTTCGGACCTTGAAGGTCATTTATCCTTGATGAAGCGTCGGGCACAGATTGCTTTCGACAAGGCCAGCAAATCTTGCAGCTTTATGAAACAGATATCCACACTTGAGGATAAGGTGTCGGGTCTGGTGGCCAAAATCATGCATCTTGAAGAATGCGACTCCTTTCTTATTGGCATCGTTGAGTCTATCTGCGAGATGTTGCGATGTAAAGTTCCTTGCAGCCTTTCTCTTTTTCTTTTTACTCCACTATTGTTGGCTAATACCTTTTCGTTATCTCAGGTACTTGCCTGGACTTTGTTGGTGAGACACGTCGGGTTTCTGAACGAACTGCGGCTCTCGAGAAAGCATCAGAGGGAACCGACAGTTTGTGGTCTGATCCCCGACGCCGTCGTGCCATTGTGCTTCTTCAAGATCGTGCTCAACATATTGGGGAAGCGATTGATGGTTGTCGAAGATCTTTGACGACCATGTATTCTGTCATGCTCCCTCGCAATCCTTTGCCTGGAAGCTTTCCGTAGCTACTCGACGCTTTTAGATCTAGTCAGCGAATTCATCGACTGATAGAGCTCAACTTGGTGGCAAGCGCCAATTTTGCTCTTGGGTGGATACGTAAGTGGCATCCAAGGCTCAATTATAGTTCTATGTCACTAAGTTTTCCTCCAGGGGGGCTAGGTTGTGAGTCCATATGGATGCTACCCTGCAGCCAGCCCGGAGGATCATAGCTAGGTTGCTTCGAGAGGATGCCGCATTTTTTCGCGAGCACCATTACTTAAATCCTTTAGGAGTAGATGATTCTGATCAGCCAATGTTGTGATGCTCATATTGCATATATACTTTTGTAGAACGCGAGAGTTTCTGTTTCTGAGTCCTTTAATCAAATTTTTTGTGTTATTCTCAAAGCGTTTACGTTTTCGTGTTTTAGTGCGTTTGCCGTAGTTTGTTCAAAGACACGTAAACTCGAATAGGAGGAACTTTGTCTTGTATTTATGCTTGTAATGTAAGATACATGGGTTGTCCCAAGAGATCCGGCCAATGACATGTGTTCTGGATCTAGAGGGCATTGCCCTGGAATAGCTCGTGGCTTTTACAGCCTTATTTTTCTACTCTACTTTTTGTTGTACTTGTTGCCTATGTCGCCAAGGTCTTCTCCTCTTCTCCTGTAGACTTCTCTTGTTCTGATGACTGCACCCGTGGTTTTTTCACCTCTGGCTCTGCTGGGTGCCCTTCGAGTTGTTGTGTGACTCCTGTAGTCACGCTTTTTGCCTTGTCTTTGGGTTCTCCGTAGCTTGCCATCATGCCAAAGTTTTGGGCCATCTTGTGAAATTCCTTGTCGCATAGATCTGATAGCTCGAAGCTTCCTTTTACTGTGATAATTCCACTGGGTCCTGGCATTTTTAGTACCAGGTACGTGTAGTGAGGTACTACCATGAATCGCGAAAACGCGGGTCGCCCGAGGATCGCGTGATATTGTGATGGCCAGTCCATGACTTTGAAGTCGAGCTTCTCTCTTCTGTAATTTTGTCGATTTCCGAAGCAAACGTTGAGTGCTATTCGACCTAGTGGATAGTTGGCACTCCCTGGGACGATTCCGTGGAAGGAACAATCAGTTGGCTTCAGGAACTCTAATGAAATATGCATTGCTCGTAGAGTCTTTGCGTAGATCAGATTTATTCCGCTTCCTGCATCCATAAACACTCTATCGACGTTGTATGTCCCAATTTGGGCTTTGAGTACCAGAGGCGCGTTTCCTGGCCGAGGTACTGTTATGGGGTGATCATCCCTGCTGAATTCTATGGGTTGCTCTGACCAGTGTAGATATTCCGTTGTTGCTGGAGGCGAAGTTACTGCGAGGTTAACTTGGCGAGTTATGCTTTTATCCTCTTTGTTCGACTTGGGCACTGGTTGTATCATTGCTGTGATGTGCCCTTTAAATGGCACGTATCCTCCGTCATCGTCGCGCCCCTGGTTCGGCTGGTCTTGACCTTGAGGAACTCCATTATTTCCTTGTTGACTTGCAGGCGTGTTGTTTGTGTTTCCTTCGTATCCTTGCCATTTTGCTTCGGCTTGCTTGTTTAGTGCTGCCTCCTGGAGTTTCAAGAACGTCGTGCAATCTTTCATCATGTGTCTGGATACTCGTTTCCCGTCAACGAACGCGGAGTGTATGTGACATGGTCCATTTAGCATATCTTCTGGTGATGAGTTGTACTCTCTGGGTTCTCTTGTCTGAAATTTTCTGCTTCCGTAGTCTTCTTTTCCATAGCTACGGTACCCTGAGCTTCTACGGTTGTTCCCTTGGTAGCTATTGTCTTTGTACCCTGCGGCTACTTGGTTGTGGGAGCCGTAGTTGTCATAATTGCGAGATCTTCTCCTTTGGCCTCCATATCTGTTTCCTCTATCATCTTCTGGTGATCGTGTCCGTTTGTTGCTGCACGCATCTTCTCCATCTGCGAACCTGTTTGCTATATCCATTAAATCTGATACTATTTTCGGCTTAAGTCTGCCCATCTCTTCGACTAGGTCTCCTTGCCGCAACCCGAGTGTGAATACGTGTATTGCTCTTTCGTCTAATACTTCGACTGCTGAATTTTTGATAATGCTCCACCTTTGGATATACGTTCTTAATGTCTCATTGCGTTGCTGTACGCAGGCTTTGACTTCTTCTATGGATGCTGGTCGCTGATATGTCAATTTGAAGTTGCTCGTAAATTGCTTTGTGAGCTCCTCCGAGCTTCCAATTGTTTCTTTTTCTAATTTGCTCAACCATGACCTTGCTACGCCGGTGAGGTGTAATTGTAAACTTTGCATTGCTGTTTCCCTGGTTCCTCCCAGTAATTTTACTGCTTGTAGATAATCCGAGAGCCATGACTGTGGTTCCTGAGATCCATCATATTTTTGCTGATCATGGGGTAGTTTGAAACCTTTGGATACTGGCGTGGTGCGAACCCTATGAGTAAAGCATGACGCCCCCATCTCCTTTTCGTCGTCTTCATAGTCATATGCTTTGTTGGGAGTCCTGGATCTTCGGGTTCCTCTATGCTTTGGACTTTTATGTCGCCCTGGTGATGGCGTTCTAGATCGTCCACTGCCGCTTCTGTGCCGAGGACTGTTATGACGGCGTGGTGACCTTGGTTTGTGAGTTCCTTTGTTGCGGTATGCCTCCTCCTCTTTTGCTGATAGCTTGTTGCCTACCATCTTTAATCCTTGTAGTGCTGCCCGGTGCATATGTTCCCTTGGGTCTCCTGGATTTGGTCGTGTTGTGTGCAGGTATGCTTGAGCTGCCACCAGCGCTGCTTCAGGTGTCTTTGGTATAATGTTCCCTTGCTCGTCGACTGATAAGAAAGACGAGTCGAGGTTTTTGGAGAGACTTTGCCTTTCTGTGTACTCGAGGTTTTCGTACCTTGATCCATGTCGACGATGCCTTTTGCTGTTCGTGTACGACGCGTCGCTACGTGCTCTATGATAAGCATCTCTTGCCGCGATGGCTGAGTCTCTTCTCTTCTCTATTTCAATCCTCTCTTTCGCTAGCTGCTTTGACTGCTGTCTTAGGGCGTAGTGGTACCCCAAAAGCATATTTTTACTGGCGTTATTTGGTATTGGCGTGCAGTGCTCCACGGCTGTTTTGATTGTCCTCCATTCATCGACTGATAGTCAAACTTTTTCCCTGTTTGCTAGGGAGTCTGCAGTTTCTCCTTCTGCCAGGTGGTTTGCTCCTCTGTATATGTTTGCTGGGTTGAGTACTAGATTGTTGTTTTCATCGAGCTCTTCTGAGTTATCCCCTATAATAGCGAGTACTTGATACCGATTGTCAAACTTATTATTGAAGCTTGAGAAGATTGAACTGTCATCTTCATGAAGCTCTAATCCTGTCTTCCAGGTGTCTGTTGACTTGTCTGAAGTGTCGTCATGGCAGATCATCAGGTCTTCGAGCTGTACGTTTAAGTCAAAATTTTCCATGGTTTCGTCGCCTTCTACGAATTTTCTCTCTTTTGTTTCTATTTCTGCGAAGCTGACCGGCGAGTTTACTTCGCTGGAGGAGCCTTCTGATGATTCTGACATTGTTTCTATCTTGGACTTGCTTGCCGATGGATCCGGTTTCGCCGGATCTGAAAGGCGAATCGAACCTAAAGATCTGATGCGAAAGTTTAGACTTCCGATTGTAAAGTCCATATCTTGATCCATGCTCTCGAATACTTGCGTGAAATTTGACTGGTGCGGTTGAAAATCGACGGTTCCGAAGGGTATCTGGATTTCGTCGACTTCCGGATTGCTGTTGGCTAAAAGCAAAAAAGCCGTCAAATTCATAATTCCAACGCCCAAAGTCCCCACGGTCGGCGCCAATTGACGAGGGGTTAACTCGACAAATGTCCAATATGAAGGACTTAGGATCGGGGAAGTAGGGCGTCGGATGAACTTGAAGGTAAATCAGTCAAACAAGGTGTGTATCGAAAGTAAACGTAAGAATAAACTTGGCTTGCTTTCAATCTGTCCCTTACCGTCCTCTCCTGGCCCCTATATATAGGTGGCCAGGTCTCAAGGATCGGGAGGAGTCCGATATAGATTACAACATCGACATACGATATGAACTCGTATTTTGACTAGTATTACAATTGGGCCTAGCTTAACGGGCCTCAGGGGTACTTTCACTGACGGGCTCTATTATCTACACCCTTGTCACCTCATGTCCCTGGTCATCTGTGCGGGGTGGCGTGACCGGCGGAGGCGTCGCGTGTGGCTTTCAGTGCATCTTGGCGCAGGCTGGCCGGCGACCTACGACCGGTGAGGCCCGCGCTCCTCGAGGCAGCGTGGGGGAGTGGTGCAGACGCTTCCTTCGTGGGAGACAGAGGTCGGCGGCTCGTGCTCCCCCAACGAGATCTGACTGGGCGGCGGTCGGCTCTCCCGGCAACGGCGACGGGCGACGGAAGCGGGGCTCTTTGGCGCAGCTGCTGTGAAGGTGGGCGTGTGAGGTGCCTACGGGCGGCCGCACGGGCCAGATCTAGGCCAGGGGCCTGATCTGGGCCTGGAGGGCTTTCTCCTGGTTGCATCTTCCTAGGTGTCATCATGCAAACCTAGGGGCACGCCGGGCCGGCGACACGGTGGTTTTGTTCGTCGGGTGTCTCCCCCCACTGCCATCTGGCTTTGGCCTTCTTCATGTGTGTCCCATGTTCCGTCAAGGTGGTGGATTTCGCCTAATGGTGGCAAGATCGAGGATGCCGGGGCGGCGGCCCTGGATGGTGGGGACCTTGTGGGTTGGCGGGCGAGCATGAGGTTCTGGTGCTGGCTGAGGCCATGGTCATGGGGATGACATGGCGCTTAGCGGGCTGCAATTTGTGGCTGCGGTGAGGCCGCCACCTTGGTGGTGTCCCTCGCCATGCTTGGGTGGCGGGGAGATGATGCTGAGAGGAAACTCTTGCCCAGGATCTTCTTGGGCCACGGCGATGACGTTTACGGACGCTGTTCCCTTTTTGAAGGCGTCGTTGCGGCTTCTTCCTGCCCCCATTCATTCTTTGGGTGAAAACCTGTAATATCCCAGGATTAGAGGTTATAAAATAGAGGCAACAGATGTGTGCATTGCATTCATGCATGAGAAAATCCGGGTAATTTTTGCGCATTTAAATAAAACATATCAAAGCGATTGGAGTTTCACTTGAGTTGATGGAATTGAAGTAGCTCATCAATTGAAGCGCGATAAACTTTAACATGACCTTTTCTAAAACCTTGTTTTGGGTAGAGAGAACAACATAAGTTTTAGGAGAGTAAAGTGAGGTACAACAATAGTATCACCACATCATATTATGAAGCATACTCATTACTACCAAGACTATCATGGCATTCATTGAACTTATATCAATGAACCATATGAACCATAAAGTAATTCAACACAAGTCTTATTCTTTAATCAGGAATTATTCTATATTCTTATGTCCTAATCTAGTGAGTCCAAATAAAAGAAGTGGAAAGGTTAGCTCAATGCCAGATTGATTATAAGGTTTGCCTTAACTCTAGGTCAGATAACTTAAGAACATTAGAGCCATTCCTATAAAGGCCAACTAGGAGACTTTAGACAATACTCAAATTCTAATTAGGATAAGTCATTAGATATAGGGGTAGATCATATCATAAACCCTAATTCTGGACTAGAATAGAACCATCCCTAGGAAGTATAAACAATACCTAGACTTATGGAGTTATGAAGTGGAGTATCCAATATGAATCACACAAAGGGGAGATTATATCCTTAATCTCAGAAGGTTGGTACAACCTAAAATAAAACCTTGGTAGAGGGAGTTGATGAAGGAAATAAAATGGATTTGTTATGGGAGTTGATGAAGGAAATAGTATGATCATGTCAAGTACATGATTATGCTTGGTGATGAAGATAATTAGGTTAGTTATGAAACCTAGTCTAATAAGCAGATATCATCCTAAAACCAAGTGTGGAGTAGGAGTCCAACTTAAACACATCTCACTTAGGAGATACCCATCTTGTAAAAGCTATATGAGAAACCTTGATCTGGGTACAAGTTTCCATTGAGTGAAGCATATGGTATAGGTTGAGTTGATCCTAAGCCTTGACCTAGAAACTTAGTTAGTCTATAGATCCTTTGTTGCATTGAGCACATTTCAGAGGGAACACTATTTCTTGATGAGTGTAATAGTACTCTATCTAATCCCAGAACTTCTTATTCTTTTACTTGGGAAATTATTCCCAAGTATTAGTCCAACTTATGCATCACTATGTGATCATAAGATATATCTATTATATTTTCTTAAAACCTAAATTCAAGAATTGTGTACCAACCACAATTCTTATTAGATAAAATAACCAAGTCTTCAACCAAGATACCAAATAACATATCATTAGGTGTTTTGGTCTTAATACCAAACCAACACTTTTTGTGGGGATTATGAAGCATTTATGTATTACATAAAATTATCAAACCACTAGTGATCTTGGAATGCTCCATGGGGCATGTCCAAGTCATCAGAAGCCAAAATTAAGATGAACATGGAACCTTGTATGTTCATTTGGACACCAACTCAAATATGAAGTTTAATCAAATAAAAATACCAAGATGCCTATTTTTCTCCCATCCAAGAATCCAATAATAGTTTTATAAACAATTATGGGATAAACAATTCCCAGTAGGTATTTTAAACAAGAAGATTATGGCACTCAAATTCATCTTTATTTAAACTTCCTATGCAAACCCTAATGTTGCCCAAAGTGTTTTAGGTGCTATTACCTATAAATATGTCTTTATACATCATTTGGTACTACTGAACACATAATTATATTTAGGAGAAACCTAGTTAAATTCCTGCAAAAACAGATTTAAAAATCAGTTAGAATTTCAGAAAAACCGAAAATAAGTAAAACATAAAGGAAAGAATTATAAGCAGAAAAAAATAGAGAAAGGAGAGTTACCTGTGCAGCCCAGCCGTTCGGCCCACCAACACCCGGCCCAAACCACCTGGCTGATACCGCTTCGCGCAAAGACTCCGGTCGTCTTCAACCTCAGGATCGCCGGAAGCTGCTCGCTGTCGAGCTCCGGACGGTCGACGTCGCCGAGATTCGCGCCGCCGCTCCTAACGCCTATAAAGCCGACCGCCGCCGCCGTGGATAAGCCCAGAAGCCTAGTTCTTTCTCTCTCTCACTCTCCTCTGCAAGTCACTGCAAACCCTAGCTCCGGTCGAGCTCTTCCGCCATCGCTGGAGGCCACCTCGGAGGGCGTGGAGTAGCTTAGGAGATGCGCCTCGTCAAGTTGAACCTCTGGGAGGAAGGAATCGAGAAGGGGAGCAAGGGGCAGCACAAATCGAGTCGTTCCCTGCCGCAGTTCATCGCCAGAATCCGCGAGTTCATGCTCATCTTCGTCCATTATTCCCTCCAGCGGGCACCTAGGAAGCATGCAGGTGAGATTTCGCCTGTCCTGAGCATCTTATTTCGTCATAGGAGTCGTCGTAGTTCGCTAGCGCCGTAGACCGCCGTCCGCCGCCACAGTAGTTGCTCACCGAAGCAACTCTGATGACCTTCTTATGGAGGCGCCGCCACCAAAGTGCTCCCTGTGTTCTACCGGTTCTTTTTAGCTTACTCGCTCGTCCGGGGAAGTCTCCGATCATCGCTGTCGTCGCCGTTTGCCTCACCGGCGGTGAGTCCCTGTGCGTGGTCAACAGTGTTGACCCGGTCAATGCCACGGGGCAGCTGACATGGCCCTGGCCCATCTGTCAGTAGCATTGGTTAGATACCCTTTCGGTACAAAAAGTTTTCCTTTGTTTATTGCAAATTTTAGAAATTGGTAAAACCTTTGCAAATTCATATCTTATTCATTTTAATTCAGAAAAATACAAATAATATATCAAAATGATCACAAAAACTTAATCTTTCTATTTGCATTATAATCTGTTGTGCTTATGTGAAATAATTTTGAACTAAATTTAAAAACTTCATTGAGTAGTATTTGAACTTTGAATTTAAATCCAACTAAAATAATTTAAACAAAATTTTCAAATACCAAATTAAAATTTGACAACTTCAATAAATTTTATTTCAATTAATATTCCATTATTTCAAAAATGTAAACCATATACTTTACCATTAGGATTTCAAACCTAAAATGACTTTTCCTAAAAACAAATTTAAAATTGTAAATGTGGAAAAAACCATAGAATTGAATAAGAATTATTTCCTAACTCTAATATTGCTATTTCAACAATTGTTTCATTAAGAGAAAATCGAAAACCCATTTTAAAATCTTTAATCACTTAAAATTTGGTTTCCAACCCTGAAAATCTAGGAACATAAATAACCCGGCTTTCTTAATTAGTTCTGAATAAGAATTGAAACTTAAAAGGAAATTCTAATACTAAAACTCATTAAGGTTCATGTTCTTCAAAAGTTATTCTTTTGAAGTACGTATAACCTAAACCCCTACCATTTCTTTTCGTACTAACACCAATAACTACCTCAGAGTGCTAGTCTAGCCATACTTCCTAATTCAACCATGAGTGGCTAGTTTGTTATTCTATTTCAACATGGTATACCTTAGTCAATTAACTATTTGCAACACCTTTGTTGCAACTTAAAAACTGTTACCTTCCTGACATCACCTAATTATCATTCCTTTAAGTAATAAAAATATGTCCATTAAGGCTTGTGTTCTTCAAAAGTAATTCTTTTTAAGAACATACCAAATAAGCATCACACCCATTCTTGCCTAGACACAAGTAATGACCTTTGCATGTTAAGAGTTTTAACAACTCTAGAACCAACCATAAACTGTTTACCTGAGCAAAACTGGCTCATGACTAACTATTTGAGTGTCTATGCTAGTTTAGATTGTTATCAATTATAGAAACAACTATTTTTGGTAACAATAGTCTAAACTACCTTGAATGTCTATGCTTTACCAAAACCCTTTTAACATTGAATGAAACTTAGCTTGTTCCCTTGGTATGTTCATCTATTAACTACTCTCTGGTTATGATGGAATCATGCTAACCACTAGAACACTAAACCTTAGGTGTAGTGCTTCTAATAAATAATAAACATGTTCTTCAAATGTTATTCTTTCAAGAGACATTTAAAGTAAATACAAACCATTCCATTAAGCTTCAACATAAATAAGTCTATTTGTGTGTTAAGATTGTTGTCAACCCGAAGACTAACTGTGTATTCTTATCAAATAAGAATTACTTCAGCTTTGCTTGTCAATACCCAACTACTTGTTTGCTAATAACATGATACCACTTAAAAGTGTTACTTTCAAATTCTCACTTATTGCTATACTAGTCTTTTGCAATAACTCTTGTATTAAGCTTTATTCTATTACTTTAAAAGTTTGTCAGTCAATCTAAAATCCTTAACAACCTTGTTGTGGAGTGAATCTAAAAGTGCAACTCATTATAATGAAGTCATCACAACCTTATATACTAAACCATTGGGGGTTAGGATACGTTTAGAGCGATGCATAGCATATGATTTGCAAATCATGCTGCAGTTCTTTTAACATCATCTTTACCAGATAATGTGCTATTTCAGTATTTGGATTTCTTACGTATCGAAGACCTTGACTTGCATAATCTTGCAGTCAAAAAGGCAAGTTCACTCTTGCTCATCTCTCTTGATTATGTTTATCAAATTACTTGCAAATATACCTGTGGTATTATTACTTCATCAAAAAGCAAAAGGTTCTCTTTTTATAATTAATATGACTAGTGGTTATCGACCTGAGTGGTGATAACCTAGGAAGGCTGGCAGGTGGAACCATGGTAAGATTGTTGTGGTGGAGGTTCCACTTGCACGGGAAAGTAAACCCTAGGAATAATAATCAATGCCGCAGTTATTCTTGCGCCGTAAAAACCATGTCATCCAGGAGACTTGGAATGGGATGGGAAAGTCATCTGTATCTTCTCTCATTCGCATGGCAACGGACACTTCAACTACCGTTCGCCGTATGTCTTGCGAGAATACGTGGACATGGGTGGGACCCCTTAGTTCCCACGGCACTGGTGTCTATGATGGTCCGCAAGAGGCGCCTAGGTACTTCATCGTTGAGGGTGAATATCAGGGGTTAAACCTGCTTTTCGTGAATTGGGTGGGCATACGTTGTGCGGAGAAGGCAGTGAATGGCTTGGATCAATGACTGGGCCCCACACCAAGGAAGTGTGGACGGGAAAGATCGCCCGGTTGTGCAGCAAGGCTTTGATCTCTTTTGGAAGGACACACCTCTGCAGAGTGTAAAAGGATGTGACATGTTACCCCTTGTTCTGGGAAGGAGCTGCGAACGCTGCAGGAAAGGTGCTCTCAAGGCACTAATACCCTGTGTTGGCTGTTGGGCATAGTTTTCAGAATAAAATCAACCTCCTGAAGAAATGTTTACGAAACTTGCATTGCCAAATGACTCTTGGGTCTAAGGCTGTAGTTAGTGCATCAAACACCTTATACTCTATATGAACTTGCTGGGTAACGCTCGTTACTCACCCCACTCCCTCGTAACCCTTGCTTAGATGGAAGGCAACTCAAGGAGGTAACCTCAAGACATTAAAGATGAAGATGAAGCATTCTACCAACGTCAGGATTATCAGCGGAGTCGACAGTTTTGTGAAGCTTGGTGGAAAACTAGATTAGGAGTAGAAGGGAATCCATTTCCTAATCCTAGAACCTAAGTAGTTAGAGTATTCTGTAGTTGAGTAGTAAGCCAACTGCATTAGTTGTAGTTTAGTTTAGTCTTCCTTGTTTCTTTCTCGTTTGTAGTCGCCAGGACTAAACCTCTACCTGTTGAGGAGGTTCTGAAGATCTTCTGTATGCTGAAAATTGTAATCCTATAGACATACCATGGACCTGCGATATTTCTATTGTACCACTCTGATGGATATAATACTAGTGAGACGGTGTTTCATTAGTGTTATGTCAACGACTTGCATACTACACATGCAGTGGTATGCTGGGTCACCACAAAACCCAAGATCCTCGGATCGGGAGGTGACGGCGCTCTTGCATCGTGTGCTTCTTGAAGACACCATATTGGAGCTCACAGCTTGCCGCTCTCTGACGGTTGGACGACAGAGGTGCGGTATTTTTGGATGGCGTTCTCTTTGTTTGACGATCTTCGGCAAGGCTTGCTTTTGCCCTGCCCCCACGGCGCTAGCTTGGTGCTACTTGTTGGTTTGTGAGCAGTGGTGGTCGATTCCTGGTAGTGGTCGGCTGCCGGTGGCATGCTTGCGACGAGGGAGTTTGGTCGACGGCCCGCGTGTTCGATGGCTCGCTCTTGGGTGAGCTCCGGCCCGACACTGTTGCTGTCCTTTTCTGCTCCGAGTTTGCGTAGTCACTATAATAGCCTTTTCTGCTACTCGCGCTTCCGGTTGTAGGGTCTTTGGTAGTTGGTGTGGGTGTATTGTATCAATCTTGTAAGCTCAGTTTTGGCTGGAAGTTACTCCCATCCGTTCACAAATATAAGATGTTTTAGCTTTGTGAAGCTGTTGCCTGTCAAAACCCACCGGCGAGCAGCGACGAGCAACACGAAGAGTCGGGAGGCTCCCAGAGCTGCTGGTGGGCCCTGGTCCCTCGGGCAACGGCCCGCAAAACTCCGGCACACGTCCTGGCTGATGCAAGGGCGTGCCACCTGACCTATACCTGATCAGGAAGGTGATGGATTGCTTCGATTAGTTTCCTGCATGGCAGACACGTAAACATTAAATACGAGCCTCGATCGGCTCTCAGGTTTCCCTGTGAATCGGCTCATGTAGCCGATTGTCCCATGGATCTGCATTGGATCTACGATAACATGGGGTTTTGCTTTATCAATACAAGTCAAATCGATCTACGACAGTTTAACGCTTTCACCACATAATTGGAACATCCCACACGTAATTGAGCCTGGTAGATACGAAAGATAACAGAAAACTAACCCTAGAGGAGGCCAAAAAACCAACGTAGAGTCAATTCCCGGAACAACTCCTCTCGAATTGGCAAACCATATCCTTACGTACTACTAGATCGTTCAACCCGTTTGTGAGGCCTAACCATGCGGATATCAAACTAATCCTTGGAGAACAAGGAACAACTATGACAGATTGAATCGACTGAATAAAGATCAAGCAAGATGCTGCCCTTACACCCAAAATAGGTGCAAAGGCAGCGAGATCTCTAGGGGCAGCATGACTAAGCAAACATAACCAAAAGCACCGATGCTAGCCCAAACAGATCTATGATAACAGTATTACTCGCCATCAACAAGGCTTCAGTACGAGCAACACCAAATAACACATAAGCAGATGCTGCCTAGATCGCGAGATGCGATCTAGGCAGCACGACGCTTACCTGAAAGAAACCCTCGAAACAAGGGGTGGCGATGCGCCGAGATTGTGTTTGTTGTGAACGTGATCGTCCTCCTTTCTCAATAACCCTAGGTACATATTTATAGTCCGGAGACTTTCTATCTTTGGAATAAACCTAACAACTCTATCTCTTGTTTAAACCGAAACGTAATCTATCATAATACAGATACACGGGCAATTTAGCCCAAATCCACGCGCAAGGCCGATCCAGCCACCAAACCCATCTTGATTACGGCCCATCTCCTCATTTGGCCAAAATGTGGCGATAACACATGCCCCCCTGGTTTTGGCAATAATAATTCCAAAACCACTCTGTTTTTTTCTTCATCGGGTCACGCGTTGCAGAGCAGAACCGTCATATCGCCTCCTCATCATGATGCCTCGCCTTCTCAACTTCTCCGCAGTACACGATTTGACAACTCTGGCACCACATTCTCGAAAACCGCTATGGCATTGAACCATCTTCCACTATTCCCCTTATTTAAATCTATCCGAACCATTTGCATCCTCATTCTTCTCCAATAGCCAAAAAACCCTCTTCCTCCGCCATGGCCTCCTCTTCTTCCTCCAACACATCCGGCCTTTCCTTCCAATCCTCCGACTCCGTCAACCGGGAGCCGACGCCGGAGCACCCGCCAATGGCGGCGTACGAAGCTCTCGCCCCTCAATGGTGGGACGAGAGAGACTGGGACTTCGCCGCCCAGTCAGAGGACGACGAGTCCCTGACCGACGGCGAGGAGGACCTCCAACTCCTCGTCGACGGGGAACTGGAGGCGGAGAGCGCCGACGACGACGTGTCCTGGGGCGAGGACATCGGCTCTTCCGATGAGGAGGAAGAAGCAGAGGAGGACACCTCCTCCGACGAATACCCGCCGGTGAAGCGCTTCCGCGCCGGGTCCAGCGAGGACACCGACGACGACGACGAGGACGAGGAGGCCCCCGCTGACAACTTCAGCAACAGCGGTGAGGACTACGCCGGCAGCAGCGCCGATGACAGCGAAGACGGCGGCGGCAATGGCAACGGCGACGACGACGACGCCGCCTTCTAGATTAGGAACTAGTAGTAGTAGTACTAGTAGTAGATCTCCATTTTGTAAGCAATCGGCCTCATTGTAAACAACCGTCTTTGGAATCAACAAAGCTTGCTTTTCCCAATTTGATTTTGCCGATAATCAAATAGGTCAACATTCCAAAAGCCGATAGTAACGAATCGGCTTTCACCATACCACGCTTGATATGATCAACCAAGTCAAAGCCCAAAGAGCCGATGGCAACACATCGGCTTTTCCCACAAACGTTGACAAGGTCAAACTCGGTCGCTTATTTAGACAAGTCTGAGCGGTCACTTTCCAATTTCAACGGTAACCTGCAACCATCTTCAAAAAGGCTAACTCAGATCTCCAAGTGCCTCATTGAACAAATCGGGCTCACGGCGACACGAACCCTAGATTCCCCACCGCATAGATCCATCTCCGCCGGCAAATTAGATGGCGGAATCGTCCAGCGCCAACACAGCGGTCTCCGGTCTGAAGGTAATCCTTAACTGTTCCTCGCAATCCGAGCACGGTGCTAGAATTAATAGCAAACACCTGAATTAATGCTTTATCCCATCATTGAAATTTTAGGTTTCAGACATTCTGCTGCCGCATCCTTCTCTCCCAAATTCTCTCTGCCTTGGCCCCCGTACAGAATCTAGTCCTACCCATCTGATCTCTTGCGAGGCAAACAGAATCCCCTTCGTAAGCCAAAACTTAGATTTGGATTCTTGGGCCGACTGCTTACGAGCCTGGCCTAATCCTCCCGAATATTGGGTTTCTTGGTACAGTAGGGTAGCCAAAACTTACCAATCCCAATGGGAAACCACGGGAATAGCCGATGCCTTGTCTTTGTCATTGTCTCCCCTTGAGAAACATGAAAATCTTCTAAAAACCATTGGCTATTTCTGGTCTGATGCTCTAAACTGCTTCATGTTCGGCCATGGCCCCATGACACCAACTCTGTTAGACGTGGTGATGATTACTGGTCTAGACGTCACATCACCCAGCCCCTCTGCTTTTATGCTGCCAAAAGTCCCCTTCAAGCTTTCTTCCAAAACAGATTGCACGAACTGGGGTGCTTATCTTCGAAGCCACATGAAAACTAAGGGCCCTGTCACAGAGAAAGAACACACGGCCTTCCTCAATTTCTGGCTGGAACATTTCATATTCTGTGGCCCTTCCCTTGCTCCAACCAAGAATTATCTTCCCTTGGCCTACGAACTTGCCAGAGGCACTCAACTTGGCATCGGCAAACTGTTCCTTGGAGAAGTCTATCGATATCTCCAGTTGATGTCTGTCAAACTATCCTCCCACATAGCAGTCAAAACAGGAGGTCCTTGGTGGTTTATTCAACTATGGGCTCAGCTGTACTTTCAAAACCATATCCCAAACTTCCCCCTTTTGGCAAGTTGCACCTTTCCAGATGCCAAAGGGAAGCAGATCCGATGCACCAGCTACGGCCAAGCTCTGTATAGCCTGCCAGGTAGTAAACTGATTCCTCATGAAGCATCCAAGTGGTTCAGCATTTTCTTCCAAGGCCTGGACAATCTTATCTTTTTTCCTTACACGGAGGAATCGGAAAATTTTGAAAATCCAATCTCCTTCAGGCTGGACAACTTTGCCGATGACACTAGCACTCGGCAGCTATTCTCCACCGTGATCCGTCCCTGCTTCCTCCCAGTTGGCATGAGCACATCCAACAGAATAATCAAGCCTGGATACGAGTTCTACCAGCCGGTCGTAGCAGCTCGGCAATTTGGCCTTGGGCAAGTACCTCCTCATTTCTTCCTCCACCACCTCACAGAGAGCAGAGCTGACCTGCCCGATTCTCTCACCGGTCAGAGGTGTTATTCTTTCTTCGATGCTATGACCATCCCAATTCCTAACAACCTCACTTTCGCTTCATCAACCGATGGTTTCGAGAACTGGTGGTCGATGTGGAAGACTCATGCCTTCAGGAGAGCTCTGGGACCATTGCTGGAACAGCTCGATGCTGAATATGACATCCCCGTAGAACAGGTACTGCTACTTGTAAATTTTCTTGATGCAGCTCACGACGATTCTTTTAATACCCTGCTCTTTCTCCTTGCAGCAACAAGATGGTCCAGAACCTACTAACGAGGATGGCTCCCCCTTCGAATTCCTCCCACCAGCTCCTGTGGTCCTTTTCTGCAAAAACTCGCCACCTTTGAAACAGGTCGTGATGCAGAACCAGCCGATATCACCAAAATCGGCTTCCAAGAGCCAAGCAACTTCCGGGTCAGCTGCCTCCCGAGTTCCAACTAAAACAAGAACGGCGGTGAGGAAGATAGTGGCCAAGAAAACTTTGAGGCGCCGGAGCCCTTCTCCAGAGAGCTCGCACGTACGCTGATTCATGCCTTGGTTGATCTCATTTATCTTTGTAAACATGCTCGTGCTTACCAACTCTCCCTTTCTTACAGGTCTCCATCGAAGACACCTCCAGCGAGGAAACACAATCCAATCGAGGAGATTCGAGCTCAGCAGACTCTGAGAGAACCACCACACCGAGCCAGCCAGATGTGCCACCATCGGCTTCCAGGAAAAGGCCTGCTCCTGAACCTGTTGCCCCCCCGAGCAGCAGTCGAGGCGGGGCAAGCTGTGAGCCCCAAGAGGGCTCGCAAGGGACTGCCAACTTCTTCTTCGAGCCAGGAGGCTTCGAAAGTAATTATCCTCCATACTCTTACCACTCCTTTTTTATGCCGATTCATTGCTATTCACATCGGCTAAGCACCTTTCATGCAGACGAAGGACACTCCTAGTGGGAAAGTCGGGGAAGTGCCGATGCCTTCCGCAAGCCTGGATCTAGTAATCCCTGAAGGTGTAGATGAAACGGTTGCCAATCTGGCCAAGCCCTCAGCAACAACACACGAGTCGATTGTCTCGCCGCCGGCTTTCCCCCTGATCTCAGGAGAGGTATATTCGCTTCTTTCGACTCATCCTTCCCTGTTTGACGCATACTGACGCCACTTCTGCCTGCCAGGGTTGTGATATCTCAGGCTTGCTGACGTTCGACCCTGAATCCATCGAACCAGCTCCCTCTGCCGCCAACGATGAACCACGAGCAAGCGCTGTTCTACCTCAATTCCAGCGTCTCAAAGCCTTGCTGTCCTCCCCGATCGAGAGGTTGGTCGAGGGTTCTGAAGAGGTGAAGAGTGTTCTTGACGAAATCAAGGACCAACTCCCGGTAGCATTGCAGGTGAAGCTTTGGCCAGTTGTGACTCTGTCTTTCTACGGGTCAAGGGTGAAGTTGGCTCGTGAGAGGATCAATCTACGCCACGCCCAACTCCCACTGAAGGCCGATATTGCAGCCAAATGTCAGCGGCTCAATGAGAAAAAGGCGTCTCTGGATGCCAAAACTGACACCTCTGTCAGCACCGCCGAGCTTGCATCCTTAAAAAAGGAATTGGAAGATCTCGAAGAGAAGGTCCGGGCGACTAAAAAGCTCATTCATGACAAGGAAGCATTCATCGCCCGCTCCCAAGACGAAGCAGAAGGCCTCAGAGCTCAACTGAAGACTGATCTGGCAGAAATACGTGCCCTGAGCAAGCAGCTAGTGACGGGTAAGGACGATGATGACGAAGCCGAGATCGCCGAGGTGGATCGTGTCCGTGCTGACGCCCTCCGTGCCTTCGAGGCATTCCTTCAGTAGCTTATTCATGCAACCTGATACCTGCTCGTAACAGTCTGAACCTCGAGAGTCGATGGCTGTGCATAGTTTTTTTTTTATTTGGCCGATTTCATGTATCGGCCCCCATATTTCACTGTTCATCATTCCACATGCTTGGGAAATATTAATCTGGATATTTTTTTTTACTGGCCGATTTCATGTATCGGCCCCCATATTTCACTGACCATCATCCCACATGCTTGGGAAATATTTCTTGAGATGCTGACCGTTGACAGCCACTGGGAATTTCACACCATCCAGCTCCTCAAGCATGTACGCGTTGCCCCTTAAAACTTGGTCGACCCTGTATGGCCCGTGCCAATTTGGAGACCATTTACCGTATGCTGCATCCTTAGTTCCCAATGGCAATACAGCTTCCCATACCAGATCACCAACGTGGAACTCCTTTGGTCTCACCTTCTTATTATATGCACGAGCTACCTTGGCTTTGTTCTCTTTAATTTTCTCAAGCGACCACAGCCTAAGTTCAGTTAAATCCTCAACACTGTCACTCATCAGGGCTGCATATTCTTCAGTTGTTAGATCGTTCTGAAAAGTGACACGTCTCGATCCAGCCGTAATCTCCCATGGCAATACGGCTTCTTGTCCATAGACTAGATGGTATGGCGAGGTTTTTATCGCTCCATGACATGACATGCGATAAGCCCACAAAGCTTCTGACAAAACCTCGTGCCAACGCCTAGGGTGCTCGTCGATTTTTCTCTTGATCAGCTTGATAAGGCTCTGATTGGACGCTTCAGCTTGCCCATTTGCTTGAGCATAATATGGAGATGATCGGATCAGCTTAATTCCCGTGTCCTCGCAGAACTCTCTAAACTCGTGAGAAATGAAGACCGAACCTCCATCGGTCGTGATAGTTTGGGGAATCCCGAATCTATGAATGACATGTTCTTTCACGAAATTGATAACATCCTTCGAGTTTACTGACTTCATAGGGACGGCTTCCACCCATTTAGTGAAATAATCCGTAATGGCCAAAATCCACATGTGGCCTTTGCTTGATGGAGGATTGATCTTGCCAATCATATCCATGCCCCAACCTCGGAATGGCCAAGGCTTGATGATGGGGTTCATCGCTGATGCAGGTACCATCTGAATCTTCCCGAATTTCTGACATGCTTGACACCCTTTATAGTACTTAAAACAGTCCTCAAGCATGGTGGGCCAATAAAACCCTGATCGCCTGATCAACCATTTCATCTTGTGAGCCGATTGGTGAGTTCCACAGGCGCCTTCATGTACCTCGTGTAGAAGCCGATTCGCCTCGGTTGGCCCTAGACATTTGAGCAATAGCCCTTCCAGAGTCCTGTAGAACATGTCATCCCCAATAAGCACATACTTCATGGCCTTGTACCTTATCCGTTTAGGTGCCCCCCGAGCCGAATCTTTCAAGTAATTGAAGATATCGGCTCTCCAGTCGTTCGCCTCCAGGAACTGTACCTGAACATCAGTTCCATCTGCTATGTCCTTGTAGCCTGAAGCCATCTGTGCAAGATCATTCGCCTCGGTATTCTGCGACCGCGGGATCCAGTTAAAGTTTAGATACCTGAACTGTGCCATCAGCTCACGGCATTGCAACCATAATGGGAAGAGTGACTCGCTCTCACACTTGTATTCGTCCGTGAGTTGGGAAATCACCAATTTGGAGTCTCCAAAAAGTTCCACTGCTTCTGCTCCGGCTTCAATGAGCAACTCCATTCCCTTGCGTATTGCCTCATACTCAGCGACATTGTTGGTGCAAGGGGTAGATAGCCTGATGGAGAAGGAATATGTTGCCCCCCGGGGCGACACGAGTAGAATGCCGATGCCGCAACCATCATCACAAGCCGATCCATCGAAAAACATAGCCCATGCACGTACTGACAGTGCTGCTATATCAGTGTTGATTCGTTCAGCAATAAGATCGGCCAACGCCTGTCCCTTAACCGCTTTGGCGGGTTGATACCGGATATCAAATTCCGATAATGCAAACATCCATTTGCCGAGTCGGCCTTTCAGCACAGGAGCCGACAGCATATGTTTTATGACATCTGATTTGCATATGATGATAATCTCTGCTGACAGCAAGATGTGTCGCAGCTTGGTGCAGGTGAAAAATAGGCAGAGGCATAACTTCTCGATCTCAGGATACCTCGTCTCTGCATCCAGCATCCTTCTGCTGATGTAAAACACAACTCGCTCCAGACCATCATAAACTTGCACCACCACCGAGGCGATAGACGTGTCAGCCACCGACAAGTAAATGTAGAACGGCCTATCCTGCTGCGGTGGAACCAACACTGGCGGCTTCGTTAGATATTCTTTGATCTCGTCGAAGGCTCGTTGTTGTTCTGTCCCCCAGCGGAACTCCTCATCAGATTTAATTTTCACCAGTCCCATGAACGGCTCTATTCTTCCTGACAGATTGGAGATGAACCTTCTGACGAAGTTGATTTTGCCGATGAGACACTGCAGTTCTTTCTTCGTGGTAGGTGGCTTCATTGTTCGCACTGCCTCCTGACTTTTCAGGCCGATCGCGATTCCGCGTTCATGGACCAAGAAACCCAAGAACTGACCGGCCGTCACACCGAAGGCACACTTCTTTGGATTCATCCGTAGTCCGAATTTTCTGGTTCGGTCCAGGACGCGTCGCAGATCGTCCAAGTGTCCTTGTACTGAAGCAGACTTGACTACCACGTCATCGATATAAATCTCCACCAGCTTGCCGATCAGATCATGGAAAATGTAATTCATGGCTCTTTGGTATGTGGCGCCGGCATTCTTCAGTCCAAATGTCATGACTACATATTCAAACAACCCCACCGAACCTGGGACTCTGAATGCAGTCTTGTGTATATCTTCTGGAGCCATAAAAATTTGATTGTAACCGGCATTGCCATCCATAAAGCTCAAGACCTTATGACCAGCAGCTGCGTTGATCAATGTCTCTGCTACCGGCATCGGATACTCATCCTTTGGAGTGGCTCTATTGAGATCCCGAAAATCTATGGCAACACGCCATCGGCCATCCTTTTTCTCTACAGGTACGATACTAGAAATCCACTCAGCATACCTGCATGGCCTGATGAACCCAGCTTTCAACATTTTCTCGATCTCTTTCTTGACTTCCTCTAAAATTTCGGCCTTCATCTGTCGTGCTCGCTGCTGGAATGGCCGAAACCCTTTTTTAAGCGGGAGCCGATGCTCAATGATGCTCCTGTCTAACCCGGGCATCTCCGTATAGTCCCAGGCAAAGCAATCTGGATATTCTTTCAACAAAGCTATCATCGGACCCCGCAGATTCGGATCTAACTTTTTGCTGATAAATGTCGGTCGTGGCTTATCCCCAGGACCGATGTCAATCTCCTCTAGCTCATCAGCGGATGTAAACCCATACCCCAGCTTTCCGTCACCTGCTAAATCGATGCTGAACACAGGCCAAAAGTTTGGTGAGGATAACAAAGATAATTTGGGCCGATTGCCGGAATCGGCCCCCTTTTTGATTGCATTACTCAAGGAAGGTTTACAACTTATTTGTGCTCTACAATGGTAGGGAATCTCCCTACTACGACTACATGACATGCTTGTCGTAAGATCACTGCTTTTTATTTTTTGTGGCCGATCGCAGGGATCGGCCTTACCACGCACAATCGTGGGCTTTGCTACTCTGTCAGGCCAGTGGATAAGACCAGCCTCACCCCGTTTTTTGTAGCTTCAATGCGCTCACAGCCGTCTAGACTGACTCCAGAGATCGGCTCTTGGTCTTCTGCGTCCCAAATGTTCATGCCAGCTATTGAGATCTCGATCGAATCATCTGCATGAATGACCTCCACTTCATCTCCATCCCACTGTATCAGGCATTGGTGCATCGTGGATGGAATGCAGCAGTTAGCGTGAATCCAATCCCTTCCCAGCAAGACAGCGTAGGTGCTTTTGCTGTCAACAATGAAGAACGACGTAGGGATGGTTTTTCTACCCACGGTCAGATCCACGTTCAGAACGCCTTGCGTTTCTGAAGCTTGGCCGTTGAAGTCGCTTAGCGTGACGTTGGTTTTGATCAGATCTGCAGTGGAGCGTCCCAAACGCCGCAGCATGGAGTATGGCATTATATTGACTGCCGCTCCGGTGTCAACCAACATCTTGCGGACAGGCTGCCCATTGATATAACCTCTCAGGTACAGGGCTTTCAGATGTTTGTAGCCCTTCTCCCGTGGCTTTTCAAAGATAACCGGCCGTGGGCCGCAGTCAAACTGTGCCACTGGTAGTTCTTCGGTTCTTGGAGCGCAAAACTCTGACGGAAGTATGAACACCATGTTTGTGCCAGCCGATGTCTTCGCATCGGCTTTTACTGGTTTGGGGCGCCACTCTTTCTTTTTTGGACGGGCCTCCGTCTCCAAGGTTTGCTGAATTTTCACGGCCAGATCAGGCCGGGCTTTCCTTAAAGTGTGGAGGTACTGCGCTTCGGCTTCCTCCAAGCTACGTAGCCGCTGAACTCTACGCTTTTGGGTGTGTCTGAGTCCATCGGGACACCACCTTGGCCGGTGATATCTATCTTCTTCTTCATCCTCTGACTCCTCGAGATCTTTTGCTCGAGATGACTCCTCTTGTCTGTTCTGAGGCCGGAGAGGCCCTAGACGCTTGAACACTGAAACTGGACCTGTGTCATCCTTCTGCTGTCCACATTCCGGGCAGTTGTCGACTGTAGGCAATCGGCTCATTCCCGCATCCCAACAGTACTTGAAGAAAGGACAATCCCAATGTTTATCCACGCCTTCCTTTTCCTTTGACCTTCCCCTAGCGCGGTGCTCATATCCTTCATCATCTCTATCATGCCGACGGTATCTCCCATCGTATGCGTCGGTCCGACGATCTCTTTCATCATCTCTGTCGTACTGCCGACGTCGGTCATACTGACGCTCATACTTGTTAAGGAGATGCGTGGAGTGTGGCTTCTGATATCGCACGCTTCTCACTTGTTCCTCGGTTATATACCGCCTATCATCATAACGGGGCCGGTCGCGTGGACCGGCCTCTTCCTTTTCTTTGCCCCGGGAGTGGCCGCTTTCCTCCTTATACTTGCCATGGTGGTACACAGGCCCTGCCATGTTAATATCGAACGAGAAATCTAGCTGACGCCTCGTGGAGTGGCTGTGCTCTACCATGTTGATGCCAGGAAACGGGTTTGTGTCCACTTTCATGGCGAACTGCCCAAGGATCAGACGGCCCTGTTCTATCGCCGTTTGGATCTGCCGACGTAGCTCTTTGCAATCATTGGTGGTGTGGGTGAACGAGTGATGCCACTTGCAGTATGATCTCCCGTTCATCTCTTGCGCCGTAGGGATTTTATGGCCTTCGGGTAACTTCAGCTGCTTTTCCTTCAGCAGTAAATCGAATATCTGCTCAGCTTTGCTTACATCGAAGTCGAACCCTTTTGCAGGCCCTTGCTGTTTCACCCATTTGCAGGACACAGGATCTGCTCCCCGAGCCCATTCAGCCACGGCTATCTCCTGGTCTTCTACAAGATCCTCTTCTTCTGTATCGACCAGGCCTATCGGACGTTTGAACTTGTCTTGGTACAACTCAGGGTGGCGCTGCTCATACATTGTCAGTTTCTGGACCATGTGCGCCAGTGAATTGTATTCTACTTGGAAAGCCAGATCCTTGATCGGTGCTGAGAGACCCAACACGGCCAGCTCGACTGCTTCTTTCTCAGTTAAACGAGCCGAATAACATCGGTTCTTGACAGTCCTGAAACGCTGAATATACTCGGCTACCGTTTCTCCCCGCTTCTGCCGCACCTGCGCCAGATCGGCAATGCCAGCCTCGGTAGCTTCTGAATGATACTGAATATGGAACTGTTCTTCCAGCTGCTTCCAGGTCCGGATCGAATCTGGTGGCAACGAGGTGTACCACCCAAAAGCTGGTCCTGTCAGAGATTGCGCAAAGAACCTTACGCGTAACTGATCCGATGCTGAAATCATGCCTAACTGTGCCAAATATCGGCTCACGTGCTCGATCGAGCTAGACCCTTCTGAACCATTAAATTTTGAGAACTCAGGGAGCCGATACTTGGGTGGAAGCGGAATCAGATCATACTCGTTGGGGTACGGCTTGGAATAGCCGATTGTTCTCCTCTTCGGCACGAAGCCGAACTGGTCTCTCAAGATGGTACTGATTTGCTCCACCGTTTGAGCTGCAGGGGCTAAATTCTCATGACTCGTTCCGGTGGCATACTTAGCTAGCCACGCCTGTTTATCAGCGTCCATCCCGGACATCCCTGCTCCCGAAATCCCTACTCCAGAAACACCTGCCCCAGAAATCCCTGCGGTTGCAATCTGGTTCGTGCGCGTCAGGCTGTTGCAGTCCGGCACGTATGTGCACACATATCCATGTGGGATTTCTTTAGGTGGTTCAAACAGGAATTGGTAATCGCCAGGATCACCTCCAATCTTGTAGACGACGTACGCCGGTGACCCCGGTGGCTCCGGAGCTGCAAGCGTGAATGGTAGCTGTGGCCTGGTCTGGAGCGGTCTTTCTCCCTGGTGAGTCCCTAGGGTAGGCCCCGACGGAGAGTACTGATGTTTCATGATCTCCTGAACCACGCGAACCGCGACGCGCTCGAAAGCGTTCACCAGGCTCTCAGAATGGCGGTGAAGAGAATGAGCCACCATGTAATTGACTTCCTGTCGCAGAGCTCTGGTGCGATCCTCTGAAGGAACAGACAGATCCACCTCATCGAGAGCGCCTTCGGGTGAGAACCCTTTCCACCTGATGCCATGCTTACGGGTCCTCTCAAAAGAGCCGATGAGATCGGCTTCGAAGAGAGCTTTGATATCATCATACCTCTTCTTGTGCTCATCAGGCAGATCGTCGTACGTGATTGGTCTGTCCCCCATCGCAGCGTCAGATGTTGATGCAGATGTTGTTGAGTTCCCACCGGGCGTGCCAGAATGTGTTGCCTGTCAAAACCCACCGGCGAGCAGCGACGAGCAACACGAAGAGCCGGGAGGCTCCCAGAGCTGGTGGGCCCTGGTCCCTCGGGCAACGGCCCGCAAAACTCCGGCACACGTCCTGGCTGATGCAAGGGCGTGCCACCTGACCTATACCTGATCAGGAAGGTGATGGATTGCTTCGATTAGTTTCCTGCATGGCAGACACGTAAACATTAAATACGAGCCTCGATCGGCTCTCAGGTTTCCCTGTGAATCGGCTCATGTAGCCGATTGTCCCATGGATCTGCATTGGATCTACGATAACATGGGGTTTTGCTTTATCAATACAAGTCAAATCGATCTACGACAGTTTAACGCTTTCACCACATAATTGGAACATCCCACACGTAATTGAGCCTGGTAGATACGAAAGATAACAGAAAACTAACCCTAGAGGAGGCCAAAAAACCAACGTAGAGTCAATTCCCGGAACAACTCCTCTCGAATTGGCAAACCATATCCTTACGTACTACTGGATCGTTCAACCCGTTTGTGAGGCCTAACCATGCGGATATCAAACTAATCCTTGGAGAACAAGGAACAACTATGACAGATTGAATCGACTGAATAAAGATCAAGCAAGATGCTGCCCTTACACCCAAAATAGGTGCAAAGGCAGCGAGATCTCTAGGGGCAGCATGACTAAGCAAACATAACCAAAAGCACCGATGCTAGCCCAAACAGATCTATGATAACAGTATTACTCGCCATCAACAAGGCTTCAGTACGAGCAACACCAAATAACACATAAGCAGATGCTGCCTAGATCGCGAGATGCGATCTAGGCAGCACGACGCTTACCTGAAAGAAACCCTCGAAACAAGGGGTGGCGATGCGCCGAGATTGTGTTTGTTGTGAACGTGATCGTCCTCCTTTCTCAATAACCCTAGGTACATATTTATAGTCCGGAGACTTTCTATCTTTGGAATAAACCTAACAACTCTATCTCTTGTTTAAACCGAAACGTAATCTATCATAATACAGATACACGGGCAATTAGCCCAAATCCACGCGCAAGGCCGATCCAGCCACCAAGCCCATCTTGATTACGGCCCATCTCCTCATTTGGCCAAAATGTGGCGATAACAGAAGCAAATGTATCTAGACAAGTTTTAGTGTGTAGGTTCATTTAAATATACACACTAAAACTTGTCTAGATATATTTGTTTCATAAACCTAAAATATCTTATATTTATAAACGGAAGGAGTAGGAATCAGTTACCTAATAACGTGGAGTTTCCAATTGCTTCCGATAACTACTACTCATTATTGATTTCTAGGAAACTAATTTGGTTGACAAGGAAATAAATAATTTAGCGAAATAAATCTGCATGATATGTGATTTGATTCTTTACGGAACAAATCGTGCTTCCAAGGCTACTTAAATCTGGGATGGAATCAAAATTGGTGTTTCCAATGGTACTAAAATCTGCTTCCCATGGAATAAAAATTTGCATTGATCTTAATTATAGTTGTAGTGGTTAATTTCACACATTATCAAAATTATGCTTCATCCGACCAGATAACTAGCTTCTTCGTTGTTGAAATTTGCTTCAATTTAACATAAGTTGTATCATATATAATGGCGCATTTCTTTCAAAACAATGACACTATTGTCCATAAACCAGCACCTATAGAATGGCTTCCAACGAAGCAGAAATTTGCTCCCACACAAGAGCTGTTACATGTGCTTCGAACAAATACGGGATGAGCTTTCATGGAAATAAAATTTTGCTACAGCTAAATGCTGAATATGCGTCCCTAAAAATATGTTTCAAATGGTAATCGATCAGTTATCTTTAATTGCTTCAACTACGTGCTTCCTACATACGAATCAAAGCTTCCGATCCAACAACATATAATCCCATGTGTGGGCAAAGACCCATCCCGTTGATTTTTCCAGCCAGACGTTCATCTTCTTCAACTCCATCCGCACGGCCACATCGTTGGCGAACAAGACTGCCGCCCTCCGGCGCCTGCTAGTCATCGTTGTCTTGTAGACTTGGAGTCAACCAACACTACCACTGATCTTCACAGTGCTGCAATGCCGCCATGCTCATGCCCAAGCTTTGAAGCAAAGCTGATTGCCGCCGTCGCCGATGGAGCATGGAGTGGCCGGCTCATGGGAGCAGCAAAGTGGGCCTCTTGTCAAAATCAGCAATCTTGTAGAGTGGATCTCAATGCTACGGACTCCAGTTACCTTGATGCAAATAAGGACCTGTTCGGAACCGGTTTGCTCTGCTCCGCTCCGCGAAGGATGCGGAGCTCGTTTTTAGTGGCTCCGCTATTTTAGCCTATAGCTCCTGCCGTTCCGGTGGAGCAGTTTGGAGCCGGAGAGGATCCAAACGGGTTCTAAATATAAAGTTAAAACTATGAAACTGCTTGAGAACATCAAAATCAAATACCGGCGGTGGAGGCAATGACATGCTGCTACTCCGGATCAAAGAATTGGCGGCCCGACAGAGCCGCCACCGACACCTGGTTTCGACGATCGACGATAAGTTCTACCCCGGGGTTGTCTCCCTGCGGCAGAGGGACCTGCATGCTGGTGCACAAGATGGCGAGATGGAAGTGCAGGGCTGGATCATATCATGCGGCGCTGGAGGTGGCGACCGAAGCAGAGCGAGGCGATGTGGGGAGGTCCGAAGGGAGTCTGTGCCGTGGTTTCTCGCTAAATTAGAGGAGGCGTTCACGTTTCAAGGGGTGACGAGACAGAGTTAATGTCCATAATTTTGGAAAAAAGATGCAAATCAAATGGTTCAATTGAGACGAGATTGACGGCATCGGGGAGGTCCGATGTTTTGTTTCCAATCGGACCCCGGTAGATAGTGTTTACCTAAAGATGATTCCTTCAACTGGGGTTCATTCATCGTGGGCGATGGAATAAACACTCCTTTCTGGAGGATACTTGGCTCGGTACTACACCGTTATTAGCTCAATGCCCATCACTCTATAATATCACTCGACTTATCGCTGATGTTTTATCTCATGCCCCTTTAAATATAGGGTTTGCAAGGACTTTGACAGGGAACAAACTAGCCAATGTGGCTAGGCTTCGTCCAAAAATTAATGGGAGTTACTTTAACGAATGAACCAGATAGTTTTAGCTAGAACTTAACTCCAATACAGATTTTTTGGTCAAATCCATATATGCCGATTACATGAATGAGCATATTGGAGTCCTTTAAAAAGAATTGTGGAAAATAAAAGTGCCACTTAAATTAGGATTTTCTCATAATTTTTGTATAAAAAAAATGCTACTCACCAAAGACAATCTTGCTAGGAAATGGACTAGATGTGAAAAGTGTCTTTTGTGTCTCACAGGAGACAATTGATCATGTCTTCATATCTTGTTTGTTTTTACGTTTGGTTTGGAGAGTAGTTCGTTTGACTTTTAATATTCCACCTCCAGCTAATGTAGCCAATTTTGTTTGAAAACTGGCTAAACGGGGTCGATAGAAGATTTAAGCAATAATTCATGTAGGAGTTTATTCTTAGGTTTGGGTAATTTAGAATTGGCGAAATGATGTTATCTTTGACAGGGACGAAAAACAATCTTATTTGCGGGTAATTCCACAAGTCTTCTTTCTAGATTCACATGTAGAGTCTTATCTCCTGCCTGTAGAGCAGCGGGGACTTATGGAGTATGGGTGCAACATGCGGTTGTTCGCGCTATTCCCTAGGGTGGTTGGCCTTATACTAAACGTTTACAAAATGCATAGAAGGGTTTTGTATTCTTTGTTTAGTTTGCCGATTCATGTAGCCATATTAAGTGATTTGTGAGATATTAACTTGGATATTATAAACTGCAATAAAAAATTGAGCATCACTTCGATGGAGTCCAGGTTATGCTCCCATTTCTAAAAAATTATTTTAAGAAAGAGGGAGTATATGATGAACATATCAGTGTTTTTGCCTTTTTCTAGTCTTAGATTAAAATGCATTAGCTAGAAATTTCCTTCACCTATTGCGGTTCTTTTCCAAAGGCCGTGTCGTTTTTAAGGTTGATTTGAATTGTTCTAAGTCCATATCCTGTGATGTAACCATGACATCCCCCTCTCCGTTTAGAAATGAGCCCAAACAGTCTATGTGTGAATGTGTGATGATGCGTGCAAGAGATCGGATTTAGTCTCAACCTGCTAGTTTAAGTATTCTCTCCGTTTATAAATATAAGATGTTTTAGCTTTGTGACGTAAATGTATCTAAATACTCTCTCTGTTTTAAAATATAAGATGTTTTAGCTTTGTGAAGCAAATATATTTAGACATCGTTTAGTGTGTAGGTTCACTCAAATATACACACTAAAAGGTGTCTAGATACATTTACTTCACAAACCTAAAATATCTTATATTTTGAAACGGAGAGAGTATTTTTAGTGTGTAAATTCACTCAAATATACACATTAAAATTTCTCTAGATATATTTGCTTTACAAACCTAAAACATCTTATATTTATAAACAGAGAGAGTATATATTAGTGCTGATATTTATAAATTAATATTTTTGTTGGTTTGCTCTTCATAGGACGAAACACAAGCCGGTTGCGTGTGACCAGCCAAATACTTATTCATCCGACTAACCAAATTATATCAATAGTGTGCTTTCACATCATCTCGTAAAACAGCTTTTGTAAAAATCCATCGGTTACCCTACCATTATGTACTCTCTCTGTTTAAAAAATATTAAAGATTTATCTAAATTTAAATATATCTATACTAAATCGTGTCTAATATATTTAACGTTTGATAAATCTACGACATCTAAATACAGCGCGATCCGCCGATTTGGCATTTTTCACATTAAGATCACATGCCCTCTTCAGACGCTGTCAGTGATCGTGGGCTACACGTGATAGGCCATATCTCAATTCTCAAAACCAACTAACACGACGTCAGCAAGGGGAAAAAACAACAGTATCCTCACACAGTCACACTACTACTTTAGAGAATCGTCGACAAGGTGCGGCGAACCAAAGAGCGAAGACTTTGGGGAGAAAGAGCCAGAGAGATGAAGAGCCGACCAGAAGCTGCTGCCGCCGTCCGCGGGCTTCGCTTCTCCGGCGCCGGCCGCCGAGGCGCGCTTCTCCTCGCGCTGCTCTTCGTCGCCGCGGCCGCCGTCCTCCCAGTCGCTGAGCCCTCATGCCCGAGAGGTCTGTCCTCTGCTATTCTCCCCTTCCCCTTTCCATTTACTTAAATACCTCGCGTTACTTGCCGAGATCAGCATTGGCTGTCAAGATATCAGTGAGATCTGTGCCGGCTCCACTTAAATATAACACCAGATCTAAGTGTTTCATTCGCATGTGGAGTAAACAGCTCAGCTCTAGCAAGTGCTATCTAACTGTATCCGCTGTATATACAGCCAAACAAATCTCAGTGTTAGTAAGCGCTAACTTACCTCCAGCCAGACTAAACTCTGTTCAAGCAAGCAAGTGCCAACTTTTTTTTTCGATAAAGGGCATTTATTACTTATAGTAAGCAAATACACCCGGCCTCTGCATAACAAGATGCACACAGCCGTCCAATAGTTCATGGTTCAAAAAGAAGGCAAAATACATATCGTTGCGAGCAATTGTAAATCGCCTAAGTAGCTGTAGGAGGACCAATCCTAAGATTATGCGGCCACCCATGTGGGAAAAAAATATCCCTCGCCGTAGCCTCCAGTCGTGTACAGACCTCCGTAAACAGGTCTCTGTTCTCCAGCCGCTGAAGAGGTGACCACAAACGGAGCGTAGCGGTACATCTGTAAATAACCTGCAAAGGAGAACAATTTTTGTTATCAAAAGCTTTGTCATTTCTGCATAGCCAAAGCGACCAGATAACGGCTATCGCTCCCACCCTAATTAGCGTTCTAAACCTGAGATCGATACCATGAAGCCAATTTCCAAAAACATTGGCACCATTAGTCGGAGGGTACAGGCTGGAAGCAGCTTGGATGATTGACCATATAGATCTGGCAAAGCGGCATTGGAAGAAAAGGTGTTTGATAGTCTCGTCTTGCTGACAGAACACACACATTTTACTTCCATGCCAATTACGCCTAGCAAGGTTGTCTTTGGTTAGGATCACTCCCCGACGTAAATACCATGCAATTTTTTTGTTTTTTAGCGGTATCTTCATCTTCCAAATCTTCTTGTTATTATCAACTGGTATATCAGATTGCATAATTGCTGTGTAAAGAGAGTCTACCGAGAAGGTCCCGTTTGTGTGGAGATTCCAACGAAATTCATCTGGACCTGGGGATAGCTGAATGGTCTCCAAACGTTGTTGTAAGGCAGTCCAATCAGCTAACCGGTTACCCAATAGGTGTCTTCTAAACGATACAGCCGGCGGTGAGGTTGCCATTACCTTAGCAATGGTATCACTTTTAAACCGGACTATACTATACAAAGCAGGATACTGATCTCGTAACGGGACATTATCCAACCAGGTGTCCTCCCAAAACCGTATCTGCGATCCGTCGTTAATAGAGAAAGTACCATAAGGGAAGAAAAATTTCTTCGATGCCATAAGGCCAGCCCAAAAATGCGAGTCCCCAGGTTTCCATAAGACTTGGGACAGCGGTTTCGAACCAATATACTTTCTCTTAAGGAGGGTCTGCCAAACACCATCTTCGGTAAGCAGCTTGAAGAGCCATTTACCTAGTAAGGCGGAATTTTTGACTTGAAGGTCATGAATTCCAAGCCCACCTTGGTCTTTTGGTTTACAGACCACACTCCATTTTACCAGTCGATACTTCTTTTTCTCACTATCCCCTTGCCAAAAGAATCTAGATCGATAATAATCGAGTTTATGTAAGACTCCTTTGGGCAGAAGAAAGAAGGAGATCATATACAGTACCATATTAGATAGTACTGAGTTAATGAGGACCAATCTTCCGCCCAGGGATAGTAATTTACCTTTCCAACTACTTAGGCGTTTTTGGAGTCTCTCCTCAACAGCTTTCCATTCGGCAATAGTTAATCTCCGAAAATGAATCGGAATGCCTAAATACCGAATAGGGAATTGCCCTTGGCCACAACCGAACAGCTCTGCATAAATGCTAGCTTCGGCTTGAGCCTCTCCAAAACAAAACAATTCACTCTTATGGAAGTTTATCTTTAGACCAGAGAGCTGTTCAAAAGCCGCCAAAATTAATTTGAGGTTTCGAGCTTTCTCTAGGTCATGTTCCATAAAAAGAATTGTGTCGTCGGCATATTGAAGGATCGATAATCCACCATCAACAAGATGAGGAATCACTCCTTCAATTTGACCGTCTGCCTTAGCACGTTCAATCAATATAGCAAGCATATCGGCTACAATATTAAATAACATTGGTGATAGAGGATCACCTTGCCGGAGCCCCTTTCTGGTCTGAAAGTAGCGGCCAGTGTCATCATTAACTCTAATGGCCACACTACCTCCTGACACAAAATTATTGATTAAAGCGCACCACTCAGGAGAAAAACCTTTCATCCTTAGTGTTTGTTGAAGGAAAGACCACTTAACCTTATCATAGGCCTTTTCAAAATCTAATTTTAAAATTACCCCATTTAACTTTTTGGTATGAAGTTCGTGAACCGCTTCGTGCAAGATAACAACTCCATCGAGGATGTTTCTTCCTTGCATAAAAGCGGTTTGCGAAGGCCGAACCACGTGATCAGCTACCGTATTAAGTCTAATGGTGGCCACTTTCGTGAATATCTTGAAACTTACGTTCAACAGACAGATAGGTCTAAACTGTTGAATCCTTTCTGCCTGATTAACCTTGGGTAACAAGATGACCTCACCAAAATTTAGACGGAATAATTCCAGCTGTCCAGCGTGTAACACATTGAACAGATCTAGAAGATCCGACTTAATGGTATCCCAAAAGGTTTGATAAAACTCTGCAGGAAAACCATCCGGACCCGGCGCTTTGTTGTGTTCCATTAGAAAAATAGCTTTCATAATCTCTTCCTCAGAATAAGGTTCAGTTAGAAAACCATTTTCCTCCATAGACACCTGGGGTATATCATCTGTTTGGGTCTCGTCAAGAGAAAAAGAGCTGACTTCCGGCTCCCCAAACAAATTCTTGTAGTAATTTGTAATGTAAGCCTTAAGCTGCTCATGACCTTCAATCCGCCCATCATCCTGAACCAGAGAATGAATACGTTTCTTCCGATGTCTGCCATTGGCAATCCCATGGAAGTATCGTGTATTGGAATCTCCTTCAAGGATAAAATGAGCTTTGGATCGTTGGTACCATTTGAGTTCTTCTTCGCGAAGGAGACTAGCAATCTGTGCATTTGATTGGCTTTTCAGCTCAATTTCCTGTGCAGATAAAGGTCTCACTTCAGCTAAGGCCTCAAGGCTATCAATAGTAGAAGATAAACGTATCTTCTCCTTTTTGAGAATACCAGCAACATGCCTAGCCCAACCCGAAAGGTGTTTACGCATCGCGCGGATTTTGTTATTCCACCTTAAAATCGGATTGTTACCTGAAACTGGTCTTTCCCAAACTCTTTTAACCATATCGTGGAATCCGTCTCGCTGCAGCCAACCAAGTTCGAACTTGAATGGACGTTTAAGCGGCGATTTTGGTATTCCAGTGGTCAGAAGAATGGAAGCATGATCGGACAGCTTCTCAATACGTTCTAGTGCGCGTACGGATACCATGGGATATTTATCTTCTCATTCAGTATCCATAAGCACGCGGTCTAGTTTTTCGTATGTAGGATCTGGTAGGCTGTTGGCCCACGTAAACTGTCGACCCGTCATCGCAACCTCTCTCAAGTCTAAGCTGTCAATGACCGCATTAAACAAGAAAGGCCAATGCTCGTTAAAATGGCCTTTACTTTTCTCATGCCGGAATCGAAGCAGATTAAAATCCCCACCGATAATAATCGGATGTGGATTATCCTTTGCCAGATTAACCAGTTCACGTAAAAAGTCAGCCTTAAACGCGTCCTGTGCCGCTCCATAAACCGCCACCAGATCCCAAATGAAGTTATCAACCTTGTTGCGAATGGTGAGTTTAATATGATATTCACCATCCGAACTGGCCAGAACCTCCATTGTATCTGATCTGATGCCGACAAGCATGCCACCAGACCGTCCACGAGGAGGACGAGAGAACCACTGAAAACTATTTTATTTTATTCCTGAAAAGTGTAAAATTTGTTCATCTCTAGGCATTCTGCATCAAGTAGCTGCACACACCACCAAGCAAGCGCTAACTGCACCTAGTGTTGTATGTATGCAGACAATTCAGTTGTGAAAGACATAAACCAAATGCACCAGAGCAACTATGGATTGGAAGGTTTATCGCATATAACGGTCGCTGGAGCGCTAGCTCACGGCATGAAAGAGGTGCGTGATGCATCCAACAACCAAACTGTACTTTGACTTTTTGCATTGCATGGTGGTATGAATTTACGCATACCTTGGATGTATGTGTAGATATGGTTTCTATTGTCAGTTCATATTTGACGATATGCCGATCTAGACGGAGTTGTTCTTTCTTGCTAATATGTGAAATGTTTTTCTCTAGGTGGAGGTGTGGCTTGAGACAGTCAGCGCGGGCCAAAGGACGCCGGTCCACAGGCACTCGTGCGAGGAGGTCTTTGTTGTCCTCAAAGGGAGAGGCACACTCTTGCTGGGGTCGACATCACTGCCATACCCAGGGACGCCTCGAGAGATTCCTTTCTCTCAGAACAGCACATTCACGGTTCCTGTGAATGATCCACACCAGGTAAAGATGATGGTTGCAATGCTGTTATTAATCAGCACGTTCACGGTCAAGAAATCATCACGAGATATTGAGATTATGTTGAGTTTACGTTGGGCGACATGGAATTTGTTAGCATGTTGGTGTTTACAACATGTTTCTCTTGGTTGCAGGTTTGGAATTCCGATGAACATGAAGATCTGCAATTTCTTGTGATCATATCGCGCCCACCTGTGAAAATGTATGTATACCTCGCTTGATTGTTGATTCCTGTAGGACAAGATAAACTGGATTAAATTGTTCATACTCATTACTGCAGTCTGTAGAGTAGCTTGTGTTGAGTGCTATCTCAAAACCATGTTTTATCCCCAAACCTTTGCTTGTGCAGTTCTGAAAGAAAAACTGTTTCCAGGCGGAAAAATATCCTAGTATTTTTCTTTTTATTTTAAAACCAAATATTTGGAGTTTTAAGGAAATATAGGTACTGGTACTACTAGTAACAGTTCTCATAACATGGGGATCTGGGGGCATACGTATAGGGCCTAAATCATCCTACATAAATGACCTGGACAGGGTTTGGGTCCGGTTTGCTTTTGTTTTTGGAACACTTAATGTACACCTGTAACTGTGAACCTTTTGTTCTACATAAGCCTTACCTACAGTAGTGAGTTCTTGTCACGGCTTTGTGACCATGCATTAGAGCAGTTACAATAAATCTCAAATGACCAAACATCATTAATAGTATCAAGTGTGATATTTGATCTGAAATAAGTTTTCTGGGTGAAAGTTGATGGTAAAGTGACAAGGAGTCATACCTACAGTGCAGTTGCACATAAGTACAACAAACATGGATGAGTTCTTCCAAATCTTACAAGGTATATATACCCGTGACTGACATGACTACGTGAGCACGAAATACTGACATATTGCTACATATCTCTCTGTGATAATACCGGATGTTGTGTCCAGTTGTCACACATTTTGCATCTTACTTCCATACGAGGGGCATGCTATGAATGTGAATATTGTTGCTGATCTTGAAATGCTGCTTGTTGTAGATTTCTATATGACGATTGGAGTATGCCTCACACTGCAGCGAAATTGATGTTCCCCTTCCTCTGGGATAAGGACTGCTTAGCAGCACCTAAAGATGAACTGTAGGTTCCGAAGTACTTATGCCAGCACGTTGGCTGCTTCATTCAAGGAACTGATGAACTGCGATCCACGGCTGCTGCCTGCTGTAAACCCACTGCCTGCTTCCTAGCGCATTTATGTGATGTCCTTTCTTTGCGAACTATTTTAGACTGCAAAACCGTGGTTGATGTGATGATGTCCCTCGGACTCGGAGTGTCATTGTTCTCTGTATTTAGTTGTTCACCCTCACCCAGCATATTTGATGTTGAATCCTGAACAAAATTCGAACTCTTTATCCTAAACTCTCCTATCATGTAGCTAACTTGACGGAATCTAATTTTTCGAACGTGATAAATGGCATATTGAATTAGTGAGAGTACTATCCTGATAAAGCAAACAAAAAAGAAAAAGAAACCAGTCTAACCTGAAGAGCCGAAATATGGTACTATTCAGTTTTCCCGCCGATGTATCTGCCCGGTAAGTTTTACCAGTAGATTACACGCACGTTGCTACGGAACTACAAAATGTAGAGGCGGTGATGAAAGGGGCCACTCTATAATCTTGTGACTCACGATGATGTCTGAACACGACTGCATTTGTGACAATGTCTCTCTACTTTGGTTCTGTTCCCCATTCCCTGATGCCCAGTGTCTAGACGCCATTCGCGCCATTCTCTTTCGTCTGGATATACTTCATTTGCTGTTCAAAACTAAACTGGAGGCCCGGAAATTCAATAATAGCATCAACGGGGTCATGAATTTATTGTCAAGGACAATAAAATGATACGACATCTAACTATGTATCCTCGCATTCAGTTGGGAAGATATGCAGTATCCAAAGTTTTGACGAGAAGTATTCTTTTTTCGAGAGTACACAAATCGTATCTTAAGTAGAAGGCAGATACAAGATCATACCCCTAATACGAACAAATGGGGGCAGAGAACACACTCTCTAACTCTCTAGACTACTCTCGCTACATGGGTTTGAACACCTACACCTCCTCTCCTCGCCAAGGACCACATCTGTAGCTCATCCATAATTCTGTTGGCGAGTTGGTTGTATTCTGAAGATCCTCATCAGACGATGGCGCATCAAAGATGACACAATGGATATCGTTGTATGGTTATGTACCAAAGAAAGGCCAAGTGGGAGTAGGGATTGAATTCAGGGATCGATTGCGGGCAGAAGAATGATAACCTATAATCGAACCATGGATATGTAGATGGATCAGATTAGTTGAGTTAATTTCTCACAGCCACATCAAATCAATAACAGATGTCCAAAATACAGAGCTGAAATAAAATATAAGCACTCTAAATCAAAGCAAAGCTAGGTACCAATACCAGCAAAACAAGCGAATTATCAACGAACGTCTCTGGTTGAGTGGGCTAGCCACGCCCTATACCCACTGGTATCTCGGTCCAGCATCCATGATCCATGGGCAGACGTCCTATACCTACATGCAACGGCAGACGGGGCATCCATGATCCATGATCTATGATGGTACATTGTCCTCAATTGACCTTTTGGTGCTACGACTGTTAGAAGGTTTAGCGCAACGTGAGAGATGTAGATGGTTCTGTGCCTAACAGCCTAGCAGGAGGAACTGAGTAGGGGTACACACACCAGTCATGCATGTATCACCGTAGCTGTCGCCAGCCACTAACCTGTATTTAAAGAATAGTGTAAGGATTCTATCTTCGAAAAAAAGAATAGTGTAAGGATTTAATGAATAGTAAAGTCATGAAACTGAGGCGAATGCGTAGGCCTCAAAGCCCACTATATATGCTACCCATCATCACTTGAGGAGGCAACAAAATCCGTCATCTCAACGTATTTTTTACGTTGACAAAAACAACTTCTTTTTTTAATATTTGGTACTAGATATGTGGATCGAAGTCCACTACATTATGATCGAAATGCCAATTGATATTGGCAACATGTAGATATAAGAGGCACCGGGAACGGAGGGGCTACCAAATAAAACACATGATCTGCGAGGAGCTCAATAACTAGTACTCCGTATCATCTTCTCCGATCTTTGTGCCACCCAGTGCAAGGTTCGAAGTAGGGGTGGGCAACAAGGGTCTCATGATTTAATCGTTGTTAGCTAGTACATTTTTTTTACTGAACTTGAAGCACTGATTGATTTTGTGAAGCGAAATGAACTAGCTTCACTCAGGGCGGTTTCCACTGTTTGTACGGTGTAAGATTCTGCACACCCCTAGTTCGAAGTGAGGCGCTTCTTCGTAAGCTTTCTGGGTGTAAGTGTGTAATGTGGACTCTACCTCGCTAGAATTGGAACTTCAGAACGAGAGAGAGAGGAGACAATTATTTTTGCCGGCTGTGCAACTTAGCCGCTTTTCTGTTTTTTATTGTCTTTTATTACAGAGAGATAGATCATGTCTGGTACCATGATTCCCACTAAGGCTTTGTTTGGTGCTAGAGTTTTTGTGGGGATTAGTAGGGATAATCTCCTAGAGTATTGGATGAAACCTCGCCTTCACCCAATCCCTATAAAACCACATCCACAATCCAGTAGGTAGCAAACTCCCCCTAATCTAGTTGTCCTTCACCTTAACGATGCCGATGCGTTGGCGCAACTCCTGAAACTGCACGCGTCCGAGTGCCTTCGTCATGATGTCGGAGAGTTGATCCTCTGTCTGCACGAACTGAACGTCAATGTCCCCGTCGTCCACGCACTGACGGATGAAGTGATACCTGATCTGAATGTGTTTGCTCCGGTCGTGGAAGACCGGGTTCTTCGTCAGCGCTATCGCTGATTTGTTGTCGATGTGCAGCTCCGGGATGCCACCGTCGCGCCCAAGTAGTTCGCCAAGAAGCCACTTGAGCCAAAAACACCCTAGCAGGCTGCATCAGTGGCCGCGACGTACTCAACCTCGCATGAGGAGAGCACGACTATCCTTTGCTTTGTGGATTGCCAAGAGACTGGGCATCTCCCAAAGAAGAACAACACACCGCTTGTGCTTTTGCGATCGTCGACATCGCCAGCCCAGTCTGCGTCGCTGTACCCGACGAGCTTGGCCTCTGAGTCTTGGCGTGTGTAGCAACACCCAAGGTCTCTGGTGCCGGCGATGTAGCGCAACAAGTGCTTCACCGCGCTCCAGTGCTCACCTCTTGGCTCCTCCATGAACCTGCGCAGGTAGCCCACCGTGTAACATAAGTTAGGGTGGGTGTGGACAAGGTAGGGAAGGCCGCCGACGGCGCTGCGGTAGAGTGACGCATCCACCGCTGCTCCCTTTCCTTCCTTGCTCAGCTTTAGGCGTGGCTCCATTGGCACTGAGACAGGGTTGTAGGAGCTCATGCCCATTTTGTCGAGCAGCTTGTCTGCATAAGCTGCCTGGCGAAGCCGAATGAGACCTGGCTTCTGAATCACCTCGATGCCGAGGTAGTAGGACAGTAGCCCTAGGTCGCTCATCATCTCGGATTTGAACTCACCGATGGCTGTCGTGGATGTGCCGGTGACGATGAGATCATCGACGTAGACACCGAGCAGAAGTCTTGCTCCTTCCTTGCTGCGGGTGTACACAGCATGCTCGGAGGGGCACTTGACAAAGCCGAGAGCGGCAAGGCTGCCGTCGAGCTTGGCGTTCCAGGCGTGTGGGGCCTGTCGGAGCCCATACAATGCCTTGCCTAGCCGCATCACCTTCCCCTCCTTGCCATCCTTGACGAATCCGGGGGCTGCGTGACGTACACCTCTTCTTCAAGCTCGCCGTTGAGAAACGTTGACTTGACATCAAGGTGGTGCACCTCCCACTTCTCCTGCACGGCGATGGCGAGGAGCAGATGAACTGAATCGAGCCTGACGACGAGGGCGAACACTTCTCGAAGTCAACCCCTTCTCGCTGTACATATCCCTTTGCAACGAGGCGAACTTTATACTTGACGATGGCCCCTTTCTCGTCTCTTTTCACCTTGTAGACCCACTTCAGTCCAATGGGCCTGTGTCTGCGTGGGAGATCGACAAGGGCCCATGTCTGATTCTCCTCAATGGAACCCAGCTCCTCGTCCATCGCCTTCCTCCAGCCTGCATCCTGTAGTGCTTCAGTCACACCTACAGGTTCCTTTGCAGAGGTGAGGAGCAGATGCTCAGCGAGCCATTGAGGAGCCCTGGGTTCGCAGCGTTGGACTGCGTCGAGGAGCTCAGGGTCAGGTGCGGATGGCGGTGTCGCGAAACCCCCCCTGCGGTGATGGCGGGGTTGCGACAACAGCTGCAAAATGGGCGATCCCTCGGATCCCGCGACGTTGCCTTCTTCTTCTGCTGCTCCAGCCGCGGATCTGGGCGGTGGGCGCCGTGCGTGTCGTAGTGCGCGGTGCTGATGCCACCGTGTACTCCATCACGAAGTCCTCCAGATCTTGCGTGCTCGCCGCGCCTTTTTCTCCCCAGTTCCAGGTTGCTGCTTCATCAAAGATGGCATCGTGCGTCACGTGCACGCGCCTTGTGGCCGGGTCATACACCCGGTAGGCCTTGGAGCCCTGCTCGTACTCGATGAACACCATCGGTGTAGGTTTTGCCGCTTCAGAACTAAACCAATACGGCCAACTGAGCTAGCTATGCAAGCAAGCACACAGGCAGCTGGATCAATTCCTGAACGTGAACTAGCTAGCTTACTAGCTTGGATCGATCGATCAGAGTTTTATAGGCGAACTCGGTGACGGAACGTTACGACGGAAGTACGTAGATCGGGAAAACGATTCTGATTGCCACAGGCACGTATCGTGCCTGCCTCTCTTTATTTCTTTTTGGTGTTTTTCGTTGTGTTTACAAGCAACAGCCCTGTCCTGCTTATATACACGTACAGACCGACCTTGTCACGTCCAAATCGTCTCCGTATCGAAGACCAACACGACGCAACCCGTATGCGATACAAACACCGCAGTCCGGTTTACAACTCACTAGCACATTGCCCGTGCTTCGCTACGGAACAATAATAATAACAATATAAAAGTAATTTGATGTATAACTTGGCAAAAATATTAACACAATTTCTTATAATGCACATGCTCTAGGTTGGATGATATTTGCTTACCATGAACAGTATTTAGATAAGCCTGTTTTATATTTTATATAGTGAAGAAACACCCAAGAAGAGGACCTCCTATACCAATTGCGCACCCACTATATTTTGCTCCACAGTCAACAATAGTTACTTCTGTTGTCCCTAGTACAATCAACTATTCATCAGCCGTATTTTTCATCAGACTTGTTGGACTCGAATGTTGTCTTAATGAGTAAGGGGCTCATAGTAAAGCTATGGCTAACAACACAATTGCAATCTGGTGGAAACTTCATGTTTTCTAGATCAATGGTGTCTTCCGAGTGATAATTATATTTGATGGATACATTATTGTTCTAAACTATATGTACTACTTTTATTTATTATGTATGCTATTTTCTTGCAGGAACCTTTCTTTCTGCTTTACAAGTCATATTGTCAGAAAATTGCATCTTGTGCTCCTTGCTAAACCACATGCCTTTGTCCTTTAATGTTCTAATCTTCAAAAATTGGGCTAAAAAATCTAGTTAGTGTTGGAGATACCTTAATTGCTGAGGGACCCCTCCTAGAGAAATTCTGCTGTGAGCCAACACCTCATGGATCTAATTAAAATTCATAGGACTTACATAGCTGAAATCCCATCGATGATAGAATCCGCCAACGCTTCTTGGGCCTACTCCTGTCCATCATCTCCCGCGCCTCCAATCGCCGCTGGCCATGCTCTCTGCTAGCCGCTCACCAGGTCGCCCCGTGCTTTGAGCATCACCTACCGGACGATGCGAGTTCCTCCCATAGTCTCCGATTTCGCGACGAATCTTTCCGGCTGTTGATGGATCGAGAAAGTCAGACTTCAAGGCTAATGATCGGGTCTATCGGGAGCTGTTATTACATATCGTACTAATAATTACTTTAAGAGCATGAATCCAATCTTTCATCATCAAAATGTTGCCTCACACACTGTGAGCAATAAGATGAACACTACTTGTGGCATTCAAGCATGTTGAGAACTTAAGATGATTTACGGCAGCTAATTTTGTTATAAAGTAATGCCAGAACATGATCACCTGAAAACTGCATCTACCAACTGAATGGCTGATGCAAAAGACGTACACGACAGTGTACCTAAACTCACCTTTAGGTGTGTGCAGTGACCAGCGACATTGAATCAAGCGAATTGTTCTTGGATATTTTGGGAGCTATAGTCGCTTCCGTGCGTGGTTGGAAGCGGGGCAGCTGCAGATTCTAGCGGTCGCCAACAGAGGCGGGCTTGCTGGGCGCTGCCCCTGGTAGCCACCAGCGTTGTGGCGCCCCTCCCTTGTTGACCGCTCCGCGCTGATCACGCCCCAGGATGGTTCTCCAACAGGAGGCGCACACTGAATGGTGGGGGCGCGTGCAGGAGAGCTTGTCGGCGGTGGGGGGCCGTGCGCCGGCACTTGAAACTACCAATCGCGATCGACCCCAAGGCCCCAACTCCACTCCATACCTCCACTGCTGGCGCTCGTCCGCGCCGCGCGCGGCCTAGAGCTTCTGCGCGTGCGGAGATCTCACCTTCCCTCCCCTGCTTATGGCTACCCCTTCCTCCATATGCACCCACAGTGAGCCGGCGGCGGTCGGCCGGAGGTGAAGAAGATGAAAACGATTAGCTCGATTCCATGGGTCCCCGCTCGGTTTGCAGCGGCGGCGGTGGTCCTCCTGGCGTGGTACTCCATCGTTTCCTCCGTGCTCATGGGATAGAGGAGGGGCGGACCCTGTGCTTGAGAATGAGCTCGGACTGGAGGCGGAGCCCATGCTGGGTTCCCCGGGAAGCTCGCGTCGATGGAAGCTCGGGGACCGGAAGTGCTGCGGCGGCGCATCACTGGCGTTCTCCGGGGAGCTCGCCTCGATGGAAAGCTCGGGGATGGGGATTGTCTTTTACACGGGAAAAAACACGAACCGGTACGTTTCACTGAGCGGTGGCAAGCTATGTAATATTTGCTAACTTAAAGGGTAAAATCGAAAATCGAAAAAGACGTACCTACCAACGTACCACCGATCGCCGGTTTATTAGTAGAGATGACGTGGAAATTTCCTAAATAGAAATCTAGCAAACTTGGTAGGAAAACTATCTAGGACTCTTTGGACCTAAATCAACTAGGTTAACAGCTTCATTCACCTCCTTAACCTGGTTGTTTTGCATCCATCTCTTGAACTCCGACTTTCTTCCTCATCTCGATGAACTTGTGCTTCCCGAGGGACTTGGTAAGAATATCGGCAAGCTGGTCATTGGTGTTCACGTGTTGAACTTCGATCATCCCCTCCTCAACGCACTCCCGGATGTAGTGGAACCGGACGTCTATGTGCTTGCTTCTCTCGTGATGTACCGGGTTCTTGCACAATGAGATTGCAGCTTGGTTGTCGATCTTCAGTGACACCTTCTGCACCTCCTTCTTTGTAAGATCAGCTAGGAGTCTTCTCAGCCACACACCTTGACAAGCCGCCGTGCTCGCCGCAATGTACTCCGCCTCACATGAAGACAGTGCCACCACCTTTTGCTTCTGAGAATTCCAACTGATTGGATTCGGACCTAGGTAGAATACCATGCCCGATGTGCTCTTCCGATCATCAACATCGCCTGCCATGTCGCTGTCTGAATAGCCATGAAGGATTAATCCTTCTTTTCCCTTTTTGTACGTGCAGCCAAGATTGATAGTGCCTTTCACATAGCGCAAGATTTTCTTGATCGCGCTCATGTGTTCGGTCGTGGGGTTCTCCATAAAACGACTCACGATCCCGACTGAATAAGCTAAGTCTGGTCGGGTATGCACCAAGTATCTTAGGCTGCCCACAATGCTTCGATACGTTGTCATGTCCACCGGCGGATTTGAGCTGATCTTGCTCAACTTGTGACGTTGGTCCATTGGAACTTGTACCGCGTTGCAATCTGCCATGCCGCACTTGTCCAACAACTTGACCGCGTAAGCCGATTGACATAGGGAAATTTCACTGGATTTTTGCTTCACTTCGATGCCTAAGTAATAGCTGAGTAATCCCAGATCACTCATGCTAAACTTCTTCTTCATCTGCGCCTTGAAACCTTCGATTTCTTGCGCGTTGTTTCCGGTGATAATCAGATCATCGACATAAACTCCAACTAGCAGGTTCGAATCTTTGGAGTTCTTTGTATAGACGACGTGCTCGAGGGGACATCTCTTGAAACCGAGAGAGACCAAACATTGGTCCAACTTTGAGTTCCAAGCTCTTGGTGCTTGCTTTAGCTCATATAGCGTCTTCTTGAGCTTGTAAACTTTCTCTTCTTCACCTTTCTTCTCGTAGCCGATGGGTTATTCCACGTACACTTCTTCCGTGAGATCACCATTGAGGAAAGCGGATTTAACATCCATGTGATGAACTTTCCACTCCTCTTGTGCCGCCAAAGCTAGGAGCAGCCTCACGGTCTCAAGTTGAGTGACCGGTGCAAACACCTCCTCATAGTCAACTCCTTGACGTTGTACGTAACCCTTCGCAATGAGTCTTGCCTTGTACTTCACAGTAGCACCCTTCGTGTCCTTCTTTAACATGTAAACCCACTTCAAACCAATAGGCTTATGGTTCGGACGTCGGGTTACCAAGGTCCATGTGCCGTTGCTTTCAATCGCCTTAAGCTCCTCATCCATGGCGTGCTTCCAACTTGGATCTTTGCTCGCCTCTACAAAGTTCGCCGGCTCATCAACTCTGAGCAAACATAGTCCAGAGTAGTCGAGTGTAACTGGCTTGGCGTGCTTGTAGACTTTCTTGAGGGTCTTATAGCGTCGTGGACCCGATGAGTCCGTTGTGGCTTGCGAAGGAGGAGACACAAATTGCATCGGTGTCGATGCACTTGATGATGGAGAATTTCTTGGCATGCTTGGCACCGAGTCGTCGGCGTCCATGTCGTCGGCGTAGTCGTCATGACCGTGACCATCATCGTGATAGTCGTTGTCACTTTGCGCCTCGTGGTGATCATGATCATCATGCATCGTGTCATGAGCATCATCGTAGCCAAGATCTTCTCCCGTGCTTGCATCTTCATCGTCGGTGTCCATATCGTGGTGATTGGGATCACCTTGGTCACCATGGTCGGGCGTATCGCCGGACATCTGTACATCCTTCCCTGCATCATCATCACTTGGGAAATCAACCGTGAATATGTTACCGGTTGGAGCTTCGTCCGCTGCGCCGCTCCAGTTCCACGCTTGTTTTTCTTCAAACACAACGTCGCGTGAAACGCGTAGACGCTTAGTATGTGGGTCATAGAAGCGGTATGCTTTGGTGCCGGAATTCCTCTCGTATCCGATGAACACCATCTTGGTGCTCCGATCAGCAAGCTTTGAGAGGTGAGGCTCCGCCGTCTTCACATGAGCCACGCACCCAAACGTCCGTAGATGACACATTTGGCTTACGTCCGTAGATAGCTTCATACAGAGTCTTGCCAATCACCGCCTTCGTTGGAGCCCGATTGAGAAGATAGACCACCATCATGACGGCTTCACCCCAGAAGGCCCCCGGCATGTTCTTGCTCTTTAGTAAGCTCCTTGCCATATCCACGACGATTCAATTGCGCCTTTCAACGACCCCGTTCTACTGTGGCGTATAAGGCGCCGTGAGGAACCTCTTTATGCCGATCTTCTCGCAGTAGTCGTTGAACTCGTTTGACGTAAATTCTCCGCCGCGGTCTGTCCGTAGAGCTCGAACCTTGAGCTTGTGTTCCATCTCCGTTGCAGCCTTTAGCTTCTTGAATGCTTCAAACGCCTCATCTTTAGATCGTAGGAGAACGACCCACATGTATCTCGAGTAGTCATCTACCACAAGGAAAAAGTACTTCTTTCCTCCATGAGTTGCTGGCGTGATTGGGCCACATAGATCACCGTGGAGCAGCTCAAGTGCAGCACTTGCACGATAGGTAGATACATCAGGGAATGGTGCACGGTGTTGTTTTCCAATCAAGCACCCGTCACACACTCGATCAACATGGTCGATTAACGGCATCCCCGATACCATCTCCATCTTCGACATCTTCTTCAAGGCATGGAAGTTGACATGTCCAAATCTAGCGTGCCATAACCACGAGTCATCATCACTCTTGGCGAGCCAACACTCCGGTTGAGATTGCTCAATGTTGAGAATATAGAGCCTATTCCGCGTGTGGTTTACACGCGCTAGCACGTCTCGGATTCTATCGTAGATCGTCATCACTCCGTTCTCGACGTTCACCTTGCATCCATTCTCATCAAGTTGCCCAATAGAGATGATGTTGTTGCGAAGCCGTGGGATGTAGTAGACTCTGGTGAGTATGCGGTGTTCGCCCATGAGGCACTCAAATAGGACAGAACCTTGCCCACAAACCTCGACAGATGAACCATCACCGAATTTTACCGAGCCTTCAACATTAAGTTCTAGCTCGAGGAATTTCTCCTTGCATCCCGTCATGTGATTACTGGCGCCTGTGTCTAGATACCATGACATGTTCTGGTTCCCGGATAACTTTGGTATGACTTTCTTCTCTTGAAGTTGCACCTTCCGATTAGGTTTTTCAACCATCGTTTGGGAGAGATTGCAAACTTCGGCCATTAGAAGAGCTGGGCCGTCGTCTTCCTGCTTCGCCAAATTTGCCTTCATCTCCCGCTTGTTAGGCTCCGGACAATTCTTTGCATAATGACCCATCTCATTGCAGTTGTAGCACTTGACCTTGGACATATCCAAGTTCCGTGGCTTCCGCTCGTTAGATCGGTCACTTTTGCCACGCCCTTGTGGCTTGCCTTTTCCTTTGCCTTTGTCGTTGTTCCCGCCGCGCTTTGAGTTGCTCGATCCTTCTCCATCATGCCTTCCTTTGCTGCTTGGAGCTTCCCAACCAGCACGTGAGTAAAGCAGTTGATCGACGCCTCCTCCCTTGCCTTTTCGACAGCCACGAGAGTTTTCTTCCCACGTCCGCAAGCGTCCGATCGCCTCCGTTATGGTCATGTTCTCGATGTCGGTAAGCTGCTCAAGCCTGCCGATGATGTATGTGAATTTATCAGTCACTGAGCTGAAAAACTTCTCCACAATCTCGGCTTCCTCGAGCTTTCCACCAAGCGTGCGGATCTCAGCCACCAAAGTGGTTGTTCGCATGGCATAATCGTTCACCGATTCCGTTTCCTCCATCTGCAACTTGTGAAGTTGGCGCTTTAGCACTTGTGCCCGAGCCTTCGTGACGCGATCTTCTCCGATCCTCATCTCCTTGAGTGCTTCCCACGCCTCTCTTGCCGTCTCGAACTCCGCTAATGACATCAGCACGGAATCCGGCACGGACTGGGCTATGGCGGCCATGGCACCTTCGTCGCACTCCTCGTCGACCTCGTCGTCGGTGATTGCCTGCCACACTCAGAGCTGTCGAAGAATAATCTTCATCTTCACCGACCAAACACCGTAGTTGGAGTCGGTAAGCTGCGGGTACTGCACGGGGATATTGCGATGCACCATCACGTTGGCACCGCTCGCCCCGCTGGTTGCTTTCTTTGCTGCCTTCTTCACCTTGCCGCCGTTCTTGTTCGACTTGGAGCCGATGCTCTCGCCGGACTTCGAGTTGTCGACGGACTCGACGTCGCTTGTGTTGCCCATCTTCTTCCTCTAGATCGATGCGGCTTTGATACCAATTGTAGGTTTTGCTGCTTCAGAACTAAACTAATACGGCCAACTGAGCTAGCTATGCAAGCAAGCACACAGGCAGCTGGATCAATTCCTGAATCGTGAACTAGCTAGCTTACTAGCTTGGATCGATCGATCAGAGTTTTATACGCGAACTCGGCGACGGAACGTTACGACGGAAGTATGTAGATCGGGAAAACGATTCTGATTGCCACAGGCACGTATCGTGCCTGCCTCTTTTGGTGTTTTTCGTTGTGTTTACAAGCAGCAGCCCTGTCCTGCTTGTTAGAGTATGTAATCCTATACGTGTACGTGTACGGAGTAGTACTCCGACCGTACACGTATATCTCTTGTATTGCCACGTAGAGGGCTTTTCTCTACCACTATATAACACGGAACCGATGGCCCGAAAGGGTACGATCGTTACACCACAGACATTAACATGGTATCAGAGCAGGCCTTCTCCTGCCTCTAGCTGCCGCCGCCACAAAAACCCTAGATATTGCTGCCGCCGCCGCCGTAGCTTCTATTGCTGCCGCCGCCGCCGCTTACACCTCAAACCTTGCCGCTGCCGCCGCTGCTAGCCGCCGTTGCCGCACCACAACCAAAACCCTACACCACAACCAAAACCCTCTGCCGCCGCCGCTACCTCTAGCCGCTGCCGCACACGATCTACGTCACACAAAAACAAACCAATCTCTGCCGCCGTCGCCGCTGCTCAAGCCGCCACTGCCGCATCGAGCCTACGTTCCACGACAACGACACATCTACGTTGCTGCTGTTTTCTGCCGCGACATCGACAACGACATGATCTACATCATCGCCAAGTTCGTCAACGACACGTCTACATCGCCGCTGCTTTCTGCCGCGTCGTCCTCAACAACACGATCTACGTCATCGCCAAGTTCTTCATCGCTCTCTTGCCTGATGTCGTCGATCTCCATGAACGCCACGGTTCTGGCTGCTGCTCTTGGAGCCCCGCCGTCGCAGCCACTTACACGAGAAAACGTTCTTGTCTGGAAGGCTTTGGTGATCCCAGCGCTCCGAGGTGCTCGTGTCCTGGCTCTCGTTGAAGGTAAAGACGAAGCCCCTGCTGAATTCATTGAGGAAGAAGATGCAAACAAGCAGCGAGTCTCGGTGGTTAACCCTGCCTATGAAACCTGGATTGCTCGAGATCAACTGGTTCTGCGTTGGCTGGTCAATGCTCTCTCGCCTGATGTGCTTGCCCATGTTGTTGGCCTTGAAACCTCAGCTGAAGTCTGGAAGGCTCTCAACGACCATGTTGCTGCGAAGTCCGAGACTAGAATTCAACAGCTTCGTTCTGCTCTCAATGACACTCGCAAGAACGATCTCTCGGCTGACAAATATTTCGCCAAGATGAAATCTATTGCGTCTGAGCTTGCTTCTGCTGGAAAACCGCTAGATGATGATGAGCTTGTATACTATGTCTTGCATGGTCTCGGCACTCGGTATAACAGCCTTCGCACTGCTGTTCGTGCAAACCCAAACACCTCTCTTGCAGACCTCCTAGGCCAAGTTCAGGAGTTTGATCGTGAAAACAAGTCTGAAGATCCGGGTTTTGTCTCCTCTGCGAACGTCGCCAAGCGTGACACTCGTCCACATCAGGATGAACGTCGTCCTCGGTCAGATGATCCTCCTCGTCCTCGCCAAGATGATCGCCCACGCCGGCAAGATTTTCGCTATGATGATCGTCAGGATCGTTCGCGTCAAGACTACCGCTATGATGATCGACAGGACCGCCCACGACGCTATCGTGATGATGATCGCCAAGATCGTCCTCGTCGCTATGATGATGATCGCCAAGACCATCGCTTTGATGGTAGTCGGCGTCGTATGGATCGCGAGCCCACACCATATGTCAACACTACCTGTCAGATATGCAACATTCACGGCCACTCGGCTCGTGACTGTTGGTGGCGTCGTGGTGATGACCACCGTGATGATGATCGCCATGTGCAAGGTGAACGTGGGAACAGGGGAACTCATTTTGCCTCTCATGGTGTTGACAGCAACTGGTACTATGATACAGGGGCTACTGATCACATTACTGGCGAGCTGAACAAACTCACAACTCATGAGCCATATACTGGCTCAGACAATGTGCGCACTGCTGAAGGTACAGGTATGAGCATTAATCATGTTGGTCATTCAATTTTGCGCACCTCTCACAACTCCTTTCATATTAAAGACATCTTACATGTTCCACATTCATCCAAGAACTTGCTATCTGTGCATCGTTTTACTCTAGATAATCATGTCTTTATTGAATTTCATCCTTTCTTCTTTTTGATAAAGGACCAAGAAACTCGGCGCATTCTGTTTAGAGGTCCCTGCTATGGAGGTCTTTATCCCCTGATGCCTCTCTCCACTGCGTCCTCCAAGCATGCCTTCATCACAATAAAGCCGTCATCCTCTACATGGCATCGTCGTTTAGGCCACCCATCTTCCTTTGTGGTTCAACAAGTTCTTAGGAAAAATAAAATAGCTTACACTCCAGAAGTTACACCATATGTTTGTGATTCTTGTCAGTTAGCCAAGAGTCACCAATTGCCATATCCCATCTCCACCAGTAGATCCACTGTTCCTTTGGAACAAGTCTTTTCTGATGTATGGGGTCCAGCTCCTCTTTCTGTTGGGAAACATGCATACTATGTAAGCTTTATTGATGATTTCAGCAAGTTTACCTGGATTTATTTGCTCAAAAAGCATTCTGATGTGTATCAAGTGTTTCTAAATTTTCAACAATATGTTGAACGCAAGTTTGATAGGAAAATTGTTACTATGCAAACTGATTGGGGGGTGAATATGAGAAACTTCATGCTTTCTTTCAAAAATGTGGTATCTCTCATCATGTCTCTTGTCCACATGCTCACCAACAAAATGGGTCTGCTGAGCGCAAGCATCGTCACATTGTTGAGGTTGGTCTTGCTCTTCTTGCAAATGCATCTATGCCACTTAAATATTGGGATGAAGCCTTCCTCACTGCCACGTTTCTCATCAATCTCCTTCCTAGTAAAGTCATCAACATGGAGTCCCCTGCTGAGAGACTCCTTCAGGTCACACCGAATTATGATGCACTTCGCACTTTTGGCTGTGCCTGTTGGCCAAATCTCCGTCCTTACAACACACGGAAACTTGCTTTTCGTTCCATGCGTTGTGTTTTCCTTGGCTATAGTCCCCTTCACAAAGGAGTCAAATGCCTTGATGTCTCCACTGGTCGTGTTTACATATCCCGTGATGTTGTTTTCGATGAAAATGTTTTTCCCTTTGCAGCCCTTCATCCCAATGCTGGTGCCCTTCTTAAGAAAGAAATCTTGTTGTTACCGACATCTTCACCTCCTGAGAGTGCTCAAAATATTGATGATCACATGTTTACTACTCTTGTGCCTGTCACTGCTCCTGTTTATGTTTCTCTACAGGATTCTGTGCATGGTGGTGAAAATTTTGTCCAAAACGGAGCTCCTGATCAACCGGAATCATCAGATGATTTTTCTGCAGACACAACTGATACCGATGCAGGATCCGAGGTGGATTCAGGTGGTTTGTCTCCTGCTGGCTCCGATCCCGAGGAGGATTCGGGTGCAGGTGCGTCGGCCACCCCGTCTCCCGCCCACTCGCCGACAGCTGCTGGTGCGGGGGCGTCCTCCGCCAGCCCTTCCTCGCCACGTGGAGCGACCCCGCCTTCTCCCGCCTGAGCGCCGACCGGGGCTGACGCCGGTCCTGCTCGCCCCAGTGCGCCACCGCCGCGTGGCAGCGCGTCCCGTGCGCCCGCGCCTGCCCCGACCGCAGCAGCTCCTGATGCCGCTGACACGGCAGTGTCTTCTGCTGCTGGTGCTGGATCTTCTGCGCCAGCCCCTCCTGCAGCTCCTTCTGCTGCACCTCGCACACGCCTACAGAAAGGTATTCGCCAGCCTAAACAGTATACTGACGGCACTATTCGCTATGGTTTGACTGTGTCTACAGGTGCACCACGTAATCTATCTGTGGCTCTCTCTGATCCAAATTGGCGCTCTGCTATGCAAGATGAATATGATGCTCTCATGACCAACAAAACGTGGACTCTTGTTCCACCCCGTTCTCACAGCAATATTATAGACTGCAAGTGGGTATATCGTGTCAAACATCGTGCTGATGGCACTATTGATCGTTACAAAGCCAGGCTTGTTGCAAAAGGTTTTAAACAACGGTATGGTATTGACTATGAAGATACTTTTAGCCCAGTTGTTAAGATTGCTACTATCAGAATTGTTCTTTCTCTTGCTGTTTCTCGCAATTGGAGCCTTCGGCAGCTAGATGTCAAGAACGCGTTTCTTCATGGTGTTCTGGAGGAGGAAGTATACATGAAACAACCACCAGGTTTTGAGGATCCCACTGCTCCAAAGTATATTTGTCGCCTTGATAAAGCTCTCTATGGTCTCAAACAAGCTCCTCGGGCATGGTACTCTCGTCTTAGTACTAAGCTTCAGGATCTTGGTTTTCGTCCATCTCAAGCTGATACTTCTCTGTTTCTTTATAACAAGTCTGGCATCACCATCTTTGTTCTGATATATGTTGATGACATCATTGTTACTAGCTCATCAGATTCTGCAGTCTCTGCTCTTCTCACGGATCTCAATGTACATTTTGCTATCAAAGATTTGGGGCCACTTCACTTCTTTCTTGGTATTGAAGTTAAACGTATGTCTGATGGTCTTCTGCTTACTCAAGAAAAGTATGCCAATGATCTCCTGTCTAAGGTTGGTCTGGATGGCTGCAAAGCTGCACCTACACCTCTGTCATCGTCTGAGCCCTTATCACTTCATGAAGGTACACCTCTTGGATCTGATGACAGTACTCAATACCGAAGTATTGTTGGAGCACTTCAGTATCTTATTCTTACTCGCCCTGACCTTGCATTCTCGGTCAATAAGGTTTGTCAGTATTTGCATGCTCCCACTACTGCTCATTGGACTGCAGTAAAACGCATTTTGCGTTATGTCAAGGATACTTCTGGGCTTGGTATTACTTTTCGTCGGTCTCCGTCTACTCTACTCAGTGCTTTCTCAGATGCTGATTGGGCTGGATGTCTTGATGATCGGCGCTCCACTGGAGGTTTTGCGGTTTTTATTGGCCCTAACCTTGTCTCCTGGCATGCTCGCAAACAAGCTACAGTCTCTCGGTCCAGCACAGAAGCTGAATATAAAGCCTTGGCTAATGCCACAACTGAACTCATTTGGGTTGAAGCACTTCTCCGTGAACTTGGTGTTCCTCTTCGTGAAAAACCATGTCTCTGGTGTGATAATTTGGGTGCTACTTATCTATCAGCTAACCCCATTTTTCATGCTCGCACCAAACATATTGAAATTGATTTTCATTTTGTTCGTGAACGTGTGGCTGCGAATCGTTTAGCCATCAAGTTCATCTCCACTAAGGATCAGATTGCTGATGGATTCACAAAAGCATTGCCGGTCAAAGGATTGCTGGAGTTTTGCCGTAATCTCAATCTCTCCCGAGCTTTAGATTAAGGGGGGATGTTAGAGTATGTAATCCTATACGTGTACGTGTACGGAGTAGTACTCCGACCGTACACGTATATCTCTTGTATTGCCACGTAGAGGGCTTTTCTCTACCACTACATAACACGGAACCGATGGCCCGAAAGGGTACGATCGTTACACCACAGACATTAACACTGCTTATATACACGTACAGACCGACCTTGTCACGTCCAACTCGTCTCCGTATCGAAGACCAACACAACGCAATCCGTATGCGATACAAACACCGCAGTCCAGTTTACAACTCATGACGTGAAAACTTTCCTAAATAGAAATCTAGCAAACTTGGTAGGAAAACTATCTAGGACTCTTTGGACCTAAATCAACTAGGTTAACAGCTTCAATCGGGGTGCTTCTGTCGTCGAGCTTGCGGAGGAAAGGGCGTGCAGATTTCACGTGCACGACGCACCGAAACATGCGCAGGTGCTCGACGTTGGGCCTCCTCCCGTGCCATGTCTCATATGGCGTCTTGCCGTCGACACTGCGGGTGAAGGAACGGTTCAGTAGGTACACTGCCGTCGTCACCGCTTCGCCCCAGAAGAAGTTTGGCATCCCCTTGTCCTTCAGCATGCTCCTCGCCATTCCGACCACCGTCTGATTGCGACGCTTGACGACGTCATTCTGCTGCAGCGAGTAAGGCGCCGTCAGGTGTCGCTTGACGCCGGTGTCAGCGAACGGCGAGAGCACTGGAGGTGAACTCGCCGCCTCTATCCGTGCGGAGTGGAGAAATGCAACTCCACAAGGAAGAGGGGCCCCCGGCACTATCTCTGCCCTTAATTTATTGGAGATTCGTGCTACCAATGTTATAGAATGACCCCTCCACCTCTGTCCAGTACAAGTCTTAAGTCCATTTCATTATTTCACAACACCCCCTACCTTTTTCCAGATTTAACACTCTCCAACCAGTTCTATTTCCCAGGTATGACCGTCCCTAACCTTGATCCCATCTAACACAATTAACCATTATCCGCCGTCGAGACCGGAGCTACCTCTGACGCCCGGCCGGCCGAGATCTGGTGGCTGTAGAACCCTCTCCCCCTCTCTCCCTCTCTCCCTCTCTCCCCTCTCTCTCTCTCACGGCGCCCCCTTTGAACTTTGGACCGTGTGGTCGTTCGTGAGGTCTGCACGGCGGCGGCCAGTGCGACCTTCGCCGTCCGGCGAACCAGCTTTTTAATGGCGGCCATGGCGACTTCCCTGTCCAGCGATGCGGCCGGATGCTAGAATAGCTCTTCCTGGCCGCGGATCTGGAGCGCCGCTTGCGACCCCGTCTAGCCGCTCTCACCGGTATGTTCATGGTGATGCTTTTCCATTAGAAATCGAAGGTACGATCTAAGATATTGCTTTTTTCCATCCATCTGAAATATAGACTCCGTTTGTTTTTTTGGTAGAGTATGACTGTATGATAAACCTGCACGGCTGTTAGTGCTGATAAAGCTCACACTCCTTTTTTGTCATAGAGCACCCATCGACGAGCGCCCTGACGTTTTTTGTATATGGAGTTGTATCCGTTGAGCAATGACAACCATTTGTATCCGTTGAGCAATGACAACCATTTATTACCGGTTCTAGATGTCGAAGGGTTTACTGTAGCTTTTTGCGGTTACTCGCATGTTTCAAGTCCTCAATGGGGCTTCAAAATTTTATGAAGATAGCCCAACTGTTATCCAAAATATAACACAAAGACACCAACAATATTAAAATTATATTATTAAAATAAAGGTATTACCCTCTAGATTTATAAATTACACGCAAGAGATGAGTTAGACCATGTATATTCAAAAAAATACATGCATATTTCTTTTTATGAGACACAACTACTCGCCAAACACCTCTTAATAGAAACAAGCCTTTGAGTTTGATTGCCATGTTTTTCACTAAAGATTCATTTTGTTATTTTGGTGATAATAACAAGGTAGCTTTCTTGAGATGGTAGTTTTTATTGATCCAATTTTTTCCTAATCAATATGAGATTCACTAAAATGTATATTTTTTTTTGGTTTATTGCAGTTACATTCAAGTTTCTGATATGTGTCATCGAGGTTTCCGAAGTTCTCATTTTTTATTTGGAGTTTCATTAAGGTTTCATAGTTACATTGGTTTTACTATTAATTCATTCAAGTTTCTTGTTTGTTTTGTTAGTATGTTTCTATAACAAGTTACATGTAAACATATCATTATTGATCCTCCATGCTATTCACGAATAAATTGCACTCTCAGAATTTAAGTATAACTCAAGTAAGCTTCTATAGCAAGTTGTCCGTAAAAATATCATTATTGATCCTCCACACTATTCACAAATAAATTGCACTCTCAAAATTTAAGTTTCACTAAAGTTGCATGTGTGTTTCATCCAGATTTTCCAAAATAAATTCATGTTTCCCTAAAGATTCATTGATGTTTCACATATTTAATCATATCACTAATGTTTATTAAGTTTATATTGGATTTAGTAGGGTTTCACGTAAGAGATGGTCCACTTAGTACACATAAAAAAAACATTAGTCAAGTGTTTAGATAAGTCATAACTTAGTAGTTCTAGATCACTACTTCAGATGGAAATGCAGGACCACTAGCTTCTTTATCTTTGAATCTTGCTCTCTCATTGATTCCGTCTCATTCGCCAAACACCTCTTAATAGAACCAAGCCTTTGAGTTTGATTGTCAAGATTTTCACTTAAGATTCATTTTGTTATTTTTGTGATAATAACAAGGTAGCTTTTGTTTGAGATGGTAGTTTTTCTTGATCCATTTTTTTCATAAGCAATATATGATTCACTAAAATTTATATATTTTTAGATTTATTGCAGCTTCATTCAAGTTTTTGATATGTGTCATCGAGGTTTCCCAAAGTTCTCATTTTTTACTTGGAGTTTCATTAAGGTTTCCGAGTTATATAGGTTTTACTATTAATTCATTCAAGTTTCTTGTTTGTTTTGTTAGTAAGTTTCTTGTTTGTTTTGTTAGTAAGTTTTTATAACCCTTAATTCATCCAAGTAGCACGTAAACATATCATTACTGATCCTCCATGCTATTCACGAATAAATTTGCACTCTTAGAAATTAAGTTTCACTCAAGTAAGTTTCTATAACAAGTTGCCCGTAAACATATCATTATTGATCCTCCACGCTATAACAAGTTTTACTATTAATTCATTCAAGTTTCTTGTTTGTTTTGTTAGTAAGTTTCTTGTTTGTTTTGTTAGTAAGTTTTTATAACCCTTAATTCATCCAAGTAGCACGTAAACATATCATTACTGATCCTCCATGCTATTCACGAATAAATTTGCACTCTTAGAAATTAAGTTTCACTCAAGTAAGTTTCTTGTTTCTTGTTCATTTTACCAGGTTTCACTTAACATATGCTTTCGAATTTAGACATGAAATTTCTATTGAGGTTTCCGAGATTCCCTACATTTCAATCAAGGTTCTAGTAAGTTCCATTGAGGTTTCCCATGGTTTTGTTGGTATCAGACCATAATTTTTGTTCGTGGTAGTGTGTTATTTTTTAATTAAATATTAGAATATTCTTATGGATTTTTGACCGAGGTTTCACTTTAGCTTTGATACGTTTCATCGAGGTTTCATTCGGGTTTTATATTTCTCAAGAGTTTCACTGAAGTTACAAAAAATATTTTTTTTCAGGTGTGTTTAACTCAAGTTTCTTGTTTATTATACCGGGGTTCCTCATAACATATGCTTCCAAATTCAGACATAAAAGTAGAACAACAACTCCTCTTTCTTTCACTCAAACCCTGGTAAGAATATATAGATGACAATTCAAGAAAAATGTGATTACAATTACCCTATGCATCCCTAAACCCTAAATGTCGTGGGGCTACACCCGTGCTCCACCCTGCATCCTATCGGCAGATGCCGCCGCATCCCGTCGGTGGCCGCCGCCGCATCCACTCCTTGAGGCAGGGCGCCCCCACCCAGTATTTCATCGAGCTCGTACGCAGTCGAATCTTATGCTCTGCACGGATCCCCTGACCTCTGGATCCACTGTCCCGACGTTGGCTTCTACCAGTTCGCACGAGGATGGAAGGGGAGAAGAAGATGTTTTGTTCGCCTTTCTCGAAATGGTACGTGGTGTCCCTTTTCGAGCGGGGAGGCTCGGAATTTTTCTAGGCCGGCGTTACACGGAACAGAATAGGGCTCAAAATTGCCCTTGATTTCCAAGCTACAATTCCAAGGCCATCCAAACACGTGAATTCAGCCCAGAAAATTCCAAAAGGACGATTCCGAGCCTGAATTACGACATCCAAACACAGCCTGACAGATTTGATTTTCTGGGTTAAGTCAAATTCAGTTCTGAGTGTCAACGATGCACCAAGATTGATACAAGAAAGACAATACCTAACATAGAAAAAAAATTCATGCCATTCTCTTTGGGTATAAAGATTACATTTTGATGATTCATACATATTCAAATTACCATGGTTTTGTCAGAGTTCCTTATATGTTTCGTACCATGATCCATTCAGTTTTTTTGGAAATATACAAGATCCCCCAACATTTTTTTTCCAGAGATTCATTCAAATATTCACATAAGTTTCATAATATAATTGTACATGGGAGATTTTACAATTTGCCATGTTTTACTTTGAACCTTTATAATTTGGCATACATTATTTAGCCTTTAATTATTTGCCACGTACTAAACTGATTTCCTTATTATTTTCCCTATAATCTCCTTCTACAGATTTATTCATTTTTAACATTGAAATGCGTTGTGAAAGACATTACGCTGGTACCCTTGGCAAACATTACCATAGTGCACATTCAATGAGACATGAACTACATTTAGCAAATTCAGAAATCAGCTTCAACACACTGCACCCGAGGCGATGATAGAAGGAACAACTCAGTGCAGCTCTGCGGACCAACAATGCTAGCTAGCCTCGAGGAGGGCTTGCGCCCTTTTGTCCGGTCCGTGTCGCCGGCGGGAGGCAGCTCTACACCTCCTTCGCCGTTCGTGGTGGGCATAGCTCCTCTGTTTCTAGTGAGCTGCAGCCGTGGCAAATTATAAAGCTTCTAAGTCAAACGTGGCATATTATAAAATCTCCCATTTGTACACACAATATTCAGTACATATTTGTCTAAGTTTGTACACGTTTCAATACATATTTAAGTCACACAACATTGTATAAGTACCAACACATTGCAAAGAACTGAAACTACAATAAATTCAACTATAACTAAAATGTTTCATGCAATTACAATAAAGTTTTCTACCTTACTGAACTGGATTCATTCCTAATTCATAGATTGGAGAAAAGATTTAATACAGATACATACATAATTCACAACTAATCCATGAAACTGCAACAAAGTTTGAGTCAATATTACTTCATTAGAAAAAAAGTTGAGTCAAACAATTAGGAAATAATGGCCAGATCCTTGAACAAAAAAAGAAACCATAGCTGGTGGATTAGAAACATGGAAACAATCTGTATACCAGCTTAACCACAACAACTCCTGAGAGCATAATCGAAACAGAAAATAGTGGATGAAAAATATTGAAATAGAAAGTAGAATGGAAATTGAATCCATGCAACTAAGGACTAGATCCGGTGGTAGTTAAGCTCATAGATCGGAGAAAGATTCAATAAAGATTCACACCTAACCATGAAACTGCCACCAAATTTGAGCAAATATTTTCTGATTCATACATTGCACACACGTCTTCTCATTACAGAGATTTACATAAGAATTTCAGATAGATGGATTCATATAAGATTCATCCCAGATTCATGCAAGAAATAACTTGAAGTTAATGATCAAGTCAGGTTCTGCAATAATCTAGACAGAATCATGCATTTTTTGCATATCATTGCACACCCGCTTTTTCATTACAAAGATTTACATAAGAATTTCAGATAGATGGATTCATACAAGAAACACCATAATTACATTCAGAATTACCAAAGATTCATACTGAAACCAGTATGAAGTTTCAAATATATATCAGCCAAGATTCGAACTAAAACATACTGAAACCAGTATGAAGTTTCAAACTTCCAAATCAGCACAGATTCAATCCGATTTCGTACAATGAAGCATGATTCATAACAGTTCGGTAACCAAATCAGCGTATCAACACAGATTGAAGCATGTAGGAAGTTGCATATCTGAGATTCAATCGAGAAAAACAGGGATGGCTCCAGATCAAAAACATTACGGGATTCTTGGCCATGAACAAAATTTTCCAAAACAAACTATGGATCCGGAGCTAGATCAACCTCTACCAATCATCATGAAATAAAATGGATCTACAAGCACGCGGAGCATGGCTGCAGAGATGCTACCGGATGCGGGGGCTGGAGGGTCGGGGCACCGGCGATGCGCGATGCCGGTCGTCGTCTCCCTGGTCGGCGTCCAGCTGACGGCGGTCTCCCTGGTCGGCGCTCGTGGCCGGCGTCGTCAGGATGGTCGCAGCCGCTCCCGGCAGAGTTGGTCTAACAGGAACAGAGTTGGTTTCAGATATCAATAGCAGTAATTCCACGCCCCCAGGGCAGCATACACACTACTAGGTAGCTGTACAAACTGACGGATTCAACAAATCAGCTATAAGCAAACGTGTACCGTGACGCGGACCTTGAATCGCAACTGGAAACGATCTCAGCACTAATTATTTGCTTCGCAATTAACCTAATCCATGAGCAGGACATGAACCCAGGAAAAGGACTCGATCAAGCCAAATCAGCTGAGAAAATCTTTCCTAGCCCGCCCATCCGGCACCCGTTTTCGTCGATCGACCGGTCCCCGATGCACGAGAGGGGATTCAACCCAAAGCTGCCTGGATCCCAAGGAGAAGACGGGAGAAGTAACGGGGAGAGGAGGGCGGCGCCGTACGTACCACGGTACCAGGCAGGCGGAGCCGGAGAGTCGCGTGCGGTGCGGCGACCTGATCCGCGAGCTGCGCGGCGCAGAGCAGCACGGCGGCGGCGGTCGAGCAGCGTGGATGAGGGGTCCGGGAATGGGATCAGAGGGATTAGGGTTAGGGGTGGTCGGGTCCGGGGAAAATTGGCTGGGTAGTTATTCTCTCTCGTGGACTTTAGGGAAAATGTATGTTTTGAGAGGGCTAAAATGCAAAAGTGTCGCAGGCTTTGACTGGGTGGACTTTGCACGAATCTCCAATAAATTTGTGGCCTAGATAGTGCCGGGGGCCCTTCTCCCTTGTGGGAAATCCGCACTCGTGCGGAGTGTACGCAGCTTGCGATTTGCCTCGGTCTGCACCTCGGCCTGGGAGCGCTTGAGTGCGGTGGCCGCCTCATCCTTCGCCATGAGCAGAACGAGCCACATATAGCGGCTCTGGTCGTCGACGAGCAGGAGGAAGTAGCGGCGTCCGGCCGGCGTGGCCGGCGCCGCAGAGGTCGGCATGCACCAGTTCGAGCGGCTCCTCCGCTCTGAACTTTGCCTGCTGAGGGAACAGAGCGCGTCTCTGCTTCCCAGCCAGGCATGACACGCACAGCTCCCCCGGCGCATCAATGCCGGACATGCCACACACCAGCTCACCGCGCGCCATCTTCTGCAGCTGGTCGAAGTGGAGGTGTCCAAAGCGTGTGTGCCAACGCCAAGAAGCTGCGTCGTGGCGCACGGCGAGGCACATCGGCTGCACTGGTTGCGTGGTGAGCTTGTAAAGACGGTTTGGTGCACGTTTTACCTTGATGATCAGGTTCTGGTGCCTGTCGTGGATGGTGAGCACGCCGCGCTGGATGCGTATGTCGCAGTGGAGCTCGTCCAGCTGCCTAAGGCTGACGACGCTACTCCTCAGCTACGGGATGAAGTACACGTCCGAGAACGCGCGCTGCGGGCCGCCGTCGATGTTGAACGCGATCGTCCCGCGTCCCTTGATATGCACCACCAAACCGTCGCCGAAGCGCACGTTTCAGGTGATCGCCTCGTCAAGGTCGGTGAAGACCGACCGATTGCCGGTCATCTGGTTGGACGTCCCGGTGTCCAAGTACCAGGTGGAGTCCGCCAGTTCGTCGGCGTGTCCTGGCACCACCTTGGCGCGCTCCTCGTCCAGGAACACGAGTGCACGCTCCAGCGTGCTCGCTGGCATGGGCGTCGTCGAGTCCAGCTCCACCTCCGCAAGCAGCAAAGCTGGATCAACATCGTCGTCCTCGTTCTCGTCAGCGCGTCCTCGTTCACGGTGTCCCAGAGCCCGTGCACCTGTAGTTTGACGCGCATGAGCACCGATCAATCGGCGTAGTTAGTACGTGTCAGGGTGGGCCACTGCGCACTGCCGGAGACGTCACTCGCCACCCTCTCCCTCAGCACGAGCTCGTGCCCATGGTGTTCGCTCCGACCACGGCGAGTAGGTGACTGGGAGACGCGGTGAAGCGGTGAGCGCGACGACGACTTGGATCCCGACTTGGACCCGCCGTCGGCGTTCTTCTTCTTCTCCCCTGGCGCGACCTTCCTCTTCGGATCCCTTGAACCCGCCATGATCGTGGAAGGCTCTGATACCAATTGTGGACTCTACCTCGCTAGAATTGGAACTTCAGAACAAGAGAGAGAGGAGACAGTTGTTTTTGCCGGCTGTGCAACTTAGCCGCTTTTCTGTTTCTCATTGCCTTTTATTACAGAGAGATAGATCGTGTCTGGTCTAATCGGGCGTGCCATCCCACGCTCAGGAGACCGAGATTATAGGGCAAGATCCAGTCCAATGCTTATCTAAAACTACCCTAGAAAATAGCTGAAACTTAACTGAATCTGACTAACGAAAAGTAACACTGCTAACTGAAACTGACACCTTATTTGTTAGACACGCTAGATTAACCAACATGTAACAGGCAAATAATGGCGTCCATGTTTGCACCTTGGTCCCTCCACATGACACACAAGTAACCCATATGCACCTAATAACCTTTCTTGGTCACATGCACATTTGCTCTTTGATTTATCGGGACACTCATGGCTGACGCTCATACCTGACTACCCCGTGGAAAGACTGCTTTAGATGTTCTGATTGGTCCTGAAAACCTTTCAGCCAATGCCAATGGTCTTAATGATTCAAATTTTATGGCGCTATTAAGAAGCAAATTAGGTACAAGCTGCTCATTCTCTTCTTGGGGATGCCACATAATCCATCTACCTTTGGACTTGGGTGTTATTTACATTAGTTGCATTATGGCGTAATGGTATGCTACTGCCCCACGTAAGCACGAACCTAAAAAGTAGGTGAAGCAACACTTTCTCTCTCCCTCAAAATCTTCTTTAGTTTCTCTTTTCCTCCCTCTCACCATTTTCCCTCTTTTTTTATTTTTAGTGTTGAAGAGGCTGCCTCCTGTAGAAGAGACTGCCACCCTAAAAGTACATCATCTAAACCTAAGTTGGACCACTCGAACCTAACTAAAATTGCAAGGCAACACCCTTGAGGATATGCATTGGCCATGCCCTTAGTGAATTACATCCTCGTTAAGCCCATTCTCATTGGCTGAAAGGTTTTCAAGACCAAAAAAGGACTAACTAAGTACTCCTTTTGTCTCTATTTGCATGGCATCCTCATTTTGGGTGATTTAATTTTGACCATCAATGTGATCAATAATACAAGATGAATCTGTCATGAAAATTCTACCATCATTTTTTTTCAAATACGACTTTAATGGGGTACTTTCTATAGAAATCACATTTAATTGTCAAAGTTAAACTCATTAATGCACATCACAATGTAAATACTCCCTCCATACCGGATTAATGAGCAAATTTGGTGGAGCACCGGGACCAAGGCATGATCTGATTGGAGGCAAATTAGCGAGAGAACCCCGGCCGTTTTTGTTGTTCGATGCGGCAATTAAGAAGAGAATCCGAACGACCCTGCATGCAGCCGAGTTCACACCGCATGCAGTACCTATTCACACCGCATGCAGTACCTATTCACACCGCATGCAACCGAGTGGAAAGATTAGTGGGGAGTAAAAGAAAAGGACGTGAGCATTTTTAGGAGTCCAGCCCCACGCGGTGGAATTAATTGAGGCAATTAAGGAAGATAATTGCCTAACAAAACGATTCCTCTTCAAAAGCACTAATTGCCCAGTAATCCGGTATGGAGGGAGTAGGAACAAACAGAAGAAGCTAGGGTTCACTACTAGCAAAACAAGCTAATCGGAGAACATCCTGGATTCTTGGTTGAGCGAGTTCCACAAGGTGGAATAGGGGGCTCTCTTTTCCCTTTCTTTCTCTCTCTCCCTCTCTCTCTCTCTCTCTCTCTCCTCAACTCCTTTTATTCAGAGCGCCTCCATCGCCCCCGGCTCCTCTCCCCCTCCTCTCCAACATCGAGCCGACTCTCTCTTGTAGATAGTAGTTGTCGATGTAAGGTTAGGGTTCGTTTTGCCCATGTCACATTTAGTGAGATGCCATCTTGGAGTTTGATGCATGTGCTTGCGACCAGTAGCCGGTGGTTGGTGGTGGTGTGGTTGCTGTCTGCGGGGCTCCTCCAGATGGATCCGGATGCGGTTAATGACTCCACTACTACATCCCCTTTAGTAAGGATCGGTGGCAGCCTAGATCTACTATTTCTTGCCGGCCAATCTTCGACGTGATGAAGCCATCGAGGTGGTGGATACATTGACGAGGATGGTTTTGGTCATGGCCATCGACCCATGCTGCGGCCTGCGGGGAAATCAAGCTACAGGCGTTCCAAGGAGTTCACTAGCACTGGACTTCCGATGGTGTGTGCCATCTTTCCCTTGCTCATCTAGGCTGAATAATGGCCCTCATCAACCACAAGTTAGCTATTATTCAACCTCCAGTCATGATGGGATGTGGAGGCCCTTCTTCTGCTCCATCCTGGTGGTTCCTGGTGACATTGTTCCAACTGGTGCGTCCCCGGTGACGACGTGACTGGTCATGACAATGTCAAGCAAAGCACATTAGCGCGGTGGAGAAGGACCTAATTTCTTTTGTTTTATCCGTTTCAAGGTTCTTTTTGTAAAGTTGCAGGTCCTATTAGTGACTTACTCTCATTTGGATCTCTTTGTAATGTGTAAGCTCACCACTAGAATGAAATGCAACTACTAAGTCCTTTGGGACCTTTCCATGTTCAAAGCATAAAAAAACATGGTTAAAGAAGGCCCGGTTTTTTTGAACTTAGAAGAAGGCCCAGCTAGCCACGTCCTATACACTCCGTCCAGCATCCATGATCCATGGGCAGACACTTACAACGGAAGACGGTGCATGGTAGTTGTCCTCGATCTGGAGGTAGGAGTACGTATCGCATGGACCCTACACATGTATGTTCTGACCATTAGTGTTACGAAAGTGAAAGGCTTAGCACAACATGGGAGATATAGATGGTTCTGGGCGTTTTGTGCCTAGCAGGAGGAACTACGTAGGGAGTGGGAAAAATATCCAGTGATCCCACACCTGACATGCTACTATGCTACCATTAAAAAAAAATTAAATTATAAGTGGCAAAGAATGTTGGAATAAATTTATATGTATTCATAAGACATGTCTTTACAATCCCTAGACTTAACAAAACGAAATTGGAAATGCACTAAGAAAAAACAGACAAACTGCTATATGAACAGTGACATTTTTTCTTTTGTGACACTATTCATGTTAGTTTTTTTTGTTTCTCTTAGTGTATTTCAAATTGGTTCTAAAAATTCTAGGGTGTAAAGATATATCTTATGAACACCTAAAAATTGTTCCAATTTTTTTTGCCATTTACATTTTGAAATTTTAAAATAATATCATAGTAGCTTATTAGGTGTGGGATCACTAGATATTTACCTAGAGGGAGTGCACAGAGTCATGCACATGATGCAGGAAGGGAGGCCGGAAGGATTGAGTTGAGCAAGTTTGTGTGTACCATAGTCCACAATAGTTGTTGCTAGTCACCAACTCGTATTTAAATAATAGTGTAAATATTTATAGAATAGTACTCACTCCGTTTTAAAATATAAGATATTTTAGCTTTTTCTGACACACATATATCAAGATATCTTTTAGTGTGTAGGTTAGAAGCAAAACGAGTAAACCTACACATTAAAAAGTATTTAGATACATATCTATCGGAAAAAGTCCAAAACATCTTATATTTTAGAACAAAATGACTATTTTTAGTACGCTTTTAAGGAATAGTAAAGTCCATAAAATTGAGACGAATCGGTAGGCCTGAAAGCCCACTATGTATATATGCTACCCCATCATCACCTGATGAGGCAATAAAATTAAGCATCTCAGTCGTATTCTTCACATTGACAACACAACTTTTTATTTTAGCAGATATGTGGATCAAGTCCACTTAAGCATAGGACATGATGACGAAAAAACCAAATGATGTTGGCAAAGTGTAGATATAAGAGGCATCCGGAAAGAAATGGCTACTGAATAGCACGGGACCTGCGCGGAGCACCACTTAAAGTATCATTTTCTCTGATCTTTGTGCCACCAAGTACTGCATGGTTGCTAGAATATTGCGTGGTTCAAAGTGAGGCGCTTCTTTATCTGCTTTCAGGGTGTAACTTGCAAATAATGGTACCATGTTTGCACCTTGTTCTCTCACATGCACACAAGTAACCAGAAATATATCCAGTGATGCAATGCATTTGTGTGCTACCAGTTACCACAACAAGTTTGGCCATCTAGTCTGTTTCAATAGATAGGATCAATTAGTGGCGGAGGCAGGGGTGACCAGCAGGCCCTGGCCCCCCTCAAAATAGTGAAATCCTTTGCAAAATTTTGAATTTGGAAGAAATTTTTTGGTACTTCCTTAGGTTGGCCCCCCTCAACTTCTGAAAATTTGGATTCCTGCCTCCGCCTCTGATCAAACATAACTATAGATCCGCCATCAGTCATAAAACATATGCACATTAAACTCTGTTTTATTCAGATTAAGAGTATGATCCATCAATATCTAATGTCTCCGTCTCCTCTGTGTTATTTCATGATAAAGCCTTCTCTATGAGTTAACTTAGTGTTTGTTGCGAAGTATACGGTGAAAACCTCCATTCAAAGAAAGCTTGCATTGCATGAAAACATAGAAAATTTGTACCTCAGCCATCAAATCACGAGCGGTTGAATCAAATCAGAAGTGGGATGGCACCCTGGCACTTAAAAGCACATTACAGAACCCCCCTCCCCCCAAAATCTCTTAAATTCTAGCTGAAAACTCCCCAAATCTCTTGTACATCTATGGTCTTCTGCAGGGCCTCCATTCGCTCAAGCACGAAGGTCGTCTGAGCTGACGAGTAGATTTAGATGGCGCCCTCGTGTATCACCTGTGAACCAAAGCGAACCCCGATCAGGATTTTGCGCCGTGTTGCCGAAGCAACACCGCACCTTTCACGGTAGAATTTTACCAGTTCGGCCTCGAGAATTTGGAGCGCGAGCGAAGTGAGATTTGGATCTAATACCAAATTGTGATGATCCTGAAACGGGGATCAACATAGAGATCGATCTATTGAAGAACAAATAGGAATTTGGGTGGGAAGAGAACATGGATTATATGATATTCATAATAGAGGATGTGAATTCAGTTTTATTTCATAAAGCATAACTCGTTTAGCACAACACAACGTCTCTTATAACCCAGGATCGGCTCAGACCACCACCGCATAGCCGATTATATCTCACATTACTCTTCTCTTCTACTGGCGCTGGGCCCTGTCGAGCTCGGTAGCTCAGCCTGACGAGTTGTTGTCCACCATCGACGTAGAGGGTGTGACACAACAGTTCCGCCAACGGATCCTTACATGTGTTGCTAGGTTCTTCCTTCTCAGTCACCATGATTGCATTAAGATGATAGATCACCAGGTAGGCTGGCCTGCATGACAAGGTGTGCGTGAGATTAATGACACCAGTCTGGGTCTTGCATCCTTCCATAGGAACAAGGGCGTCCATGGAGGCAGGTCATGCGGAGGGCTACTGCTGCGCGAGGCTTGATGAGGTGGTAGCGGGTTGGAGGGAGATGAATGGTACCATCAGATGGGCGTTGCATCCTCTTGTCCAACACGGGGACGATGAAGAAGGACTGCAACATGTCGGGTTGGCCTAGATGATGCTTGAGGTGGCCATCGCCTTCCTCGCCAGTGACAAGTGTTGGCCTCTCGTCGGTGGTGTGTTTCGGTTGTTGGTTTCGGCTGACATGTTTATGTGGACAGTGGGGCTAATGTTAGGGCTGAGAGAAATCCCTATGAAGTTACAGACGACAGCAACACATGCGGGCACCGTCACCTTCTCGAAGGCATCGTCTAGGACCTTTTCGTCATGCTTCTCTCCTCAACAATGTGGTAAACGCCAGATCCAGCTTGCTGGTTTAGACAGCGGCAACGCTATGGCGTTGTTCCCTCCTTGGACGTCCTGTCCAGGGTGCTCGAGGTGTCCAAAGTCGATATTTGGAGTTAGGATTGACTTCTGCTTGGAGGCGTGGGCCTCTAGGGTGCAATGTACAAAATGCAGCATCTCTTTGACAACGCTCTCCTTAGGCCCGTTCAGGTTCTGCCGTCCATTTGTCACTACTTCTAGGCATCAAGAGTGAGTTGTACATTGACTCGTAACCTCTAGAGTTTAGGTTGTGCTTTCAAGTTATCTTGCTTCGGTTGTAAAATGGTCTAGTGACTTTGTATCCGGATCTCTCGCCATCTTTGCTGGGTTAGGCAAGACGAGTCCTGGTTGAGTGCTTTTAATGTTGTGCGGTATCACATGTATGGTTTTTAGGTTTGGTTTTTAATATAAATTAAATCACTCTTCTATCTATTTAATGAATTCAGCGGTTCTCTGACATTAAAGCGAAACACAAAAAATTCTACCGATCAACACACGAAGAATTCTACTGATAAACACACACAGCAAGAATGCAAGGTAGCTATCCGCTCGAACGTTATGTTCAGGTCCGATCTCCCGGTGACTGTTCGCGGGCAACTTGTGATCTAGCAAAAGTGATTGGATCTCGGTTCCTAAACTTTGCCCACATCGTCCTCTCCCATCTCCGACTGCGCCGCCACGAGGGCCTCCACCAGACCACCGCCGCGCCCCTCACCTCCGCCGGCCTCCACCAGACCACCGCGGCGCTGTTCCTTCCGCCGGCGTCCACCAGACCACCGCGGCGCCGTTCCCTCAGTCGCCTCCACCAGACCACTCCCGCGCCGCTCCCCTCCGTCGCCCTCCACCAGACCACCACCGTCCTCCAGCAGCACACCGCCGCGCCGCTCCCCTTCGCCGGCCTCAGCCCGACCACCGCCGTGTCGCACTCGCAGGCGGCAGCAGCACCCACCCAAGGTACACTCCTGATGTCACTGCCTTACTAAAAGTGATGTACAGCTAGCTACTGATTTGATTTGCTGCTCCACATTTGTATTACACTTACCAAAAGTCTAACTCTGTCCCTTTGGAACTTTGGAGTTGGAACAGGGCATCGACATTGTCATCTGGAGAGGCTTGGGCCTGCTTCGGCATCCTCAGGAGAGCAAACAAGAAGGTTATCTGCTGTTCCTAGCTTCTTGGCGCTTTCCAAGATGGCGAATTTACATATCGGTGCATTTTAGTGGTACAAGGATACGAATAAGATCAAGCTCAGTCAGTACTTGCTTAATCAGCTTAGGTATTGGTGGCCTTGTTCAGTCATCTACCTGAACATGTTTCCTTTTCTTGGAATGTAAAGGCCGTGGCAGTCTAAACTTTATGTCCTGCAAATTACAGCTTGCATTCAAAGCATAGTTGATGCTAGTGTGCGATTCCAACTCTTTTCTCACATTGCAATAACATAGACATTATGTTCTTGGGACTGCCGATTTAGTTAGTTCTTTCTTACAGCCGCACGTTCAAGCTTGGTTCCGTAATGCCCGAGGAAAACACTTAGAACTATGGTATAACTATATGAGCAAGATGAAGCTTGGTTAGTACTCAGTTCAGGCCTCGACATTAACATGTTTCCTGCATTAAAGGCACCAGAATTGAAGAATTGTTAGCATTGTTTTCTTGGAATGTAAAGGATGTCTCTGTCTAGACTATAGTTTGCATTCAGAGTATAGCCGATGCTAGTGTAGGATTCTAATTCTTTCTCACATTGCATAATCGTAGACATAATATTCATTATCTGATTCAGCTAAATAAGTAATGTTGTTTTCTCCATCTCCATTGAGCAGGCTCTTGAGTTATAGTGCAGCATATAGTGCTTTGTCTGTTTTGAATTTCTTATGAGATCAGTAAACTGCTCATATCGGTGAATGATCAGTATTTTGTCTATTTCAGATCTTATTATCACTAGAGATGGAAGGAAGAAAGACATGTTTATGGTAAACCCTGGTGATTGTTCGTGGGAGGTCAGCAAGTGGTGGCCAGATTAAGATTGCTACCAACACTTAGTGGTTCATCTCTAGTTGGTAATGGCGAGAATGAAGTTCCCAAGGCGTTATGTCATAGTACTGTTGACATTCATCTGCACTAATGTTTGTTACATTGAGCGTGTGGGTTTCTCCATTGCTTACACCGTAGCGGTTGATGCAGTCAATGTGAATCAAGCAAACAAGGGCATGATACTATCCATGTTCTATTATGGTTATGTTCTGTCACAAATTCCTGGTGGATGGGCAGCTCAGAGATTGGGAGGTAGACGTGTTCTGCTGCTGTCATTCGTGTTGTGGTCTTTGATATGCGGTCTGATTCCACTGGACCCCGACAGAGTAGTCATTCTGGTCCTTTCTCGCCTTTTTGTTGGTGTAGCACAAGGTTTCATATTTCCTGCCATTCACACTGTTCTGGCTCAATGGGTGCCACCGCAGGAGCGCTCTCGCTCAGTGTCTTTAACAACCTCAGGGATGTACCTCGGGGCAGCCTGTGGCATGCTGTTTTTTCCAAGTCTGGTGAAGCACATGGGACCCCAATCTGTCTTCTTTGTTGAAGCGGTACTTGGAGTTGCATGGTCTGTAATTTGGTTGAAATTTTCCAGTGAGCCACCTCGCACTGACCTTCCAAAAGTATCAATGCCAAGGGTAGCGTCTCGAGAGAAGATTGAGAAGATTAAGGCGCAGTCTGGAGGGGTTGTTGCACCTCGTACTGTAAAGATACCATGGCGAAGGATTATCTTCAGTCTACCTGTTTGGGCGATTGTCGTAAACAACTTCACTTTCCACTATGCCTTGTATGTTATCATGAACTGGCTGCCTACTTATTTCGAACTAGCCCTTAAGCTTAGCCTCCAGGATATGGGATCCTCAAAGATGCTTCCCTATTTCAACATGTTTATTTTCTCCAATATTGGTGGAGTGGTTGCTGATCACTTGATTACAAAAAGGATTTTGTCAGTTACAAAGACAAGGAAGCTCCTGAACACGATTGGGTTTGTTGTTGCGGCCGTTGCACTTATGGCCCTTCCTTCATTTGGTACGCCCTCAGGGACTGTGATCTGTTCATCGGTTTCTCTTGGTTTTCTGGCTCTGGGAAGAGCAGGGTTTGCGGTGAATCATATGGATGTTGCTCCAAAATTTGCTGGCATAGTGATGGGGGTTTCAAATACGGCGGGGACATTGGCTGGGATAGTTGGTGTTGGCCTCACGGGAAATATTCTGGAGGCTGCAAAGGCTTCTAACATGGATCTAACAAGCTCTGAGACCTGGAAAACAGTCTTCTTTGTTCCAGGATACCTCTGTATTTTTAGTTCAGTCATTTTCTTGATTTTCTCAACTGGTGAGAAGATTTTCGAATAGAGGATGGTTATATTTGCCTCTTCTTTTCTTCTCATTTACGGTGAGGCAGGATAGCAAAACGGTAATCACACGTGTATTTGTTCATTATCTGTCAAATTTCAGAGTTAAGACTGCACCCCACATATGTTAAGAAGTAATGTTATATTAGGAAGAATAGCATGTGTTGTCTTATTGTGAATGATCCACGATTCTGTTATTCCAGCTGGCCGGTTGGTCTATTTAGAACACTGCGTAATTTCTTGTCTGTATGCCCTGGTCATAGTAAAATAATGTGAATTGTGCATGATAGCACTAAATCAGCACGACATGGCATTTCTTCTATCCTACAAACATTTTGTTCGCTGGCAGGATCAGAAAAGAAGATTTGATTGGTCTATATTTTTGAGAAATGAAGCTGTTGTTTGAATGTATCAGGGAGCTCTCATGAATCCAAGTTTGTGGCCGTGAGATTGGCGTCTCGATGGAACATGGAGAGCTCTTTTGGCAGAGATTAGAAGGAGCATTTCATTCTTTAGTGATGTGCATTACTGTAGTTTAAGAGTTCCGTTCCTTTACATTAAACTGTTGCAGTTCTACTTCCTTGGAACTTAAACCAAGGGCTTTACTACTCAGCAGTCTGTGCTAACTCGCCCATTACAGCTCCACCAATACCTGCTGGTACATCATCCTCCTAGCACATGGGTTCATGAAAGATACAAATAGCTCCCAACTTCGGCAGGCCGTGTGCTGCTTGGTTCGCAGACCATTTGCATGTTGCTTATATTGCACTCAGAGAACCATCTCTTGCACTGGAACGTTATGTCTTCGCTAACCATGCTACAGATTTGTTGACATTGATATTTAGGTAGAGTGATACTGAACCCGATGAAAACAACCCGGTCTAAGCCTATCCATTATGAACCAACATTAGCGTTGATCTGAAGGTTTGGTAGTACCTTATGGAGCATCTTTGATGCAGGTAATATCGACAATAACTATCTTCAAGTACCACACCTGCTTGAAATGCAAACACACGCAGAACATGGCATGTAAAATTCTGAATTATATAAAAAAGACCAGACATCAGTTTAAGTAAAACTTAATACTCCCTCTGACCCATAATACTCTTCGCTAATATAGATGTATCTAGACACATTTTAGAGGTAGATACATCCGTATTAGCGCATAGTAATATGAGTCGGAGGGAGTACTGTAATTTACTTCTCTTGCAATAATCTTAAGTTATTCTACTACAAACACATGTAAAACAAAAGAGAATGGTTAGATTTGAAAAGCAAAATGGGATACCCAAATTCCATACAAAGGAATTAATCAATTTACTATGAAAAGTTTTGTTGCATAAAGAGATATATCACTCGAGATCTTAAGGTATAAGAATATATCTTTAGCAAATTAATGACCGGAATCATATAAAAGTAGAATAATACTGGCCTGAAAGCCTAGCTAGTATATAGTCAGACGACTTCAAGAAAGGAATGCATAAGCCACCTTAGCAATGACTTACTTGCATTGTTCCTGGCCATCACGACGGGTCATAAAGTCATTTAAACGAACCAATGTACACTTTACCTACCGATTGTTAGATGTGAAATAACAGATGCAAAACAATACGTGCACACCAACCAACCATATATCATGTGTGCGTGCATATATAGCCACGCAAGTTCCAGAATCTCGGCCAGACCTAGCTACGAGTCATAACACACTTTTTGCCGCTATATATCAGGTAGCCATAGAGGGATGTATCGTCCATTCATGCACGATGGAAGAAAATAATACGGTGGGAATTTCAAAATAATACATTAGGGAATAGGAGACTTTGGGAAGGAAAGATGATCTGAAGGTTTGTAATTACCTGTTATGGAGCATCTTTGATGCATGTAATATCGACAATAATCTTCAAGTACCATACCTGCTTGCAATGCAAACACACGCAGGACATGGCATGTAAAATTCTGAATTATATAAAAAAACACCAGACATCAGTTTAAGTAAAACTTAATACTGTAATTTACTTCTCTTGCACTAATCTTAAGTTATTCTACTAAAAACACCTGTAAAACAAAAGACGATGGTTAGATTTGAAAAGCTAAATGAGATACCCAAATTCCATACAAAGGAATTAATAATTTTACTATGAATAGTTTTGTTGCACAAAGAGATATCACTCGAGATCTTAAGGTATAAGAATATATCTTTAGCAAATTAACGACTGGAATCATATAAAACTAGAATTGTACTGGCCTGAAAGCCCACTATATCTCTAATTAAGTCAGACGACTTCAAGAAAGATATGCATAAGCCACCTTAGGAATGACTTACTTGCATTGTTCCTGACCATTAAACGAACCAATGTACACTTTACCTACCAATTTGTTAGATATGAAATAATAGATGCAAAACAGTACGTGCACACCAACCAACCATATATCATGTGTGCATGCATATATTATATATAGCCACGCAAGTTCCAGAAGCTTGGCCAGACCTAGCTACGACTCGTAACACACTTTTTTGCCGCTATATATCATGTAGCCATAGAGTGATGTATCGTAAATTCATGCACGATGGAAGAAAATAATACGGTGGGAATTATGGAATAATACATTAGGGAATAGGAGACTTTGGGAAGAAAAGATGAAGCCATTGTTCCAGGAGAAAATTTACCAGAAATCTAAAACATGAACGTTCAGCGCGTGGTCCTCACACGCGACACTCTCCGTGCCATCTAATGCATTACATAGATGTGGATGAGGCGAGCCATGCTAGCTCCTGCAAGTGTCCAAAAACGTACTACAGCATCTGCAGTGTCAAGTGTTAGAAAGGGCCCTAGATGTGGGCTGCGAGGCCTCGCTCTGTTGGCAGCGCCTCATGGTGTTCTTCTAATTCATCGTGATTTATTCCAGAGGGAAAATAGGGACGAGGCAGCATGCCAGCATGCATGTGTGGACGCCTCATGATCAGTCAGACAGTCAGTCCCATCAGTTGAACGGGAGAGAACACAGATGGGAGTATAAAAGCATGTGAGAGAAAAATGAACTATAGGGAAAACCATCAAATCCGTACATATGGGAGTATATGTCCTTTCTGAATCATGAATGCTTTATAATTGTGAAAACTATATAAGGCATGTGCTCCAGTACAACCCCTCCTCCAAACTCAACCAACTCAAACACAAGGAAGGCTTGAGAACGCTCGATACCCCCCGTGATTAAGTGCACGATTGTCTTTTATGATAAATTAAAGAATAATTAATTAATACTTTAGCCCGGTATAAATCCATATGGCCCAACCACATTCCACACGTGTATGGATCTATACATGCAGGTCGTGCATTTGTATGAAAACTGTAAGTTGATGGTAGGCAGTGGTGGCGCGGCTGACAATGGCCTATTTTTTTTTTCCCACCAATTAGTCCGGCGGAAACGCAAGACAAGTCTGAGGAACAAAAGACAAGTCCGACGGCAACAAAAGAGTTGTCCAGTCCAGCTCCTACCATAGCATGTGAGATGCAAAATGGCCAGGGTTCGATAGACCGCCTTTGCCGCTGCCAGTGACAAGGAGTGATGAGGAGTAGTCGACTTTGACGCGGGGATCACCCAGCTGACGCGGATGCGACTGCCGATGACGGGGAGAGGATCGTGGCGGCGACGACCATGATCGCAAGCGGGACATGGGCGGCCGATGAGGGAGAAGCTGCGCTATGCGGTATACGGTATACCCATACATATATGGGCCTATAGGGTTTGGATATGGGCTTAGGAGGGCCAACTCTTGTTTCAAAATTAATTAATTAATTGGCTAATGACCCTCATACCTAGGGGTGTACACGGATTAGATCGGATCGGATAATGCTCTTATCATATCCTTTACCATATTTTTTGTCGGATTCGGAGCGCAGCGGATAGTGGTTGGATACGGATTTGAATACGGATTATATCGGACTACGGACTTGGATCGAAAGTGGAGCAGATTCGGACCGGAAACAAATAAAGAATATCAGATATATACGTGCTACAAAACATATTTTTACCATTGCAAATAATAGAAACAAAAACTATTCATACTTACAAATTGTTCAAACTTTCATCAATGTGAAGATTGTAATACTTAATAGCATTACACCTAAATGAAAACCATACGTAAATTATACTTACTTAAAGCTTTTGTTGTGGTTTCATATGAAGAAATAAAACTAAGGTAAGATTAAGAAGGAGAGAACAAGGAGGCTAAAATAAACGTATAAGCATGCATGCCGAATGATTATGTGATTGCTAGGGTTATTGACAAGGGTATAGTTAATAGAGATCGTTAGTTGAGTACCCCTAAGGCCCGTATAGCTAGGCCCAATTGTAATGATAGTCGAATATGAGTTCCTACCGTATGTCGATATTGTAATCTGTATCGGACCCTACCCGATCCTCGAGACCTGGCCACCAGGAGGGGACGGTGTAGGCCAGATTGAAAGCAAGCCAGGTTAAACACCCAAGTTTACTTTCGACGCATACCTATTTTGACTAACCTTACCTTCGAGTTCATCCAACGCCCTATCTCCCCGATCCTAAGTCCTTCATCTAGGACATTTGTCGAGTTAACCCTCGTCAATTGGCGCCGACCGTGGGGACCTGGGCGTTGGAATCATGAATTCGACGGCTTTTTCGCTTTTAGCCAACAGCAGTTCAGAACTCGATGGAAATCAAGAGATGGAGTTAACCATTGGAAGTTTGAGTATCATTATCGGGCCATCGGGTTCATCCCGCCTCTCGGATTCGACGAAACCAGATCCGTCGGCAAACAAGGCCGAAACAGAGGAAACGTTGGAATCATCAGAAGACTCTTCCAGCGAGGTAAACTCGCCGATCAGCTTCGAAAAAGCACCAATCGCAGAAGGCGACAAAATTCGGGAAAATTTCAACTCAGAAGAAAGAGCGTGCCAGACGCACAACAAAGCAAAGGAAAACCTCGACGCAAGAGTCCAACTCGACAATCTCATAATCTGCCTCGACGATATCTCAGACAAATCAACAGACACATGGAAGACAGGGTTAGAGCTTTCTGAAGATGACGACTCGACCTTCTCAAGCTTCAACAGTAACATCGGCAAACAATGCCAGGTGCTCGCCATCGTGGGAGACAACTCAGAAGAATTCAATGAAAATAACAACCCAGTGCTAAACCCAGCAAATATCGACAGAGGAGCAAATCACCTAGCAGAAGGGCAAACAGCAGAATCCCTCACAGCCAGGGAAAAAATTCGACTATCAGTCGACGAATGGAGGATAATAAGAGAAGCCGTAGAACACGGCACGCCAATACCATCAAATTCCAGCAAAGACATGCTTTTGGGGTATCATTATGCCCTAAGGCAGCAGGCAAAACAATTAGCAAAGGAGAAAATAGAGATACAAAGAAGAAAAGATTCAGCCATTGCAGCTAGCGAAGCTGCTCGAAAAGCACGAAGCGACGCATCATATAGTAACGCAAGGAAAAATCATCGACACGGTTCAAGGTACGACAACCTCGAGTACTCCGACAGGCAAAGTATTTCCAAAAACCTCGACTCGTCCTTCCTATCGGTCGACGAGCAGGGGAACATCCTACCGAAAACCCCTGAAGCAGCACTAGTAGCAGCGCAAGCATATCTACTTACAACTCGACCAAGTCCAGGAGATCCTATGCATGGAGCAGCATTGAACGGACTCAACATGGTGGGCCACAAGCTATCAGCAAAAGAAGAAGAAGCATATCACCACAAGGAAGTGCACAAAGCAAGGTCACCTCGCCGTCACAACAGTCCTCGGCGCAGAAGCAGCAAGCAACGATCTCGATCGCCATCACCAAAACAGCACGGTGGAATCCGAAGATCGCGATCCCCAAATGAAAGACGCGACTATGATGACGACGAAAAAGAGATGGGGGCATCGTGCTTTACCCGCAGGGTTCGCACCACTCTAGTTCCCAAGGGATTCAAGTTACCTCATGATCAGCAAAAGTACGACGGATCACAGGAACCACAATCATGGCTATCAGATTATCTACAAGCAGTGCAAATATTAGGAGGAACCAAAGAAACAGCAATGCAAAGTTTGCAACTACACCTCACCGGAGCAGCAAGGCAACTTCAGGTCGACATACAAGCGGCCAGCATCAATAGAAGAAGTCAAAGCGTGCGTGCAACAACGCGACGAAACACTGCGGGCATACATCCAAAGATGGAGCCTTATCAAAAATTTGGCAGTCGAAGTTTCAGACGAAAGAGCAATAGATGCATTCATCATTAGATTAAGGCGAAGAGACCTAGTCGAAGAGATGGGTAGAATCAAGCCAAAAATAGTGTCAGACCTCATGGACGTAGCAAACAGATTCGCAGATGGAGAAGACGCATGCAACAACAAGCGAACGCGATCCCCAGAGGACGATAGAAGAAATAGATATGGAAGTCAAAGGAGACGGTCCCGAAATTATGACAACTACGGCTCCCATAGTCAAGTCGCCGCAGGATACAAAGACAACAGCTATCAAGGAAGTGATCGCAGAAGCTCGGGATATCGAAGCTACGGAAAAGAGGACTACAAAAAGTTTCTCGCAAGAGAACCCAGAGAGTACAACCCGTCGGCAGAAGATATGCTCAATGGACCTTGTCATATACACTCAGCGTTCGTCGATGGGAAGCGAGTATCAAGACACGCAATGAAAGATTGTACAACATTCTTAAAACTACAAGAGGCAGCGCTAAACAAGCAAACCGAAGCAAGGCGACAAGGATTTGAAGGAAGCAACAATCCTCCGGCAAAACAGCAAGGAAACAACGGAGCTCCTCAAGGACAAGACCAGCAAAACCAGGGACACGACGACGACGAAGGGTACGTCCCATCAAAAGGACACATCACATCAATGATACAACCTGTGCCCAAGTCGAACAAAGAAGAAAAGAGTATAACTCGACAAGTCAATCTAGCAGTCATCTCACCTCCAGCCACAACGGAGTATCTGCACTGGTCAGAACAACCAATCGAGTTCAACAGAGAAGACCACCCTATAACAGTACCTCGGCCGGGAAACGCGCCTTTGGTACTCAAAGCTCAAATCAGTGCGTATGATGTTGACAGAATATTCATGGACGCAGGGAGTGGAATTAACTTGATATACGCAAAAACACTCCGAGCAATGCATATATCACTAGAGTTCCTGAAACCAACAGATTGTTCCTTCCACGGGATCGTGCCAGGAAGTGCCAATTACCCACTGGGTCGAATAGCACTCAATGTTTGCTTCGGCAACCGACAAAACTACAGAAGGGAGAAGCTAGACTTTGAAGTCATGGACTGGCCATCTCAATATCACGCGATCCTCGGACGACCCGCGTTTTCGCGATTCATGGCAGTGCCTCACTATACATATTTGGTACTTAAAATGCCAGGACCAAGAGGAATAATTACAGTAAAAGGAAGTTTTGAAGTTTCAGATCTCTGTGACAGGGAGTTCCACAAGATGGCGCAAAACTTCGGCATGATAGCCAACTACGCAGAGAAGGCGAAAAGCACGACTACAGAGGGCGTCAAGCTACTCGAAGGACACGTTGCGGAGCCTGAGATGAAGAAACCACGAGTAGGAGCATCAGGAGAAGACAAAAATACAGGAGAAGAAGAGAAAGCCATGACGGCATAAGCATCAAAGAATAATAAAATAGAGTAGAAGAATAAGGCTGTAAAAGCCACGAGTTATACCAAGGGCAATGCACTCTAGATCCAGAACACAGGTCATAGGCCGGATCTATTGGGTCACCCCATGTATCTTACATTACAAGTATAATAAAGACAAAGCGTTCCTCATATCCGAGTTTATGAGTCTTTCAAAGGGAAAATGCGGTAAACGCACGACTCATACAGTAATGCTTTGAGGACAAGTTTTTCGACATAAAAGTCGCAAAATAAGACACTCTCGCGTTCCACATATACAAAAATATTACAATAACGGGTTATCAGAATCATCTACGCCTAAAGGATCTAAATAGTGGTACTCGTGAAAAAACGCAGCATCCGCCTCCAGCAGCCTAGCTACGAGTCTTCGAGCAGGTTGCAGCGTGTTCTCCATATGTACCCGAAGGCTAGCTCCACCCGGAGCCAAACTCAGGGACATAGAGCTATAATTGAGCCTCGGATGCCATTTGCGTATCCACCCGAGAGCAAAATTGGCACCTGCCACTAAGTTCAGCTCTATCAACCTATAAATACGATGGCTGGATCTGAACGTATCAAGAAGAAGTGGGAAAGTTGCAGGCAAAGGATTGCGAGGAAGCATGACAGAATGCATCATTGTGAGAGCTCTTCGACAACCATCAACTGATTCGCCAACATGCTGGGCGCGATCTTGAAGTAACACGATAGCATTTCGACGTCGAGGATCAGACCACAGAGTCTCAACACTCGCGGACATTCTTTCAAGAGCCGTACTTCGTTCAGTAACTCTACGATCCTCAGCTGCGAAATCCAAGCAGGTGCCTACGATGGCAAGACATATCGCAAAAAGCGTTGAGATAAGCGAATCAAGAGAAAAAGAAGAAGTCGAAAAAGAGTCTTACATCGTAGCATCTCGCAAGCAGATTCGATAATGCCAAGGATAAAAAATTCGCACTCTTCATGATGAACAACCCTGGCTGTCAGATTAGACACCTGGTCATCAAGGGCAGAAATCTGCTTCATAAAATCGCAAGCTTTGCTAGCCTTGTCAACAGCCATCTTTGCTTGGCGTTTGGCCAAAGTTAAGCGAGTCTCTAGATCTGAAATTCTCGAAGAATACTCCGCGCATTGAGAGCAGCGGGAAGCAGACGACGAAACTCGGGAACCAGGCACATCAGATGGAGAAGCACGAGCATAACTCAAGGGATCATCGACGAACTAGAAGTCAAGAGTCAAGACAAAAGAAACACTTCAGAAGCTAACATAGCATATCATACCGAATAGACATATTTACATAATGTGCAAACCCTTTGGCTAAAGTTCTCAGGTTACATACAAGTTTCTACATTCAAAAAGAGGAAATTACAGGAGAAAGGCTACAATCTACGCCACCTCAGCATCTTGCTCCGTGGCAGTGGGAGGAACGGTAGCGTCGTCGGCAGTAGCTGGAGGAGGCGCGGAAGCAGTCGTGAATGGAATTGCGGAGGTTGGCGCTAAAGAAGCCGCCGAGGCCGCTGAGGGAGAAATTATTGACACTATGGCAGGCGTCAATTTCTTCGCCTTCTCAAAGAAAGGTTTCAACTCTGATCGGGTGCGACCATGAGGAGAACCAATCTTCTCCCAGTCGAGATCTGCCCCGTGCGCGTAGGAAAGCGCGATGGCACCTTCGACACCTCGCTTCACAGATAAACCTTTCAGCTGGAGGAGAGGATCGTCCTGAGTATCGAAGGCCTTGGCAAGCTATCCTAAGTCGCTGACTGGAACCTCCGACCTTTTCTTTGGCCATAACCCGACAAACATCCGCGATAGAACGCGGCTAACCAGCTCGAAAACATCATGGACAGATATCCAGTTTGCTTCGAGCAAGTTGACCGCTGCCAGAAGAGGATCATCGGCAGATTGCGGAGTTGGCAAAAGAGCCTTGGTATGCTCTGAATGGATAAGCAAGGGAAGGTAAGTAAAAAGGAAAAGGCATTATCAATAGAGTATAAGGAAAGTATCATCAGCAAAGAAAAGAATATGAAATAAGTATGTACCGCTAGCAGCGGCAAAAATCTTGTTGAGATGTTCGGCCACGACTTGCTCCCGCTGGAGACGCTCCTTGGTAGCATCGGATAAAGCTAACTCTGCCTTCTTAGCCCTGGCAATTGCAGTATTGTGCAATTTTTCAGCGTTCGCCTTGGCCTTAGTCGCGGAGTCATAGGCTTTTTGAGAAGCAGAAAGCTCAGCTTCTAGAGATGCAATGCGTGCGTTCGCCAATGCTAAAGCATCTGCAAGTCAACAAGTGAAGAAAAGGAAGGTCAATAAAGAAGCAGGGGAAAGAGCATATCAAGAAAAGCAGAAACGAGGCAATGAATTAACCTTCAGAAGCTTTCGCAACCCTCCAGTACTGAGTACACTCAGTGCCTAAGGCGACGAATTTCTTCATCAGCACCTAGTAAAACAGGAACAAATAAGCACATGCAAAGAGGAAGGAAAAATCTTCAAGAATACGATCACTTACATTATCTGAAGAACTCGAAGGCTCATGCACCTCGAGAGAGACGTCGGTTTCTTTGGATTTCTTTGACTTTTTTGTGCTCCGAGAGACAGGAACCTTCTTGATGGAAGATCTGGTAACCCGAGGCACTGCAGCAGGAAGTTCAGTTTCTGGCACAGAAGCCTTGTCCGGAATTGCAGTTTTTCGAGAAGGAGCAGCCGGGGCGTCTAGTTGTGTTTCCTCGTCCTCACTAAAAATGAGAAACGGGTTTTTCACAGCTTGGAAAAGAAAAAGAAGTAGAAAACAAAAAACAACAAATAGTGGAACTCGAAGAAAACACTTACGAATCCATGAGGTCGAACATCTCGACACCCTCTTCTAGACAAGGGGCAGTAGCAGCAGAAGTCTTCTGTGCAGAGGTACTCGGAGAAGTCACCTCGTCGACACGTTTCCTCTTCTTATTGGCACCAGTGTCTTCAGATAGTGCATCAGGAGGCGACGCCGTCGAGCTGGTGCCTTCTTCCGAATCTTCGGCTTCATCCCCGTCCTGGGTTTCTTCAGCCTCGGGGGCTTCAGATGCAACAGCAGCCAGATCAGCCGGCAGTGGTCCTCGCTCGGGAAGAGGAGGGAGTGAGACGAGGAATACATGGTCCTGCAGAGGAATAAGTCAGACAAGTATTTCACACAAGTAAAAGCAAAGGTCGATAAAATTAGACAGCAAGTATACAAAACAAATGCATACCTCGGGTAGGGGGTGCGTGGAGTCGAAGAAACTAGCAGTCAAATCTGCGACTGCGTGCTCCTTAGTGAGCTTGGTGAGGCTCCTAACTCGCTTGTCGACGTCCTTTTTCTCTATAAGTTCGTCAGAGATGCGAGAAGGATCCGCTAAGCCAGAATAGCTCCAAAGTTTGGAAAGACGATGCTGCAAGGGTTGGACTCGACGTTGCACAAAGAACGCCATGAGCTGAATACCCGATAAAGCACCTCCTTTACCTCCCTTTAGAGTTTGGATACGATTCAGCAGATGGGTAACTTGTTCCATCTCAGAATCTGAGGGAGGCGAGTCCCACGAGGCTAATTTTTTAAGTTCCTTAGTCGGATCAAAAGGAGCCAAGCCATATTGGTCTTCAGAGGAGGCCTCGCGGTCCTTTATGTAAAACCATTTTATCCTCCAACCTTGGACTGATGCAGACATGGAGAATTCAAGATATTGGGCTTTAGCGCGTACGGAGACAACGCCGCCGCCCAATTCAGGTTTATTAGACAGCGAGACACTGGGGCGAAGTCGAAAGATTGAACGCCAGAGAAGGAAGTGGGGTTCTATCCCCAAGAAGAACTCGCAAAGAGTCACAAAGCAGGCAATGTGAAGGATATAATTTGGGGTAAGCTGGTGAAGCTGTACGTCGTAAACAAAAAGAAGCCCACGAAGGAATTCGTGGGCAGGAAGAGATAAACCGCGGAGAAGGAAGGAGAGAAACATTACTCGATAGCCGCTCGGGGGCTTTGGGATCCGCTCGGTGCTGGGAAATTTGATGGAGTCCTCGGAAGAGAGGAAGCCGTCCTCCCGAGTTTTCTTCATCTCTTTCTCCTTAATAGAAGAGCGCACCCAATTGGTTGCGGAGTTCGCACTCTTGCTCTTGGTCATAATGGCGTTCTTGGATGCGCAGTGCTTCACGCGCATCTACAATCTCGGTCTGGGGGCTTTATGTACAACGAACACAGATGTGCAGATCGGCAATGGCGGCGGCGGAGAAGAAGAGGAGCTGGTAAACAGTAAAAACCCCCCACTCTCCCCATATATACCTTCTCGACGAAGGAACATGGGTTGAGACGTGGCAAGCGGAGCGGAAGCGGCAGTCCACTAACGGGCAGGAAAAAATCGAAATTACCGCGCTACCCATGATACGGTTCGCGCTCAAAACATAAGTGACGTATAGCTAAAATTGGCTAGTGACGTCATAAAAAAGATGGTATGAGAAAAAAGAAGGATGGCGCCGACAAGTGCAAAATAGATAAACAAAACTATCTCCGAAGGAGTTTCGATTATAGCCGTAGGGGCTACTATTTTCAAGAATGGTGAATACAACTTCTCTCTGAAGTGGTGGACTAGTATTCGACGACAAGATGTTCTTAAAGTATCTCGAGTTGAAGTATCTCGAAGTTGAAGTATCTCGAGTTGAAGTCTGATGGACTACACTATATTTTGAGCCTATACTCGAAAAAGTCTTTTTCGACTATAGCCTCGGGGGCTACTCCCATTGGGAGCGCTGAGCGCGCACCCGACGATATTTCTTGGTAAAGCATTAGAGTTGGAGAAGTGCAGGAGTGTTACTCCCATCGGGAGCGAGTTTTATGGTTGAAGAAACCCGAATATTTTCAGTCAAAATTTGACTGCGACATGAGATTCTCGAGTTGCGTTATCGCAACGTAACTCGAATGCCGTGACTTGTCACGAAGGTAAGACCCCGGGATCCGTCCTGTGTGGCCTGGTATACGCACATGGATGCACTCTGCTGGTATGTATCCGTGTCTACGACGCGAAGAAAATCCTGGTGGACGCACTGGGTACCCTGAGAATCACTGGGATTCATTCTTTGTAAGTCCTAAATGCGGCAAAAGAGTGGGTTTGACCGGTATCCCGAATTCAAGTCCAAGGGGATTGAATTTCAAGTAGGTGACAAGTATCTGTTCCGGCAGTTAACTGACCTCTTGATCCGTCAGAGTTGTCAGGCTTGTTCATCAAAACCCCTTGCGAAAGAATATCATGAAAATAAGTCGAAAGACCAAATCGAAGATTTGAAGATAAGAAGAAGTCGAAGAATTGATCAAGTCGAAGATTTAAAGATTAGAGATTCAACCCGAATCTGCAATTCTGGTAGAATCTCAGGGGCTACTGACAAGGGTATAGTTAATAGAGCCCGTTAGTTGAGTACCCGTAAGGCCCGTATAGCTAGGCCCAATTGTAATGATAGTCGAATACGAGTTCCTACCGTATGTCGCTATTGTAATCTGTATCGGACCCTACCCGATCCTCGAGACCTGGCCACCTATATAAAGGGGCCAGGAGGGGACGGTGTAGGCCAGATTGAAAGCAAGCCAGGTTAAACACCCAAGTTTACTTTCGACGCATACCTATTTCGACTAACCTTACCTTCGAGTTCATCCAACGCCCTATCTCCCCGATCCTAAGTCCTTCATCTAGGACATTTGTCGAGTTAACCCTCGTCAGTTATATTGTACGCATACAGATGTTTATTTTGCTACTAATTAGACAATTAAGATAATTTTTGGGTAAGTAAATCGTATTATCCTAATTGAGAAGGTCGGATAATCCGCGAAAATAGTGAATAATCCTCATCCGCTGGATAATAGCAATATGATATTCACATGAACAATATTTATATCGGCGTCTATATTTGTCGGATTTGAATAATTGCATACCATATCATTAAAAATGGATGCGGATACAGAGCGAAAATTATCCATACTATTTACACCAATACTGATACCTAAATAAAGTTTTGGGAGAGGGTTGTATTGGAACAAGCCTCAATATATAATACATTAAACATCATATCGGTGTAAGGAAATGAATATTAGTCGTGAAGCGGCTACATGTACTATAGGCTTTACCAATTAGTTATGTCATTGCATACATATGTATCCCTCCACTGCCACTCAAGTTGTAGCAAGCTTTGACGAAACATAGCTAGGAGTCAGCACATTTTCCTGTTGCTATCATGTAGGCCACGGATCAGGAAGACAAAAAGCTAGCCATCGGGTCAAGAGGGATGCATGGCATAATAATACCAAGGGTTTTTAATAACTGTATGCTTAGTTTGCGTGGATATTAAAATTAGATCTCTAAGATCCCTAGGAATAGGAAGCTTTTCGTTGCTCGAACCGAATGCCTCTGGTTGGGCCCACCTGCCTGCGCCTTAGCCATGGCGGTTCTCTTGGTACGCGGATGCACTGCTCCAACCTGGTGTCGTCAAACCGTTTTGCCCCCCGTGGCAAACTCCTTTTCCCCTTTCGGTTCCCTCTTCGGACTGTGACAACGGGACCAGTTGATTACCAGTCGATAGTGTGACCTCTGCTGATCTGCTCGTGGACTTCATCCTCTCCATGTGCTATAGGGGCAGCGGAGATGTGCTCTCTGTCAAGATGCTGCAGGCGGCCGCTCGCCACAGAGCGCATGAGGACGCGCGTCAGCGTGATCCGGACGCACACCAGCGCGCAAGTAGGTGAGCTTTTGTTGGATAATTAGGCACAATTTCCATGAGTAATTCCAGAATATTAGACATGATAACAGCAGCTACTACCATATGTAACTCGAACATACTAGATGTACTAAATAGCAAGATGAACGGAAACAAGTAGCAGCTAAACATGTACTCGCAGAACATGATGAACAGACGAACAACAGTAGACCGCACGTACCGTTCGTTTGCAGTTGTAGTCATTGCAGTAACGTTATTGATCACAACGTTGGAGTAGACTGGTCGAAGCAGACGGCGATGTAGACGGCGGTAGGCTGCACCGCCCGACTTGGAAGGAAGGCGACCTGTGATGAAGAACTCGAGCAGTCGCGTAGAGCGCTTCCCAAAAATCTAATTCGCCCTCTCCCATGCAGGATCGCAAAGGCGAGTGGTTCCGGAGACCTGCTCTCCCGTTCGCCGGTGCACGCCGGCGCTCGGGATGAGGTAGACTACGGAGGCGGCGCAAGCAGCGAGAGGTGGCAAAACCCTAGATCGGTTTTAGGTTGTGTGCGGCGGTAGCCGGGCAAGAGTTTATATAGGCGGCGTAGCGGAGAAACCCTAGGCAACGTGGGCCATGCCCATGTCGCACGCCCAAGTCGGTTACATCAGCCCACGATCCGGGAGCGACCCGAACCGGCTAGCTATGACGCGTCCGTCAAGGACTCGGTCAAACGTTTGGTTTTCCTGTGCAGCAAAAAGATAAGCTCAGCTCCGAGGCTCAATTCCGCAAACCGCAGCGCGCGCGCGCATCGTGACGTGTCGAGTCGAGTCGAGTCGAGACGAGACGAGTGAGCGAGGAGGAGGAGGAGCGCGCGTGTGGCACTTCTCTTCTCACTCACTTACCAAGTGGTGCAACACCCCACCTTATATGTTGGTCTACATCTCTCCCAACTTTCCATGTGAGACTAAACTTAGGTCTCACCCCTTGCCTTTGTGCAGCCAACAACTTGGGCTGCATGTCACATGGGCTTACACACATGGGCTTTGAGATTTCTAGGAATTTCTGAAATCTAGTATGGGCCAAGCTGAAATGGCCCAATATTTCAATAATCCCCCACCAGATCTCAAATACCCATTTAGAGATTTGCCAAATCTCACTACTTGTTTATATACCAGTGTTTCAGCAGAGACTGTTAAGTTGAACTTCCGCCTAGAACCTTAAGCTACGTCTATCAGCAACTTGAACAATGGACTACGCCTTGAATTGCAAGTTTTGTGCGTCAAGATTTCACTCAAAGTCATAACCAGTATATGGCTGCCAGTAGCCTACCCCGCGGGTTGAAGCATATGCGTCGTACTCCATGGTCTCTTCATGAGTTTACTACAGATCACCCAAATCTCATAGACTGCGACGTTTAACAATCGGGCTCATATAGGTGTGTTCTTTCAAGAATGCTTTGTAGGACAGCATCTTTGCTAATCATAGCCAACAGAAACACATTAAGGCATGTTGCCAACCTGCCTTACAGATTTTGAGAGTTTTGCATCTTCACATAGAGAGGGTTACAGAATACTCTCCTCAGTTAAACCACTAGCTTGTTTTCCCAGGTCCTAATTCACGGGATCTCCGATCACAAAGGTTGGGTTAGCACTATGGCATAACATCTATGGGTCTCAAACCCATCTCCCTCGATGCACTGTCTATCACATTGCGTGATAGTCCCTTTGTAAAGGGATCTGCCAGGTTTTTGTCTATTTGAATATACATAACAGTTATTACTCCGGAGTTTCGCAATTTCCTGACAGACTTCAAACGTCTTTTGACGTGTCTTGATGACTTCGCGTTATCCTTAGAATTGTTCACTTTGATAATAACTGTTTGGTTGTCACAACTCAAGAGGATGGCCGGCACAGGTTTTTCAACCACCGGCAAGTCCATCAAGAGCTCACACAGCCATTCTGACTCTACAGTGGCTGTGTCTAAAGCAATAAGTTCTGCTTCCATAGTTGACCTCATCAATATGGTTTGCCAACATGATCTTCATGATACAGCACCACCTCCAAAGGTAAACACATACCCACTAGTGGCTTTGATATCATCTACATCAGAGATCCAATTTGCATCACTATATCCTTCAAGCATAGCAGGGTGCCCTGAATAGTGAATCCCATAACTCATTGTACCACATAGATAGTGCATGACCCTTTCAAGTGCATGCCAATAATCAATACCCGGGTTTGACATGAACCTACTCAACTTGCTCACAGCAAAAGAGATGTCAGATCTTATCGCGCTTGCTAAGTACATGAGTGAACCAACGATCTGAGAATATCTCAGTTGATCTGTTGGTTTGTTCTTGTTCTTACGTAATATCACACTGGGATCATAAGGTGTTGGAGAAGACTTGCCATCAATAAAGCCAAACCGGCTCAAGATCTTCTCAACATAGTGGGATTGCGATAAAGTAATCCCACTCTCGTTCTTATTCAGCTTGATATTCAGGATTACATTAGCTTCTCCCAGATCTTTTATATCAAAGCACTTTGACAAGAAAGACTTGACCTCATGTATTACTTTCATGTTTGTACCAAAGATGAGAATATCATCCACCTACAAACACAATATAACACCTTCGCCCCCACCATGGCGATAGTAAATGCACTTGTTAGCCTCATTAACGACAAAGCCAACAGAAGTTAAAGTTCTGTCAAACTTCTCATGCCATTGCTTAGGTGCTTGTTTCAGGCCATATAAAGATTTTAATAACTTGCACACCTTTCTCTCTTCACCTTTTACCACAAATCCATCAGGCTGATCCATATAGATTTCCTCTTCCAACTCTCCATTAAGGAAAGTTGTCTTTACATCCATTTGATGAACGATAAGACCATAAGAGGCAGCCATGGAAAGTAGTACTCGAATGGTGGTTAGTCTAGCGACAGGTGAATAGGTGTCAAAGTAATCTTTGCCTTCTCTGTGTGTGTAGCCTTTCGCTACAAGTCTCGCCTTGTACTTCTCAATAGTACCATTAGGCCTTATCTTCTTTTTGAACACCCACTTGCAGCCCACAGGCTTACAACCATGGGGGCGCTCTGATAATTCCCATGTTCCATTAGAAAGAATCGAGTCCATCTCATTTTGGACAGCTTCTTTCCAATCATCTGCATCTGGTGATGCATATGCCTCAGCAATGGACTTGGGAGTATCATCCACAAGGTACACAATGAAATCATCACCGAAGGACTTTGTAGTCCTCCGTCTCTTGCTCCTTGTAGGAGCTTCATTGTCATCCTTCTCATGAACGTTCTCAAAAACGTTCTCAAGTGGTTGCTCAAAATAATCATCAGATGCACTAGATTCAGGAATTATCTCAGAAGAAAATCTAGCAGTGCTATGCATATCTTTCATAGGAAACATATTCTCAAAAAATGTTGCATCACAAGATTCCATTATAGTGTCAACATGCATATCAGGTACCTCGGATTTGACTACTAAAAATCTATAATCAATACTCCACTGAGCATAACCTAGAAAGATACAATCCACAGTCTTTGGTCCAAGTTTGCGTTTCTTTGGGATGGGAATGTTGACCTTCGCCAAGCATCCCCAAGTGCGCAAATATGAAAGTGATGGCTTTCTCCCAACCCACTCCTCATAAGGGGTTTTCTCTTTATTCTTGTTAGGAACTCTATTCAGGACATAACATGCAGTCAACAAAGCCTCCCCCACCATGCCTTCGATAAACCAGCAGTGTCGAGCATGGAATTCACCAAGTCAGACAGCGTGCGGATTTTCCTCTCAGCCACCCCATTAGATTGGGGCGAGTAGGGAGGCATCCTCTCATGAATAATATCGTGTTCCTCACAGAATTCGTCAAAGATTTTAGGAAAATACTCTCCACCACGATCCGACCTAAGACGCTTGATCTTTCTCTCTAGTTGATTTTCAACTTTGGCCTTATAAATTTTAAAGTAGTCTAAAGCTTCATCTTTAGTTCGCAACAAGTAAACATAGCAAAATCTAGTCGCATCATCAATCAATGTCATGAAATATCTCTTTTCACCTTTTGTCAACACACCATTCATCTCGCATAGATCAGGATGTATGAGTTCTAGAGGTGCAAAGTTTCTTTCCTCGGCCGCCGTATGAGGCTTACGAGGTTGCTTCGATTGCACACAACTATGACACTTAGAACCTTTGGCAATAGTGAATTTCAGAATTAAACTCATGCTGGATAACCGAGACATCAAACCAAAATTAATGTGACATAAACGAGAATGCCAAACACTGGTATCATCATTAACACCGCCACAAATATGGTTCAGGGATTTATTACATAAATCTGAAAGTGAAAAGCAGAACAAGCCTCTGCACTCATAGCCTTTTCCAATAAATTATCCATGCTTGGAAACGACTACCTTATTCGACTCTAAAACAACCTTAAACCCATCTCTGCAGAGAAGGGAACCACTAACAAGATTCTTGTTCATAGAAGGGACATGCTGCACGTTCCTCAGCTGCACGATCTTCTCCGAAGTGAACTTCAGATCTACTGTGCCAACACCACGAACAAAGGCATGTGACCCATTGCCCATTAGGACGGAGGAATCCCGTGCGGCCTGGTAAGAAGTGAACATAGAGATGTCAGCACACACATGAACGTTAGCACCCGTATCAATCCACCAAGAGGGAGATTGAAATACCGAAAGAACAGTAAATAGATTACAATACCCATCACTATTGCTAGCAGTCACGACGTTGACATTCTTGGCCTTTTTCCCTCTGCGGTCTACGCGTTCTGGGCAGTCCTTGGAAAAGTGGCCGGGCTCTCCACAAGTGAAACAAGTCAGATCACTCATGTCCCTGTTCGGCTTCTTCTTCTTGAAGGTTGTAGTCTTTACAGGCTTGTTGAAAGAGGGCTTGAAGTTCCCTTTGTTCTTGCCTGAGGATTTGCCTTTCTGCTGCACAAAGTTAGCAGTAGCATGACCCTCTCCTTTCTCAGTAGTGTCCTTAGCACGAGCCTTCTCCTCAATATCAAGAGACGCTATCAGATTTTCAACTGATATCTCCTGTCTCTTGTGTTTGAGAGTTGTGGCGAAGTTCCTCCATGAAGGGGGCAACTTAGCGATAATGCAACCCGCCACAAACTTATCGGGTAAGACACACTTAAGGAGTTCGAGCTCTTTGGCAATGCACTGTATCTCATGAGCTTGTTGAACCACAGAAGGTCCTTAGTCATCTTAAAATCATGAAAGCTCTCCATGATGTACAGTTCACTACCAGCATCTGCAGCACCAAACTCGGCGTCCAGTGCGTCCCAGAGCTCTTTCCCGTCTTTTATGTGCATAAACACATCACACAGACGGTCAACAAGAATGCTCAGAATGCATCCCACAAAGACAGTATTGGCTTCCTCGACCTTTTTCTGATCATCCTCAGACATAGTTCCTTCAGGTTTGCCTTTACTAATCTGGAACACTTTTATCGTGGTCAGCCAAAGCTCAGCTTTGTACTGCCACCTCTTGTTGGCACGCAAAATTGCCGCAACACCAGGATACTTGTCGTGCTTTCGTGACGACGAACGGATGCTTTCCGAGCAAAGCAACAAAGATCCCCTCGCTTTCGTGGAGGAGAGACGACCGCTTTTCAACGCAAAACGGTAAAGATTGAACCAAACCCTAGGGCTGCTAGGGATCAGCAGGGAAAATAAAGTAGAACGAAACGTAGATGCGAAAAGTAATAACGATAAAAGAGTAATATGTTTTTTGTAGATCGATTGGATCTGTCTCTCAATCGGCCGTGGCCTATATAAAGGCACCCGGGACTTGGCGTACATGGTCAAACTTGACGTACACGAATAAAACTCCAAAGCTGAACCGAATAGGACTGCATCGATCCTTGATTCGGTTACCATGTATAAGATCCGTGTCTAATCTACTTGCAAGCAAATACCTGACAGCTCCAAACAAGGTCACGCTACAACCACTCTTGAGCCTAGAAAATATAAAGTATTCTGGCCATGATGCTAATGATGCTAGAGTAGTAAGATTGATCTTTGCCCGGTTGAGTTTCCCTTCCGTGACTCATACCTTCAGCTTGCCATCTGAGTTTGCTAGGACTTCATTTGTAGCACAGTTGTAGCTAAAAATATTCCCGAGTCTGACTAAGACATATCCTACACAGCTTCTCATCACGTAAATTCCCTCAATTCGGCTGTTTTAACCATGCAAAGCTTTACATCCATGGTCTGAATAAATAATCTGTTAGACCTGATCAGCTGCTGCATCATCTATATTGATCTCTTACTACGCCTGTATGTTGAACCAAAGAGGAAATTCAAATATCTGTGTCAGTCAGTAATTTAACCATATGAATCTGAATTAATTTGGCCCATCAAAACCTACTAGCCAAATTATACGCTCAACACATGCCCCCCTGTTTTTGGTACAATTGTATTGACCAAAAACACTATCAATTACCTTAGGACGGTGCCAATAACTTCACCGGCCATATAATTTCTTAAGGCAATGTTCTGAGAACACATCCGCAAATCTACTTAGGGCGATATGAAAAATATATCGGCCAAATTTTGTTTAGGGCAATACTTGAAATAATGGTTACCTTAGGATGATATCGATCGGCCGACCATTATTGCTCATGGCAATGTCCAAAGAACATATCGGCCAAATCTTTTGCAAAGGGCGATACTTGAGATAATGTATCGGCTATAATATCTTCTAACCTCCTGCCACATGTTTGGTTAATACTTTTTCAAATATTTTCCACTGAGAGCTTTGCACAAATTCTCTCCCTGCACTGACTATACAAAATATGAATTTCCACGGACAGTCTGTACAACTCTATAGGGACCTTCCCAACTCGGCGATCATTTGCCGAATTTTCTATCTCATGTTTAACTTGGATCTTTTAAATTATTAACCAGAGGTACTCCCTAATCAACTGACTCTAAATCACTTGTTGATTCGGTTATTTGTAATTCGTGTACCGAATCAAGATTGTCATGTACTACTAGATGCTAAACTGCACCACTGCATCGTGCACTTAACCTTCTTCACATGTAGTGCTAATTGCCAAACTGAACTAGAACCAGCTACACCATGTACCGAACTAACACCCCCCAGCTTGGTCACTAACAGCAGCAAGCATCGGTTTTTCTAAGTGGAGATTTTTCCTTTGCTAATGTTATAACCAGATGCTTGATGCGCTAAACAATTAAATTTAGAATTTTCTTCTCTAGCTATACGATGGAAAGGGAGATTTAACTATAACTAAACGTCGGTCCAACTAGCTACTTACTAATCCTTTAGAACACTGAAATTCGCCTTTTCATTGTTGCACTACCAGAAGCGAATTTCTAAATGCATCTATATCCTTTACACCAATGTCTATCAAATTTTGCAAACCGAACTGTAAAGCTTCAATACTTAGCTTGGTTATTTTGTACAAACATATTTTACACAGACCGATGTTTTATAAACAAGATTGTTGGATAAAATTTAAAACGATAAAATCGGCAATACCCCTAATAGCATGCAGCGATTTATATGCAAAGTGATACTTTCATGCAATACAATCACCAAGAATCGGTTTGTTGTACACATGTACTAGAAAGTAAATAATGCAAAAATATTGTACATGCATTACTATTCAATAAACACATACCGATTTTTGGCTTCGAACAAGCGACGTCCTGGATATGCAATCATGTATTCCTTCTTGTCGTCTTCTTATGCTAAAGACCGTGTTGATAACTCTATGATCATTGTTCTGATTGGCTTCCATATTAGCATTAGCAAATGTAAACACTGAAATACTTGCATCACCGTTATTCTTTTCAAGTATGTCAGCCGATGAGAATCCCTGTCCAAAGTTTCTCCATGTAATCAAAATCATTAATTATTTCGTGCATATCGCTCTTGCAGGAACGATAATTCTAGGTACGTCTTTGCGCCAACTAACACTAGCATCAGTCAAACAATGTATCTCACTGTCTTGCAAATTAACCGATGCCTTTATAAACATGATGCTAGCCAGATTATCCGTATTTATCAATATCCATATCAGTAGGTGTATATCTTGTATTTTCTAAAATTCCATCAGCAACCATATTTTCCTCTGCCACCATACGCTTTTCCTTCCAAGTCATCCTCGGAGGAATCATCGGTCTATGTCGACTGGAGTATTCATAGCGCCTCTTCTCAGCTATCTCTTCCCGTATTTCGAGCATTCGGAGTCGCTGTACTCGCCGTTTCTGAGTGTGTGTGAGTCTTGTCGGGCACCACTGAGGGTCCGGTTTAGTTCCTGGCATGACAGACCTAATCCAACAGCCCCCTGAATTTTCCGACCTGTACCAAGGTACTGCAACTTCTGGGACGAACGATTTATCTTTGGCTGAAAAATATCTCCGCCGATTAAGCACGCCAACAAGTCCAGTTTTCTGGCTGCCACCACTACTTGAGTTCACGTATTGCACAGATGTAGCAATACTATATTTGAAATCCATTGGAGACAGATTCATGGATGGTCCTGAGTTACTGCTCCTCATGACTGAATCGGCGTATGTGTTAACCGAATCAAGTTTCTGACTTGTAGTAGTGGACATGACATATTCTTTATCTTTGCCATCCTGCAAGCGAGGAACTAGGCTAGCTTCCTCCAAAAACTGATCAGCTCCTATTTGATGTAGACCATCCTGTTTTCCATCGACAGCTACTTCCGGAACAAAGCCTAGTCCAACAATGTTGACTGTTTTTGGATTATCCATGACACCTTCAGCTGATTGGTATTCACCAACATTCAAACCATGAGTAGCATCTAAATCTTCTGGACTTTTTACATATTGAGGTTTAGCACGCTTCACCGGCACCCACATGCGCTTGCAGTCACCCTTATAATTTTTGACATCTTCATTGCGTATCAGGGATCGGTTTCCTTGAATAACAGTTATATCATGTGACCTTGCATCCTGATTGAACTGAACACTTTTCTCATGAAATTTTGCTCTGAACATAGGCCTCGAGGGAACCCACTCTGGTTGAAGATAACATGCTGGCCTTGTAGGATATGGCACCCAAGGAGTAAAACGCCATGAAGAAAACTGAGAATGCCTAGGAGGTGAACAACCCCAATATGTTGGCTTCATTGAAAAATAATCATGACGATCATATGAATTTCCTCGCCAATATTTGTGCCCCCCGGGTCGAGAAGAAGACCTATGATGCTTAGTACCCCCAAGCCGACTAAACACGTTGTTGGCCTTGCGCGAAGTGTATTTGTCCAACAATTGTTTAACAGTCGGCTTTGGCTTTGGAGCTGATTTTATCTTTCTTTCATTGACTTTCTGCACCCCTATTTTTGTATTTTTTGACTTGATCATCCTCGGAGGAGCAATATCATCAAGAACAACATTTTTCCCTTTGGTAGACTCGGTCTGATATGACCGAATAAGTATTTTCTTGTTGTCAAAATCGATCATGTTAGGAGAGCACGGTGGTTGCACGACCTGAACAATATCTTGCTCCACCTCTTGATGATCTTCCAATATCTTGTCTTTCTCCTTTTCTGTATCTTGTGCCTCTTCACTTTGATGCTTTTCAACCGAAGATAGTTCGGCTATATTTTCTTCTTGTTGATTTGACCCGACACAAGTATTGTCTAACACGGCCTTAGCCAAATTAGCTGTACTAATTGAGTCACCATTTTTTCGCTGTATAGCTATGGCTTCGAGAACCTTTTCTACAAGATCTTTAGCCCACTCCTTTGATGATCGCTCCTCGGATCTCTCAATAATTTTCGGCAATGATACTTGGGTGTTACCAAAATTCTGCAACTGCTTAGGGGGTGTATCATATGCTACAGTATTAGAAGAAGGCACATGAGCTTCTATTAAATTTTCACTTATTCGGCCGTATGTATTGTGAAGGTGCGCAGCCGAATAATGAATATTTGAAGTTGCATATGGTGCTGAAAAGTTAGTAACATAAGGTACATAAGGTACATCATACGATGGTTGAGAATAATTGTTCAAACAACTAGTAGTATCACGGCTAATTTCTCTATTCATCGGCATGTGCGAAGGTGAACCAAAAAATTGCAAGTTATTTGCCGATGAATAAAAGGATGAAATATTATTTTGCATATTATTAAAATTCATAACATTAGGTGCTTCATATTGGTTAACTGAATTCATCACGTTGTTCATCGGCATATGAACTTCTGGGGCTGCCGATGCATGAGAATTTGAATATACCTGCTGCAAATTGTCAAAATTATAACAACTTGAAGGATGCAGATTACTTTGAATCGGCGTTTGCACATAGCAAGAATTAGGGCTAGCCGATACAGTACTCATATTAAAGAATCTAGCAACTTCCGCATAAGAATTATTTGCATCTACAAAATAAGATTGAGAATTCATATTACCCTTGTAGACTGCAGCTTCTTGATGACGCTCTCTACGTAGCAGGAACGGGCCGGAGACCGCTCGATGCTTCGTCCCCAGCGGAGTCGCCAATTGTGTTGGCACGCAAAATTGCCGCAACACCAGGATACTTGTCGTGCTTTCGTGACGACGAACGGATGCTTTCCGAGCAAAGCAACAAAGATCCCCTCGCTTTCGTGGAGGAGAGACAACCGCTTTTCAACGCAAAACGGTAAAGATTAAACCAAACCCTAGGACTGCTAGGGACCAGCAGGGAAAACAAAGTAGAACGAAACGTAGATGCGAAAAGTAATAACGATAAAAGAGTAATATGTTTTTTGTAGATCGATTGGATCTGTCTCTCAATCGGCCGTGGCCTATATAAAGGCACTCGGGACTTGGCGTACATGGTCAAACTTGACGTACACGAATAAAACTCCAAAGCTGAACCGAATAGGACTGCATCGATCCTTGATTCGGTTACCATGTATAAGATTTGTGTCTAATCTACTTGCAAGCAAATACCTGACAGCTCCAAACAAGGTCACGCTACAACCACTCTTGAGCCTAGAAAATATAAAGTATTCTGGCCATGATGCTAATGATGCTAGAGTAGTAAGATTGATCTTTGCCCGGTTGAGTTTCCCTTCCATGACTCATACCTTCAGCTTGCCATCTGAGTTTGCTAGGACTTCATTTGTAGCACAGTTGTAGCTAAAAATATTCCCGAGTCTGACTAAGACATATCCTACACAGCTTCTCATCACGTAAATTCCCTCAATTCGGCTGTTTTAACCATGCAAAGCTTTACATCCATGGTCTGAATAAATAATCTGTTAGACCTGATCAGCTGCTGCATCATCTATATTGATCTCTTACTACGCCTGTATGTCAAACCAAAGAGGAAATTCAAATATCTGTGTCAGTCAGTCATTTAACCGCATGAATCTGAATTAATTTGGCCCATCAAAACCTACTAGCCAAATTACACGCTCAACACATGCCCCCTGTTTTTGGTACAATTGTATTGACCAAAAACACTATCAATTACCTTAGGACGGTGCCAATAACTTCGCCGGCCATAAAATTTCTTAAGTCAATGTTCAAAGAATACATCGAGCTACCCAGGTTCGGGGCCCTCGTGAGGAGGTAACACCCCTACTCCTGCATGTCTGATCTATATGAGCTTCACATGAGAGCTACAATGGTGCTCCTTGAGCTGTGTATCTTGCCTATCTGAGGCTGCACTGGGCAGGAGCTGGAGAGCTAGTGCTAGAGAGCTCCCATGGAGCGAGAGAGAATGAGCCTCCTCTGGAGGCTGGGCTGCTCGATCCCCCTGGTGCCCCTTATATAGGGAGCCCAGGGGACAAGGGATGCCCCACAATACACTATACATGCACTGTAGCTGAGCTTGACTACTGGGGTCTTGTCATACTGTGGCTTGCATCATCCTGGTACCGTACTTGGTACTGTGGCTGGTGTCATGGTCATGGGCTTGTCCCATCGTGCTTGTACTTGGAGTACTTGGCCTTTGTCTTCTAGCTGCTGTCCATGGATCTGCTGGTCATCAGTCTTATCCTCCTCCTGAGGATAAGACTGAATGGAAGGTATACCGGTTTGAGCTAGGGGCGTCCCAAGATCGGTACACGATGATGAGGTACGACGCAGGTTGATGCAAATGCCGAGGAAGCTGGAGATGCTGGCGGGGGTGTCTCGGCTTGGTGTCCCGGCCAGGGACGATCCCGCCTGGATCGATCCCTGCGCCAGGGACCTCGTCTTGATCCGACCTGGGATGATTCGGCTGAAGGCGCTGAAGTCTCGGCCTGGGAGTGATCCGGCTGGCTGCCTGGCGTCGAGGGAGTACCGGCCAGGGAGCCTGGCGTCGCTGGCGTCCCGGCCTGGGAGCTTGGCGTCGCTGGCGTCCCGGCCTGGAGGGAGGTCCGGCCCAGCCGGATGGGCGCTCGCCCTGGCCCAGCCGGGTGCACAGGAGAACGGGCCCAGCCGGGGCAGGCAAGACGGCGGCCCAGCCGGGGCGGGGAGCCAGGCCACGGCCCAGCCGGGGCAGCCTACCGGGGGAGGAGGACGGCCCGCCCGGGATGCAAGTAGCTCGGCCCAGCCGGGGAACTGGCCAGGAGGCCCAGCCGGGGAGACAGGATCCGGCCCAGCCGGGTTACAAGGTTGACCGGCCCATGCCGGGTTAGAAGTGTTGGCCCAGCCGGCCTGCAAGCTTTATCCCGGCCTGGTTAGGGGTAACCTGGCCTGGAGCTCAATATGCCGGCCCGGGAAGAGTTTAATCCGGCCTATGCTGCAGTATGCCGGCCTGGGAAGATATATTCCGGCCCAAGCTTGCTGTTAAATTGGTTTTTAATATTCCTGCATATATAAACTGATATATAATGTATATGTTAGTCATAATATAGGGGTACTTTGGTATACCTGGGGTTATATCCCCGACATTAGCCCCCGAGGCTGTGGAGGACTCGCAGAGTCGTGCACAGGCTTTAACAAGAAATATACCAAAGTCCCAAACTCACACTCATGAAGCTGATATGCTGGCCTGCACTGGCCAAATTCTATCTCATGCCATCACAGGCAATGCCCTGTTTGGCATATATGCTGGTTTTTATGGGTTATCCCAGAATACTATTGTGCCTTCTTTGGCTATATCGACATTTCGCCTCTTGGGCTATGTCTCATCGACATCGTCTGCTTCGACAATGCCGGAATACTGCTTTGCCTTCTTTGGCCATATCGATACTTTACCTCTTGAGCTATTTGCCTCTTGGGCTACTCTGCCTCTTGGGCTACTTTTGCCTCTCGGGCTACTTTGCCTCTTGGGCCACTTTTGCCTCTCGGGCTTTATATCGACACTTTGCCTCTCAGGCTATGTCTCATCGACATTGTCTGCTTTGACAATGCCGGTATACTGATATGCCTCTTGGGCTACTTTTACCTTTTCAGCTATTTTGCCTCTTGGGCTGCTTTGCCTCTTGGGCTTTATATCGACACTTAGCCTCTCAGGCTATGTCTCATCGACATTGTCTGCTTTGACAATGCCGGTATACTGATATGCCTCTTGGGCTGTGCCATCACTGGGTACTTGTTAGTATGCAAAATGATAAGACATGTTAATATCCTAAACCGGGATACTCTGTGAAACCGGATATGATAAGAGATATGATGCTTGTTAGCTTTGAGATCGATGTCTCGATATATTACTGAGCCAGAATTGGCGATAACTGAAGGGATTATAGAATGCCGTGATATGCTGGCATGCCGAAATAAACGGCGATATGAGTTATTGATAGATGCCTTGATATGCTGGCGAACCGAAATAAACGGTGATTGGGGGATTTAGGTTGATGCCACGATATGCTGGCATACTGAAATTTTGCTCATGCCATGATATATTGACATACTGAAACTTTGCTCATGCCATGATAAGTTGGCATACTGAAACTTTGCTCATGCCATGATATGCTGGCATACTGAAACTTTGCTCATGCCATGATATGTTGGCATACTGAAAGTCCTGTGACTCAAGATATCACTTAATAACCTGATGTGCTAACAAACTGAAATACCTGAGACCTGAGATATAAGATATGCTGGCCAGGATATAAGATATGCTGGCTGGGACATAAAACATGCTGGCCGGGTTATAAAACATGCTGGCCAGGATATAAAATATAACATATGCCGGCATACTAAAATTTTGCTCTTTGCCATGATATGCCGGCATACTGAAATACCTGAGACTTTGAGATATAAACTGAAGCCCTGGTGGTATAATAGCAATTTCTTCTTGTAATGGCAATATGGAGAGTCATAGCCGGATAATAGATATATATATGACGAAATATCCAACCTGTTCTGTAGTCATTCTAAAAGACATAGCAATGGTCATAGCATTTGGCATATTGCAATCTAGCATATGGAGTTTGGCATATAGCCCATTGCACTCGGTATATAACTCTTGAAACAAAGCACTTGGCATATAGACTGAGATATAGCAGTTTGACATATATGCTAACTTGACAACTCACAAGGAAGAACTAGGCACTCATGTGCCGGCATATAAATGTAGACATACTGCAACTGGCATATGAGATTTGACATATAGCAACTGATATTGACATAAAACAACCTAGATTGGCATATAAGCAAACTTGGCACCTCACAACAGATATTTGGCACTCATGTGCCGGCATATAAATGCAAGTATACTATAATTGGCATATGAGATCTGTGATAGAGCATGCGGAAACTTGTACTGAAACAGGCATATAACCTGATACGATAGTAAACTTGTAATAGCTAGCTAGCATATGGTAGTCAACACACAAAAACCGGCATACAAGCCTTTGGCATATGTCAGCCGACATATAACACATAGCACATGGGATAAAGCATTTGGCATATAAGTAGATACTGAACTTGACATATCAACTGGCATACTGATTCTAGCATTGTAGTAGATACAACAATTGACATATGCACAGACATAGGATTTGGCATAATGGATGTTTGGCATATAAGCCGGCATATAACACATAGCAACTTGCTTACAGTGATAGATCTAAGTCTAAGATATGAGATATCCTCTAAGTCATAAAACTTGACATGCTGTTGTTGGCATACAAAGCCGGCATATAATATGCCCAGATAAAACTTTGCACAAGACTGTAGACATACAAACTGATACTAAGGATACTATCTGTAGTAGGCATATATAGCAATTTGGCATATAAGTAGACATACAGGAGGAAACTGGAAAGCTGATATGCTAGCATGCAAACTAATATATACTGAAACAGTACTTAAGAAGCAACTTGCAGGGCTTTAGCCTAGCCCCCGAGCTATTTTTTCTATCAAGGAGACACTGATTTTCAGATAAGCTGACCAGGATATGGAGTAAACCAGCATAAATACTTACTTGCACCATTGAAGAAGCTTGATGTACCAGCAGATGCTCGAGGCGAAGGCGGAACAGTCCCTGGTACGACAAACATAGAATATGCCGGCCGGGACATAAGATATGCTGGCCAGAACACAGGATATGCTGGCCAGAACGCAGGATATGCTGGCCAGGACACAGAATATGCTGGCCAGAACGCAGGATATGCTGGCCAGGGCACAGAATATGCTGGCCAGGACACAGAATATGCTGGCCAGGACACAGAATAAGCTGGCCAAGACATAAAATATGCCGGCCAGGATATAAAATATGCCGGCCAGGGCATAAAATATGCCGGCCAGGATATAAAATATGCTGGCCAGGATATAAAATATGCCGGCCAGGACATAAAATATGCCGGCCAGGACATAAAATATGCCGGCCAGGGCATAAAATATGCTGGCCAGAGGAAGCCGAGTGCCGGCCCGGAGATGCCGATGTAGATCCGGGACAGTCGTATGCCGGCCCGGGCGAGTCGAGGTCAGCCCAGGAGTTGTAGAAAGCCTGCAGTGCTCGGAGGCAGTGCTGATGTCGAGCCCCCGAGCTGATGAAGAAGATCTCGTCCGGATGTACTCCTACCAGCGCCTTGATGTGCCCCACGGTGGGCGCCAAATGTCGTCGTGGTGAAACAACATATGCCATGGGATGGCTTAAATGGGGGCCGAACTAGATGCTGGAGGATTCAGGAGAGGGGAACGAGCTAAAAAGCACGACAGAAAGGAACACAGATCTACCCAGGTTCGGGGCTCTCGTAAGGAGATAACACCCCTACTCCTGCTCTACTGGTTATATATTTGGATCGATGGAGTATACAACAATGGCGCTTCCAAGCTCTATGCTAGAGGAGGAAGATGAACTGCTAAGTGTAGGAACACATAGTGACCAACCCTTTACTAGGGCTCCCTGTGCCACCTTATATAGTGGTGGCCAGGGTTACAACGGTCACCTAAGACCAGGAGACACCAACTACACTCCAAATAGGGCAAGCTGACGAGGGCAGACGCCCTTGACTTTCACCCTGATTGCTCTCGATGGGACTCACCCTTGCTGTACCTTGTACTTCCAGGACTGTGACCTTACCACTGTGAGGTAAGCTCTGTACTTGTGCACAGTGAGGGTAGGTAGACCACCACTGTGCACCCTGTCAACACGATCTTCCTCCATGCTGAACTGAACCTCTCCTTGATTGTAGGGACATGACACCTTAGTTGACTTATGTAACCCGGATATGACCGTTGGCCATATACCGGACTTATATGCCGGACCAACGGCCCATGAAGGACGGGTAATCCGGCCTCCCCTGCTCCTGCACAACACATCAAATAGGTAGGCCGGCATATCTAGGCATATGCCGGCACTCCTCAATTAGTATCCCGGTTAATCCGGCATATCTATACTGCCACCGGGATACACTTATATGCCGGTCTGGCCGACGCTCCTCTATTCCGGCCAGACCGCATCTAGGTCAACCGACATAAAGTCAACCTTACTCTTTGTAACTTTCCAGCCTCTTGACCCTACCGGGGGTCATCCCCCCCGACAAGAATGCATCCCACAAAGACAGTATTGGCTTCCTCAAACTTTTTCTGATCATCCTCAGACATAGTTCCTTCAGGTTTGCCTCTATTAATCTGGAACACTTTCATCGTGGTCAGCCAAAGCTCAGCTTTGTACTGCCACCTCTTAAAGTGCACACCGGTAAACTTGTCCGGCCTCAGTGCATCGGTAAAACCAGCCATTGATAATTCAGGAAATTGCCTACAATTAGGTTTTTGGAATGTTGGATAATTAGGCATAATTTCCATGAGTAATTCCAGAATATTAGACATGATAACAGCAGCTACTATGACATGTAACTTGAACATACTAGATGTACTAAACAGCAAGATGAACAGAAACAAGTAGCAGCTAAACATGTACTCACAGAACATGATGAAAAGACGAACATCAGTAGACCGCACGTACCGTTCGTTTGCAGTTGTAGTCGTTGCAGTAACGTTGTTGATCATAACGTTGGAGTAGACTGGTCGAAGTAGACGGCGATGTAGACGGCGGTAGGCTGCACCGCCCGACTTGAAACGAAGACGACCCGTGATGAAGAACTCGAGCAGTCGCGCTTCCCAAAAACCTAATTCGCCCTCTCCCGTATAGGATCGCAAAGGCGAGTGGTTCCGGAGACCTGCTCTCCCCTTCGCCGGTGCACGCTGGTGCTCTGGATGAGGTAGACTACGGAGGCGGCGCAAGCAGTGAGAGGTGGCAAAACCCTAGATCGGTTTCAGGTTGTGTGCGGTGGTAGCCGGGCAAGAGTTTATATAGGCGGGCCATGCCCACGTCGCACACCCAAGTCGGTTACAGCAGCCCACGATCCGGGAGCGGTCAAACGTTTGGTTTTCCTGTGCAGCAAAAAGATAAGCTCGACTCCGAGGCTCAATTCTGCAAACCACGGTGCGTGTCGTGACGAGACGAGCGAGGAGGAGGAGGAGGAGCGCGCGTGTGGCACTTCTCTTCTCACTCACCTACCAAGTGGTGCAACACCCCACCTTATATGTTGGTCTACATCTCTCCCAACTTTCCATGTGGGACTAAACTTAGCTCCCACCCCTTGCCTTTGTGCAGCCAACAACTTGGGCTGCATGTCACATGGGCTTACACACATGGGCTTTGAGATTTCTAGGAATTTCTGAAATCTAGTATGGGCCAAGCTGAAATGGCCCAATATTTCAACACCTTTTTGGTCCAAATTTTCGATGGAAACAACTTTGACGGGATACTCTGCTCGCGTGGTGGGCTGTTAGTTCGGCCGCCGGGTGTTTCTCTAGAAAGGCAGCGTCGTGCAGTCGCCAAGACGGCATATCCCAATGAGCCTGCCCTCCACCGCCTATCCTGTTTTTCACCTCCTGTTTGTCAGTCCGCAGGACTACTCATCCAAATAAAATTCGTAAACATGTACTTGTGGTGTTATGGAGACTTGCAATGGCGAGACTTGGTCTGGGCGGTGATACCAATTGATAACTGAGCTCTTATAATGGAACAGAGACTCAAATTGCTGAAACTGGGATCAAATTGGTGCAGCAAAATAATGATATTGAATAAGCTGGTGGTACCTTCTATTCTGAATTCGGTGCCTGCCAGGGACGAAGTTCCCAGTAGGGCAAGGTAGGACAGCCGTCCTACCTTGATTTTTTATGAATATATGTTCAGATGCACCTATTTTTTTCTGAATAATCCAAGTGGTCATACGTCGAAAATGGACTTCGTATGAAAAAGTTATGCCTGTTTTAGTAAGGACTGTGCAAAATTGGCTTCGAAACGAAAACATAACCTTGATCGATTCATTGGAAAGGAGGGTTGATGGCGAGTTGTAGAATGGATAAGAGGTGAGAGGTGCGATGACAATCTAGAGACGAAAGGTGGATATTGGTAGGACACGAGAGAGGGAGCAATCCATCAACCAACATCTCCTCTAAATCGGACGAATGAGAAAATTCACCGCACATAAGAGAATAACATGCAGCGTCTGGACATATATTATCCAAGAATCATATATAGCATTATTGTCTCAGAAATGTTTTGGTATTTATATCATTTTAGGGTTCGCCCTACCTCAGATTATTTTCGTCCTTTGCCACTGGTGCGTGCCACTGAGACTTTCTGTTCGGACTGGACAGTCAGTTCAGCCATCGTTGCGTCTTCAGATGTACTAAGGGTGTGTTTGGTAGGCTGGCTGTACTCAGATTTTCTCATCTCATCCCAGCTTTTTACACATTTTGTTGTTTGTTAGGTTGGCTCGGTCCAAGTCGGCACTGTCCACCTGCCCCCGAAAAGAGCGCTCAGCCCTGCCGAGGAGCGAAGCTTGTTTCGAGCTTCGCTCCCGGGCCAGGCTGAGCTCGCCCTGAAATATTCCCACCCCGTCCCGCGAGTGGGCCTGAGAGGCCGAGACCCATAGGGGTCACTGCCCCGCTCGTCCATTTCCCCCGATTTCTCCTCTCTAAGAAGAGAGCTTCTCTATTGCCACCCGTCATCGCCCTCTCCTTGCGCCCCTGCCTTCCCCATAGCCGCTGCACTCGCGCCGCCACGGGAGCCGCCACAAGCGCCGCCACGGGAGCTTCCACGGGAGCTGTGATACGTCTCAAACGTATCTATAATTTTTGATGCTCCATGCTTGTTTTTACATCATTTGCCTATTGTTTCGTTACACTTAGTGGCACTTTTATGCATTTTCCGGAACTAACCTATTAACAAGTGCCACAGTGCCAGTTTCCTGTTTTCTGCTATTTTTGTGTTTCAGAAGTGATACACAAGAAATATTCTCGGAATTGGACGAAACAAGTTCCTGAAGTCTTATTTTACCCGGAAGCTTCCAGAGATCCGAAGAGAAGTAGGAGGGGGGCCACCAGGGCCCCACACACAAGGGCGGCGCGGCCAGGCCCTGGCCCGTGCCACCCCCGTGTGAGGGCGCCTGGCCCCTCCTCTGACATCGACCCTTCGCCTATAAAGACCCCCCGACGGAAAAAACCTAAGTACCACGATCAGATTTCCAGAACACATCGCGATCCCCCGCCACCGTCGACCCGAAGATCGGGAGGGTCCAGAAGCTCTTCCCGGCACCCTGCCGGAGAGGGGAATCGCCACCGGAGGTCTTCTTCATCACCATGCTTGCCTCCGGAGCGATGAGTGATTAGTCTACCTTGGACTATGGGTCCATAGCAGTAGCTAGATGGTTGTCTTCTCCACCATGTGCTTCATGTTTAGATCTCATGAGCTGCCCTACATGATTGAGATCACCGTTATGTAATTCTACATGTTTGGTTTGTTGGGATCCGATGAATATTGGTGTTTATGATTAAGTTGCTGTACTGAATTATATCTTTTGTTATCTCTATGTTGTTTATGATCTTGCATGCTCTCCGTTGTTAGTAGCTATCTTGGCCAAGTAGTTGCTAGTGACTCCAAGAGGGGGTATTTATGCTCGATAGTGGGTTCATGCCTCTATTTCACCTGCGGGAGTGACAGAAACCTCTAAGGTGGTAGATGTGCTGTTGCTACTAGGGAGAAAACAACATTCATATGCTCAAGGGCATATGCTTTGTTTACATTACACACTTTGCTTAATGCAATTATCTGTTGTTCGCAACTTAATACTACTGGGGTGTTCGGATTGATATCCCCGGGAGTGGATTATTAGTCATAGATGCAATTGGATGGCGGTCTATGTATTTTGTTGTAATGCCCAGAGTAAATCTCATAGTGATCTTCTTGACATATCACGTTATCTTTATTCTATCAATTGCCCAACTGTAATTTGTTTACCCAGCATGTGCTATTTTATCTATGGAGAGACACCACTAGTGAACTGTGGACCCCGGTCCTATTTACATCATATTGCTATCACCTGTTTACTTTTCTCGTACTGTTTACTTTACTCGCATACTATATTGTTTTCCACTCGATACGCTCATAATCTTTGTTTCAAGCAAACCGGTGAGATTGACAACCTCATCGCAACTTGGGAACAAAGTACTTGGTTGTGTTGTGTGCAGGTTCCGCGTTGCTACTGGCCGAAGACGAGTCAACAAGTATCGTTAAACGGCGCCCTTGTTGGAGTGTTATTAAGCCAGTCTGCATCACCTTCAGTCGTCGCCGTCTCTCCTCTTCAAGATCGACATTAAACCTTGGTTTCTTAACTGAGGGAAAACCAGCTGCTATACTCATCACACCTTCCTCTTGGGGTTCCCAACGGGCTGGTCATTCACCACGCACAAAGATTGCTGCTGGGGGACGAAGAAGAATAATCTCCTTCATCAACTAGTCATCAGCTGTTTTTCTGGCGCCGTTGCCGGGGAGGAAGAGAAGACTTCTGCAAGGGGAGTTTTTCGCACACACATCCTTTACTTTGTTATTGCTTTGCTTTACTTAATTTATTTTACTTGCATTGCTTTTTATCAAAAACCCAAAAAATTAGAATCCTTGGTAGTTGTTTTTACTTGTTTACTTTCGTTTTGCTGAAATGGCCAATCCTGAAAATACCAAGTTGTGTGACTTTACTAGCACAAACAATGGTGATTTTATCTGCACTCCTATTGCACCACCTGCTACTGCTGCAAACTTTTATGAGATTAAGCCTGCTTTATTGAACCTTGTTATGAAAGAGCAATTTTCTGGTGCTAGTACTGAAGATGCTGCAGCTCATCTCAACAATTTTGTTGAGCTATGTGAGATGCAGAAATATAAGGATGTTGATAGTGATATTATTAAGCTCAAGTTGTTTCCTTTTTTCCTTGAGAGGAAAAGCTAAAGATTGGTTGCTGTCTTTGACTAAGAATAGTATTGATTCATGGGCTAAGTGTAAGGATGCTTTTATTGGTAGATACTATCCTCCTGCTAAGATTATATCTCTGCGTAGCAATATCATGAAATTTACTCAGTTTGATAATGAACATGTTGCTCAAGCTTGGGAAAGAATGAAATCTATGATAAAGAATTGCCCCACTCATGGACTGACTACTTGGATGATTATCCAAACTTTTTTATGCAGGACTGGATTTTTCTTCAAGGAACCTACTTGATTTAGCTGCTGGAGGCACTTTTATGTCCCTTACCTTGGGCGCCGCATCAAAGCTACTTGACAATATGATGGTAAATTATTCTGAATGGCACACCGAGAGAGCTCCACAAGGTAAGAAGGTAAATTCTGTTGAGGAAACCTCTTCCTTGAATGATAAGATTGATACCATTATGGCTATGCTTGCTAATGATAGGACTCATGTTGATCCTAATAATGTTCCTTTGGCCTCTCTGGTTGCTCAAGAAGAGCAAGTTGATGTGAATTTCATTAGAAACAATAACTTTAACAACAATGCTTATAGGAACAATTTTGCTAGTAACAATTATAGGCCGTATCCTTCTACCAATGGTAATGGTTATGGTAACTCTTATGGTAATTCCTACAACAACACTAGGGCCGCGCCCTCCGAGCTTGAGGTAATGCTCAAGGACTTTATCGGTAAGCAAACTGCTTTTAACAAGTCTGTTGAGGAAAAGTTAGGCAAAATTGATATTCTTGCTTCTAAGGTTGATAGACTTGCTCATGATATTGAAATTCTGAAATTAAAAGTGTTGCCTAATGATGTGAAACAGAACAATGTTTTTGCTACCGCTAATGCTATTCAAGTTGGAATTGATGAAAATATTAGATTGTTAGCGGAATTGCATGCCAGGTGGGAAAGAGAAGATGAGATGGCTAGAGAGATGAAGGTATGTACCATTACTACCTCTAATGATGTTGCTCCTACTGCTAGCAATCCTCTTACTTTGATTGGTGTAGAGAAAACTCCCACTCCTTGTGTTAAAAAGCCTAAAACTGCCAAAACTTTTTCTCAAAAGAGTGCTGAAATTTTTCGGAGTGTGGGAGATGATAGCTCTATTTCTTTTAATGATTTTGATGTTGATGGCTGCAATATATCTTAAGTTATTTTGTTCTTGCAAAAGCTTGCTTTAACTCCCAATGCTAGTTCTTTAAATATTGCTTTTACTAAGCATATTACCAATGCTCTCATAAAGATTAGGGATGAAAAGTTGAAGCAGAAAGCTTCTGTTCCCAAGAAGTTGGAAGATGGTTGGGAACCCATCATTGATATGCATGTTAATGGTTATGATTGCCATGCTTTATGTGATCTAGGTGCTAGTATTTCTATCATGCCTAGAAAGATTTATGACATGCTTGATTTACCACCGCTTGAAAAGTGTTATTTTGATGTTCCTATTGCTGATGTTGCTAAGAAGAAACCTTTGGGAAGGATTAATGATGTTCTTATTGTGGTTAACAATAACCTTGTTCCCATTGATTTTCTTGTTATGGACGTTGAATGCCATGCTTCATGTCCTATTATTTTGGGAAGACCCTTTCTTCGAACTGTAGGTGCTATCATTGATATGAGGGAAGGCACTATCAAGTATCAATTTCCACTAAAGAAAGGTATGGAACACTTCCCTAGGAAAAGAAAGAAATTACTTTTTGACTCTATTCTTAGAGCAAATTATGAGCTTGATGCTTCATCACTTGATATTACTTGATTCACAATTTTCTACGCCTAGCTCAAAGGCGTTAAAGAAAAGCACTCTTGGGAGATAACCCAATGTTTTCTTTTCAGTACTTTTTCTTTTATTTGAGTCTTGGAAGTCATTACTACTGTAATGACCGCTCCTTATCTTGTTTATTTCGTTTTTGTGCCAAGAGAAGCCTCTAATTTGAGTGAGGTAAAGATTTGGGGATGTTGCTGTCCTGAAACTGTTTTCGGTGCTGCACCGTAAACATTCGTGAAAATGCTCTGTTTATCTTTTGGACCTACGATTTCTTGTGCATATGCCCCAGGTTATATCCAAACTTTTGTTAGTTGAACACTTTTTGATTTGAGCAACAGAAAATCCCTCAAAAATTCGACCTTTGTCAGCTGTTCAGTTTTGACAGATTTCTGCAATATTTGTGTTTGCCACTTTATCGCTTTCTTTTGAGTTCTTTTGATCACGGAACTTTTGGGGAGGTTGCTACAGTAGTATTTGCTATATATGTGGTGGTTTTGAGTTGAAACCTGAAGCTAATAGAGGGTTGATTATATGTTATGCTTGCACTAATGTTGCTAATAGAATTGTGTTTAGTTTTGTATGAAGGAAGTTTTCAAGTGTAGGGATTGGAGAATGATGAGATGAGTTGAAGAATGGACAAAAGCTCAAGCTTGGGGATGCCCATGCATCACCCCAAGAAATATCCAAGAAGTACAAGCGTCAAAGCTTGGGGATGCCCCCGAGGCACCCCTTCTTCATCGGCAAAAATCAGGTCACCTTTCAAAACACTATATTTTTATTGCTTCATGCACTATGTGTTTTTCTTGGAGCGTCAGTTGTTTTAGTTTTCTTAGTTGGTTTAGTTTGTTTGTTTGCTGCAATAAATGGTTGGACCCCAACAAATTTCCTTTGGAGGAGATGTACTCGTTTTCATTTGCAAAGAACGCACAGTTTTTCACTCTTATCGTTCATCAAGCGTTCTTCTTTTTCTGCTACTGCTTTTGGTTTTCGTTTTCGCCTTGATTTGCGTTCAGACCTTGTCATATCTTTTCATCAAGGTGTATTTTTGCCTCTGATCTTTATTGGTTTTCATCAAAAGAGGTGTTTATCAAAATTTCGAATGGTGTTGGAAAAGAGAAAAAGCTTTGTGCAAAATAGTGGTACAAGAAGGAGCTTGTGTAGACTGTGGCTTAGGATTTTTCATGTCATGCTTGATGTCTTTTTGATAGTATGCTTAGTGGTTTTGCTGTAGCATGACTTGTCTCAAATAACTGAGATTGCTTAATGAGCCTTTGAAAAAATCATGCGTTGTTTTTATTGTATGGAAGCATTATTTTGGTTTTCTCCTTGATGCTTTATTTGGGTTGACTTGGCACATGCTCACACATGTTAGACTCTTACAAAGTCGCCAATAGCCTTCATGATCATTTAGTTTTTGACTTTTGATGCCATCTTATGCTTCTTTTAATGTCGCTTTGTCGCTTTGCATGATTATGGCCATTACTGCTCTCTTAGTTGGTCGCTCCCAGTCTTTTGCTAGCCCTCGCCTTGTACTGAGTATGAGCTCTACTCGTGCATCCAACTCCTAAAAGCCAAAGTTTTCCAAAGTGTCCACCATACATACCTACTAGCAATTTGCTATTCCAAGTAAATTTGACTTGCTTTTATTTTCTCTTCAAATTAAACTCTTACGGGTGTTATGCGAAATTCGGTCAGTAAAGCTCTCACGAACCGGAAGGCACACTTTACTTTTTCCAGTTCTTAAAAATTTGACATTGTGGTCTTTTATGTTGAGTTGTTATGCTTGCAAGTTGTAAGTTGGATTCTAGCCCATCCATGCTGTCATGGGCAAGCTTTCAACATTGCACATCTTAATTGAGTTGATATCGTAATCTTTTGTTTATGGATGCCCGCGGTGTGAAATGAATTGGGAATCTTGTGGGGATCATGGAGTTTATATATGTGTTAGGGAAACGCCGGGCCGCCAATCTAAGCCATGCATAATTCATGGTGGAAATTTGCAGCATACCCATGGTGAACATTCGACGACGCATCTCATAATAAAAAGCTAAACAAAAGGCAAATAAAAGAGATGTCGAGGTGTTCATTGTCTGCTTGTCCTGTCATTTTGGTGTGGGCTTGTTCCATGTCATCGGGCACGGAGGTACCCCATTGGCGGTTCTCAATGATATGCATATACTTACAATGACAAGAGCCTTGCTTGGGACTCTAAGTAAAGTAGCATGAGGTTTGGGTACTCGTATTCACGGGGCACGAGGTTTTCAACTTATGATTTGTCAAGCATATGCATCATAATTGTTCTCGCATTAACTTTAACCATTCAAGATGCTTATGATGGGGGCAATGAGAGCTCAAAGCCGGTAAGTACCATAATTTTTGAAGGTTATAAAACTTGCAATCACTGCTTCCCTCTGCGAAGGGCCTTTCTTTTACTTTTATGTTGAGTCACCACCTTCTTTCTTTATGCACCATTAAGAGAGCATAGTTGTCATTCTTAGTGTGATATGCATTGTCCCAAAGTTCATTGATTGACTCATATTGATTGGTTTCACTTGTTCTTAAATTATTTGTATCTAGTCGCCCTCTTAAACTTGAAGGTGTCCTATGCATTTATGTTTTGCTCTCTTTGAAGGACAAGCTGAAAACCATTTGTATGTTTTTCCTTATGATTTGAACACACGTTTGACTTTCATTGTTTCATTTTCATGATCTTTTGTTTGTGTTCATTTTCATGTTTACAACATGGTTGCTAAGTTCTTATTGTCATGATTATATCTTCATGCCCATGTTTTAAGTTCTTATGATCCCAGCTCACAAATGCTTACATATATGATCAAGATTGCGTAGGTGCATGTCACCTCAAAAATTATTCTTTTGTTATCACTCACCTACTCGAGGATGAGCAGGAGTTAAGCTTGGGGATGCTTGATACGTCTCAAACGTATCTATAATTTTTGATGCTCCATGCTTGTTTTTACATCATTTGCCTATTGTTTCGTTACACTTAGTGGCACTTTTATGCATTTTCTGGAACTAACCTATTAACAAGTGCCACAGTGCCAGTTTCCTGTTTTCTGCTATTTTTCTATTTCAGAAGTGATACACAGGAAATATTCTCGGAATTGGACGAAACAAGTTCCTGAAGTCTTATTTTACCCGGAAGCTTCCAGAGATCCGAAGAGAAGTAGGAGGGGGGCCACCAGGGCCCCACACATAGGGGCGGCGCGGCCAGGCCCTGGCCCGCGCCACCCCCGTGTGAGGGCGCCTGGCCCCTCCTCTGACATCGACCCTTCGCCTATAAAGACCCCCCGACGGAAAAAACCTAAGTACCCCGATCAGATTTCCAGAACACATCGCGATCCGCCGCCACCGTCGACCCGAAGATCGGGAGGGTCCAGAAGCTCTTCCCGGCACCCTGCCGGAGAGGGGAATCGCCACCGGAGGTCTTCTTCATCGCCATGCTTGCCGCCGGAGCGATGAGTGAGTAGTCTACCTTGGACTATGGGTCCATAGCAGTAGCTAGATGGTTGTCTTCTCCACCATGTGCTTCATGTTTAGATCTCATGAGCTGCCCTACATGATTGAGATCACTGTTATGTAATTCTACATGTTTGGTTTGTTGGGATCCGATGAATATTGGTGTTTATGATTAAGTTGCTGTACTGAATTATATCTTTTGTTATCTCTATGTTGTTTATGATCTTGCATGCTCTCCGTTGTTAGTAACTATCTTGGCCAAGTAGTTGCTAGTGACTCCAAGAGGGGGTATTTATGCTCGATAGTGGGTTCATGCCTCTATTTCACCTGCGGGAGTGACAGAAACCTCTAAGGTGGTAGATGTGCTGTTGCTACTAGGGAGAAAACAACATTCATATGCTCAAGGGCATATGCTTTGTTTACATTACACACTTTGCTTAATGCAATTATCTGTTGTTCGCAACTTAATACTACTGGGGTGTTCGGATTGATATCCCCGGGAGTGGATTATTAGTCATAGATGCAGTTGGATGGCGGTCTATGTATTTTGTTGTAATGCCCAGAGTAAATCTCATAGTGATCTTCTTGACATATCACGTTATCTTTATTCTATCAATTGCCCAACTGTAATTTGTTTACCCAGCATGTGCTATTTTATCTATGGAGAGACACCACTAGTGAACTGTGGACCCCGGTCCTATTTACATCATATTGCTATCACCTATTTACTTTTCTCGTACTGTTTACTTTACTCGCATACTATATTGTTTTCCACTCGATACGCTCATAATCTTTGTTTCAAGCAAACCGGTGAGATTGACAACCTCATCGCAAGTTGGGAACAAAGTACTTGGTTGTGTTGTGTGCAGGTTCCGCGTTGCTACTGGCCGAAGACGAGTCAACAAGTATCGTTAAACGGCACCCTTGTTGGAGTGTTATTAAGCCAGTCTGCATCACCTTCAGTCGTCGCCGTCTCTCCTCTTCAAGATCGACATTAAACCTTGGTTTCTTAACTGAGGGAAAACCAGCTGCTATACTCATCACACCTTCCTCTTGGGGTTCCCAACGGGCTGGTCATTCACCACGCACAAGGATTGCTGCTGGGGGACGAAGAAGAATAATCTCCTTCATCAACTAGTCATCAAGCTGCCACGGGCGCCGCCATCAAGCTCCGCCACGAGAGCCGCCCTAGATCCGCCACCAAGATCCTGCATCATGACGGCGGACGACCAAGCGCCGCCCCTTGCGTTGCGACGGCGGCCTAAGAGCTCCCCGTCTTCAACCTGCAACGCCCTCCTCGTCTGGCCGCAGCTCCGCTATGAGCTCCTCTGCCATCCCCAACCTGCACGCCGGCAACATGTGGCCTCGGAGGCCGCCGTCCCGGTCCCCGACCTGCACGCCAGCGACAGGTGGCCTAGGAGGTCGTCGTCCCGGTCCCCGACCTGCACGCCGGCGCCTGCTGGCCTGGGGGGCCGCCGTCCCCGCCTCAGCCGTGCAGCCACCCGCGGAAAGGACTTGATTGCTTTTATTTTGCTATTCAAGGACTAGATTGCTTTTATTTTTCTATTCAAGGACCAAATAGCTTTTTATATTTCTATTTAAGTCCTTTGCTGCTATAATGTAAATCCATTTGGGAAGGTAACTACATGCAACCTACCAAACACTCTCTCAGCTCAACATATCTCAACACACACAGGCCACCAAACATGTGCAAAATCTCATCCTAGCTTGTATGAGGTCAACATATCTCAGTGGAGAAAGCTATGTTAAAGTGACACAGGCTACCAAACACACCCTAAGTACTAAGAAGGAGCATCTTCTGCATGCAGTTAGTGAAGAGGAGAACACACAGGTTATGGATATTCATATGGAAAATGGACAAGAAAGTGGCAGCTGTGTTCTTGCTTGAATTGAGGTAGGCGTATCCGTCCTGCTGGAAGAGTTTCTTTTGGCCTGCTTGATGTCAGGATTAGCTGAAGCTGGAATGATGTCGTCGCGCACACACATGAGTACAATGCTCATCTTGCTGCTCTGTGCAGTGCATGTCAATGTGGTGTCGATGCCGACGCCCAAGCGATGTAAACCATGATGGTGGTCTTTGTGGATGCTTCTTTGCCACCATGGTGGTGGCTGTAAATATAGGTGTTGTTGATTGGGATGTTTTGATCAGTGCTACTGAGGCAATTGTGAATCTGAGATTTTTGAATTCTGACTTCAGTGCATTATGAACGAGAAAAGCCCCGAAGGGCCTAGAAGCATCACATTAAGTATAAGCGGTGGTAGTACAAAACGTTACAAAGGACCCCATAAGAAAAAAATAACACATAGGTCCCTAATATTTGTAGAAAAGACCTTCCTGAAAAATCTAAAAGAGCAATCAGGTCCTCCTCTGTTACCACCGTCGAGCCAGAGATCCGGGCAGCAGTGGCAGAGCCACATTGAGACCTGTGTGGTCAACTGACCACACAGGATTTTAAAAACTCCTTTGTATATAAACATATATGATACAAAAAAGACTGCAAAATTAGTAAAAACATATGTATTTGACATCACAGATTTTAAATGACAATACATGCTTCAACTCCTGGCTTCGCCACTGCCGGGCAGCCGCCGTCAAGGATGAACGCGGGGACAAAACCACTTGCCTTCAATCCGACGTTGAATGCGGTAGCCAATCTCGGTAAGGGCCTCACCATGGAGGTTGCTTTGCCAGAGCCTTTGGCCGGCTCGAGGATAGGTCCTCGAAGGACCTTGGATGCAGAACGGCCTTGACCTGCCGTCAAGGTGGTGCTCGAAGAAGGGGGCTTCCAACCCCAGCAATGCTAGACAGAAGATGCAGAGGGCGCCGCTCCACCGCTGCCGACAGAGAAAAGAGGCATGCCGTCGAAACCCCCGCACCAGCCACGGGTGGGAGGAGGCAGGCGGAGATGAAGGGCTCGGCGGAGTAGCAGCCCTGCTGCCAGGAAGACACACGTCCGAGCAGCGCGCGGGACATTGCCACCTCCAGAGCTGCGCTAGAGGGGGCTCTCTCCTCTTCTCCCCTTGCCGCCACGGCCGTCCAGAGAGGAAGAGAGAGACGCAACCAAGTAGATCCGGTGGCGGCGACCCAGAGCAACCCGAGCAGCATAGATCTTGCCCCAACTCTTCTCCCTACCGCCACGGCTGGCCAGAGGATACTTGGCAAAGACCACGTGCCGTCGGAGCGCCTGGATCAGAGAGAACTGCCCAGAAAAAGGAAAAATGCCCATGCCGCTGCTTTCCTCTCCCAGCTCCTTGCCGCCACGGCTGGCCAGCAAGGAAGAGAGCAGCAGGACAAGGACGACACAAAGCAGAGGAGGCATCGAGACCAGCCATCCCCAAAACCGACCACCAAGGCCGGCCAAAAGATGAAGCAGAGCTTGATGTGGAGTCCTCCACTGTAGATCGAGGCCACCACCACCGGGAGTAGCCGGATCCCCTCCTTCCCCATCACCACGATGAGCTCAAAGAGGGATCTCGGGACCCCGAGCTTGGGGCCAAGACCCTTCACGAAAAACAGGCTTATTGGATGAGCTCCGGCGGGATCTGGTCCTGGCCGCCTTCCTCCATGGACACTGGAGAGGGGAGAGACCCCGTCGCCAACCGACACCGCCCGTCGACGCCGACTTGAAGCTCCCACATGGCATAGCGCCACTACTCCTAAAGGGACCTAAACTATAGGCTGTACAAGGGGGCCGACCGCCCCTCTCCCAGTCACTCCGGCCGGCGAGGCCATCGGAGGAGGGGGAGAGGGGCGCTGGCGGGCCGACAAAGACTCTCAAGGTGAGCGGTGGAGAGCGAGAGCGAGGGGAAAGGATGTCTCTCAGTGCATTATGATGATGTCGAGCAAAATTTTCTCACTCTTTGGCTCTTTGCTACCTTGTGGTTGCAAATTGGTCAGAAATCGCTCAGTCAACTAGGAATATAAAGAAAAAAATGTCTTATGTAAGGTAAGGGCTATACGCGTTAACAGATCCAAAATTTGCATTAAGTTTTGTGTAAATAGGTCTAAGCTTTCCAAAAAAGTTTGCTAGAATGGAGAGAAGTTGCTAATTTCATATCTACTGTGAGATTGGGGCTTACTATGGTTCAGCCTTCAACTATTATAGGCCATATATATGTTTTTAAGTATATTTATTCATTTTTTATTTGTTTTAGTTTCAAAAATCAAAGGGGTTTATGTAGATACCGGCAATGAAACTGAAATAGTTACCCTTTCTTATCTAGGATCACTATGGCATGGAAGCTAGGTCTACTGACTTTTTGGTTACAAAATGTACAAACTGGGATGGCTTTCTTTTCAGATAAACATTGTTAACTGCAGGTTGTAATGATAAAATGGGGCTCGAGTGTCATGAAATAATTTAGTGAATGAAATTGTGTTTGAACAAGGTACACCAGTATTTTTCCATGATGGAAACCTCAAAAGAAGATGGAAGTTCTATTGCAATCTGAAGTTTTTGAGAAATATTATAGAATGTAGTTATATTGCATCCTGGACCTATTCTTGACAGTTTTGTAGCGTATGATCAGTAAAATTTAATTTTTAGGTTTTGAATCGTAGTTACCGGAAAGCATGTAGAAACTAGCTTGCTGGATTGTGGACTCGAGAAGAAAAAATGAGGCATAGTGAAACATCGTTTGCTATGATCAGTAGTGGTTTTTTGTGGACAAACATATGAGGAATCCATGTTTTATTTAGAATGTCTAACTATTGGCTTATGGAGAGTTTATTATGTGTGCCATGAAAGTTTTGTTATGTTCTTTTGTATGATGGATAATAATTGATGACATGCTCCTTGATTTTGCTCAAGTAAAGTGTCTCAGATTTTCTGCAGAAATGGTTTTAGTCCTCTAAGTACCTCAATTTTTTTTAAAGGCTTACCTCTTCTCTTTCAGATAAAACAAATTCTAGGTTGCAAGCAATGTTTTTTCTATTAATGAAATTTTAGGATATGTTATTATTATTGTTAATCATGTTAGTGTTACATAATGAAGCTCTCAGGATAATATTCATTACAAAATAGATAGTGGAATATGCCATCTATAGATTATCATGGTAACCCTCGGCGCGGCGAAGCACGCGAGGTCCTTCTAGTATATCTCTAAAGTCAGACGACCTCAAGAAAGATACGCATAGGCCACAATTTTCTTGTGAATGACTTACTTGCATTGTTCCTGGCCATCGTAAAGGGTCATAAGTTCAGACGAATTAATGTACACTTCACCAATTTGTTATATGTGTACACCAACCCAACCATAAATCATGTGTGCATATATTGCCACGTAAGTTCCAGAAGCTCAGCCAGTTCTAGCTACGAGTCGTAACACACTTTCCGCGCGCTATATATCATGTAGCCATAGAGGAATGAATCGTCCATTTGTGCACGATGGAAGAAAATAATTGACAAGGGTATAGCTAATAGAGCCCGCTAGTTGAGTACCTCTGAGGCCCGTTTAGCTAGGCCTAATTGTAATGATAGTCGAGATACGAGTTCTTACCGTATGTCGATATTGTAATCTGTATCGGATCCTACCCGGTCCTCGAGACCTGGCCACCTATATATAGGGGTCAGGAGGGGACGGTATAGGCCAGATTGAAAGCAAGCCAGGTTGAACACCCAAGTTTCCTTTCGATATACACCTATTTTGACTAACTTTACCTTCGAGTTCATCCAACGCCCTATCTCCCCGATCCTAAGTCCTTCATCTAGGACATTTGTCGAGTTAATCCTCGTCAATTAGCGCCGACCGTGGGGACTCTGGGCGTTGGAATCATGAATTCGATGGCTTTTTCGCTTTTAGCCAGCAGCAGTGCAGGAACCAACAAAAATCAAGAGACGGAGTTGACGATCGGAAGTCTAAGCATCCTAATCGGACCCTCGGGTTTGACTCGCCTCCCAGATCTGATGAAGCCAGATCCGTCGGCGAGTGAGCCCGAGACAGTAGCAATGATGGAATCATCTGAAGGCTCTTCCAGCGAGGTAAACTCGCCAGTCAGCTTAGGAGAAGCACAAATCGCAGAAGTCAACGAAATCCAGGAAAAACTCGACACGGGAGTAAAAGCGTTTAAAATGCATAATAGTACAAGGGACTTCGTCACTGAAAGTAGTGGCGTCTCCAAAAGAGTACACCAGTTATGCGTCATTATCACTGAAGCAGAAGAAGAAAACAATAACGAGGGAAATGAAGGAGTCGACAGGCAAGTCGACAAGATAAAGGAGCACAAACAAAAAGAAGAAGGAGAAAATTCACGTCTCAGCCAGAGAATGGAGGATTATCATGTCAGCTGTCAATCATGGCACAGAAGTACCCGAAGGATCAAGAAGAGAAGTCCTAATGGGATATCAGTACGCATTACACCAGCACAAGAAGAAACTGAGGGAGGAAAGAGACATGTTGGCGAGAAGTCAAGATAATAATAGTATATCAAGGGAAGAATATTGGGATGACTATAGTGATGATTCAGAGTACAGTAGGGAAATGCACGGAGACCCAAAACACAATAGAGGAACAATGGCACAGAGTAGAGAGGAAAGGTACTTGAGAAGTATTACTCCACAGCCAGAGGAGGAGGAAGAAGACTTCGTGCAAGAAACACCGGAAGCAGCGCTGATAGCAGCACAGGCATATCTACTAACCACGCGGCCAGAACCCGGAGATCCATGGGAAGACATGCACCAAGCCGCAATACGAAGCCTCGGGATAGTGGAAGACAAGATCAGGGGAAAAGGTCCGGAGGCAAAGTCGACAAGCTACAAGGAGAGGCGAAAGGAGAAATTCAAACACAAAATCACACGAAACAAGTATAGCGAGTCATCAGAAGAAGAAAGGCGACAAAATAGGAGGAAGGACGCAAGAAATATAATAGCGCAGGCTCGAGTAAATAAATCGCGCCACGCCTGGAGGGAAGAAAATTATGAGGACGACGAAAAAGAGATGGGCGCGTTGTGCTTTACCCGCAGGGTTCGCAAAACGCGGGTACCCAAAGGATTCAAGTTACCACACGACCAGCAAAAATATGATGGATCGCAAGAACCTACCCTATGGTTATCGGATTACCTGCAGGCAATACAGATATTAGGGGGAACAAAAGCAACAGCAATGCAAAGTTTGCAATTACACCTCACCGGCGCAGCACGGTCCTGGTTGAATACCCTACCCAATGAATCCATCGGAAGCTGGGGAGAACTCGAAAGCCAATTCGTAAGAAATTTCCGCTCGACATATAAGTGCCCAGCATCACTGGAGGAAATCAAAGCGTGTGTGCAAAGGAAAGGCGAAACTCTACGTTCTTATATACAACGATGGAGTGTAATTAAAAACTCAGCAGAGGACGTCTCCGACGAAAGAGCAATAGACGCTTTTTCGGTTGGCCTTCGTCGCTCAGACCTTGTGGAGGAGATAGGAAGAACAAGGCCAACAATAGTAGCCGAGTTAATGGAAGAAGCCAACAGATTCGCTGACGGGGAGGATGCATATAACAACAAAAGAGGACGTTCACAAGAAGTCGACAGAACAAGTAGACAGAGGAGAAGACACCGCAGCAGGGATAACCAAGGAAGGCGAAATCAGGTAGCCGCAGGCTACGAAGCAAAGGAAGAGGAAGGTTATGAAAATAGCAAGTTTCAAGCAAAAGGAGCAGAAAAACCAAGATACTCCGGCCCTTTGGCCGAAGACATGCTATATGGACCTTGTCGAATCCACTACGCGTATCTTGATGGAAAGAGAGTTTCAAACCACCAGATGAAGGATTGTAGAACTTTCCTGAGGTTACAAAGCGCCATGGGTTCAAGTCAAGGAGGATGGCAAGGAGAAAAATACACAAGTCAATGATATCAAGTACAACGGTTAGCGAGGCACTTAGAGTCGAAAGTTTACATATCGGCAATGATTCAACCGGTGCCCAAGTCAAAGAAAGAGCGAAAGAACATATTCAGGCAAGTAAACCTAGCAATATCATCGCCACCAGCCACTACAGAGTACTTGCAGTGGTCAGATCAGCCAATCAAGTTCAGCAGGGCAGACCACCCAAGGAAAGTTCCCAGGCCGGGCCACTCGCCAATGGTGTTGAAAGCGCAAATAGGAGGATACGACATTGGGAGAGTATTCATGGATACAGGAAGCAGCATAAACCTAATATATGCTAGAACCCTGAAGGCAATGTGCATTTCGCTGTCAAGCCTGAAGCCAACCGATTGCTCTTTCCATGGAATAGTACCGGGAGCCACAAATTACCCTCTGGGGAAAATAGAACTCGACGTCTGTTTCGGCAGTAGCAGCAACTATCGCAGGGAGAAGTTGGAATTTGAAGTTATGGACTGGCCCTCACAGTACCACGCAATTCTAGGGCGCCCATCATTTGCAAAGTTCATGGCAGTACCTCACTACGCGTATCTAACGCTAAAAATTCCAGGACCTAAAGGAACAATTACAGTACATGGGAGCTTCGAAGTAGCCAACACTTGTGATAGAGAATTCAATAGAATGGCGCAAACCGTTGGCATGATAGTAGAATATGAGAGGCTGAAAGGAGAAACCGATCATAATGTCCTACCCGACGTTGGACGATCCCTGCCAGATCAGGCTTTCGACACAACTCAGGACTCGAAGAAAATCCAGGTCCACCCTACGGACCCGAACAAAACAACATCGATTGCGGTAAACCTGGATCCTGCATAGGAAAGCGCGCTCGTCGAGTTCCTCCGTGAGCGCTGGGAAATCTTCGCCTGGTGTCCTTCAGACATGCTAGGGGTTCCTAGGGAACTCGTCGAGCATGCACTAAATGTAGATCCCAAAGCAAAGCCAGTCAAGCAACCATTGCGACGATTTGATGAACCCAAGAGGAAGGCGATAGTATCAGAGTTGCATAGGCTAGAAAACGCCGGATTTATCAGAGAAATAAAAACTTCGAGTTGGGTATCCAATCTAGTCATCGTACCCAAGAAAAACACGGACGTACAAAGAGTGTGTGTCGATTACACATCTCTCAATAAGCACTGTCCAAAGGATCCCTTCCCTCTACCCCGCATTGATCAGATAATTGATTCAACAGCGAGATGTGCAATGCTTTCCTTTCTGGATGCATATTCTGGTTACAATCATATCAAGCTGAAAAAAGAAGACGAAGAAAAGACAGCTTTCATTACACCATATGGGGTGTTTTGCTATCAAGTAATGCCTTTCGGCCTAAAAAATGCAGGAGCAACCTACCAACGTATGATGCAAAACTGCCTTGGGAGCCAAATAGGACGCAACATCCAAGTTTATATTGACGATGTAGTCATTACAACAAGAAAGGAGGAATCCCTAATCAGCGACTTGGCAGAAACCTTTGACAACCTGAGCAGGTACAAGCTTAAGCTTAACTCGACAAAGTGTTCCTTCGGCGTATCGGCAGGACAACTTTTAGGGTTCCTAGTGTCAGCACGGGGAATAGAGGCGAACCCAGAGAAGATCCAAGCAATCTTAATAATGGGGAAACCCACGAAACTATACGACGTACAGAAACTCGCAGGACGCATCGCGGCACTAAGTCGTTTCGTTGCTCGATTGGGAGAGAAAGCACTCCCTTTCTATGCACTCATGAAGAAGTCAGATGATAAATTTGAATGGATAGAAGAAGCAGATGCAGCCTTTGCGCAGCTGAAAAAAGTGCTTTCCACGCCATCAGTGCTGGTCGCACCAAAAGAAAAAGAGCCACTACAACTCTACATCGCCGCAACCCATCAGGTGGTGAGTATAGTATTGGTAGTCGAAAGAAGTGAAAAAGGAAAAGCCCACGGCGTCCAGAGACCAGTATATTTCATCAGTGAAGTACTTTCTCCGACAAAGCAAAGGTATCCGCACTATCAAAAACTCGCATATAGTGTCTTTACAACAGCACGAAAATTGCGACAGTACTTTGCGGTGCACCCAATCATAGTGGTCAATGAAGCACCACTATCAAACATATTGAACAATCCTTCAGCAACAAGACGTGTCTCTTTATGGGGAATTGAGTTATCTCCCATGGACATCATGTATGAAAAAAGAAAGGCGATCAAATCACAAATCTTGCCAGATTTCATAGCAGAGTGGTTGGAGTTGTAGAGCACGGGACCGCCAGATTTATCGAGTATCTGGACAATGTACTTCGACGGTTCTAAGAGAATCCAAGGCGCAGGCGCAGGAGTAGTCTTGATATCACCATACGGCGACAAACTAAAGTACGTTTTAAGGATGAGTTTTCCGCAGGCCTCTAATAATGAAGCAGAATACGAGGCTTTACTGCATGGAATGAAGATGGCCAAGGCATGTGGAGCAACTCGTCTAAAAATATTCAGAAATTCAAACCTTGTTGTCCAGCAAGTTATGAACAGATGTGACACAATTAATGACAACATGATGGCCTACAAGAACCTATATCATTATCTCGAAGGAATATTCGATGGGTGCAAAGTCTCGCACATCAGTAGAAACAGCAACGCAGAAGCCGACAATTTGGCAAATATCGGGTTACAGTGCCTACCCGTGCCACCTGGAGTCTTCTGGGAGGAAATAGTGGAAAGATCGATAAAAAGCGTCAAAAGTTCGACTACTGCAGCAGGCTCGGGGGCTGGTGCGAAAAGTGACGAGAGTGCACCAGAACCCGAAGAAGTCATGATGATAGAAGAAACATGAATGGAGCCATATCTCGCATACATGGTAAATAAGCAGTTACCAGAAGAAGCAGTGGAAGCCAAAAGAATAACTCGACGATCGAAAGCATTTGTCGTGTTGCAGGGGAAATTATACAAAAAGAGTATAACTGGCGTTTTGCAGCGTTGCGTAACACCTCAAGAAGGGCAAGTAATATTAAAAGATATACACGCCGGAGTATGTGGCCATCATGCTAGCAGCAGGGCAATCGCGGCAAAAGCGTTTTGAGCAGGATTCTATTGGCTAACAGCCATTGAAGACGCGAAAGATATAGTTCGGAAGTGTGAAGCATGTCAAAGATTCACGTCTCGACCACACGCGCCAGCAGCAGAGTTACAACCAATACCATTGTCCTGGCCCTTTGCACAATGGGGCCTCGATATGGTAGGGAAGTTGCACAAATCTTGGCCAGGAGGGCACGTTTACATGCTAGTGGCAGTCGACAAATTTACCAAGTGGGTGGAAGTGCCCCGGTAACAACTCAAGATTCGACAGCAACAATCAATTTCATCAAGTCGATAGTGTTTTGCTTCGGTGTATCGTACAGCATCATCACAGACAACGGGACAAACTTCACTTCAAAGAATTCAAGAGTTACTGCGAAGGTTTGGGAATCAAGCTCAAGTTCGCATCCGTAGCACACCCGAAGACAAACGGGCAAGTCGAAAAAGCCAATGGCCCAATATGCAACGGGATAAAAAAGAGGCTCTTAGCACCTCTCGAGAAAGCCAAGAGCGCTTGGGTAGATGAACTGCCCTCCGTTCTTTGGAGTTTAAGAACCACGCCTAACGCAGCTACTCAAGAAACTCCCTTCTTCCTGGTCCATGGCGCAGAAGCCGTGCTTCCAGTCGAAGTTACACACGAAGCTCCAAGAGTGACGGCATACGACGAAGTAACCTCAACAGAAGCGTTACAAGACGACGTCGATGCACTAGATAAAGCAAGAGATAAAGCACTGGAAAGAGCCACGCAGTATCAGCAGAGCCTGCAGAACTACCATAGTAGTCGAGTTCGACCGCGGTCCTTTGTGGTGGGAGATTTAGTCTTACGACTCAGGCAGGATAGCCACGGCAAGTTAGAGTCCCCTTGGGTGGGACCTTACATCATCACAGAAGTAATACCAGGAGGAGCTTATCGACTACAAGACAAGAAAACAGGAAAAGACGAAAGCAACCCATGGAATGCGGAGCAGCTACGATGTTTCTACGCATAGAAGAAGTCTAGTGACATCAGTAACTTTGAGTTGACCCTCTGAACCCAGAACATGAGGCCAAAGCTCGGGTTCCTTGGGTTAACTCGACGAATTGTACAAATATTTTACTTTTCCACTCGGGGGGCTTCAACCCTCGGGTCGTACGAAAGAAAGTTTATCGCAATATGGAGATCTTTAAAGATATACTACTAGGTTGTGCAACAACCCGATATTCTTCAAGCAATATAATTGGTTCAAAAGAACCCGATAATATATAAAGCATGCCTCGGAATAACGATTTGTTCCCATGGTCTATTAAGAGCATCAAAACCAAGTACGATTATTTATTACAGATAGCACAGCAACAAGGCAACTCGAAAAGGAGATTACATGAGAAGACTCTAGTGGAAGTGTACTTTGGCCTCGTACTCCTTTTGGCATTGAGTGCCATCGTAGATCTTCACGTCAAACTTAGACGTGCCCACGTGAAAGTTGAAGGTCATGAAGAAGCCTCGCTAGATGTCGTGATCATCCACAAACTATGACCAGCCACCCTTGAAATACTGTTCGCCAGCACCGTCATACCAGACTTCCACCTCGTAAGGAGTTCCTCCCCCAGAATGTTCACGCAGGATTGCTTCGCGCAACTCACGCCCATCCATGAACTGGGTGAACTTTAGTGGCAGCCGCTGAATTTCACGGCACTGCGCGCCGGCAATACAGAAAAATGAGTATATCTTTGGCTGAGGAGAAGACGTGTTACCGGGAGGTGCGCTTGGGCCTGGGATAGCGCAAGGCACCTTTGGTTTATTCTTACTCCCGGCCGGACGGCCGGGACGCCGCTTCATTGGAGCGGACGACGAAGATCCTACAGCAGCTGGTGTTGTCTTATTCTTGCTGCCACGAGGGCGGCCGCGACCCCGCGGCGCCATCGGGGAGCCAAGGTTCAGACGGGACCCATCTGCATCAGCCATGGAGACAAGTGGGCAGAAAAGAAACCCTAGATGAAGAAGAAGATGATGCGGCGGAGGAGGAATCTGTTTAGGGTTTTTACCCTCACCAAAGTGTGCTTTATTTATAAGCACATATTAACGGGCCTCCGCGAAAACAAAGCCCATAAAGTATTTACAAAGGAGTTAAATTCTGCACATAGCAGACGATAATACCAAAGTAAAAAGAATGTATCACAGAAAGTACGGGAAACCTCGCCTTGGGCTCAGGGGCTTACAACAGGAAGAAGAAGGAATAGAGGAAGTCAATTTGAGCCTATGATTGACTACAAGTATCCAACCATAGCCTCGGGGGCTACTCCCATCGGGAGCGCTGAGCGCGCACCCGATAGAAAATAAAAGAATTAGCAATAAAGATGAAGAAAGCTGCGATGGGTACGGTACGAGCCGCTCAACATTTCGACAACCATGAAACTTCGATTACATAGTCGATAAAATATAGAGCGACTACTCCCATCGGGAGTTACTCGTGAGAAATTAATATAATTTGAAATTCTTTGATATTCCATCAGTCAAATGAGACTGCGACATGCGATTCTCGAGTTATGTTATCGCAACAAAACTCGAATGCCATGATTTATCACGAAGGTAAGACCCCGGGATCCATCCTGTGTGGCCTGGTATACGCACATGGATGCGCTCTGCTGGTATATATCCGTGTCTACGATGCAAAGAAAATCCTGGTGGACGCACTGGGTACCCTGAGAACCACTGGGACTCATTCTTTGTAAGTCCTAAATGCGGCAAAAGAATGGGTTTGACCGGTATCCCAAATTCAAGTCCAAGGGGATTGAATTTGAAGTAGGTGGCAAGTATCTGTTTCGGTAGTTAACTGACCTCTTGATCCATCAGAGTTGTCAGGCTTGTTCATCAAAACCCCTTGCGAGATATTATCATGAAAATAAGTCGAAAGACCAAGTCGAAGATTTGAAGATATGAAGAAATCGAAGAACTGATCAAGTCGAAGATTTAAAGATTAGAGATTCAACCCGAATCAGCAATTCTGGTAGAATCTCAAGGGCTACTGACAAGGCTATAGCTAATAGAGCCCGCTAGTTGAGTACCCCTGAGGCCCATTTAGCTAGGCCCAATTGTAATGATAGTCAAGATACGAGTTCTTACCGTATGTCGATATTGTAATCTGTATCGGACCCTACCCGGTCCTCGAGACCTGGCCACCTATATATAGAGGCCAGGAGGGGACGGTATAGGCCATATTGAAAGCAAGCCAGGTTGAACACCCAAGTTTACTTTCGATATACACCTATTTTGACTAACTTTACCTTCGAGTTCATCCAATGCCCTATCTCCCCGATCCTAAGTCCTTCATCTAGGACATTTGTCGAGTTAACCCTCGTCAATAATACAATAGGAATTATAGAATAATACATTAGGGAATATGAGACTGTGTGAAGGAAAGATACATCCATTGCTCTAGGAGAAAATTTTCCACCTTAGATGAGAATGTTTAACCTGTAGGACCGAAGGACCGCCACCGCACTAGCCTCAGCACCAACAGCCCACTCCTTTGGGGGTGCTCGCCAGCTGTTTGCTCCTCTCACCGGTGGGTCGGCATCCTCGAGCCTAGACAGAAGGGGAAGGGTTTCCCTTCCCGGTGATAGTGGCGTGGTGATGGCAACGTGTGCCTAGGTTCTCCCGCGCAGTGGCTTGTCCTGGTTCTGGTGTCCTACCAGTCTTGCTTGCTTCGTGTCTTCTTTATCAACGACCAGACCCAAGCTTCTCCTTTTCCTTGGGTCTCCATGGGTGGCAGCGTTGTGGTAGGTGTGGTGTGCTTTCTCCGGCAAGGTGACCAAGTGTAGTGCTGGCTCCAGCAGTTCCCAACATAGCTCTAGGGAGGGTGCCTCTATCATCTGACGGTGCGACGCCCTTCGATCCAGGGCGAGAGAGCAGGGTGCTCTCTTCGGCGGTAGAGAAGGTTTGGGGCTGCTTCTCCATCCCCTCCTATTTGTGTTCGTCCTCAACGCTTTGGCTGATCTTCCTCTGCCTCGTCTGCTCTATCGCTCCCTCGAACCTGTCAGAGTAGGCGTCGTCCTATGCATTCTGAGCGTATTTTTCTTAGTTTTGTGTGTTTGCTAGGCGTTGCGTTGTAAGAGCATCTCCACTTGCCCCCCCCCCAAAACAACGTCCGGTGCAAGCGTATTTTCGGCCGTTTGGAAGGGGGCGGCGCCGAATTCTGTATGGGAGGGTTCTTTTTCTAGCCATGCCCCCATCTCAAATTTGAAAATTAAACTTTTTTACCAAACTTGGTAGATTTCATTGAAACTTGGCGAATTTTACAAAGAACGGCAAAATTTAACTAAAAACATAAAAAAAACCTAAACTAATTAGTTAGCGCCCCCATCATCATTGTCATTGTCGAATGGCGGCTCGTCCTTGGTCGCCCAGGTGCTGCAGCCCTAGCCACCGTTGCCGCCGCGCCACTGGCTCGGGCCGGCATCGTCCTTGTCCTCGTCCTCGTCGTCCTCTTCTAGGTTGACACAAAGGCCGAGATGACACGCCTGCTCCGCCTTGGCCTTCTTTGCGTCGTGCCTGGACCAGGCAAGGATGAACTCCAAGGTCCCCGGCTGGATCTCGGTGAAGGAGGCGCGCTCGGCCGCCTTTAGACCAGGGAACTCCTCCAGGTATTTGGGGCTTGGTACTTGAGCTGGCGCGCGGTGTCCTCTGCGAGGTGGTGCGACTTCTTCATCGAAGGAGGCGCCGACGCATCGTGCTCCTTCTTGACACGAGGGAAGGAGGCCGGCGTCACATCAGGCTCCTTCTTCACCCAGACGCTGGACACGTCGGATGAGCCCGTCTCCTTCTTCGGGCAGAGGAGGCGAGTGATGGGCGTCGGTGGCGGCGACCCAATGATGATGCCACCAGGGGTCCTCAGCATCGACGAGGAAGATCGCGATGATGACATCGGGGCGTCCATCCTGCGCGGCACCCAGTGCTGCTGTGGCACCGTGAGCCGCGGGTGGTTGCCCGCGGCGATGTGGTCGAGGACAAAGGCGAGGGTCCGGCCAGGAACGCCCCACCACAGCTTCCATGTGGCGGCATTCCTATTGGTCGGCGGAGGGCTGTTGCCCTCGTACAACGCCAGCTCATGGTTATGGCGCTCCGTGAAGAACGTCGTCCACTGGTCCTTGTTGTCGGGGTCCTAGACGGGGTCGTTGCGCTACTCCGTTGTGAGGCCCTCGTAGAAGTGTTGGTGGATGGCGGCGCTCCTTGCCGCGCCGTGTGGCACTGGCGGGATTGGGATCCCGCCAGCGCTCAGCCACGTGCAGGGCAATCGGAAGTCCGGCGGCGTCATGTACCCTGCCTGGTACAGGGCGCGCGCCTCCCACTCGTGGAGGTACCGGTGGCCGAAGCCATTCGCCTCGTGCCCGGCGGGCTGCATCTCTGCAGCGTGGGAGTGTTGCGATTCTGGGCGATCTCTGCAGCGACGACGAGGCGAGCTCAGGCGTGGATGAGGCGTGGTGAGTAACAATGGCGCCGGCGAGGGGGTTTTATAGCCGCGGCGAGCGGTGGGCGAGCACGCGTGCTGCGCATTTACGCCATCCCATGGTCCGAAGTGACGCCTCACTGCACCACTGTGCAAAGCTGCCGCCGGTGTAGTTATTCGGTGGGAGGCGAGGCGATGGGCGAGTGGAGACAACGAAGCGGTGGTTAACTCGCCGGCAGTGGACCACACGGTGAGTCACGCGCCCAGCCGGCACCCTCGCTCGCCTCCCATGGGCAGGGTTTGGACCGGGTGCGTCAGACGAAAAAATGCATTGCGCCAGATGAAAAACAAATTTAAGAGGCGCGACTGTGTATGATTTTCTATACCGACGCCCCTATACAGCGTTTGGAGGAGCATTTAGAGGGGGGCGAGTAGAGATGCTCTTACTTGTATTGTTCTGGCCGTCATGAAGGGTCATAAGTTCAGACGAATTAATGTACACTTTACCAATTTGTTAGATGTGCACACCAACCCAATCATAAATCATGCGTGCATATATTGCCACGCAAGTTCCAGAAGCTCGGTCAGTTCTAGTTCTAGCTACGAGTCGTAATACACATTCTGCCACTATATATCATGTAGCCATAGAGGAATGAATCGTATAATTGTGCATGATGGAAGAAACTAATACAATAGGATTTATAGAATAATACATTAGGGAATAGGAGGCTTTGGAAAGGAAAGATTCATCCATTGCTCTAGGAGAAATATTACCATAAACCTTAAACGTGAACGTTTAGGGAGTGGTCCGCCAAGGTCGTCCATAAGCACTTGTGAGCTTAGCGACCGCATAGGGCTCTCAAAAATTAGGAGCCCCAAGTCTTACTCAGGTACTACAAGGTGGGACGGTTGCTCTATCATAATTTTTTGATTCTGCTCAATATATTGAGGAGATCCTGGTGGAAGATGCATCGCCGCCTTGGAAAAGCTTCGTCTGTTATTTGGTCGCCATGTAGAAGACGATAGAAAGATTAAGTGAAGAGGTACTGGGCTTCTGGGCCAATTTTTTATAAGCACCAATGTTTGACATATTCCAAGCAATACATATTTTGAAGCTATATAATCAAGGACAGTGCTACCCGGTGGCGCCGCATCTTTGGTGGTCCGTGTGGCGGTTTCATCCTAACATGCATGCATGTCTTAATTACTCTCCAATCTTATATGCATGTACTTAGTTAGTCCTCACTCACATCCATACATGTTATCTATTAGTCCACATGCAACTAATTAGTCTTTACGTGGAGCTATCTCACTTCTCTTCCCCGTGCATGCAAAATGGTGATGTCATCAAAGATTCTTTTGAATTCTAATTTTTTTTAAAGTTTTATCTCTCAAACCATTGATCTGATTGATGATCCGTTTTCACTACTAGCTTACTTGCAATGAGATTTATGAAACTAAATCTCATGTCGGAATGTTTCAAGAACTTTTTAAATATCAACAAGTAAGTTATTTTTTATATGGCAACTAAGTAGTGATAATCTGACAAGTATGTGATAGTAATAAGTAGTGATAATCTGGCAAGTATGTGATAGTAATCTGGTATGTTTTAAGTATGTGATACTATCACATACTTGCCAGATTATCACTACTTAGTTGCCATATAAAAAATAACTTATTTATTGATATTTGCCAGATTGTTGTCACATCTTTATCAGATTATGCACTAGTTTTAAGTAGTTGTCATATTGTTATCCAATACTTATCGAATTATTCGTTGCTTAGTTGTCGGTCTTTCTATATCAATGCAATGTGCATCATAATATTTTTTTGTTAGACGATATCATATATTTGATGTTGGACATAATTCAAGGCTCACTCTAATAGTGTAGTTCATTTCTGTGTAAAAAATAATGTAGAAGATCATTTATAACTTTGCACAATTAATATGGCAATTGTTCAGTACTAATCAGGCAACTGTGTAACGTAATCTGGCAACTGACGTTGCGAAAAAAATTGGTCAAAACATAACAATATGGGATCTAGTTTTGAAGCCCTTGTCGAGACGAACTCGGCGGTGAAAACAGAACAGTAATCGGATTAACGGTTTAGGAGATAAATCATTTTGAATTTTTTAAATTTAGCAATTAATGCGATGATGTCAACATGATGTGTGAGATTCCTGTATGTATACATGTGATCACTCCTATAGAGAAAAAATAAAAAATTAGCCGCCACATGGAAAGGAAGAGGGCGCGGGGCTTCTTCTTAGATTTTCCCTATAATCAAATAGTAGAAATATAACCTAATAGACACTTTCTGCAAAGCTCGATCGTCTACATACTTACAAGGACACGTATGGGGGAACATATTAGATAGCACTCACACGACACACGCACACACGACGAGCAACACAACAAGAAAGAGGGTGCGGCGCTTCTTCTCAGATTTTTATTTCAGTACCATGCTTTTCTTAAGCACCAAAAATTAACTACGATAAGGCCCACCTCATCTACACATATTTTCACTTCAGCTCCGTGCTTTTCTTAAGCACAAATAAACAACTAAGAGCACTAGAGCTCCCACCATGTAAAGATGCTTGGTTCATCTTGCCGGGCAGGCATTGACGCATTGTGATATCTTAGAAAACTTAGTTGGATATTCGGATTATCTTTTTTTAGCGGGTGGATCTTTGGATTAGCGATAATTGCCTACCTACATTTCCATGCATTTTATCTGACGTGTTACATTTGACAAATACTTTCAACCTATTAAAGAAACAACAAAAATGGCTGAATCAAAAACAATTTTTAAGGCGATATGTGTATAATGTCCCTAGAAAACATATTTATGCAAGACATAATAACTGGATAAACCATTAACTGGCAGGAAAGAAGCATAAAATTGAGTGAAGGACCACGAAAATGGCTCCCGGTTGTCCGAAGTGATGGAGACGGAATGATTATTGCTCCAAAGGGCACAAACAAGCTAACAAGGGTGTGAATCAAAGATCTGGAGATGCGCTCAGCCAACAACGTTTTGATTTTCGTAGGGGCGAGCGTGAAGAGGCCCGAGGCAAGAACAAAGATGTTTGCGCACTTCTATAATTTCTTCATATGTGATTAAAAAGAGGTGACACGTTAAACTCACATTAACAGTACCCAACACAAAATGCCTTGCGCTCCAGGAGTAAAGGCATAGTGAGTCAACAAAGATAAAAAAATTCATAATCTGTTTTTTCAGAAAGATTATTATTTAGTATGGACACAAATCGCCTATACATAATATAATTATTCTTCACTAGTGTGGTGTATGATAATGTTCGCTGTCTGCAAATTGTGCAGCTACTTATTTATCAGGTGTTGCAACCAATGCAACATAGTGCTAAAACCATGGTAGGTCAATGCCGGATGAAACTTGTCGGTGGTATTACCAAGGTTTTGTCACTGCAGAAACAACCAAATGAACGGTTCAATTAACAGAGAGGTTCAGTACCAAAGAAGCCTAAAAATTATAGATTGGATATTTATGAAGCTTCAATTTTGATAGTCGCATTCAAAATTATCCTTCAGATTCCCTGACTGCATGCTATCAATCTATATAGTGAATGAAGGGAAATAAAGCTTTTTCCTTCTTATCTTACTTTTTGGATTTTTCAAGAAGTATCAAACCTACAGCTAATATGCTTTAAACACAACACAATTCGTTGTTATGAAATATGTCACCTTGTCTGTCAGGTATAAGCTATCCAGAACAGCAAATCCTGCAGCAACACCGCCTTCGTCTGATGAAGAAACTTTTGTTCGCATCAAGTAACCACATTTCTCATTGATTATCACCTTATCTTTGTTCCTGAAATAAGAAATCGGGTTATGAACAATTTATCGAAAAAAAACACCATATTACAAGGAGCACAAATGCTTGGACTTTGTGTGTCAAACACTGATTATACCGCAGGTAGGCTCCATATATTCCAAGCTCAGATATTGTGAGGGCCTCATGGCAAACACCACCACGGACCAGATTAGCAAGAGATGCTTTAGGAAAGATTCGTTGCATCAGTATGTAGGCTGAGAGAGCATCTCCTCCTTCCTTCTTCAGTCTGATCAGAGCCTCTCCCACATCGAGCCCATATATGTTGTTCCCTGTACATTGGTAGCATATTAACAAATACTGAGAAAATTCATATGCATATGTTTCTGCAGAAAACTAACCTCCGCCTTCACGTTGAGGCTTCAACACAAACAAGTCAGGATTTTCGATTGCAGATTTGACAACATCTTCATCATCCAAGCTCCATAGCCCTGCGAAGCATTGACGAAGCTTGGCAATTTCCTCTGTATTTTCAAGAAACCTATAGAATGAACAAATTATGATCAGATGGTTTTTAACGTATACTGAAGACTGACAAGTGATCTGGTCACTAATGGAAGCAGTATAGCAATAATAGTACCACATGTCCTGCATATAGTAAGAACATTTAAGTGCATTCGACCAATTTGTACTGAAAAATTAAAATCACCTTTCAAGCACATTAGGTTTTGCTAGTTCTTGTTGAATCTTCTTGGTTCCCACTAAATGATATGATATTGAAGGACACTTTACAGCAGATGATTGTTCCATCAAAAGTCTTGCACTCCATTCCTAGAATATACAAGAAACATGCCATGGGGATTAGAGAGAAAAACAATTGCTACACATCCACAACACATGCACAAATTTTGCTTTGGTGTTGACCCTATGAACGATAAAAATGAAATCAACATATACTGGGAGGGTGTAGAAGTATTCAACATATAAAATGTGATATAATAACACATTAGCTCAAAGAAAACACTTCTAGGGTAATTTGGTTTTGAATCAGAGGTTTGTCACAAAAAATGCTGTGTTGAAAGTTGACACAATGAATACACGTACTGCTTCTGAAGGATAATCATTTGGTGTATAGCCAGCTCTAAAATACACCACAGCGACCTTCCTGTCATCTCTGCAATTTCGAAGAACTTTAATGAACATAATCCAAGGTTGCAGTTACTGCTAAAATGCAAAGCGCCAAGCTGCAAACCAATAAGCCCATCATAGAATACATACACCACAAGAGTTCCATCAGGAAGAACCTGGCCTTCAGCCTCCACCTCTGACAAGGTCTTCCTAATAGTTGTTATGCCATGTGTAACAAATTGTTAAGGGAACACAAATTTGATGTTGAGACTTGATGCCACATTTAGCATGTAAAGTGAGAAGAAGATCCTGAACACTGAATTGGAGATAAGCAGGTAACCAGAACTACTAAACAGTGGTCATATGACAAGATTGAGCTCTAGGTTATATGGGAAGGTAGATAAGAGATGGAAACTACATGGAAAGGAAGAACATTTTAACAAAGACAAACTTGTGATATAGAAAATTATAGTCATCGTCATTACGAAAAGTACAAAAGCAGATCAGAAGAGGATATGATTCCTTCAAGTATTTGACGAGCCAGTATTGGTCATACATATTTCTTTCTTCGGGCTGAACAATCATCATAACTACAGCACTGAACGTTTCATGAAAAAGTGTGTCAGTTAATACTCAGTTAATTAGCTATATGATATGCATGATTCAACTAGAGCGTACCAAACCTGTGAACATTATACTCATCCCATGCTCTGGCCAATGCTTTAGCAAATTGACGGCTTGCCTCATTTCCAGGAACCCTTTTTGCATCTAGACTTAACAAATTCCCATACTGATTAATCAAGGTCCTGCATAGCAATTAGTGCTCAGTTGATATAGTCCTCACATTAATGACCAAACAACAACTCTAATTGGAAATGACCTGATAGGTACAAAAGAAGTACAAAACTGCATATCCATTGGTAAGAAATGGGAGTCACAGCATGTAAAAAACTATAAATGCATATTCTCAATTTTATTTCATCAACACATGCCTTGAAGCAATTAACGGAAACTATTTACAATGCTACAACTACACGTGTGTAAGGGGCAGCCAGGCAATATACGTGTAGGCTCACTAGTGCAGCATTAGTTGTAAATTCAACATATGAATAATTTCTCTCCTCAGTTTGGTTTATTCCTCGAATATATTACGGGCAATAGTGATAAGCATCCTTAAGTTAGAGGTTTGTTAGGGACCAAGTCGTTCATATAAAAGTTACAGGCATGTATCGTCATGAATTAATCAGGAAAGAATACAGTTTCTCTCATCTGCAGTTCATCATGCGAGTGTATGGTCTAGTCTTTCTACTGAAGCCCATCTCTATCGTGTGTGATACTACCAACGAATACAGAAGATACTAACAAAGACCTAGCATTATTGCATTAATTTTAGAAATGTGAAACTTGCTGAAAAATATGAGTAATGGTGCTGTAGATTGGTAGTGTGACACATGATTAAATCAGGACATTCATTCATTTCAAATACCAAAGCAAAATAAATATATTCAGTGGGCAGCTAAAATGCTTACTACTCTAGCATGTGCAGTTTAGGCGTTGTTAAGCAATTCTTACTTATATGTAAATAAACACATAAAACATATTTTAACATCACAATCACAATGCAACATCGTTTCCGAAGTATAGCAATCATTTCCTAGACATAAAAACCATGAGCATAAGATATTTCTCTTTCCTTACCAGATTTGTCAAGTAATAAATGTGTAATGCAGATACACTCAAGCATAACAATGCAAATACTAATTATATTCACTGTTGGACTTTACCGATGAAGCTCAGTCACTAAAGAACAAAGCCCAGGAAAAGACACTGAAATAGTGTTGAGCTCTATTTGAAGAAGAGAATTGGTTTCTGAATCCAGCATATAATCTGACCGGTGCAGCCCCAATCGAATATTCTGGTAAAAAAAATTAGCACTTGTCAGTACCATACAGTTAGAACATTCACCAAAACAGGGACCAAGAGTCTAGACAGGTCTATTATTATTCAGGTACAGAAGTTGACTCAATAGTAAAGCTAAGGCGAATCACCTCCTCTTTGTTTGTATCCATCATCTTCCTGTGAATATCTAAGAGCCTCGAAGTGAAATCATCAACCTGCCTTGTTCTGAAAGCACAAGTATCACTCTGTGTATCAGCCCATCAGTTCCATTTAAATTTCTTATTAAATAATCAATAATCTGACTCATAGGCATACAGCCAAAATAAGGCCTATCAAGAAGTGTAATTGACAAGATTTTGTGAGCTCGTATGCTTGTTTAATTATGTTGGTCAACTTGCAGGCAGAGCTCTGAATGAGAAATTGGAGAGGTTAAGGCAAGGGAACTCACTTAGACAAGGAATCCTGCAAGAAATCCCCATCCAAGCTGACACGGTCCACAAGCTCGTTGAAAATCGGACCCAACTCGCACGCCTGCTCCCAGAACGACTCCGGCAGACGCGACGGGAGCAAGGAGATTGGAGCATGGACCAACCCAACTCCAGGAACTGTCCCTGATCCCTGCAATACGACAGCACAGCAGCAATGTTTTGTCAGGTCAATTTCCGTGCAAATTTGAACCGAAGAGGCGAGGAGCCAAGGACCTTACCGGGACCGCGCGATCCCCCACGACGAGCCCATGCATCGCGCACCACGCCGCCGCCACCCGCGCCATCTCCTCCACCGCAGTGGCGTCCGGCGACGGCGGCTTTTCTTCGGTGGTGCTCATCGCCGGTAGTGGTGGGAGTGCGTTCAGAATTTCTCCGTAGTTTGAGGTGCTAGATTTTCAGTTTGAAGCTTCACTCACTGGGAAGTTATATAATCGTTGGCGGGGATTGAGATTTCTAGGAAAATGAAGGGGGCTGCGCAAAAGTGACAGGGTCAGCTTTTGGTCTTCTCTGTAAAGTGTGCCAATCGCTTTCTCTGCTTAGTAGGCAGCAGCCTCTGAATTTTCAGAAACTGGTTTTAAAAAATAGGAAGAGTTAAATATTAAAGAAAACGTATGTGTAATAAGTTAAAAAATATACTCCCTCCATAGTCCATACCGAATTACAGGGCAATTATGCATTTTGAGACAAACTTTGACCTTTAATTTTGGTTAAGACAATATAAGATATATAATATAAATATTATACCATTCGATTCATATTCAAAAGATCTTTCTAATGGTATAATTTTTATATCAAATATCTCTTTTTTGACTAAAATTAATGATCAAAGTTTGTCTTAAAATACATAATTGCCCAATAATCCAGTATGAAGGGAGTATATAATTGCATGCACATGTATTGAGTAGAAACTCAGTCATGCAATCTTTTGTAAGAACTTAAACTTATTGCGACAGAATAATACGAAAAGTTCTTTTGGCATATGAGTTCCAGTAATCCATCTATACTAAAAATTCAAAATCTTATTTATAGGTTTAAAAATAATTTAAAACAATTCTTGACTTTGTCAATAATATATCCTACAAGCATGCAAAATCATAATTTGAAATTATTTTTATTATGGGTTACATAAAAATGACAAAATCTCATATTTTGGAGATTGGAAAATGTGATACTTAGGTCCACGCTTTTGTCACTTTTGTGTATCTTAAAGTACACATTATTTCTAATTGATAGTTTGCACATCGTGGTATACTTCACTGTCTACATTGTGATTTGTTTTTAGAATTTTTTGAAACCCAGAAATATGATTTCTAATTTTTCTTAACGGTATCGCTGGTGCCCATGTACACCAAATCTCCACTCCCAATTAAAAAAAAATTTTGTGGGGGAAGACAAACTTATATTGTAGCATTGGCAAGTGGTCATATCATGTCATGAAAGTTACATGCATAAGGTTCGGAGCTCTTTTATGGTGATTGGCACGGAACCGAGGTTCCGTCAGGTTCCGTCAACTCTAAATTTTTCTAACCGTTGATTAAATTAGATGATAACTTTTATCAAATTGGTACGATGATTCACGATCGGAAAATATCCTGCCAGCGGTCAGACTAAACATGGTCCTACTGATCGGGATAAAACACATTTTGTTGCTGGGATCCCATCAAACATAATCCTATCACAATTTGTCGCTAGGAGCATATCCGCATCCACTCGGATCAGCCTCCGCACCCAAGCTCTTCGTCGAACGCCTCCGCGGCCGGTCGGACGCCACCGCGCCCATGCTCTTCGTTTCCTGCCGACCACGCCGTTGGAGCTCGGAAACAGGATCGCTACATCCTCTGCTTCATCTAGCGGACGCGGGCAAGCCGGACCTGTCCGATCTTGGAAACATTGAGCCCGCGGTTGGACTAGCTGTGATGTGGTCTTCTAAGATGTCTCCTGTTGATGCAGCTCCTCTTCTTCTACCTCTGGACAATTGGTATCAGAGCGTGAAAATCCTGGAGGCCTGTGGCGACGGCGGTGAGATGCCGCTGAAGCCAGCTATGGCGGCGGCGTACTCCATGGGAGGTGGAGGACAACGCGAGGTGAAGCTTGTTGGCGGTGCGATGCCGCTAGGAGGAGATGGTGGTGTGATACTGCCGTGTGAAGTCGACGACATGACACCGTTACAAGGAGATGACGGCCATGACGGGCCGACTCTTCTTTGAAGCTGGAAGAAGATAGGAGAATCAAGATTAGGGGGAGTTTGTTAGCATTTTAATCTTGATTGGTTTGTATCTGCATGTAGTTAGTTAAGATTATGTAGAGTTAGTTCATCTGGTATGCAAGGTGAGATGCCAATGGACCGTGCGATGCGGCCAGAATGGCGAGATGCCGTCCGTGGCGAGAAGCTGCAGGCATATCCTAGGTGATTAGCTGCATATGCATGCATACGTGTTGATCGGGTTGTCCGTTCCTAGAGGGAATTTAGGAAGCGGAAGATGAGGTCAGCTGGTAGTGGGTTAGTGCATGGATTAGTGGTCTGGTTAGTGCGTGGGCCATGAAGTTGTGGTTAGTGGAGTTAGAGGCGCGAGTGGCATGAGTGCCAGACCTCTGCTGTATATAAGTTGCTTTGAGTAATGAGAAAAGGAAGAGAGCCGTGAGGGCACCAGCAAACAATGTAGCGTCTATGTGACCAAGGAGAAATACTCTCAAAGGGTTGTGTTTTTCCTTGGCTGTGTGTGTGTGCGTGAGCTGTGAGAGACAAAGAGGAGGTTGAGAGAGTGTGAGGTTGAAGAAGAAGAGGGGCTGCGAGAGCAGCGCCAACAGCTGCAAGCACTCCCCTGAAGAAGAAAAGGAGGGCACGATTATGAAGGAGACTGTAGAGAGCTTCATTCCACGCATCCTGTATCGTGCTGATGAAAATTCAGTTATGTCTAATAGTCTTTCTAGTTTTAAAAACTTTCTGGCTCAGCCTGCGTGCCTGTAGTGCTTCCCTTTCAGTTTTTGCTACCTTTGCAACTGGATTAGCCAGCGTGTTTTGAGACTTGTTTGTATCAGACTTATGGTTTCCTTCTGTGCAAATTGAAAGGTATGCGGATTTTTGGCTTGTTATTTGCCTGGATCTGGATCTTGGCTAGGAATCATGCACCGAGGCATGTAGTAGTTAACTAAGCTGCCATCATTAGCAGTTTAATATGTATAGTTACATGGATCAAAGGGGATTATGTACTATCAGTCCACTATTAGAGGTAGGGCAGAGACTGAATTCGCCGGATGAGCGAAGATGTGAGGAAATTTGGAATTTGTTCCATTGAAGCATGCCAACATTATCGCTTCAGGAGGTTCAGAATGAATACAATTCTCAAGTCTGATGCCTGTGCAATTGAAACCAAAATGTGAGTTCCGATATCAATTCAGGGTACTGAACTTGAGAGTTGAGGCAGGGTCGTCCCATCCCGCCGGCACGGAGGGCGTTGGCCGCCGGCTCCGCCTCTGCCGCCCTCGGTACTCCAGCCGCCGCCGCCCAGGGTTCTCCGCGACAGAGATGGAAAGAGCCCGGTTTCCCCTGGTATGTGCTGGATGGTAGGCGGTGGATAGGGATGAATACGAGCTTTCTCTCGTCCATGGCGGGCGGTAGGCCGGGGAATCGGCAGCCAGCCGGAGTGGAGCTCGCCATTGCATATGATTATGGTGGGAGGCAGACAGAGAGAGAGGGGATAACTCGGTGAGAGAGAGAGAGCTAGTTGTCATTTGCTTTCAGATTCGTGTATTCTCATCGGATGCTTTGGCCGCGCAAAAGGACGCCCTTTTTTTATAATATTTGTAAAATATATTAGAGGTTCCGGTCCTATGGATTTTGGTTCCGGTCTCAGACTATTGGTTCCGTCAGTTTGGTTCCGTCTATTTATTCACCGTTAAATCGGGGTGGACGAGCGGTTATTAAAAATGTCAATCACTGTAAAACTTGTATAAGGTTCTACAACAAAATACTATCTACATGATCTTTCTCATACTTTTTCGAAAATTGAGATGAGTTTTAAGAGTAGGGATCGGATGTCACTCTTACCATTCCAACATAATCAAATCGTCGACTTTAAATATTCCATAGGAATTTTTGTTCTGCATCTATCAGTTCAGATCTTCCACTTATCAGGTTACGTGGAAATCAGACTAAGGCAAACTCGAGCCGTTCAAGTACGCCGGTAGCGCTGGCCGCTGAGCTGGTACCAACAATATAGTAGAAGTAAAGTGGCCATCACTTTCTCCGCTTGAGCAGCCTCAAACATGACTAGATTATGCGAAAATGACCAAATCGAATCCAACCCATTTTAATAGTCTAATATTACAGTAGTAGTAAGGCACTGAGGGTACTAAGAAAAGAGAAGAGGCGCTTCTAATATAAAATATCTATGGCATCATGCATGACATGGCAAACAAAAGTTGTGTCTCGAATTCTCGATTCAGTGAACCTGAAAAATGACGCTGCACAATGTTTGTGCCCCACCAATAGATGTTTTGATCGTTAAAAAAAATACTTCCTCAGATCCATAATACTCTTCGCTAATATGAATATATCTACTATAAAAATATGTCTACATATATTCATATTAGCTTAGAGTAATGTGGGTCTGAGTGAGTAGATGATTTGAGCTCATCTTTCAAGTGGCAAGAGGCAAAAATTCGGGTCAACCTATCTCCGGCTTCTCAACACACCACGAATTGAGCGGTGATCATAGAAATTGCATTACAACGAGCATCAAATTTGGATACAATGAAAAGATTCCAACAGATGGACAAAAACTTGTTGCTAATAAGACCATGGGCCCGAGATCGCATAGAGCCATGAAATCTAAGCTCAGCCTATCAAACAGATTGACAAAAAAGATGTACAGATTTGTTGTTCCCCACTTGAAACACTATTTCCTGAATATAAGAACTATAAGAAAATTTCCAGCATGGCTCTGGTAAGACAAAAAAAAACATTGAGGGCCGTGCCCGGCAATGAACATTGGCAATCATACTTCTTTTGGCAAGGCTGCGGTAGGACATTTTCCTAAGGTATTCCATAATATGTAGTCTCCAGAAGAGGCCTGTCAAAGACCTTGATAGCGCTGGCCGCTGAGCTGGTACCAACAATATACTACATACTACATATATAAAGTTGAACCTGTTTTGCTACGCTATTAGTGAGCCAAATCAGCCAAAGGTACTGTTGATGGCGCACATATGAACAGTAACCGCGCATCTACAGTAACTGAAATATCTTTTTTTTTAGAGAGAGATATTACGTGTTCATTAAATTAACCAGCAGAGTACAACACGTACACTCAGCGTACAGACACCCGGAAGACTCCGGAGACACCAGCTAACCAAGGCACTTTGCACAGAGGACCCAGAAAAAGAAAAGTTACAAATGAAATCCTGGACTACTCTGTGCAGAGACGCCATCACACTGATCCCGAACCCACCGCCGCCGTAGCAGACGACGAGGCCGGAGACGAAGACCATCTTCCAAGACCCGGAACAGCCTCCTCGCAGACGAGCTGCTTTATGGACCTCAATAGGGATCCGCCGGGAACGGCAGAAGCACATACTCTCGGGCGCGTCGGCCGGGGATAACCCCGGGCTTACTCCGGATCGCAGCCCTGCTTGATCCGGTCGACGATGTCGACGAGAACGAGCAGCGCCGCCCACCATCATCCTCAAACCCAGCGCCAGATCAGCCAGTGCACGGAGTGCACCGACGGTGAGACCACCAGCCGGCACCGCCCCTATACACCACCTCCCGGACTCCGTGGCGACGCGGGGACGCGCGTGGCCACGACGGCCGAGCCAGAAGACAAAAGCCACCGCGGAAATCGCCGCTGCCGCCACGGCGACTCCGTAGGCAAATGCTCGTAGATTCAGCCCACTGAGCACCGTTGGAAGCCGCAGAACTGGATCTCGAGCCTTATTTCTCGCCGCCGCCATCGCCGCCGGAGCGGGAGAAGGCCGGCACACACACAGCTAGACTATATCCTAATCTACTGTACACGCGTCCTCCCGGCCAGACCGATGTCCTCCCCTCCCCAACAACGGCGGAGCCGTCCGGAGAAGAGAAGACACGGATCCAGCCGGAGGAAAACGGTGGTCACCTGATTCTCCTCTCCTCACCTCACTGTAGCAAGGGGAGGGGAAGAAGAGACAGACTTGAGGATGCCTAGGTAGCTAAGTTCAGTAACTGAAATATCTGGATGTCAACCAAACGGTGGCCATTCAAACCGCTAATTCTTTCTCTCTAGAAGTTTGTATGGTCGAGATAGACACCGGAAATATCTCGATCTCTCCACCCACGATCGGTCCGTGTTTTGGGCCGGCCCAAATGGTTCGGTGAGCGGTGGTCAAAGCCGGAGCGATCAAACCAGCTATCATATTCCCGTCCCCGTCGCCCTCCCCCCTCATCCTCTGCCCGTCGCTCGCCCTCTTCCCGCCGACGTCGCCCTCCATATTCTCCCGGGGGCCGGCCCCCTCCTCTCGCTCAACCACCAACCTCCTAAGCCCTGTCTCCGTCCTGAATCATCCATGCTTGCACGCTCTTCTATCGATGCGTTTATCTCCCTAGCAGGGCACTACGCCACCATCCACCAGGCCGCTGCCAACGCCCGCGACCGCGTCTCCATCCGCGGGAACGGCTAGGCGGCAGGGCGTTCGACCTGGCCAGGGGATGGTCCAGCGCCGGAGCAGCCGCCGGCAACTATCGCGTCCTCCTCTGCTTCTTCCCACATTGGGCGGCTCGGTGTCGGATCGATCGACCTAGCTATCTGCCATGGCCCTCCCCTTTTTTTTCCTTGGGTCGATTCCGCTTTGTGGTTTGCTTCCAATGTTTGCTGTTTTCTAGATTGCATCATTTATCTCACCTCTACTACTTTATTTCTCCTCAATTGGTTTTCGGCAGAAGATATGGCTAGGCATCGCACATGAGACTGATGTAGCTACCTCCAATATGTTCGATGAAATGCCTGATAGGTGCAGATATTTGATTTTTTTGCGGTTGCCTTTTCCCTCTATTTTTGTTCTAGCGAAAGTACTCATTGTAATATCCCAGCACGTAGGACAACTTCGGGATAGAATAGAGGGTTTTTGTGCATAGCATTTAAAATTATAGGATTTTTTCGCGCTTTTATCACTAAAATCTAAGAGTGATCGAATCTCTCTTCGAGAGGAAATGGTAAACTCTCGGAGTGCGAAAGAAATCGACATGACCTCTTTTGATCTATTGCTTGTGGGAAGTGATAAAGTTGATTAACTAAAACCTAAGAAGATCATTTGAATTCAAAACTTGAATTTGAATTATGAACTTAAATTTGAATTCAAAAGACACATTTAGAAAGGATAAACATTTAAACTAAGAAAAACCTTGGACTTTATTGATTAGCAACACAATATACATTGTCTTTACAAAGTTAGTGAATAAAAGAATATTACAAGTAGCTAACATAAACGGAATGTTACAATCAGGAACCAAAAAGAAAATAAAGAAGAAATGAAAATAATTACAAGTGTGAATCTAGATTAAATCCTAAACTACTTTGATCTTCAATCTTTCTTTCCGTTCTTCTCTATTCTTCTTATCACCTGCAAACAAAGGAAATACAAAGAGAAATGCCACCAAGGGTAATACAAGTGGCAGTAACAAATTAAAGGGAAAACACTGTTGATAATCATCAAATAGTTGATCTTATCAACATGGCTCACTCTCAAAATATCAACCAGGGACCAATCTGGCTAGCCAAGCCAACCAGCTAGGAAGCAACTCAGTCACCAAGTGCATGCAGGGAGGTGTCAAGGCACCAGAACTCAGGGGGGAGGTATAAAAAGGTCACTGTGTGTGAAACTGGTCGACCAAGAAACCTAGTCGACCAGCAACAGCACCAGCATAGCCACACCAGCACAGCCACACCAGCACAGCCACCCCAGCACAGTAACAGCACCAGCACAGCCACACCAGCACAGATCACTCACACACCACTGTGAGCAATCACGGCCAACACTCACATAATTCTCCCTGCTCATGAGTTGAGCATCAAGGGTGAATTCACATCACTAAATCAAAACCAATAGCCAAAGCCAGCAACCATGGTTACTTAAATAAGATCAGAAGCAGCAAGGAGCAGGCCAAGCACCAAGGAGGTGCAGGGCAGGCAAGGAGGGGAGCCAAGCACAAGGAGGTGCAAGGCAAGCCACCTGGGAGGAGTAGAGCAAGTACCAGGGGCATTTGATCAAGCTCAAGTAAGAGCATCACCAACATCACCACCAGCCACTCATAAAACCCAGCACAGGACCAAGGTACACTTAGAACTTGCATACCAATGATCAAACCATGGCAAGTATTAAAGTTCTTGCATAAACAAGATAAACAGTAAGAAAGAAACCACACACCACTAAACCCTTCTACTAAGTGCAACACTTAGGAGGTTTTGGGGAGGTTTTTCTCCTCAGACCTACAGAGAGATGCTCTGTATAATCTTCATTGGAAGATTTAGTTAACTGGAAAGCAAATCAACATGCACCATCAAGATTAAAGCCTCAGACCATGCATCATTGGCTAGGACTAAAATCATCATGTAAATCTGTTCTTATCAGTATAATAGTTTGCCCAAAATGATGATTTAGCCACTGATGAGAAGCCACCAAAGCATGAATTAGCATCACAGAAACAACAGCCATCCAGTTAATTATCAAGAAATAATTGTGCACCTCACATGGAGGAAGCACAACTAAACTTAATAAATAACAGTTACTTGCTGTTATTTAGATAACATGCTATAGGAAGCAAACAAAGCCACTAGCAGAATAGTATTTAAGCATGAATTGCTTGATGCAAACAAATCATCACTGAACCCTATTTCAGTTCATATAAATCAACAGAAGGATATCTCTGGACAAGTTTTAGCAAGCTTAAGCTCAGCATGCTTATGCCATCATGAAATCAATCATCAGCATAAATATGAACTAGCAGCAGTGAGCAAGCACTGACTGCACACTATCACAAATAATCCAGCAAGACAACCACATCATCACTTAACTGACAGCAGTTCATACTGCAAATTTGAAAGCATCACATAAACACTAGATAGCAAGCTAACTAAATTCTGGAGATTTAGTTAAGAAACTCTTAACTGAATCTTACACTAGAACTAACAGTAGCAGCAGGTATGCAGCACATGATCAAGCTAGCCATCATAGGGGAGGTACACCAAGTAAGTCACACAAATTTAGTTAAGAAATTCTTAACTGAACCTTGCACTGAAGCTAACAGCAGCAGCAGGTAGTGGCCGGCATAGAAGTTCTAAAATAGCATCACAAGCTCAAGCATGGCGCAGCAGCAGTAGGCAAGCATGCCCGGCTCACTGGCCAGGCCACCAAGACAAGAGCACACAGACAAGGGAGAAGGAATAGAACTCACAGGTGAACTCGCAGAGAAGCGAGGAGGAAGACCATGGCGGCAACATCGTCGGCGCAGCCACGGTTGTGGCGGCGGAGCCACCGTCCAGTGGCTACGACGACGAGGGGCAGCACCGTGCTCACGGCCGAACGGCAAGCACAGCACCTGGGGGCGACGTCGGGGTTGCAGGCATGCCGACCAACCGACGCGGCGGCGGAGGTACCACCACAAGCACCGAGAGGCGCGGGAAGAAGCTCCAGCGAGGCCAACCGGAGCAGATCGAGCCTCGAGGGCAAGATGAACTGGGCGAAGCTCGGAGGCGAGGGCGATGAATGGAGGCAAGGTCGACGAATCCCCACGGTCAGATGGAAGCGCTCGGCGAGGCGGAGCGATTGCCCCTCATTGCGGCGGCGGAGCTCGCCGGAGCTCGCCGGAATCGGGCGAAGAAGTCGTTGGCGATTCGGAATCGCCAGAGGGGATTAGGGTTAGAGAGTGACCAAGTGAGGGAGAGAGTGAGGGGGCGGCCAGCTGGGCCGGGCTGGTCCGGTCAAGCCCACTCGGGTTGACCTGACCAGTGGGCCCAGGCTGTCAGCTGCCAGATTTTTGTTTTAATTAAATCTAAAAAACCTAGAAAACCCCTAATCTGTCTAGAATAAATCCAGAAAAATAACTAAAAATAGAAAATAGCTATTTTTAGCCCTTCTAGGGAATTTGAACTCATTTGAAAAATAAAATAATCACATGAGTCTTTTGCACAAAAAGAAAAGAGTTAAATGATTTTTCTAAAAATATTAAAAATTGCTAGAAAAATCTTGTAAATTCTTAGCCCTTTAAAAATAAATTCCATTCAAGAATATTTGATGAATATCCTTGAATGAAATTACCATTAACATATATTCTTTAAAATCATAAAGAGAATATATAAAAGCTAGTAAATAAAGAAATCACTTCAGGGGGTATAAATTAAACACACCATAAAGCATGCATTTCTGAATCTTTAACCATTGTCCTTACCAGACAATGATGCTGTTTTTCCAGAACCCGAGGTCCCGGGTCACTTCAACAAATCTAACTGCACTACCTTGTAGTTTGCTGGCAAGTTCACTCTTGCTCATATCTCTTGTTTACTTTTAGCAAATTACTTGCAAATATACCGGTGGTATTATTATGACTGCATTCAAAGTAAAAGGTTTGGTTTTTACTAATGAATATGATTAGTGGTTTCGACCGTAATGGTTGTTACCTAGGATGGTGGGTAGTGGGACCATGGTAAGAGTATGGTGGAGGTCCCACTGCAACTGGAAAGTTCACCTAGGACTAATAACAAATGTCGCCAGTGATTCTAGCGCCGTAAATTACGGTCAACCATGAGATCTGGAATGGGACGGAGAAGTCAGCTGTATCTTTTTCCTCTCGCATGCCAACGGATCAGTAGCGAGGGTTGTCTTGCCTAGGCTACTATACTGTAAAGGGGGGAAATGTGTTTCCTGCCAGTCTACCTATAGTATAGGGGGGAACAGACTTGCTAATTGATCTATGATGGATTGTAAGAGTCATCCGGATCAGTCTACCCATATTGTATAGGGGTGGGCATAAGTGTCCAAAAGGACCAATGCGCCAATCAGTCTACATATGAGGTATAGGAGAGGATGGACTTACAAATGGGTGGGTCTGCGGGGTCGCGGAGAAGAACGGTGATTGGCTTGGATCATCAACTGGGCCCCATACAAAAGAAGTATGGATGGGAAAGTACGCCCGGTTGTGCAGCAAAGTGTTGATCTCTCATGGGTACAAGTGACCATCTCTGCAGAGTGTACAAAAAATATCAAGATACTCCCTGTTCTGGGAAGGAGTTGCGAACGTGGCAGGAAAGGAGCCCATCGAAGCTCTAATCAACCTGTGAAGACTGACGGACATAGTTCTTTTAAATAAAAGCAATCTTTGAAGAAATGATTATAAAACTGCATTTGGCCTAAGACTCTTGAGTCTATGGTCATAGCTAGTGCATCAAACACCTCTATCCTGTTAAATGAACTTGTTGGGTAACGCTCATTACTCACCCCATTCCCTCTTAACCCTTGCTTAGACTTGGAGGGCCAGAACGAGGAAACTAAAGGAGCATTGGAGAACTACGAGGAAGTCTACTACGAAGAGCCGGACCTTTCCGGTGAAATCGAAGGCATGGATTACACCATCGCCTATGAAAACAACGAAGGAACCGAGCAGGAGGCCGACAATTAGTAGTATAGGGTAGTAGCTTGAGTCTCACCAAACCTATAGAATAAAGTGACTTAAGCCAGTTATCATTTTTAGTCTACTTCTATCTGTCTTAGTTAAGGTTTGTAGCATCAATATGGAACCCACTAGTGTTCCTCTTTGGACCGAGGAGGAACTGGAGTCCTTTGTAAGTTTGCGGCTTGTAATATTAAGTACTTGAATAAAGACCGCTATATTTCTGTTGTACCACTCTGAGGGATGTAATATTTGTGAAATGGTACTTCACGAGTGTTATGTCAACGACTTGCATACTACAACATGTAGTGGTATGCTGGGTCACCGCAGTTGGTATCAGAGCAAAAGCTTTGACCTTAGGTTGGACGCCTAGTTAATGGGAATGACCTGTAGGAGTCAAATAGGAATAGTAAAGAGTTATCTAAAATGGTCATGACGTTATTCACTTGAGAATAACAAAGTCATACTTTTTAGTGTTACATTTCTTTATTGTTACTATTATGATGCATCATATACTAATTTTTATATTTTATATACTGCCAGGATGGCACGCACCAATCCGTCAAGGACCGTGCAAGTTCGAGATGTGATGTTGGATGAGTATGATGGGAACCTATCCGATCTGCTACGGGGCATCCTACCGGAGTGCGGGTGTGAAACTCGTATCCCTGTCAAGAAGTATGCTTATTATGAGGGTAGAGTCTTTCAGAAGTACAAGGTAGGGATCATGCTTCCTGCCAAATTGGGCATGAGCGTGATCATGCCAGCTGGAGAAGCACGCACGGTTAGTACATCATATAAGATAGCAGTCATGAAAGCCATCACTGATATCCGTGAACACAAAACGGAGAAATTATTAGGTACTAAATTCACGCACATTCCACACGACGACGAGGGAGAAGATCCTCTTCGGGATAGTTACAAGTTTGCGAAGAGACACCCACATGCCGTAGTAGAGCACATGGACAGGTGTAAGCATCTGCTTAGTGTGTTCTATCACGTCCACGGAGCTCTAGTTGGTGAGATACAGAGTCTAGTGGAGGAGATCACCGAGCCGACACCAACTCCATGGCGTACGGGGGAGATTTCTGGACCACCACGAGCACCTACTCCAGCTTTCTCCGGTAGAGACTTTATCACTTTAGATGAGGAGGACGATCCCGAGGAGCGGGAGTTCGAGCCCGAGGCCGAACCGAAGATGCCACCAGCACATTTTGCTCATGGCTCGACTGGAGCCGGATATGAGGCAGGTTTGGAGTCATGGGGAATGCCCCATAACGATAGTTTTGGGGGAAACTCCATGGGCTGGCGTTTTGGAGATTATATGGGAACGGCCGGAGATCCGATTCCATGTGATTCGGAGCAGGAGGTCACGAGTCAGTTTACGGTTGTTCACCGTGCCGGAGACGTGGCGGGGAAGCCCATAGAGATAGAGTCGGATGCCGAGGGGGAGTTACCTAGTTACATGGAGCGTGGAGAATGCTCGAGACCCAAGATGGAGAGGGGTGCCACCGAGGTTGTATACCCATCATTGAGCGGTTATCTGGGGATGACTGACTTCAACTTAGGCCCTACACCCGATCTTGACTATATACCGGCGGAGTCATCTTATACCCCTGCTTCAGTCAGGAGGACATCCCGAGCGACTAGATGGACACCGGGGATGTACCGGGAGTTCAACTACCCGTAGAAGACCACCATCGATAAGGAGGCGATATGTGTAACATATGTACCATATGTGTATTATGTAGTATTTGCTTTCGCAATGGGAATAAGTGAGTGTAGCTACTCACGGGGCAGTGTGTAACACTATGTTGCTTTTACCCATGTATATACATGGTATATGTTTGGTGTGATTTGGCTATGTTTTATTTGGATTTTATTGTGTGACTAACACTGTGCATGAAGTTGAGCTCAGAAAGCATGAGCATGGTGTAACTATGAGTTTCGCTTGATGTAACAGGGTTAGGGGGATAAAATGGTGATGGTAGTTGATGAAGAATCCGAGCAACAGAGAATAGAGACCGAAGCCAAGGCTAAGGAGGCAGCCGATGCAGCGGCAAGGGAACCACCACCACCGCCATTTCTGACACAACAAGATTTTGCCCAATATATGAGGATGGCAGATGAAAGGCAACGGATGCTCATTGAGTGTCTGTCAAAGATGATGCAGGATGTGATGGACCGTAACCGTGAAGGTCGGAATGAAGGAGTGCATGGAGTCTCACTGGTAGACTTTCTGAATACAAGACCACTTCCATTTGCATCAGCACCGGAACCAATGGACGCCGATGATTGGTTGTTGGATACCGAGAGGAAGATCAACACCGTGAATTGCAACGACAGTGAGAAGCTTAGGTATGCCACTCATCTGTTATGTGGACCCGTAGCAGCCTGGTGGGACAATATCGTGGCAATACATCCTCCAGGAAGGGAATTCACCTGGGAGGAGTTCAAGAGGAAATTCAGAGAGGCAAATGTACCAGAAAGTATCATGGAATTGAAGAGGAGAGAGTTTGATAACTTAGAGCAGAAGGACAAGACCATTATGAGGTATGTCAAGGAGTTCACTCTTCTATCACGTTATGCTACAGATGCAGTGAACACGAATGAGAAGAGGAAGAACGGTTTATGAGAGGTTTGCACCCAATGGCCAAGATGCAACTTAGAATATTAAAGGCAACAAATTTCCAAGAACTTGTTGATGCATCTATCACCATGGAAGATGATTTCAAGCAGGTTCAGGAGGAACGCCGAAAGAAAGCCAAGTTGGAACCCAGAAGATATCCAGTCAACAAACCAACTGCAGATCTTAGTTTCAAGCCACGACCGCCAAGTCAGGGAATGTTACCTCGGGGAAGCGGAGGAGGAAATCCTAGAGGCAGAATTACCTGTAATCTGTGTGGAGCCAGGGGACATCTGGCAAAGGATTGTCAAAGGCCCAAGGTAATCTGTTATGGTTGCAACCAAGAGGGACACATGAAGAATCAATGTCCTAATAGAGCTGCATGGGGAAAGAAGGCAACCGGAGGAGGATTTAACTGAGGTGGTAATTCAGGAGGAAATGGTGCAGGCAAGAGATCTCGACCTTATGGGAAATTAAATTGCACCAACTTGGAGGAAGTGAATGATTCAGAGAAAACTGTGATAGGTACGCTTCAAATCCTATCTCATCCTGGCAAAGTACTTTTTGATACTGGTGCAACTACTTCATACATTTCACAAGAGTTTGTCGATCTTTATGGACTCACTTGCGATAAGTTAGAATACCCCATCACTATTTTATCTGCGGGGGGAATGATTTTAGTCACACACCTCAAGCAAGAGCAGGTCATTATGATTAGCGATTGCGTCTATCTTGCCGATCTTTTTCTTATCCCTATGAAGGATATGGCTGTGATCCTTGGAATGGATTGGTTAGAAGAGAATGGAGCCCAGATAGATTGCAAGGAGAAAACAGTGTCACTTAAAAGTCCAGGAGGAGGAAGGATAGTTTATCAAGGTGACCGTCATGCACATATTGAAGTTCAATTACAGCTAAATACCTTGATGGAAGCTAAACTTGAAGACATTCTGGTGGTCAATGAATTCCAAGATGTGTTTCCAAAGGAATTACCAGGTATGCCACCAGACAGAGAAATTGAGTTCACTATTGATTTAATCCCAGGAACAGCACCTATAGCTCAGGCACCATATAAGATGGGACCTAAAGAATTAGTTGAGTTAAAGGAACAATTGGATGAGTTAGAGCAGAAAGGATTCATTCAAGAAAGTATTTCAACTTGGGGTACACCAGTAATATTTGTGGACAAGCGGGATGGAGGACGCAGAATGTGCGGAGACTACAGGAACCTCAATAATGTTACAATCAAGAACAATTATCCTCTACCCAGAATTCAGGACTTATTTGATCAAGTCAGGGGAGCCGGAGTATTTTCCAAGATAGATCTTCGATCCGGATACCACCAGATTAAGATCAAGAAGGAGGACGTTCCAAAGACAGCTTTTGTGTCCAAGTACAGACATCATGAGTATTTGGTCGTACCTTTTGGATTGACTAATGCACCAGCCATTTTCATGAATCTCATGAACAAGATCTTTATGCCTTACTTGGACAAGTTTGTGATAGTCTTCATCGATGATATCTTGATTTATTCAAAGGACAAAGAAGAACATGCCAACCATTTGAGGATTGCTCTATAGATTCTAAGAGAACATCAGTTGTATGCCAAGTTTAGTAAGTGTGAATTTTGGTTGGACCAAGTAGAGTTTCTCGGGCATGTGATTAGCAAGGAGGGCATCGCAGTAAATCCAAGCAAAGTAGCATCTGTTTTGGAATGGGAAGCACCAAAGAATGTCAAGAAAATTAGAGGATTTCTGGGAATGGTAGGTTACTACAGAAGGTTTATAGAAGGATTCTCCAAGATTGCTGGACCAATGACAAAGTTACTCCGGAAGAATACACCGTTTGTTTGGTCGGAAGAGTGTGAGGTTAGTTTTCAGACAGTTAAGGATAAATTGACCACAGCACCTATGTTAGCTGTACCAGAAACCTGCAAAGACTACACGGTATATTGTGATGCATCCAAGAATGGACTTGGATGTGTGTTGATGCAAGACAAAAAAAGTTATCGCTTATGGGTCTAGGCAATTACGACCGCATGAGGTTAACTACCCAACACATGATCTTGAACTAGCAGCCATGGTGTTTGCATTGAAAGGATGGAGGCATTTTCTGTATGGAGCTAAGTGTGAACTCTATACGGACCATAAGAGTCTCAAATATTTTTTCACTCAGAAAGAATTGAATATGAGGTAGCGGCGATGGTTAGAATTGATCAAGAATTATGATTTGATCATCAACTATACTCCAGGGAAGGCTAATGTGGTAGCCGACGTGTTGAGTAGGAAAAGTACAAATACTCAGCCAATGAGCCGAGAACTTCCTAAGGAATTGCTTATGGATCTGGAAAGATTAGAAATTCAATGTTTAGAAGTCAAGTCTTTGAGCAGTTTGTCTACTATGAGAGTGATGGAGGAGAGGCAAAGTGATTTAAAGTATACAATCTTCTGCCGACAAAATGAAGACCCATTCATTGAGGAAGAAATTCGAAGGATTGAAGAAGGAAGACCGTCCGAGTTTCGTTTGGGTGATTTCAACTCACTCTGGTTTCATAACAGGTTATGTGTGCCAGACATACCGGAAATCAAACAGTTGATACTCAAAGAGGCACATGAAACTCCATATTCAATACATCCGGGGAGTACCAAGATGTGCATGGATCTTAAGGAACTATTTTGGTGGAACAACATGAAGCGAGAGATAGCCAAGTTCGTGTCCGAATGCCATACTTGTCAAAGAGTGAAAGCGGAACATTAAAGTCCCGCTGGACTCATGCAACCATTGGATATTCCCGAGTGGAAATGGGAAGAGATTGGCATGGATTTTATCACAGGATTACCATTGACACCAAAGAAGAAGGACATGATTTGGGTTATTGTGGACAGATTAACAAAAAGTGCATATTTCTTGGCCGTCAATCAAAAGGATTCCGGAGAGAAGTTAGTGAACTTATATGTTCAGGAAATTGTGAGCAAACATGGAGTACCGAAGACAATAGTATCAGACCGAGGGTCCGTATTCACTTCAGCTTTCTAGAAACAGTTACATGAAGCTCTAGGATCCAGATTAGACTTCAGCACTGCTTATCACCCACAGATAGGAGGACAAACAGAAAGAACCAATCAGATTTTGGAAGATATGCTTAGAGCATGTGCATTGGATTTTGGAGGATCATGGGAAGAACATCTACCACTGGCAGAATTCTCATATAACAACAGTTACCAAAGTAGCATCCAAATGGCCCCATTTGAAGCACTCTATGGAAGAAAGTGCTGATCACCCATCTGCTGGTATGAAACGGGAGCCGGCAAGGAATTTCATCCGGACTATGTTAAGGAAAGGCAGCATGCCATCGACATCATCCGAGATCGATTAAAGATTGCTCAAAGTAGGCAGAAGAGTTATGCAGACTTAACGAGGAGAACATGGGAACCTCAAGTTGGAGACATGGTTTATCTCCGGGTTAGCCCAATGAAGGGAGTACATCATTTTGGAGTCAAGGGAAAGCTCAGCCCAAGATATACTGGACCTTTCAAGATTCTAAGTCAAAAACGAGGAGTAGCCTTTGAATTGGAACTACCAAAGCAGCTATCCAAAGTTCATAATGTGTTCCATGCTTCACAACTTCGCAAGTGTATGAAGACACCGGAGGAGACCATATCCTATAAAGACGTGGAATTACAAGCAGATTTGACCTATGTGGAGGAACCGTCGAAGATTCTCGCAGAAAACTGGAAACAACTTCGTAACAGGGCCATCAAGTATTGCAAGGTGCAATGGAAACATCACCCGGAAAGAGAAGCTACCTGGGAAAAGGAAGAGGACCTAAGGACAGCCTATCCAGAATTCTTCAGGTACACCTTACCCCAAACTTCGGGATGAAGTTTTTGTTAAAGGGGGAAGTCTGTAATATCCCAGCACGTAGGACAACTTTGGGGTAGAATAGAGGTTTTTTGTGCATAGCATTTAAAATTATGGGATTTTTTCGCGCTTTTATCACTAAAACCTAAGAGTGATCGAATCTCTCTTCGAGAGGAAATGGTAAACTCTCGGAGTGTGAAAGAAATCGACATGACCTCTTTTGATCTATTGCTTGTGGGAAGTGATAAAGTTGATGAACTAAAACCTAAGAAGATCATTTGAATTCAAAACTTGAATTTGAATTATGAACTTAAATTTGAATTCAAAAGATACATTTAGAAAGGATAAACATTTAAACTAAGAAAAACCTTGGACTTTATTGATTAGCAACACAATATACATTGTCTTTACAAAGTTAGTGAATAAAAGAATATTACAAGTAGCTAACATAAACGGAATGTTACAATCAGGAACCAAAAATAAAATAAAGAAGAAATGAAAATAATTACAAGTGTGAATCTAGATTAAATCCTAAACTACTTTGATCTTCAATCTTTCTTTCCTTTCTTCTCTATTCTTCTTATCACCTGCAAACAAAGGAAATACAAAGAGAAATGCCACCAAGGGTAATACAAGTGGCAGTAACAAATTAAAGGGAAAACACTGTTGATAATCATCAAATAGTTGATCTTATCAACATGGCTCACTCTCAAAATTTCAGCCAGGGACCAATCTGGCTGGCCAAGCCAACCAGCTAGGAAGCAGCTTAGTCACCAAGTGCATGCAGGGAGGTGTCAAGGCACCAGAACTCAGGGGGAGGTATAAAAAGGTCACTGTGTGTGAAACTGGTCGACCAAGAAACCTAGTAGACTAGCAACAGCACCAGCACAGCCACACCATCATAGCCACCCCAGCACAGCAACAGCACCAGCACAGCCACACCAGCACAGATAACTCACACACCACTATGAGCAATCACAACCAACACTCACATAATTCTCCCTGCTCATGAGTTGAGCATCAAGGGTGAATTCACATCACTAAATCAAAACCAATAGCCAAAGCCAGCAACCATGGTTACTTAAGCAAGATCAGAAGCAGCAAGGAGCAGGCCAAGCACCAAGGAGGTGCACGGCAGGCAAGGAGGGGAGCCAAGCAGAAGGAGGTGCAGGGCAAGCCACCTGGGAGGAGCAGAGCAAGTACCAGGGGCATTTGATCAAGCTCAAGCAAGAGCATCACCAACATCACCACTAGCCACTCATAAAAGCCAGCACAGGACCAAGGTACACTTAGAACTTGCATACCAATGATCAAACCATGGCAAGTATTAAAGTTCTTGCATAAACAAGATAAATAGTAAGAAAGAAACCACACACCACCAAACCCTTCTACTAAGTGCAACACTTAGGAGGTTTTGGGGAGGTTTTTCTCCTCAGACCTATAGAGAGATGCTCTGTATAATCTTCATTGGAAGATTTAGTTAACTGAAAAGCAAATCAACATGCACCATCAAGATTAAAGCCTTAGACCATGCATCATTGGCTAGGACTAAAATCATCATGTAAATCTGTTCTTATCAGTATAATAGTTTGCCCAAAATGATGATTTAGCCACTGATGAGAAGCCACCAAAGCATGAATTAGCATCACAGAAACAGCAGCCATCCAGTTAATTATCAAGAAACAATTGTGCACCTCACATGGAGGAAGCACAACTAAACTTAATAAATAACAGTTACTTGCTGTTATTTAGATAACATGCTATAGGAAGCAAACAAAGCCACTAGCAGAATAGTATTCAAGCATGAATTGCTTGATGCAAACAAATCATCACTGAAACCTATTTCAGTTCATATAAATCAATAGAAGGATATCTCTGGACAAGTTTTAGCAAGCTTAAGCTCAGCATGCTTATGCCATCATGAAATCAATCATCAGCATAAATATGAACTGGCAGCAGTGAGCAAGCACTGACTGCACACTATCACAAATAATCTAGCAAGACAACCACATCATCACTTAACTGACAGCAGTTCATACTGCAAATTTGAAAGCATCACATAAACACTAGATAGCAAGCTAACTGAATTCTGGAGATTCAGTTAAGAAACTCTTAGCTGAATCTTACACTAGAACTAATAGTAGCAGCAGGTATGCAGCACATGATCAAGCTAGCCATCATAGGGGAGGTACACCAAGTAAGTCACACAAATTTAGTTAAGAAATTCTTAACTGAACCTTGCACTGAAGCTAACAACAGCAGCAGGTAGTGGCCGGCATAGAAGTTCTAAAATAGCATCACAAGCTCAAGCATGGCGCAGCAGCAGTAGGCAAGCATGCCTGGCTCACTGGCCAGGCCACCAAGACAAGAGCACATAGACAAGGGAGAAGGAATAGAACTCACAGGTGAACTCGCAGAGAAGCGAGGAGGAAGACCATGGCGGTGACATCATCGGCGCAGCCACGGTTGTGGCGGCGGAGCCACCGTCCAGTGGCTACGACGACGAGGGGCAGCACCGTGCTCACGGCTGAACGGCCAAGCACAGCACCTGGGGGCGACATCGGGGTTGCAGGCATGCCGACCAACCGACGCAGCGGCGGAGGTACCACCGCAAGCACCAAGAGGCGTGGGAAGAAGCTCCAGCGAGGCCAGCCGGAGCAGATCGAGCCTCGAGGGCAAGATCAACTGGACAAAGCTCGGAGGCGAGGGCGACGAATGGAGGCAAGGTCGACGAATCCCCACGGTCTCATGGAAGCGCTCGGCGAGGCAGAGCGATTGCCCCACATGGCGGCGGCGGAGCTCGCCGGAGCTCACCGGAATCGGGCGAAGAAGTCGTCGGCGATTCGGAATCGCCAGAGGGGATTAGGGTTAGAGAGTGACCGAGTGAGGGAGAGAGTGAGGGGGCGACCAGGTGGGCCGGGCTAGTCCGGTCAAGCCCACTCGGGTTGACCTGACCAGTGGGCCCAGGCTGTCAGCTGCCAGATTTTTGTTTTAATTAAATCTAAAAAAACCTAGAAAAACCCTAATTTGTCTAGAATAAATCCAGAAAAATACCTAAAAATAACTAAAAATAGAAAATAGCTATTTTTAGCCCTTCTAGGGAATTTGAACTCATTTGAAAAATAAAATAATCACATGAGTCTTTTGCACAAAAAGAAAAGAGTTAAATGATTTTTCTAAAAATATTAAAAATTGCTAGAAAAATCTGGTAAATTCTTAACCCTTTAAAAATAAATTCCATTCAAGAATATTTGATGAATATCCTTGAATGAAATTAACATTAACATATATTCTTTAAAATCATAAAGAGAATATAATATATAAAAGCTAGTAAATAAAGAAATCACTTCAGGGGGTATAAATTAAACACACCATAAAGCATGCATTTCTGAATCTTTAACCATTGCCCTTACCGGACAATGATGCTGTTTTTCCAAAACTCGAGGTCCCGGGTCACTTCAACAAATCCAACTGCACTACCTTGCAGTTTGCAGGAAAGTTCACTCTTGCTCATATCTCTTGTTTACTTTTAGCAAATTACTTGCAAATATACCGGTGATATTATTATTACTGCATTCAAAGTAAAAGGTTCGGTTTTTACTAATGAATATGATTAGTGGTTTCGACCGTAATGGTTGTTACCTAGGATGGTGGGCAGTGGGACCATGGTAAGAGTATGGTGGAGGTCCCACTTCAACTGGAAAGTTCACCTAGGACTAATAACAAATGTCGCCAGTGATTCTAGCGCCGTAAATTACGGTCAACCATGAGATCTGGAATGGGATGGAGAAGTCAGCTATATCTTTTCCCTCTCTCATGCCAACGGATCAGTAGCGAGGGTTGTCTTGCCTAGGCTACTATACTGTAAAGGGGGGAAATGCGTTTCCTGCCAGTCTACCTATAGTATAGGGGGGAACAGACTTGCTAATTGATCTATGATGGATTGTAAGAGTCATCTGGATCAGTCTACCCATATTGTATAGGGGTGGGCATAAGTGTCCGAAAGGACCAATGAGCCAATCAGTCTACATATGAGGTATAGGAGAGGATGGACTTACAAAAGGGTGGGTCTGCGGGGTCATGGCGAAGAACGGTGATTGGCTTGGATCATCAACTGGGCCCCATACAAAAGAAGTATGGATGGAAAAGTACGCCCGGTTGTGTAGCAAAGTGTTGATCTCTCATGGGTACAAGTGACCACCTCTGCAGAGTGTACAAAAAGTATCAAGATACTCCCTATTCCGGGAAGGAGCTGCGAACGCGGCAGGAAAGGAGCCCATCGAAGCTCTAATCAACCTGTGAAGACTGACGGACATAGTTCTTTTAAATAAAAGCAATCTTTGAAGAAATGATTATAAAACTGCATTTGGCCTAAGACTCTTGAGTCTATGGTCGTAGCTAGTGCATCAAACACCTCTATCCTGTTAAATGAACTTGTTGGGTAACGCTCGTTACTCACCCCATTCCCTCTTAACCCTTGCTTAGACTTGGAGGGCCAGAACAAGGAAACTAAAGGAGCATCGGAGAACTACGAGGAAGTCTACTACAAAGAGCCAGACCTTTCCGGTGGAATTGAAGGCGTGGATTACACCATCGCCTATGGAAACAACGAAGGAACCGAGGAGGAGGCCGACAATTAGTAGTATAGGGTAGTAGCTTGAGTCTCACCAAACCTATAGAATAAAGTGACTTAAGCCAGTTATCATGTTTAGTCTACTTCTATCTGTCTTAGTTAAGGTTTGTAGCATCAATATAGAACCCACTAGTTTTCCTCTTTGGACCGAGGAGGAACTGGAGTCCTTTGTAAGTTTGTGGCTTGTAATATTAAGTACTTGAATAAAGACCGCTATGTTTCTGTTGTACCACTCTGAGAGATGTAATATTTGTGAAATGGTACTTCACGAGTGTTATGTCAACGACTTGCATACTATAACATGCAGTGGTATGCTGGGTCACCGCACTCATCCACCATGTTGAATTTGATATAGATGCTACTAAGATGGACGGTGTGTTGCAAGAGTGGTATTAATGTCACTGGGCTAATATTCATTCTCTGAATTGTTCTTTTACGCGAGCGGCAGCGTGATGGTGTTGTATCTGGTGCGCTCTCATTGTTGTTTCCCAGTTCCTGCAGAACACTATGCATACGAGATGCAAGGAGTGTTACAGATCGTGTTTTCTTTTGTCTTTGCAACTTATTGCTTAGATCTCTACGCTTGCATTTGCATCATTGATTCACTTTTGCTCAGTTTCGGGCTAATATTCATTCTCTGAATTGTTCTTTTACGCGAGCGGCGGCGTGATGGTGCTGTATCTGGTGCGCTCTCATTGTTGTTTCCCAGTTCCTGCAGAACACTATGCATACGAGATGCAAGGAGTGTTACAGATCGTGTTTTCTTTTGTCTTTGCAACTTATTGCTTAGATCTCTACGCTTGCATTTGCATCATTGATTCACTTCTGCTCGGTTGTTGCAGGTTTGAGGATCTTATCCAAGATAAGGTTCGAATCACTTATGCAAGTTTGCAGACATGGATTTATAATGATGGTGTGGGTAGTTGATTCATACTTGGATATTACAACGACTCCTAGAAACCTCGGTTTACTATGGAACCAGAGCTTCCATTGATTCTACTATATTTCCTATTTTATAAAGTTAGCTTTATGTGTTCAGCGGGTATGTACTCTCATATCTTCCCCTTCCATGGTGTTTCGTCATCACATTTTGTGTTTAGGATTGTATATTACTGTTTCAGGATTAGCAATCTAAGCTCTTAATGGTTAGCATCTTATAGTAGGTTACCAGTGTGAATATAAAAGAGGCCTTAGAATGGAACTAGCTGCTACTGAAAATAGCTATGCATTCCATGCTCCTGACCTCCCAGAGTCATCTGCTGATGGCATTAGTTATACAAGAAAAATAAATATTACCCCGGAACCCGTGAGTGCACGTGATGATTTTAACAGGTACATGTGAGCCTGTCGGGTGTACATATTCTGCAACTGTTAGAGTATACAAAGAACATATATGCTTAGTTCTGCACTGAATCCATGGACTCTTCAAGGTGGTTGTTGTTTCACCCCTCAGATAACATATTACTGAATCCTACCAAAAACTGTCATATGTGATGCTCCAGCTACATATTTTGTGAGCCCTATTTCACTGCTCCATTGTATGTCTTTAGCAACAACACATTTGTCTGTCAGCTTGGGTCCGCTAAACTGCACTAAACTGTGTTAGTAGTGCATATTGTAAGTTTTTACGTGTTTGGATGATTGTTTAAATGAAACCATGATTGTTGTCTCACTCCGTCTGGACAATTTTCAACAAAGTCTCTGTACCTCTTGTTGTGCAAGGCCCCAGATGTGCCACTTACCAAGTTGAGTTGGAACTGCCAGTTGCCTCTCAAGCTGAAGATTTTTACTTGGCAGCTGCTTAAGGGGAGGTTGCCTTCCAGTGATCACATCCATGCATGGGGTGATGCCTCAGATAGCAAATGTGTTCTCTGTGGGAAACCTGAGGATGTTGATCATATCTTTTTCCAATGCCATCTAGCAGAATTTTTATGGAGTGGGGTTCGGGAGATGTTCAGGGTGAACTAGAATCCCAGATCTAGACACGATTGGATTAACATTTTGAATTCTTTGGCTGATAAACCCCGAAGGCTACTGTGGATCTTTTTTGCAGCCCAGTGCTGGTCTTTGTGGACTACTAGAAACAAATTTACGATTGAGGGCAAGTTCCCTCGACAACCCGCTGACTGCATCTTTAAAATTATCTTATCTTTGCAGCTTTGGCGCCAGATTCAAAGGCCTAAAGACCGGGTGCTGCTGGACAAACTGGTGGCGTTGTCAAGGTCGTTCTTTGCCAGCTCCTACTCCCCTCCATCAGCGTCCTCAAGTCTTCATCCTGATCCTGATCTAGCTGCCGCATAATATCTACTTTTCTAGCTATTCAGTACCAGCCTGCGTGCTGTTGTTTGGTTGTAAGCTCAAAACTTTTCTGTGGTTTAGCCAGGGTGGCTTGACCGCTGTCGTATGTGGTGGCTTGTCGAAAACTTTATGTTGGTGTTGTAAAACTTTGCTCTGTGTGGGGCTTTATTAATTTAAAGTCGGACACAGGCGTGCCTTTTATCTAAACAAAAATAAGTAGACACAAAAACAACTCGTGGCATTTTGTGTATCATTTGAACGGTAAACAAATTACATTATGTTCTATAACATATTGTTATGCAAAAGTGATGTTGGCCCTGTGCTGACTGTTATAGTACCAATTTAGGGCAACTTTTACGGTACATTTTTTCAATTCATACTACTCCTAGAATAGGCAGTAGTATGAACGGCCCATTAGGCCCATCATTTAGCCGAAACGTTGTTTAAAAAAATCACCACACATATGAACCACCGCCGCCACCTCCACACCCAGACACAACCAGAACCCCGCCGCCGCTGCACGCCCAGCCCCGCCGCCGCCGCACGCCCAGACCCAGCTGCCTCAGCCGAACCTCCATAACCCACGTAGCCGCACCTTCCAGACCTCGCCCTTCCCGCCATCTCCAGACGCCAGCACCGCACTACGCCGCCCGCGGCCACCGCCGATGTCCTAGCAGGCCGCCGCCACCGATAGCATCCCTCAACGACGCCGACCCTCTCCGCTATCTCCAGGTATAATCGTGCTGGAACGTTTTGGGAGTTATTATTACCTAGAGTAATTGGTAAATTAGGTGAACTAGATGGTATGAATCGAGATTCTTGCTCACGCCTTATGTGCGTCTGAAGCCAAGTTCTGCTCATACCTGTTTCGCGTTAGTTGACAACAGCTGTCTTTATTGGCCTAACTGCGGTAGTTGATTTCTTCCGTTAGTACTGTTCTATATGAAGACTTCGTGATTTGACTAGTGTATGGTGGACTTCCTCTAAGTCTGTGACCAATCTATTAAGAAAATGAGTGTTAGAAGCTCATGAATTATGGCTTATAGGTTCCTCTCATGCTTTTTAGCTGCCGTGATGATGCAATCCAAAGCATAATTTATATAGGAATAGCAGTTTTAGTTATTGATGCCCAGATTTATAGTGACCCGTTGTTCCATCTTGCACATACAGTTTTCACTTTGATGATAGCAGTTATCACTTTTCAGACATGGATGGTGAAGACGATCACATGAAGGAGTGTGAAGAGTACTGCTGTGTGGTTAGTAAGACCTTCAGAAGTGAAGATGAAGGATTCCAGTTCTATAATGATTATGCTAAGGTCAAAGGATTCAGTGTTAGAAAGAAAGAGGTGAAATACTTGCGAGACACAAAGACATGGTTCAGGCGGAGTTGAAGAGCTATTAGGATTTTGTTGGGCATCAGTGGATCTTGTTTGTATAATCTGTCTTCTGTTGCGTTTCAGAATTTGGTGTTGTCAGATGGTAGTAACACTAGTCACGCTTTGTAAAGTCCAACCAGTAGTTGTCGTCCTGCTGATGAATTTGGCAGTTTCATTAATGGTAGCACTTGTATAATAGCATCTCCATCTTGTGAATATAAGATATGTTTTTAACTACAACATGTTATTCATTTTGCTCATTTCAACTCAGCTTGGTCATTTGTAATGCCTGATCCAAAGGGTGAGTACTCTTCAAACAGTTTGCAGTTGTGAACTAAGTGCTTTTGCTTACCTTTTAGGTATGTTTCACGATATATAACTGCTGCTATGAAATGAAAAGTGAAGAAGAACTGATGAAAGATAGAGCAAAGTCTTTTGATTTCTTTGTGCTGCTTCTTCAATGTCCCATTCTAAAGCTGCAAAAGAGGTTGAAGCGTTAGCTTTGACTGCAGTCTATCATTCCGGAGAACGGTGATCTGTCCATGGTACCTTGTTTGATGAATCCTGGCTGGAATTCCTCATCGATGTGTATGCTTTGTTTAAACTGAAGGCTCGATCGAATCAGTTTCAGAAGTGTCAGGTTCAGAAAGTAGCAACAACATGTAATTAACCTGCTCATTTGATAGCTGCTTTAGCTAAGAGGCTTGATAGTTTAGTTTTTGGTAGATAGTTTTTCTCCAGTTTATTGATTTATGGTCAACAATTTTGTGAGTTATCCTGATATTGATTAATATATAATTACTTTTCTGCAATAGATTATGATTGTTACATTACAAGTTAGCTTTCAGTTTATTCGAATGTTGCCATTCAAGCGGATGACAAGATCTTTAGCAGGTTTCCTCTCTACTGAATAGGTTATATGCTCAACGGTGGTCTAATGCTGCCATTCTTAACTTCAATACTGAAGCACCATGTTCTGTTTAGTTTTCGATATGTTCAATGGAGGATCTAATGCTGCAATATTTTGAGCATAATTGCAGCATCATGTTCAGCTCAATGGCGCCCTAGCAATTGCTACCATTTTCACATAAAAGAAATGGAGCAGTCTTGACTGCTTGCACCTTATGACATGCTTCATTCAAGATTATTATATTGCTGAAATTGGTTCCATTTACACAATGTATTACTGCAATTTCACAGGTCATATATAATGTGCAAATTACAATTCACTTTACAAAAACGATCTTCTCTGGATTTTGGGCACATTGAACAATTTCCCTTTCACCAGAATTCATACATTGCACTCTTCCGTACAACCCTCAACTCTGGCGAACAAACATGGTTATACACAAGTGTTTATTCTCTACAAAATCACCCTTTACACCAGTGTTACTTGTCTTAATTTTCAGTGTGCAAGATTGAATTCAAACGAGAATAATCATCTGAATTTTCTTTTTAAAAGTGGTTGTTTGTTCAGAAGGTAGATCGTTGAAGCCAATGCATCTCGTGCACTATTGGTTGAAGCAGTTGTGCAATAGTTGACCATCTCTTCACCATGTTTGTTGAGAAAGTCCTCCCGTATTGAGAAACTACAACCCTGCATACATGAGTAGCAGCAGACCAAGAGAAAAGTTAGTACAATTAGTACAATATGAAATTCAAGGAAATAAGTGTTGAAGATATTGAACAATATTGTATATAAATACAACAGAAAGATCACCTCCGGCACATTGCATTTTAGTAAGCACACACGTTCGTAATTTTCCGTGTAATAGACCAGTTCGTGGCAAGCAAATTGAAGCTCCGGCAGATCACAATCGGCAAAGGAAACGAGATACTAGCTTAATAGGTGATTAGGGATCTGGCCCAAAAAAGCCAGCAATTAGCGCTATTAAAGTTCACAGTATGAGCGTGTACATGAATGTCAGGAACAAGAACATGATTAAGCAGACAATAATCGTCCTTAACTGAATGTAAAAGTAGCTATATTGAGGAAACTGTCAATTCCCTCATAAATCACTACTACCATACAAGCAGGTCGCCATGATATAAGTAACAAGTAGGTAAACAAATCCTAAACTGCACTACAATACAAGCAGGTTGCTAGGACAAAAAAGCATAAGTAAATCTATTCCTAAACTGAACTACGATACAAGAAGGTCGCTCTGATAAAACAAGTACTCCTGTGTCAGGTTGACACTGCAATGTAACTCACTGTGGGCTTCCCTGGCCTCGGCCAGGACCGGCGCAGCCTCTGTAGCTGGCTAGCGTTGGCCACACCGAGGTCAGCCGACTTGATGGTGCCGAAGTTTCCAACAATCTGTGCCTGAAGTAGAACAGTAACCCGAGCTCCGCGGATATGGATTCAACCCGCCGGGAAACCATAGGGGTAGCAGACTGCGACATGATGGCGAGTGCCGGTGTGCTGGTGCTTGGAGTCAGGGTAGCCTGGTAGGCAGCACCGGGTCGGGGCGGAACCGTTGCTGGCGGAGATCTCAGGGTGGTGTAAGGGCATCTACAATGCAGGCGCTAAGGGCTGGCGCCAGGGTTCTATTCCATGCCGTTATGCCCAAATCCCAGTCGATGTCAGGATTCTCGTTTGCGTCGCCGCAAATTCTGTCGCCGGGCGCTTAATGAAATTTTTCTGCATGCGTGATTTCAGGAAACGTCAGGCGCTTTGGATAGGCGCTATGTCCCTAGCAATTTTCACGGGCAGGAAGGTACCAAATATCGAGTCCTTTCTATGTTTAGTAGCGTTTGGCGTTGGAGAGCAGGGCGCTTAGCCAATTAAAGTAGCGCCCGAATAAGCGCTCGGCGTTGCCAACTATGGCGCTTAACTAATAGCAAGATTTTCTGATCTTTATTTTTATTCACCTAAGCGTCTAACTAAGCGTTCAGCATTGTACATGCCCTAAGGACGTAGCAGAACTGGCCAGAGGCGTCCTGGAAAAAGGTGCCTCGACGAAGGACGGCCGGCTGTCGGCCGTGGGGGCGGAAGGTTGGGGACGTGGAGGGGAGGTGCTGGCGCACATGTCATCGACGGAGGTCGGCGTTCGTTCTCATGCTCCCCGTCTCCTTCTTCTCCCCACTCCCTCGTTCTCAGATCTGGTGACCACGCCGGCGTTACAGGACGGCGGCGATGGCGCGGTGGGGGGTAGCCGGAGGAGGATCTCGTCCGATAGAGGAGAGAGCGAGTGAGGGAGGGTGCTGACTAGGGTTTCGCATTTGGATTCCTGAGTGAGGCCGTGCCGACGCGTTAGGCTTTCGGGCCAGGTGCTGTTGGGCTGACGAAAAGTGATAAATTTTTAGACTAGTATGATTTGCACTACTGCTCTTTTTAGAACTAGTATGAAATGTTATCATCCGTTGGATGCACGAAAATAAATGGCCAGTATTTATTTAGAGGTACCATAAAACATATCCAATTTAGTAAAAATTCATGCTTATTTGAGAAGTTAATTTCAGTGGAATAGGTCATGCTTAATCACTTCCGTACTTGGGAGAAGCAACCTGAGGATTTACCGAATTTATGAGCTCATGCTATCACTGGAGATTCAGACCATCTGTACTGTTCTGGAACTGGAAGTTGTCAAGCCATCTATATAGGTAAATGACCTAGCGGTTTATCCAGACGAGCTTGTGCTTTGGATACTTTTTATATTGGTTTAGTATGTGGAGATTGGAACTCAAATATAGTTGTGTGATGTCTGGCATGCATTTCTTAATATGATCTCTACACTTTTTGAACGGGTTATATTAGTTTTTTCAAGTTCTGTATGATTCTTGCCTATACACACCGAGGAAAATTTTGCATGGTTACTATGGTTTATTCGCTTACGAGCAGGTTGAATACTATTCTACCAATTTTACTTCTGGATAGGCTTAACATAAGAGACACGCTGCAGCGCAAGAATTTCTTTATGAAAAATTATGCATGTGGCTTTGCAATAAACTCAAGATAGAGACAGGGATCATTTATTCTTTGTATCTTTCACCAGACATGCTGGGAATCTGTGTGTTCATATTTCACAGCTACATATTCTGTTTACAGTAACATTAAAAAATTGTTGGCTGTCCCTTTCTTATAGGAATTATTTGATCGGTGGTGGAATGTCTGTTGCTGCAGCTATGAATTTTTATATAAATGAACGCCAATAAGTCTTTACAGATGCAGCAGAATCCTTAAGGAGTTGCTGCATAAGGTCTTCTGCAGAGTTAAAAGGAGTGCGTATGATGGACTAGAAGCTTAGATAGCAAGATATGGGTAGCTCTTTCTCTTTCTTTTTGCCTTCTCTTTGCTTACTATTTACAGTTGACACAGACGCTCAATGAAAAGAAATTCGCTTTCAGCGGCCGATTGACTGTTTGTGCTGTCAATGTGCTCTTCCGATATATTTCTTTTTCCAAGTCAATTTATTGGTAACTATATCCGTTTATTTCAAGCAGACATTGCAGGTGGTAAATATGGGGAGGTACGGCACATCCTTTGGGGCAAATTAGATATCACTGCCATGAGTCTGTGGGATGTTCTCTTTCTTTCGGAGGTTCTATGCAAGAGCATCAACATGGTTAGGTTGCACCAAACTTGTGGATGCAATCCTATTTTGGAGGTTTGAGTATAGGTTTCTGAATTCAACTGAGAGAAGAAGGGTGGCTTGGCAGAAGGAATTAAATAGTCCACGTTTTGTGCAAAATAGCGCAGGTTTTCGTTTACTTTATATGGAATTACCAAGCTAATATCAAAATCACTGTCCACCCTGCTTGAAAGTATTTATAACTCTGGATAATGTGCCATCTATATGTTTCAGTATATTTTTGAAAAATAGACGGACCTTTCAAGCCACATTTTTAGTTTCTATATCAAAATTACAGATAAAGTCTGCTTACATTATTTAAAAAAAATCTGTTCTGCATGAACATTTTAAACATAAGGTCAATTTAAATACTTAGTGTCTTTTCAAACAATTATAAAAAAAATGTATCAACATGGGGCGCGGCAGCGGCGTGCCGCCGCGCCAAAGCTTCCTAGTAGTAGAAGTAAAGTGGCCATCACTTTCTCCGCTTGAGAAGCCTCAAACATGACCAGATTATGCGAAAATGACCAAATCGAATCCAACCCATTTTAATAGTCTAATATTACAGTAGTAGTAAAGCACTGAGGATACTAAGAAAAGAGAAGAGGCGCTTCTAATATAAAATATCTATGGCATCATGCATAACATGGCAAACAAAAGTTGTGTCTCGATTCAGTGAACCTGAAAAAAGACGCTGTACAATGTTTGTGCCCCACCAATAGATGTTGACCGTTAAAAAAAAATACTTTCTTAGACCCATAATACTCTTCGCTAATATAAATATATCTACTATAAAAATATATCTACATACATTTATATTAGCTTAGAGTAATATGGGTCGGAGGGAGTAGATGATCTGAGCTCATCTTTCAAGTGGCAACATATTTTAAAATTCGGGTCAACCTGTCTCCGGCTTCTCAACACACCACGAATTGAGCGGTGATCATAGAAATAGCATTACAACGAGCATCAAATTTGGATACAATGAAAAGATTCCAACAGACAAAAACTTGTTGCTAATAAGACCATGGGCCCGAGATCGCATAGAGCCATGAAATCTAAGCTCAGCCTATCAAACAGTCTGAAAAAAGATGTACAGATTTGTTGTTCCCCACTTGAAACACTATTTCCTGAATATAAGAACTATAAGAAAATCTCCAGCATGGCTCTGGTAAGACCAAAAAAAAAAACATTGAGAGCCGTGCCCGGCAATGAACATTGGCAATCATACTTCTTTTGGCAAGGTTGCGGTAGGACATTTTCCTAAGGTATTCCATAATATGTAGTCTCCAGAAGAGGCCTGTCAAAGGAGGACAATGCTATCAAAGACCATCTTATTGACAGAACTCCATCTTTGAGTACCAGGGTCTCATAACAATTTCGTATAGTAACATAGTAATGCAAGTACAGTTTATATGTTTTTGGATAAACAGCCCTAAGTTTATTTGTTAAACAATCTTTCCTGACGTTACTCTAGCCGTCAATTATGTTTCAGCTGAAGGCAAGAGTTTTACTGATGAAAATATCAGATTCTTCTGAGGAAGATTTAATAAAGAGGGATGAAAAATTAAGGTACTAGACAAAAGGTGAGTAAGCATCATGTTGCATTTTACTAATTTTCTTTGTTTCTATTGTGTAAACAACTTTCACAAAGGCAAGAAGTCCTCGTATGTCCTTAAAAATTGTCTCCAGCTGCTTGGAAAATTAGGAAAAAGTTTGTAAGTGTGATTAAGTTTCTCATGTGCCCACTTTAACAAGAGCTGTCTTTGCACCAAAAGTATGAAGATCCAAATGTTTATAGATAATCAGCACTGGGAAGCCAAGTTCATACGTTTCATATCTGCAAACCGCACCAGGTAGAATGGGCCAATGGTGGTCCCATGTGTGTGTGAGCATGTTTGCGATAGTCCCACCTTGCTAGCCTTTTTGCGTGAAGTGAGTTTGAAAACGCAAAGAGGGCCTAAGACAGTTGGAACCTCTGTGTTCTTACACAGGTTCAGTACTTTTTTTCATGTCGTTTGTGCAATTCTCTAAGACTAACAGTTGAAATGCTGTGAAAATAGCTAACCGTTTTCAGTAGATTGAATATCTGAAAGAACAAAAGTTGCAGTCAATGGGATAAGTACCTGCATTGAGTATTCTATTGGGGCTTTGACAGAAGGGTAAATGGTTACCTGCAGAAGGTCATTAAGATATCAAAAACACGGTATATATTGTGATTCTTTTATTTGAATGCGGCATGGAGAAAATGTTACAGCATGAACAAAATTACCAATTTAATTATGGAGGTTAGGACATGTAAGGGAGCAAAGCATGGTTGTAAAAGTTTAATATGTCTCATCTATCAAGTACTACCACTTCAACAGGAACACATAACCAATTAATGATGGAAATCAGGACATTCAAGGGAATGATTATTGAGTAATCTCTTAAGCATAGTAATAACTAATAATGGAAATTTAGCATGACTAACATCAGCCTGGCATACAATTGTTCAAATATATGGTTGCCATTTTGCCTCACTTCAAACTGTGAAAAACATTGTGTAACCAACCCTACAACCACATCTGAGGACAGCAATTGGATAACAATGCTAAGCTACTTGACTGACAAAATGACAAAGACAGAAGGACACTTGATTATTAGAGGTGATCACGAAGGGTTACAGGTTACTTACAGATCTTGGATCGATTGTAAGACCAGACAGCGTGCCACCAACTATCGTAAAAGAAACCTAAAAAAACATTTAAAACCAATTAAATTGAAGAAACTAGTGTAAACAGGAACAAAAAATGATGTGTGCAGTGTGCTTCTGTATGGATATTAGTAAAAGACTTCATGGGTGTGTAAAAGAAAGAACATAGATTATACAGTAGTAGGTCCAGAATATGCACTCTGGTCCCAGATATACATATTATATGAACGAAACAGTGCCACGAAAATCAACTGATTTATGATCTGACATGAAGGAACAAAACAACTGAGAGCTACTATGCTGAGAAGTTCTGTTTAAAAGACAATATGACCAATATAATGACGAGATATGATTGTTCATAGTTATCTCATATTCATAATAGGCATCATGACATGATCTCTAGTCAGACTAAAACATCATGCTTCGATAGGGACAAACCTTAGCATAATTATAAGCATGCCAAGACAATGGCTCCTCCAAGTCAACTGCTGGAAGATCCTTGTTCATTTTTTCCATAAGGTAGTCATCCAAGTTAGAACTATTCTTAGTGTTATCTTGCTCACAATCACTATCTTCAGTATATGCCATGGTTGAAACTGACAAAAATGATGAATTTACTCGCTGAGTTGTTTTAGAATGAAATCTAACAGTGCCAGAGAAGGTGGCCTCAATGCTCCTACCACTGAGACCCCTGCCACTTGAAACAATTCTCCACTCAATTGAATGTTCTGTCATTGAAACGGTCCCGACTGATGGATTTCCATCATATGATGCAACTCTTCTTCGAGGAAATGGCATTGTAACCGTGCAAAATTCCATAAGAAAGGGAGACTTGTAAGCCTCCATCAATCTTAGCTTAAATAAAAAAGCACCTTCATTCTCAGATACCATAGACAACTGGTAGAACCCTTTAACAGGTGGATCGTTGTTGCATGGAGCTTGATAGTGCATCAACACAAAATTTCCTATTGGTGGTTGAAATATCAGAGATTGCTTATCACCACTGGGCTCTGAAGCTTGAACACAGTGATGGAACGATGATACCTCCACACGAGCAGCTTTTAACCCAGTCAGTGGCAAAGAAACATCTGGCAACCCTTCCAGTTCAGCCCTACAGGTCACTTGTCCAGACACAGAAAGGAAATCTGGCACATCATCACGGTCATAGAGTGCAGCATTTATAGTCTCCAAGCTAGAGAAGAGAGTCCTTTGCCTGCCTTTGTATAGGTAAGGCTTCCAGGCAGGTTGCTTCTGGTCTGTCGGAAGAGGATCAGCTGAAAATCCTGTGGTTCTAACGGAAGTAACATTGCCATAATTAAGATCCTGAGGTGTGCCTGCAAATATATGTTGCTAGCTCAGTTGGCTAATCAATAAAGAGATCAATGAAGCTAGATGGTACAAGAAAATAAAATGTTATATTCCATAACAGGAGGCTTTCATTGTACTCAGTTACTCACCAAAAGGCATAGCACCTATGATGAAGTTTCGGAGTAAATCCTTGTCAAAAGGTCTTATGCCACCTTTTAAAGAGTCTGGTTGGGCAGCACCAACAGGCGAGGAAACTGATGCAACTTGGGCTGCAACTGGTGCACTGATAGGTTTTGGTCGGGCTGAAATACCTATACTTCCAGTCAATGAATCTAACAGTCCACCAACAGAGGGGCCCGAACTAACAATCACCTCCGGTTCAGCAACATCACCAGTAATTATGTCCCCGATAACATTTGCAACCATAAAAGCCCTATGATAGAACATGAAGTATAAGAGTCAGACCAATAAAAATTTGAAAATGGCCATTCAATGGTTCATGGTATTATACAACTCACAAATACATCTATAGAATATATGAGTTGAAAATGTGGTTGCTAGTGTAAAGAATGAAACATAAAAGAACACACATAAACACCAGGTAAGCAAACTTACATTACCCTGTTATGCACGGAAGATTGAGCAGAATGGAAGAAAGATTGCCATTCTCCTTGGCCGAACTCCCGCAATCAGGTCTTTTCAATAGGCTTCCGAACGCCCTAAACGACTGAGGATCCACCAGAGGCAGCACTAGGACATAATAACCACCACGTTTCTGAAGAACCACAGGCCACAGCATAAACCCAGCTCCTTCCTCTTTGTCGATCTGAAGGGATATAATGTGGCGAGTGATTGGATCATCGACCCAAGAATCAGATCCCAAAGATGATACGCTTGTGCGGATACCAGAACCACGTGCCGTGCCTTCCCTGCACAATGTTCATTTTCAAGTATTTATGACATCTGTTTCTAAAATCATGAACATGCCACAACATGTGCTGAAGCAGTAATAGTTTCAGACTTTCAGTGGATGAACTACAGTGCTAAGATAGATAGCTATATATGATAGATTTATCCTTTGTCCGGAAGTTCATGACCCTGCCATCTAAATTATATCGTAATACCAAATTCACTTCCACACGAGTAATTTAGCATCTAATTTTGCCACGAACATAATTTTTTTCCAAAGCCAGCTACTCCAAGACCCAGGAAGCAAAAGCCATACCTTCTCCGGCGGTTGGCAAAGGCGGCGGCGACCTCGTAGTCCTCCGGCAGCGGCATCTCCGCGCTCTTCCCTGCCCCTTCAGCCTCCCACGAGACCCGCCACCGCTTCTCCACCACCGCGAACCGCCTGATAGGAGAGGGGAAAGGTGAGTTCCCGGGACCCAAAGGGATGAATCTTGGCTCGAGAAGTCCCGGATTTCATCTGGGGGGTTCGTGAGGTGGGACCGGTGTCAGCCGTGCGCCCGTGCGTACCTGGAGAACGCGACCGTGTCGTGCGGCGTGAGGATCCAGATTGCGCGGACGCTGCACCCTCCGCCGGACATGGCTCGCCGGAGATGGGGCCGCGCGGCCGTGGACTCGGCGCTTGTTTTTCACGATGGAATGGCCGGAGACTCGGGGAAGCCAGTCGGGGAAGACGACAGGATTAGTACAAGACTAAAAACACGCCTTCCGTTTTAGGTTACGCCTTCTAGATATCACAGTTTGCGTATTTTAAATCAGCTAGGGCATGTAATCTTTTATATCTAAACACCGATCCCCCACTACCATATTTTCCTAAGCATGGCCATACGATGGAGAGTCTAGTGACACGTTACAAAACCTATCGTCTCAATTCCCTCAAAAAAACATATCGTCTCAATTACTCCCTCACCCGGACACCCACCGATTTGATTTCCCGTCTCTTCAGCTTGGGTCGTAAATCCCCTACCTCTCCATCTCTTCCATCAGTGCAAAAAGCAAACTGATGGATTTTTAATCCCTCCACTACTCTAACCGATGGGCAATGGACATCTCTCTCCTTATAAGTTGCTCAGTTTCCGATCTTCCTCACCACGGAAAGGCAATGTGCCAATTGTGAGGAATTTTAAGCCCCCGCCATGCCACCACCGGTGTTAGAACTGCCAGTTCGCCACCATGGCTTTGCATACTACCGACGTGCTAGACATGCAAAGCCTGGAGGAGTCAACAACAGCTTTCCGGACCACTGCCAAGGAGGTCGATGACACAGTGCCTACAAGTAGGATGCACTCCACCGCTGATGTCTTTGCGTTTCATCACCGCAGCAGATGTCGTCTCTGCAGTGTGGTTGCGTTGTCTCGCATAGGAGCAGGATGTCTTTGCGTCGTCTCGGCAGCCGATGTTCCGGCGTCTCCACCACAAAGAAGCCCGCATCTCTCTCCCGCTGGTTCATAGACAAGCCCCGCTACTTTGATGGCGCCGAGGACTTCCAAAAGTAAGCATATAGCTATAACACATTGTGATTCATCCTGCTGTGCGCGCGTTTGAATCCGCTTAGCGGATCTGGTTACTGTTTCTGGTTCGCCCGTTCCTAATCATCCTCTACTATTTTGCTACTGACCATACAAGATTGTTTTATTTGCCATATCCATGATGTATGTTTACAGCAGGTTGGTATTCTGGAATGCTATCAATTTTCCTGCCTAATTTCCTATATCAAAAGAAAAGGCATAGATTGTCATGATACATGGAGGTTTGGACTTCTATAATTTTACTGGAAATATTCATCCTACTTTGATATAAAAGGCTCAAAGAGCCCGACTTTGAATTAACAAAGCCCTCAACCGGCCAGGAGTACAGATTACGACCTCGAACAACACTGCTGGGGTTACCAGCTTACAATGAGAGCACAGAGCAGAGAAAACAACACCCAATAAAAAGAGGAACAAGCCTACTACAAGCTAGCTAAGAGTAAATCTAAACACCGATCCCCCACTACCATATTTTCCTACCTTCTCGTGAGTCCACGTCATCCCGTTTGTTTGCTAAGCATGGCCATACGATGGAGAGTCTAGTGACACGTTACAAAACCTATCGTCTCAATTCCCTCAAAAAAACATATCGTCTCAATTACTCCCTCACCCGGACACCCACCGATTTGATTTCCCGTCTCTTCAGCTTGGGTCGTAAATCCCCTACCTCTCCATCTCTTCCATCGGTGCAAAAGGAAACTGATGGATTTTTAATCCCTCCACTACTCTAACCGATGGGCAATGGACATCTCTCTCCTTATAAGTTGCTCAGTTTCCGATCTTCCTCACCACGGAAAGGCAATGTGCCAATTGTGAGGAATTTTAAGCCCCCGCCATGCCACCACCGGTGTTAGAACTGCCAGTTCGCCACCATGGCTTTGCATACTACCGACGTGCTAGACATGCAAAGCCTGGAGGAGTCAACAACAGCTTTCCGGACCACTGCCAAGGAGGTCGATGACACGGTGCCTACAAGTAGGATGCACTCCACCGCTGATGTCTTTGCATTTCGTCACCGCAGCAGATGTCGTCTCTGCAGTGTGGTTGCGTTGTCTCGCACAGGAGCAGGATGTCTTTGCGTCGTCTCGGCAGCCGATGTTCCGGCGTCTCCACCACAAAGAAGCCCGCATCTCTCTCCCGCTGGTTCATAGACAAGCCCCGCTACTTTGATGGCGCCGAGGACTTCCAAAAGTAAGCAGATAGCTATAACACGTTGTGATTCATCCTGCTGTGCACGCGTTTGAATCCGCTTAGCGGATCTGGTTACTATTTCTGGTTCGCCCGTTCCTAATCATCCTCTACTATTTTGCTACTGACCATACAAGATTGTTTTATTTGCCATATCCATGATGTATGTTTAGAGCAGCTTGGTACTCTGGAATGCTATCAATTTTCCTGCCTAATTTCCTATATCAAAAGAAAAGGCATAGATTGTCATGATACATGGAGGTTTGGACTTCTATAATTTTACTGGAAATATTCATCCTACTTTGAGATAAAAGGCTCAAAGAGCCCGACTTTGAATTAACAAAGCCCTCAACCGGCCAGGAGTACAGATTACGACCTCGAACAACACTGCTGGGGTTACCAGCTTACAATGAGAGCACAGAGCAGAGAAAACAACACCCAATAAAAAGAGGAACAAACCTACTACAAGCTAGCTAAGAGTAAATCGATGTAGAAACGAGCTTGAAGTTGACGTCCCTAGCAGAGGAAGATCTTGAATGTCGCCGGCAGACCCTGAAGGTGCCGAAACCCCACCAAAACCAGCTTCACAAGAGTGGATCAAGCAAACGTGGGATCATAAAGCGAGAGTCAGGGGACCAAGTCAAAGTCAGTTTGTGGGCTCCTAAAGCAATGCCTCCAGGAAGGTAGCGACATGGTGGTGGCGCCATTGCCCGACCGAAGATGTCTAAGTTTTCACCCAGAGACACCAGACCGAGTGGGGAACAAAGCGAGGGTTCTACGAGGACGCCTCCAAGGAGGGGAATGGCGCCCGAAAGCGTCATCGTCATCGGCACCGGATGTACCGGGCCAGGCTTTCGCCCGAGCACTCGAAATTCCACAGGGCAGCCACTCCAAACAAGAAATCCAGCAGAATCCAGACTACCCTCCCAGCTCCCCACCCTGGGAAGCCAAGCGAGAGCACCACGATACGCCGGAGCGGGAGAAGAACCGAGTAGAGACTGCTCCAACAGTCCCGAGAAGCAACCCATCAGGAAACCAACGTCGGAGAGACACCGAGGAAGCGAAAAGGAAGGGCTTTTTCCTACAGGAACATTGAAAACCAGATGAGGGGAAGAAAAAATTGGTCAGCCTTCAAGACCACCGTACAGCGCCACTGAGAGCAAACGTGAAGGAGAAGGGGGGGACCATGGAGCCGTAGCTCTGGCCCCGACGGCTGCGAGTCACCCTGACTGCGCGAGCACAGATCCCCTCTGTCCATGTTGCTGACCGGCAATGACCCGACATGATCGAAGGGGCACAACTGCATAGCAGAACGATCCTCACGCCGGCCTTCAACGATCCGGCCGACCGCACGGACCAACTCACAAGCCCCAGAACTGGACCCGACCAGATCTGGGAGCCCGTGGTGGCCACACCGGCCGCAGCCAAACCACACCGGCCTGATCTGCAAAGAGCGAGGTCGCCGGCGGGCAACCGCCAATGGGAGACGTCGCCAGACCCTGACCACGCCACCAGCCAACCGAGATTCGGTCGGACCCAGCCTCCGGCGAGAGACCCCTGTCTCCGCCGAGCAAGCACGCATCCGCCATGCATCGGAGCTCCTGCCTCCAGATCTGATGAATCCGGGAGCTGCGCCGCCACCAGCACCCATGGCCGCGCCGGCCGACCGAGCCTCACCCAGGCCCAGGACGGACACTCACACAACACCACGCACACATGCAACACCACACACACGCGAGAGGAGGCGTCCCGCCGCCACCGTCGGTCGCACGGCCTTTGCCGGCGGCGTCACCCGGCGGCGGCGGGAGGGAGGGAGGAGGGAGAGGAGCTCGCTGGGGGAGTAGGGTTTCCGCAGCCCGTGTCGCTCTCGGGAGAGCGACGCGGGGGGCAGAGCGTTTTTTCAGATCTCAGTTCACATCCCATATTCATCCTACTTTCAAACATGGAAACAAGCAAACGTTTAGTATCAAGCAATCCGTCAGCACTATAATTATCCTAGCACTATGTAAAAAACCTAGATTTGAAAGTTTCCCTGATTGTCCAAAGCACCTTTTCGCTCACCACCGAACTTCAATTTCACCATATGATCTTCAAGACCCCACCCGCACAATAGTAATCCTGATGGACTGCTTAGAACCAAATCATTCACCGTAACAACAAATAGCGCTTACTCCACTCTTTTTAGCTATTTTCCCAAAGATTATTCGTATATCAGCATCTTCAAAAGCTATTTTAAATCCAGTTTCTTCCAAGACTGCCAAGGAGAACATAGGGAAGTAACAAACGGTTGTTTTTTAGTTCCCGAAATCCTAAAATGCTAGCTGCCTGTTGTCGTCAATAACTTGAAGTCCTACATTAACTGGCTACATGAGTCACTTGGTTAATGTAAATACATAATTCATGAATTTTATGATTTTTGGATTCTCTTATCCAATTGTTTCTTTCTTCTGAATAAAACTTATGGAAGTATCGTAGTCGGCAAAAAAAAATAGTCAAGGGACAACTATAAGATTTTCAGAAATATGTCTCATGCGATAATGAATACTTTGATTTTTTGTTTCTATTTTACTAATACATGCATACATTAAAACATCATCACAATTTTGAGAGCTAAATAACGATATGATTATTTCATAAAATAACTATACAATGACTTGATGTTAAAAACATATATATCAGTTGGTTTTTCACGTCTTGCTTGGTGACTCGATGACTAAGCTTTAGGTGCATTTTACTGTTATGTCGATATTTCATTTTTCAAGTGTTTAAGACTTGACTTCACGCGGATTCTAACATTTGAATACAGGTGAAAGAATGTTGTTTCTAAAGTAGTGGGGATTGCTGTTTCCATATATTAAAGATGCATTACAAGACATTATTACAAGTCTTCAAAAGTTTGTACCAAACTTTATTTGTTATTTTATAATGTATAAGATATCAATATTTCATTGGATCCATAATAGCCATACTTTCTTTTCTTTTCTTTGAATGTACTTCTCTATTATAGCTACTCAGTGAAGGTAAAAAGTCTCGCGGCAACGCGCGGGGTATCATCTAGTTATCAATATTGATCAAGCTCACTTTAGCGAGGGCAAATATGCTCATAAGTTCCTTTAGAAAAAGAAATTGCAATACTGACGCGTTAAATTGAACAGTTTAGCCCATTTTTGTTGCATAATCTTCAAACGACTCTATGAACTTGGTTTGCGGGTTCATCAGTCTTATCTAAATCTTCGGTGGTGATGTTTGCGCTCTGTTATAAATAGGATGGTGGATTACCGTCAACACTATCACTTGTCATGTACTCTAGGTCATATGTATCGTTTTGTTTATGGACTTCTCCTGGACCAACTTAGGCATAAATGAGCCCATGTATTTTCATGTGGACCCACAAGGCTGAGGCAGATGTAAGTCGTCTATGGGCCTTTCTAATTGTGTAGACTGACTTCCATTTTATTGAACTACCCGTTTGGTATTTTCTCGTCACAATTACTCCACCAAATCTTTCATAACGCACTGTTTGTCTTAGAATTCACTGTTAGGAAATAGGGCAAAATAGGGCATTACATGTCACTCCGCCTCCTTCTTTTAGCAAGAAAATCCAATCTCTCCCTCATACAAACCTACCTCCATGACTTTAATGTCAAAAGGCCTTTTGCCCCCAAGAAACGCTTAGGAGGCGATTAGGGTTTCTTCACCTCTCGTCATCGTTGCTACCGATCTTCCTCGCTTCTGGCCTTCAGGCGATGATGGCGGGGTAGATCTTGGCCCCTGTTGGCGGTAGGCGGGCTCCGTTCCCATGGTATTAGGGTTTTAGTTTGGTGGGGTGATGAGCACAGTAGCAAGTCTTCCCTCAGTAAGAAATCGAGGTTTATCGAACCAGTTGGAAAAGGCCAAACTTTAGAAGGTGATGCCTGCTAGCTTCGCGACAGCTCCAGACAATTTATAAGGCGCCTTGTCCAGGGCTTTGCTTTGCACCAGCAGCAACGTGGAACCTGCATATAACACAACCAAGAACTTTGCTCCCAACTTACGATGAGGTTGTCAATCTCACCGGTTTGCTGTAAACAAAGGATTGAGCGTATCGAGTGGAAAGTAATAGTAATATGCAAGAAAGTAAACAGTGCGAGTAAAAGTAAACGGTAATAGCAATATAAAGGAAATTGGACCAGGATCCACAGTTCACTAGTGGTTGATTGCTAGATTGTTGGGAACCCCAAGATTAAGGTTTGATGAATATAGCAGCAAGTTTTTCCCTCAGTAAAGAAACCAAGGTTTATGTCGATCAGGAGAAAAGCAGACAATACGACTGAAGGTGATGCTTGCTAGTTTGCGACAGCTTTGGACAATTTATATATGGCGCCTCGTCCAAGCTTTGCTTGCTAGCTGCAACACGGAACCTGCACACAACACAACCAAGTACTTTGTTCCCAACTTGCGATGAGTTAGTCAATCTCACCGGTTTGCTTGAAACAAAGGTTATGAGCGTATCGAGTGGAAAGTGATAATAGTATGCGAGTAAAGTAAACAGGTGATAGCAATATGATGGAAATAGGACCGGGGTCCACAGTTCACTAGTGGTGTCTCTCCATAAGATAAATAACACATACTGGGTAAACAAATTACAGTTGGGCAATTGATAGAATAAAGATAAACGTGATATGTCAAGAAGATCACTATGAAATTTACTCTGGGCATTACAACAAAATACATAGACCGCCATCCAACTGCATCTATGACTAATAATCCACTTGTGGCGAATCAATCCGAGAACTCCACAAGTATTAAGTTGCGAACAACAGATAATTGCATTAAGCAAAGTGTGTAATGTAAACAAAGCATATGCCCTTGAGCATATGAATGTTGTTTTCTCCCTAGTAGCAACAGCACATCTACAACCTTAGAGGTTTCTGTCACTCCCCCAGGTTAAATAGAGGCATAAACCCACTATCGAGCATAAATACCCCCTCTTGGAGTCACTAGCAACTACTCGGCCAAGATAGCTACTAACAATGGAGAGCATGCAAGATCATAAACAACATAGAGATAACAAAAGATAATATTCAGTACAGCAACACAATCATAACACCAATATTCATCGGATCCCAACAAACCAAACATGTAGAATTACATAACGGTGATCTCAATCATGTAGGGGCAGCTCATGAGATCTAAACATGAAGCACATGGTGGAGAAGACAACCATCTAGCTACTGCTATGGACCCATAGTCCAAGGTAGACTACTCACTCATCGCTCCGGAGGCAAGCATGGCAATGAAGAAGACCTCCGGTGGCGATTCCCCTCTCCGGCAGGGTGCCGGGAAGAGCTTCTGGACCCTCCCGATCTTCGGGTCGACGGCGGCGGCGGATCGCGATGTGTTCTGGAAAAGTGATCGGGTACTTAGGTTTTTCCCGTCGGGGGATCTTTATAGGCGAAGGGGCGATGTCAGAGGTGGCCCCAGGCCTCCTCACACCATGGCGGCGCGGCCAGGGGCTGGGCCGCGCCAGCCAGGTGTGAGAGGCCCTGGTGGCCCCTCTCCTTCTCTCCTTCGGATGACTGGAAGCTCCCGGACAAAATAAGACTTCAGGAACTTGTTTCGTCCAATTCCGAGAATATTTCCTGTGTATCACTTCTGAAACACAAAAACAACAGAAAATAGGGAACTAGCATTGTGGCAACTTGTTAATAGGTTAGTTCCGGAAAATGCATAAAAGTGCAACTAAGTGTAACGAAACATTAGGCAAATGGTGTAAAAACAAGCATGGAGCATCAAAAATTATAGATACGTTGGAGACGTATCAAGCATCCCCAAGCTTAACTCCTGCTCGTCCTCGAGTAGGTAAGTGATAACAAAAGAATAATTTTTGAGCTGACATGCACCTACACAATCTTGATCATATATGTAAGCATTTGTGAGCTGGGATCATAAGAACTTAAAACATGGGCATGAAAATATAATCTTGACAATAAGAACTTAGCAACCATGTTGTAAACATGCAAATGAACACAAACAAAAGATCATGAAAATGAAACAATGAAAGTCAAATGTGTGTTCAAATCATAAGGAAAAACATACAAATGGTTTTCAGCTTGTCCTTCAAAGAGAGCAAAACATAAATGCATAGGACACCTTCAAGTTTAAGAGGGCGACTAGATACAAATAATTTGAGAACAAGTGAAACCAACAATATGAATCAATCAATGAAAACTTTGGGACAATGCACATTATACTAAGAATGACAACTATGCTCTCTTAATGGTGCATAAAGATAGAAGGTGGTGACTCAACATAAAAGTAAAAGAAAGGCCCTTCGCAGAGGGAAGCAGTGATTGCAAGTTTTATAACCTTCAAAAATTATGGTACTTACCGGCTTTGAGCTCTCATTGCCCCCATCATAAGCATCTTGAATTGTTAAAGTTAATGCGAGAACAATTATGATGCATATGCTTGACAAATCATAAGTTGAAAACCTCGTGTCCCGTGAATACGAGTACCCAAACCTCATGCTACTTTACTTAGAGTCCCAAGCAAGGCTCTTGTCATTGTAAATATATGCATATCATTGAGAACCGCCAATGGGGTACCTCCGTGCCCGATGATATGGAACAAGCCCACATCAAAATGACAGGACAAGCAGACAATGAACACCTCGACATCTCTTTTATTTGCCATTTGTTTAGCTTTTTATTGTGAGATGCGTCGTCGAATGTTCACCATGGGTATGCTGCAAATTTCCACCATGAATTATGCATGGCTTAGATTAGCGGCCCGGCGTTTCCCTAACACATATACAAACTCCATGATCCCCACAAGATTCCCAATTCATTTCACACCGCGGGCATCCATAAACAAAAGATCACGATATCAACTCAAATAAGAAGTGCAATGTTGAAAGCTTGCCCATGACTGCATGGCTGGGCTAGTCTCCAACTTACAACTTGCAAGCATAACAACTCAACATAAAAGACCACAATGTCAAATTTTTAAGAACAGGAAAAAGTAAATGGTGCCTTCCGGTTCGTGAGAGCTTTACTGACCGAATTTTGCATAACACTGGTAAGAGTTTAATTTGAAGAGAAAATAAAAGCAAGTCAAATTTACTTGGAATAGCAAATTGCTAGTAGGTATGTATGGTGGACACTTTGGAAAACTTTGGCTTTTAGGAGTTGGATGCACGAGTAGAGCTCATACTCAGTACAAGGCGAGGGCTAGCAAAAGACTGGGAGCGACCAACTAAGAGAGCAATAATGCCCATAATCATGCAAAGCGACAAAGCGACATTAAAAGAAGCATAAGATGGCATCAAAAGTCAAAAACTAAATGATCATAGAGACTATTGGCAACTTTGTAAGAGTCTAACATGTGTGAGCATGCGCCAAGTCAACCCAAATAAAGCATCAAGGAGAAAACCAAAATAATGCTTCCATACAATAAAAACAACGCATGATTTTTTCAAAGGATCATTAAGCAATCTCAGTTATTTGAGACAAATCATGCTACAGAAAAACCACTAAGCATACTATCAAAAAAACATCAAGCATGACATGAAAAAGCCTAAGCCGCAGTCTACACAAGCTCCTTCTTGTACCACTATTTTGCATAAAACTTTTTCTCTTTTCCAACACCATTTGAAATTTTTATAAAACACCTCTTTTGATGAAAACCAATAAAGATAAGAGGCAAAAATACACCTTGATGAAGAAATATAAGAAGATCTGAACGCAAATCAAGCCGAAAATGAAAACCAAAAGCAGTAGCGGAAAAAGAAGAACACCCGGTGAACGATAAGAGTGAAAACGGAGTGTTCTTTGCAAATGAAAACGAGTACATCTCCTCCAAAGAAAATTTGTTGGGGTCCAACCATTTATTGCAGCAAACAAAACAAACTAACTAAGAAAACTAAAACAACTGACGCTCCAAGAAAAACACATAGTGCATGAAGCAATAAAAATATAGTGTCTTGAAAGGTGACCTGATTTTTGCCGATGAAAAAGGGGTGCCTCGGGGGCATCCCCAAGCTTTGACGCTTGTACTTCTTGGATATTTCTTGAGGTGATGCATGGGCATCCCCAAGCTTGAGCTTTTGTCCATTCTTCAACTCATCTCATCATTCTCCAATCCCTACACTTGAAAACTTCCTTCATACAAAACTAAACACAAATCTATTAGCAACATTAGTGTAGCATAACATATAATCAACCTCTTTTTGCTTCAGGTTTCAACTCAAAATCACCACATATATAGCAAATACCACTGTAGCAACTTCCCCAAAAGTTCCGTGATAAAAAAAACTCAAAAGAAAGCGATAAAGCGGCAAACACAAATATTGGCAGAAATCTGTCAAAACAGAACAACTGACAAAGGCCGAATTTTTGAGGGGTTTTCTGTTGCTCAAATCAAAAAGTGTTCAAGTAATGAAAGTTTGTATATAACCTGGGGCAAATGCACAAGAAATCGCAGGTCCAAAAGATATACAGAGAATTTATACGAATTTTTACGGTGCAGCACCGAAAACAGTTTCAGGACAGCAACATCCCCAAATCTTTACCTCACTCGAATTAGAGGCTCCTCTTGGCACAAAAACGAAATAAACAAGATAAGGAGCGGTCATTACAATAGTAATGACTTCCAAGACTCAAATAAAAGAAAAAGTACTGAAAATAAAATATTGGGTTATCTCCCAAGAGTGCTTTTCTTTAACGCCTTTGAGCTAGGCGCAGAAAATTGTGAATCAAGTAACATCAGAAGGAGCATTAAGATCAACTGCAGAAGTCTTGTCAATAAGGCATTATATTTTATCCACATAAGTATTAGAAGACCCTTTGTGATCACGCCTTGGTTCACTCAAATCACAAAAAAGATTTTTGGGACACATCCAATCAAAATTATTTTTGAAAGCTTCACATAATCCCAAGAGCTTGCTAGGTATAGGTATTTCGGTTCCTTCATCATTAGTACTAATAACCTTTATAGGTGAACCAAGTTTATTAAAACGTTTAAGAACTTTTCTAGCTTCAATAACGACATCTTTAAATTCTAAGCGCAAAGCTTCCAAGATAAAAGCTTTCTTTTCAGGATCTTCAATTTCATGAAGCTTAAGGAACATGTATTACGTAAAAGGATTAAGACTAGCAAACCTAGTTTCCAACATGTGAATCAAATAAGCAGAAGCAACTTCAATACTAGGAGCTAGCTCAACCAAAGATTTTTCCTCAACTTCCTCATGCATACTAATGTGATTAAAGAACTCCTCAATGTTACTTTTTCCAATAATAGAACCACTACCTACTGAGAGGTCCTCCAGAACGTACTTAGGGAACAGCATGATGAACTAAAAGTAAAGAAATAACAACTACCAAGGATTCTAATTTTTTTGGGTTTTTGATATAAAACGATACATGTAAAATAAATAAAGTAAAGCAAAACAATAACAAAGTAAAGGATGTGCGTGCGAAAACTCCCCTCGCAGAAGTCTTCCACTTTCCCCGGCAACGGCGCCAGAAAACGAGCTGATGCTAGTTGATGGCGCCCAGTTGACGAGGGAGATTATTCTTCTGCGTTCCCCGGCAACGGCGCCAGAAAAAGGCTTGATTGCTAGATTGTTGGAAACCCCAAGATTAAGGTTTGATGAATATAGCAGCAAGTTTTTCCCTCAGTAAAGAAACCAAGGTTTATGTCGATCAGGAGAAAAGCAGACAATACGACTGAAGGTGATGCTTGCTAGTTTGCGACAGCTTCGGACAATTTATATATGGCGCCTCGTCCAAGCTTTGCTTGCTAGCTGCAACGCGAAACCTGCACACAACACAACTAAGTACTTTGTTCCCAACTTGCGATGAGGTTGTCAATCTCACCGGTTTGCTTGAAACAAAGGTTATGAGCGTATCGAGTGGAAAGTGATAATAGTATGCGAGTAAAGTAAACAGTGCGAGTAAAGTAAACAGGTGATAGCAATATGATGGAAATAGGACCGGGGTCCACAGTTCACTAGTGGTGTCTCTCCATAAGATAAATAACACATGCTGGGTAAATAAATTACAGTTGGGCAATTGATAGAATAAAGATAAACGTGATATGTCAAGAATATCACTATGAGATTTACTCTGGGCATTACAACAAAATACATAGACCGCCATCCAACTGCATCTATGACTAATAATCCACTTGTGGCGAATCAATCCGAGAACTCCACAAGTATTAAGTTGCGAACAACAGATAATTGCATTAAGCAAAGTGTGTAATGTAAATAAAGCATATGCCCTTGAGCATATGAATGTTGTTTTCTCCCTAGTAGCAACAGCACATCTACAACCTTAGAGGTTTTTGTCACTCCCCCAGGTTAAATAGAGGCATGAACCCACTATCGAGCATAAATACCCCCTCTTGGAGTCACTAGCAACTACTCAGCCAAGATAGCTACTAACAACGGAGAGCATGCAAGATCATAAACAACATAGAGATAACAAAAGATAATATTCAGTACAACAACTCAATCATAACACCAATATTCACCGGATCCCAACAAACCAAACATGTAGAATTACATAACGGTGATCTCAATCATGTAGGGCAGCTCATGAGATCTAAACATGAAGCACATGGTGGAGAAGACAACCATCTAGCTACTGCTATGGACCCATAGTCCAAGGTAGACTACTCACTCATCGCTCTGGAGGCAAGCATGGCGATGAAGAAGACCTCCGGTGGCGATTCCCCTCTCTGGCAGGGTACCGGGAAGAGCTTCTGGACCCTCCCGATCTTCGGGTCGACGGCGGCGGCAGATCGCGATGTGTTCTAGAAAAGTGATCGGGTACTTAGGTTTTTCCCGTCGGGGGGTCTTTATAGGCGAAGGGGCGATGTCAGAGGTGGCCCCAGGCCTCCTCACACCATGGTGGCGCGGCCAGGGGCTGGGCCGCGCCAGCCAGGTGTGAGGGGACCGGGTGGCCCCTCTCCTTCTCTCCTTCAGATGACTGGAAGCTCCCGGACAAAATAAGACTTCAAGAACTTGTTTCGTCCAATTCCGAGAATATTTCCTGTGTATCACTTCTGAAACACAAAAACAGCAGAAAACAGGGAACTGGCACTGTGGCAACTTGTTAATAGGTTAGTTCCAGAAAATGCATAAAAGTGCCACTAAGTGTAACGAAACATTAGGCAAATGGTGTAAAAACAAGCATGGAGCATAAAAAATTATAGATACGTTGGAGATGTATCAGTGGTGTCTCTCCATAAGATAAATAACGACATGCTGGGTAAACTAATTACAGTTGAGCAATTGATAGAATAAAGATAACGTGCATATGTCATGAGGATCACTATGAGATTTACTCTGGGCATTACAATAAAATACATAGACCGCCATCCAACTGCATCTATGACTAATAATCCACTCGCGGGGAATCATCCGAGGACCCCTTGAGTATTAAGTTGCGAACAACAGATAACTGCATTAAGCAAAGTATGTAATGTAAACAAAACGAATGTCCTTGGACACAAGATTGTTGTTTTCTCCCTAGTGGCAACAATACATCTACAACCTTAGAGGTTTCTGTCACTCCCCCAGATTAAATAGAGGCATGAACCCAACTATCGAGTATAAATACCCCCTCTTGGAGTCACTAGTATCTACTTGGCCAAGATAGCTACTAACAATGGAGAGCATGCAAGATCATAAACAGCATAGAGATACCATAAGATAAAATTTAGAACATCAACTTAACATAACACCAATATTCATCGGATCCCAACAAACACAATATGTAGAATTACATAAAGATGATCTCGATCATGTAAGGCAGCTCACGAGATCTAAACGTGAAGCACATAGTGGAGAAGACAACCATCTAGCTACTGCTATGGACCCATAGTCCAAGGTAGACTACTCACTCATCGCACCGGAGGCAAGCATGGCGATGAAGGAGACCTCCGGTGGCGATTCCCCTCTCCGGCAGGGTGCCGGGAAGAGCTTCTGGACCCTCCCGATCTTAGGTCGATGACGGCGGCGGATCACGATGTGTTTCTAGAAAATTGATCGGGGTCCTTAGGTTTTTCCCGTCGAAGGGTCTTTATAGGCGAAGGGGCGGCGTCAGGAGTGGACCAGGGTGTCCTCACCAATAGGGGGCGCGGACCAGGGGCTGGCCGCGCCGCCCTATGGTGTGGCTGGCCCGTGGCCCCCCTCCGTCTCCTCTTCGGTCTTCTGAAATCTTCGGTAAATATTAGGAGGCTCGGCTTTTGTTTCGTCCAATTCCGAGAATATTTCCTGTGTAACTTTTCTGAAACACAAAAACAGCAGAAAATAGGGAACTGGCACTGTGGCATCTTGTTAATAGGTTAGTTCCAGAAAATACATAAAAACACCACGAAGTGTAACGAAACACTAAGCAAATGGTGTAAGAACAAGCATGGAGCATAAAAAATTATAGATACGTTTGAGACGTATCATGGGGCGGTGCTTAGGTGCTTGATGAAGTGTTGTGGTTCTCGAGGACTTCTTCTTGCTGGGGGGATCTCTGGATCATCATGGAGCTTCATCTGCGGTTATTCCTTCTACTTCCTCTCTGGAACGAATGTGCTCTTCTTGATCCGTTCGGCGACTTCCCAACCGCAACCAACAACATCAGGCCGACTCAGGGAGGAGCGGGAGCGGTTGCGCGTTGTCGACATTGTCTGGAGGTTGAAGACGAAGAATATCTCGAGGATTTTGTTATAATTTTCGTTTTTGTTGAGGTGCTTTGTAATGTTCGATATTTCTCTTAATGCCAAGGTCTACTCACAAAAAAAAAGCCACGACCGAATCTGGCGTGGCGTCCTCTCGAGATTCTCCTTGCAAGCTAGCCTGACACGAGTTCAACTTCAACACGGTTGAATTTCATACTTGACGATGCACCCCTCCCCCCACCCCTCTGATGTTTAGTTCTTCATAGCCCTTTGTTCAATTTTTGTTTTGTTTTTTGTTTCACTCTTTATTTTCTTCTTTGAGTTGTCTTTTGTTTTTCTACGTTTTTTATGCGCTTTATTTTAATACAAAATACAAAATGTGCACACTTTGGTGTGTGTTCTGCCTATCTCTCCATGGATGGCCTGCCCCGATCCCGCTTGACATGGCTCCTGAGTTTAACTATACATCAAATCAATGCCCTGGCTGGCAGACGAATGTGATGTAACATGTGAGCATAGTGCTACTGCATAACAGAGAGGAACTCTGAAGGTGCTGAGCATTTACAGAAACACTACTGGACTAAGCATCTTCAAGATCCAAGACCGGGAAAAAGGCATAATACTGAATAATGCACAGAGGAATTCTGAAGGCGCTGAACATCAATAGAAACACTACACGACCGAGTATCTTCAAGATCCAATATCAGAAGGAGAAAACAAAGTGCGTTGATCCAACTCCAAGTGGCAAAATCTCCTACACAGTTCCCAGGAAGCAGCAATAGTAGAGAGTATAAGCGGGGCTGGTATCACATCGAGAGAAAACAAAGTGCGTAAATCCGACTCCAAGTGGCAAAATCTCCTACGCATGGTATCATCATCCTACATATCGAGACGCCGTCTTCGCAGAATAGGAGATCCAAATCGCACTGCACGCTTCCCAACCCAGGAGCTCTCCCTTCTCAATCAAAACTCACTAGGTAATGTTGACAGAGGCAGGAGGGCTTCTTCTTCTTCTTCATTGATCTCGTTGTCAGCCTTGGGTTCAGCACTGGCGTCAGGATTGCTGACACCGGAAGTTGCAGTGGCACCTGGGTTGACCTCCAGCGCGGGGTTGTCGGGGATGGCCGGAGGAGCAAGAGGAATCATGGGGGCAGGCTTGAACTGAACCAGTATCACGGTCGAGTTGTCCCTCGACCTAAAGCAATGACTAAGAAGCCCCTCAGAAATGGTACGCAGATCTGTCGTCCCCTGTGATGGCACAGCAAATTGCAACATGAGTTACAGTTCTATCATCAAATGCATAAAATGAAAAACATGACATCGCTATATGCTCTTCAATTGTATGCTTTAGGTATCAATCAACTGTTCGAATATCCAAGCAGATCATTCATGCACGGGACATACATGGGCAGATAGATTCTAAATGGCCTTTCATAACAAGTTCTCATCCGGTAGGATTTTTGTTTCTTACTTTAACGACAAGGAAGCATGAGTAAAAGAAGGCTTACACTCGCTAACTTCTGGTGTACAAAATCCACCGCGCCCTGACTTGACAAGATATCCCTGAAACAGGGGGAAAACAGAGGCGTGTGATTTGAATACTGTGAGTAACAGAAGCATAAAAAACATGACAAAATGGTGTATTGGTGCTTGAGTTTATTCTTGTATTAGTTTTAGCATTCTCCGAGCTGAGCAGAATATTATTCCACAGCTTAGAGTGACTCTTATTGGTATAAATGTTTCATCAAGTGGTAAGATTGTTAAGCTCTTGCAAGATGAATGAAGCATACAAATCCAGTTAGCTAAGTAAAATAGAAACAAAACCATCGAATCTAAAACTTATTTGGACATGGTGAAGAACTAGCTAACGTGAGGACTGGCACATGTTCCTGAACATTAAGTCCCCCAGTACAAGAAACCACAAATAAGATCTACACAGGCGATTACGTAGCTTAGACTTAGAAGCTACCAGTCCAGGCCACAACGATTTTAACTGAACCAAAATGTAAAGCCGCTCTGTATACACTTTTCTGCCCTAAGACTACCAAAACATGCAACAAAACCGTCAGTTTGGAGTAGATTTATTCTGTAGTGAGTAAAATAAAATAACCACTTCAATTTTGTTGAACACGAGGACTAACCAGATGCCGTCACTTGCTACAAGAAGAAACTCAGTATCATCAGTTATATCCTCCTAGCAAAAAAGGGCAATTTCCATTAGAACACACCCACGGAAACAAATTTATACTCCACTAACACAGCTAAATTACAAACTTACAGTGCGAACATCAGGATTACATGTCACCATTTGTTCTGTAACAGGAATCCTCTCCGACTTGAAACGAAAATCACCTGAAATACAAATTGCCAAGTATAATGAAATGGATAGAATGCAAGTATGCAACTGATCAAAAACAAATCAAATAAGATTATACCAATAGATCTAGACATGGCTAGATCCCCATTAACACGATAGGGGCCATACTGTACTCTTGCCTGTCCTCCAGGACCTCCACACCAAACGCGTCGGCTATCCCTGGTTAATCGCCCTCCAGCATTTCGAATTCTCTTACGTTCATCCGGAAGGTTTGGTTTGTGATCGGTGGATAAATCCATTGCCTTCGGATAAATGGATAAAAGAACTTATACAAACCCACTGAATGCATTTATTATGACAAAAGAGCTGAACAATTAAGTGCCATCTACCTACACATTTCATAAGCAAACAGTTACTATACCTGACCATTCCTTGAGAGAACGCAGCGAGAATCACCAACACTTCCAACAATGATCCGGTTTCCTCTAATGAGAACCACGGAGGCTGTGCTTCCTTCAGAGTAAGGGACTCCCTGAAAGGAAAAAAGTTTCCATACTAAATTGTATGAAAAACAATGCCAACTCTTGTATGGAATAAACAAGCAGTAAGCGCCATTAGGAGGGAAAAACATTTTGTGTGTGACCTTTGATAAGGAAGCAAACAACTTTAAGAACGAATGATGAATTCGAGCATGCAAAAAGAGTTATTTCTAATGTCATACCTTGATTCTGGAAATATGACAAGTGATAACAGCCAAGGTGCAATGACCAACGAGAACTTAGAAGCATTTGACCTCCAACTCAATAAACCACGCACTCAATATAGCAACTACTCCAACTTCCAACTCAAGAATTGGATAAAGGAGTAATATATATACGAGCGATTCTATGGTGCTTGGGAGGTACCACCGGGTACCGGTACCTCCTGACCAAAAGTAGTACCACCAAACAAGAACTGGAAGCATTTTACCACCAACTCAAAAGCATATCTCCAGAAAGTAAACTAGAGCCTCCATAATCCATATCAGACCAATCAATCCCTTCCAGTTCGTTTTTACATATAATAGTATGCATATTATGCAAAGAGATACGATCTAGTTAACTTCTTCAAAAGCTTGATACTGAAGCACATTACTTGATAATCAACTTGGAGGAAACCAAACCTTAACACAAGCAGCACCCCTGAGACAATTTAGCAAATTGAAACTAAAGCGGCGGCGGGGATTAGCTACCAGCCTCCATTCATCAGTTTCTCGCAGCTGCTCATCCATTCTGAAACAATTAATCAGAATCAGTGATTAGATATTTCATATTTGCACATGCAACATGCCCAACCTTCTTTGCTATGAGAACAAGACAACTATGAACAAAATAGGTGCTATATTGACCCTTCCACCTTTCACAACTGAAAAATGGATAAAAGTTATGGAGGCTGAGACGTAGAGTACACAATTTAGTTAAATAACCTGAGAAACACGCGCCCCAGTGCATTATCCATATTGTTCTGATAATCTTCATCTTGTACAAGCTCGATATGAAATCGGTTCGCACAATACAGTGCTACATTAGCTCCTGAAACAGGTAATATACAGCTAAATCTGGCATCGCCATAAGTATATAACAGAGCAAGAATGCGGGATCAACAGGATGTGCGCAGAAGCTTAATTCAAAAGAATGTGATGAACACCCCTAGCTGAACATCCCTTCAATAGGTATTACTGGAAAGAAATGATACATTTAACACAGTGATGATATACTGTTATACACCCCTCCTCTGTCAGTACAAGATCAGAGGAATGTTTTTATTATTCCTCACAAATCACATCACTTCAGAATACAATAATCACAAATCCAACACATGAAATGTTTGCCCCATCGCAAGTATTACTTTCACACAATTCATGTTATATCTGAAGTATCCCAGCACAGTGTCAATGTCATAAGTTGAAATGTTTCGGTTTGTTGTAACAAGATTAGAAATGAATATCAAACCTCCATGGCCATCATAAACACCAAAGAATGATGTGGACCCGGTATGATCTAGATCTAGGATAGCTGCATGCTGAAAAACAGTAAGAGCGAAATCAGGCTTGAAATTTAACCACAATTACTTGTGAGCCATTTGTGAAGAACATCCCAAGAATTGTACAAAGTAGTGTAACATTACTCACAGCATCTTCCATGTACGGGCACAATCCTTGCATAGATGACACGGCATACGCAATTCTGTCATTCTCGTCTCTGACAGTAAACTTCTTCATATAAGAATGACCTTGACCCATTGCGGGGTTTGCTTTCCTGAAAGATTTAGGTATTAGTATAGTAGTCTGGGAAATGCTATCCAAGATAAATAGAACTAGTAGAAGAAAACTGAATGTATTGACACTGACTGCACTACAGATCGTTATATGCCAGAAAACTTTATTTAAAAAGGGTTCAATCATGTTACTGCATGTACAGATTGCATCCTGGGATGCTTATATAGTATGAGGAAGTCGCATTCACCTAACAGAATATAGGCTTAATTTGCACCGAAGATCTTACACAGGAACCAGACCACACGAAATACTACATACAAGCTTTAGAAACTGAAATCATGCTCCAAGGGGGCGAATTAATGAGACACGGACAGAGGGTTGAATAAGCAAGCGTGCAGGATCTAATCATCTTAAGAGCGACATAACCCTAGAATGGCCACCGCTTCACCATAAGAAAACCGGATGCAGATTCAAGAAGTAAGACTTGGTGGATGTTTAATTTAATTAATGGCAAGACAGATTGAACAGCAAGCATGAACGTAGGTCTGAATCAGGAAACAGCAATGGTCACAGAACGAAGACACAGCGTGCTCTGCTGGTTGATGGGTAGCCCACGAAGCGAAGAAGCGGAAGAGTCTCACGAGTTTTGAATCGAAAACATCAACGATAGCAAGAGGAATCGATGAACATGGCGTTGTCGCAGAACAAAAATGGTCACAAGACGGTAACAAACCGTGCTCAGCGGGTCGATGAGTCGCCCACGAAGCGAAGAAGCGGAAGAATCTCACGAGTTTTTGGATCGAAAACAGCAACCATAACAAGAGGAATAAACGGTCACAGAACGCTGACACGCCGCGCTCTGCTCGGATGAGTAGCCCAGGAACCGCAGAAGCAGAAGAATCACACGAGTTTCGAATCGAAAACAGCGAGAATATAGCAAGAGTAGTCGACAAGCATGGCGTCGTCGCATAACAAAACGGTCCCAGAACGCTCACGCACCGCGCTCCGCTCGATCAGTATCCCCCGAAACGAAGAAGCAGACGAAACCCGCGAGTTCTGGATCGAAAACAGGAACGATAGCAAGAGGAATCGACGAACACGTCGTCGTCGGCGAACAAATTTGGTCACGAGCCGCCGACGCACCGCGCTCTGCGGGTCGATGAGCATCCCACGAACCGAAGAAGCAGACGAGACCCACGAGTTCTGAATCAAAAACAGCGACGACAGCAAGAGGAACCGACGAACATGCCGTCGCAGCAGAACAAATTTGGTCACGAGACGCTGACGCGCCGCGCGCCGCGGGTCGACGAGCGTCCCAGGAACCGAGGAAGCAGAAGAACCTCACGAGTTTCGGATCGAAAACAGCGAGGGCAGCAAGAGGAATCAGCAAAACACGGCGTCGTCGCAGCACAAATTGGTGGCAGAACAGAACGCCGACGCACCTTACACGCTCCTCTGCTCGATCAGCAGCAGCCCACGAACGAACCGAAGAAGCGGTGGATCTCACGAGAGAGGAGAGGAGAGGGGAAGGGGAGTAGACTCGCTCACCTTTCCTCCTCCGCTGCTCTTCTTCTTCCTCCGCTTCTGCTTGGAGGAGAGGAAACGAGCGAGGGGAGAGTCGGAAGTTTGTTGCGACGGTGCAGAGTTGCATGCGCTGCGGCAGCAGATATACAGCCAGGCTGGCAGGCTGGCGACGGAGGCTGCGTGCGCTTCTTTCTCGGGCTTCCCCCGCTGGCTGCCGTCCGATCGCGAACGGACGGTCCATGATGGACCCTGATGGGCCCGCCGCGCGACACGTGTCGCGGGGACGGACCGCGGCCGTTGGATCGGGACGGACGGCCCTGATGCGCGCGCGTGACGTGTCTTCCGCACGCCGCCGTCACGCCTCTCTCCAGCCGCCGCCCGGGACGGGAAGCCGCCGTATTCGCCTTCCGCCGCCGCTCCACGGATCCCCGCGCCCTCCGGCCTCGACGCCCGCTTCTCCGCCCTCGACGCCCGCTTCTCCGCCTTCTCCACTGCTCCGGCTGGCTGCGACCGGCCGAACGGCGGATTCCCCGTCGCCGTCGCCGCCAACTCCACTCGATTGCCCCCCCCCCCCCCCCTACGCATGCTGGCCACCATCCCCAGACTCTCGTTGCCTCTGTCAGAGTACTCCCGCTCACAAGGTGGCTTGGTGCGCCGCCTCCTCCGGCCTCCGGCCTCCTCCCTCATGGCGCGGCCGCCTCGGCTGCCAGGACCCCGCGCTTGCCCCTCCTACCGGCGCCGGAGAGAATTTTCCCTTTCTGTTATTTCTTGGCGAGGTTTCTCAATCAGTCCGTACGTGTAGCATTGTTGAAGGAACACTCCGACGCATTTGCGTTTAGGCCGACAAGACGGGGGCACACACCGATTCAACATATGCTAGTGGTACCGCCAGTCCGGTCCACGTGCCCTTCTCCTACCTCAGGCCAAAATTCTGTAAACACGAAAAAATTATTCCTCTAATAATTACTATGATCAAACAAAAATTATTCTGAAACAAACTTTGTTGTTTGTGCCGACTTTCTATCTTTTTACAGCTCCACAATTGCTACTAAATTTTATGATATTTCTTAGTAATCCAAAAACTATGAGCATTTTCAGCACCTCTAAATTTTGGCTCTAAATTTTGGTTCTGTAAAAGCACTTTGCAGCGCGCTTGATCCATGTTTCGCGCGTGAGGTCATGTTCATCTCCAACAAAAGTTCTAAATTTTGGGACTGTAAAAATGGATAGTTGTTGGTGCGCGCGATTTGTATCGCGCGCTCTTTCCTGTGCGGTACATATAGCGTCCGAGATAGCGTTTTTGCCCCGCGCTCTTTTTTACATGCCGGTTGCAGCATCTGTTGGAGCATCAATTTGGGCCTCTCGCGTGCTAAACTAGCCGTTTTTTAGCGCATACATGTTATAGAACGACTGTTGGAGATGCTCTAAAAGCAGTAGATAATGGTGAGATCAGTTGTCCCTTGTCATATTATATCTCTGAAATGCACCAATGCCCTTTGAAACATCTCACCCACTTTATGTGGCGCTGGCATCAATGTGTTATCCGTCGTCGTCTTCTTCCCACCACCTCGACGATCAAGTTGAAGACCATCTTATTTGAGTGCTTACATGTGGCCCATAGAATGAGCAGAAACACCGTGCGACGAAAGAGCGGAGGGTTCCAAGGGGGCATCACACAGGTTTTGGAGATCAATGGTTAGGTCTACTGATACGTCTCAAACGTATCTATAATTTTTGATGCTCCATGCCTGTTTTTACACTATTTGCTTAGTGTTTCGTTACACATCGTGGCATTTTTATGCATTTTCCGGAACTAACCTATTAACAAGATGCCACAGTGTCAGTTCCCCGTTTTCTGCTGTTTTTGTGTTTCAGAAAAGTTACATAGGAAATATTCTCGGAATTGGACGAAACAAAAGCCGAACATTCCGATATTTAACGAAGCTTCCAGAGGACCGAAGAGGAGATGGAGCCAAGCCAGAGGATGGTCTCACCACCAGGGGGCGCGGCCCAGGCCCTCGCCGCGCCGCCCTATGGTGAGACCCCCCTGGTCCACTTCTGACGCTGCCCCTTCGCCTATAAAGACCCCCCGACGGGAAAAACCTAAACACCCGATCAATTTTCCAGAAACACATCGCGATCCGCCGCCGTCATCGACCCGAGATCGGGAGGGTCCAGAAGCTCTTGAGGGGAATCGCCACCGGAGGTCTTCTTCATCGCCATGCTTGCCTTCGGCGCGATGAGTGAGTAGTCTACCTTAGACTATGGATCCATAGAAGTAGTTAGTTGGTTGTCTTCTCCAACATGTGCTTCATGTTTAGATCTCGTGAGTTGCCTTACATGATCGAGATCACCGTTATGTAATTCTATATGTTGTGTTTGTTGGGATCCGATGAATATTGGTGTTATGATTGAGTTGATGTGCTGAATATTATCTTATGTTATCTCTATGTTGTTTATGATCTTGCATGCTCTCCGTTGTTAGTAGCTATCTTGGCCGAGTAGATACTAGTGACTCCAAGAGGGGGTATTTATGCTCGATAGTTGGGTTCATGCCTCTATTTAATCTGGGGGAGTGACAGAAACCTCTAAGGTTGTAGATGTGCGGTTCCCACTAGGGAGAAAACAACATTCTTATGTCCAAGGGCATATGCTTTGTTTATATTACACACTTTGCTTAATGCAGTTATCTGTTGTTCGCAACTTAATATTCACGGGGTCCTCGGATGATTCCCCGTGGATGGATTATTAGTCATAGATGCAGTTGGATGGCGGTCTATGTATCTTGTTGTAATGCCCAGAGTAAATATCATAGTGATCCTCTCAACATATGCACGTTATCTTTATTCTATCAATTGCCCAACAGTAATTTGTTTACCCAGTATGTCGTTATTTATTTTATGGAGAGACACCACTAGTGAACTGTGGACCCTGGTCCAATTTCCTTTACATTGCTATCACCTGTTTACTTTACTCGCACTGTTTACTTTCTTGCATACTACTATTGCTTTCCACTTGATACGCTCATTCCTTTGTTTACAGCAAACCGGTGAGATTGACAACCTCATCGTAAGTTGGGAACAAAGTTCTTGGTTGTGTTGTGTGCAGGTTCTGCGTTGCTACTAGTTGAAGACGCGCTAACAAGTATCGTAAACGGCGCCCTTGTTGGAGTGTCACTAAACTAGCAAGCATCACCTTCTGGAGTTTTGCTTTTTCCTACTGGACTGATAAACCTTGGTTTCTTACTGAGAGAAAATTTGCCATTGTGCTCATCATACCTTCCTCTTGGGGTTCCCAACTGGACGGTGATTTACATCAACACCGTGCCGCATCAAGCTAATTTTCTGCAAGAGGAGTTTCACACGCACATCCTTTACTTTGTTTTAAGTTTTGCTTTACTTTATTTTTGCTTGCATCGTTTTATCAAAAACACAAAAAAATTAGTATCCTTTTTAGTTGTTACTTTATTACTCTTAGTTCATTATGTTGTTCCCTAAGTACGTTTTGTAGGGTCTCTCAGTAGGTAGTGGTTCTATTATTGGAAAAGTAACATCGAGGAGTTCTTTAATCATATTAGTATGCATAAAGATGTTGAGGAAAAATCTTTGGCTGAGCTTGCTCCTAGTTATGAAGTTGCTTCTGCTTATTTAGTTCATATGTTGGAAGCTAGGTTTGCTAGCCTTAATCCTTTTATACAACACATGTTTCTTAAGCTTCATGATATTGAAGACCCCGAAAAGAAAGCTTTTATCTTGGAAACTTTGCGTAGAGAATTTAGAGATGTTGTCATTGAAGCTAGGAAAGTTTTTAAGCGTTTTAATAAGCTTGGCTCGCATGTAGAGGTTGTTGGTATAACCCATGAAGATTTCAGAGTACCAATACCTTGTAAACTTGTAGGAATTCATGATGCTTTGGAAAATTTCAATTGGATTTGTCCTGAAAATCTTTTTGATGAAGGTAGTGTACCAAAGTGTGATCATAAAGGATCTTCAAAAACTCATTTGGACACAATTCAATTCATTGTTGAAAAGAATTCTGCAATTGATCTTAATGCTTCTTTCGATGTTACTTGATTCGCACTTTCTGCGCCTAGCCCAAATGCGTTAAAGAAAAGCACTATTGGGAGATAACCCAATGTTTTACTTTTAGTTCTTTTTCTTTTATTTGAGTCTTGAAAGTTATTACTGCTGTAATAACCTCTCCTTATCATTTTTTATTTCGTTTTTGTGCCAAGAGAAGCCTCTAATTTGAGTGAGGTAAGATTTGGGGATGTTGCTGTATTAAAACAGATTTCGGTGCTGCACCGTAAAAATTCGTGAAAATACTCAGAATATCTTTTGGACCTGCGATTTCTTGTGCATATGCCCCAGGTTATTTCCAAACTTCCATTAGTATAACACTTTTTGATTTGAGCAACAGAAAACCCTCTAAAAATTCGACATTTGTCAGCTGTTCTGTTTTGACAGATTTCTGCCACTATTTGTGTTTGCCTCTCGATCGCTTTCTTTTTGAGTTCTTTTGATCACGAAACTTTTGGGGAAGTTGCTATAGTAGTATATGCTTTATATGTGGTGGTTTTGAGTTGAAACCTGAAGCAAAAAGGGGTTGATTCATTATTATGCTTACACTAATGTTGCTAATAGAATTGTGTTGAGTTTTGTATGAAAGAAGTTTTCAAGTGTAGGGATCGGAGAATGATGAGATGAGTTGAAGAATGGATAAAAGCTCAAGCTTAGAGATGCCCACGCACCCCAAGAAATATCCAAGAGGTATAAGCGTCAAAGCTTGGGATGCCCCCGAGGCACCCCTTCTTCATCGGCAAAAATCAGGTCACCTTTCAACACACTATATTTTTATTGCTTCATGCACTATGCGTTTTTCTTGGAGCGTCAGTCTCTTTAGTTTTCAGTTTTGTTTAGTTTTCTTTACTGCAATAAATGTTTGGACCCCAACAAATTCCTTTTGGAGAATTTGCCTTGCTTTTTATTTGCGAAGAACACTCTGTTTTTCACTCTTATTGTTCAACGAGTGTTCTCTTTTTCTGCTACTGCGTTTAGTTTTTGTTTTTCGCCTTGATATTTGATCAGATCTTGTTATATCTTTACATTAAGGTGTATTTTGACCTCTGGTCCATGTTGGTATTCATGAAAAGAGTTATTTCAAAAAGGTTCGAATGGTGTTGGAAAAGAGAAAAAGTTTCAAGCAAAAAAGTGGTACAAAAAGGAGCTTGCGTAGACTGCGGCCTAGGCTTTTGCATGTCGTGCTTGATGTCGTTTTGATAGTATGCTTAGTGGTTTTGCTGTAGCATGACTTGTCTCAAATAACTGAGATTGCTTAATGAGCCTTTGAAAAAATCATGCGTTGTTTTTATTGTATGGAAGCATTATTTTGGTTTTCTCCTTGATGCTTTATTTGGGTTGACTTGGCGCATGCTCACACATGTTAGACTCATACAAAGTCGCCATAAGCCTCTATGATTATTTAGTTTTTGACTTTTGATGCCATCTTATGCTTCTTTCAATGATGTTTTGTCGCTTTGCATGATTATGGCCGTTATTGCTCTCTTAGTTGGTCGCTCCCAGTCTTTTGCTAGCCCTCGCCTTGTACTGAGTATGAGCTCTACTCGTGCATCCAACTCCCAAAAACCAAGTTTGCCATTGTGTCCACTATAAATTCCTATGCATGGTATTTGCAAGCCATTCCAAGTAAATTTTCATGTGCTACCTTTCAAAAAACCTTCAAAATACTTCTCATTTTGTGACACTGTTTTCAGCTCATGCGGACATAGTGGTCAGATTTGCTATCTTCCATATTGTCCTATTCGAAAAAGAAAAAAAAGAGAAAAAAAAGAAAAAAGGCACTCATCCATGGTATGTGAATGTTGGTGGGCACCCGATGGAATCGGTTAGCCATGGTTTGAGAAAGGAAAAAAGGTGGGGAGGAGTGCCAAGCTTTATAAAAGAGCACAAAAGTGCCAATCTCTCTCTCTCAAAAACTTGCTTCATTTTTGTATGGAAGATTGTAAGAACCCCATTGCCAGTCATTGACAAAGACAACCACCTCTCAAAACCAATTTTTATCTCTCTGTTTTACAAATGAAAAGCTCTAGCACATGTGCAATCACTACTTCCCTCTGCGAAGGGCCTTTCTTTTACTTTTATGTTGAGTCACCACCTTCTACCTTTATGCACCGTCTAAGAGAGCATAGTTGTCATTCTTAGTATAATGTGCATTGTCCCAAAGTTTATCATTGATTGATTCATGATATTGGTTTCACTTGTTCTTAAATTATTTGTATCTAGTCGCCCTCTTAAACTTGAAGGTGTCCTATGCATTTATATTTTGCTATTCCATGAAGGACAAGCTAAAAACCATTTGCTATGTTTTTCCTTATGATTTAAACACACGTTTGACTTTCATTGTTTCATTTTCATGATCTTTTATTTGTGTTCTTCTTCATGTTATAACATGGTTGCTAAGTTTCTTCTATCAAGATTATGTCTTTCATGCCCATGTTTTAAGTTCTTTTGATCCCAGCACACAATGCTTACATAGATGATCAAGATTGTGTAGGTGCATGTCACCTCAAAAATTATTCTTTGTTACCACTTACCTACTCGAGGACGAGCAGGAGTTAAGCTTGGGGATGCTTGATACGTCTCAAACGTATCTATAATTTTTTATGCTCCATGCTTGTTTTTACACCATTTGCTTAGTGTTTCGTTACACTTCGTGGCATTTTTATGCATTTTCCGGAATTAACCTATTAACAAGATGCCACAGTGCCAGTTCCCTGTTTTCTGCTGTTTTTGTGTTTCAGAAAAGTTACACATGAAATATTCTCGGAATAGGACGAAACAAAAGCCAAACATCCAGATATTTAACGAAGCTTCCAGAGGACCAAAGAGGAGACGGAGCCGAGCCAGAGGCTGGTCTCACCACTAGGGGGCGTAGCCCAGGCCCTGGCCGCGCCGCCCTGTGGTGAGACCCCCTGATCCACTTCTGACGCTGCCCCTTCGCCTATAAAGACCCCCCGACGGGAAAAACCTAAACACCCGATCAATTTTCCAGAAACACATCGCGATCCGCCGCCATCGTTGACCCGAGATCGGGAGGGTCCAGAAGCTCTTTCCGGCACCCTGCCGGAGAGGGAAATCGCCACCGGAGGTCTTCTTCATCGCCATGCTTACCTTCGGCGCGATGAGTGAGTAGTCTACTTTGGACTATGGGTCCATAGCAGTAGCTAGTTGGTTGTCTTCTCCACCATGTGCTTTATGTTTAGATCTCGTGAGCTGCCCTACATGATCGAGATCACCGTTATGTAATTCTACATGTTGTGTTTGTTGGGATCCGATGAATATTGGTGTTATGATTGAGTTGATGTGCTGAATATTATCTTATGTTATCTCTATGTTGTTTATGATCTTGCATGCTCTCCGTTGTTAGTAGCTATCTTGGCCGAGTAGATACTAGTGACTCCAAGAGGGGGTATTTATGTCGATAGTTGGGTTCATGCCTCTATTTAATCTGGGGGAGTGACAGAAACCTCTAAGGTTGTAGATGTGCTGTTACCACTAGGGAGAAAACAACATTCTTATGTCCAATGGCATATGCTTTATTTACATTACACACTTTGCTTAATGCAGTTATCTGTTGTTCGCAACTTAATATTCACGGGGTCCTCGGATGATTCCCCGTGGATGGATTATTAGTCATAGATGCAGTTGGATGGCGGTCTATGTATCTTGTTATAATGCCCAGAGTAAATCTCATAGTGATCCTCTCGACATATGCACGTTATCTTTATTCTATCAATTGCCCAACTGTAATTTGTTTACCCAGCATATCGTTATTTATTTTATGGAGAGACACCACTAGTGAACTGTGGACCCCGGTCCAATTTCCTTTACATTGCTATCACCTATTTACTTTACTCGCACTGTTTACTTTCTTGCATACTACTATTGCTTTCCACTCGATATGCTCATTCCTTTGTTTACAGCAAACCGGTGAGATTGACAACCTCATCGTAAGTTGGGAGCAAAGTTCTTGATTGTGTTGTTGAAAGATCATATCGAGCCCCATGTGTGGTTTTGGTAATTAATGACAATCCCTATGGACTAATGGTTGCATTGAGTTATATGTGTAGGACTTGTCCATAGACAATGCTTGAACTATTTGTTGGATTCAAGGTTGTAAGAAGAAGATTATGTGTTGACCAAGGTGTTATTCAAGAAGTGATCCAAAGATTGGTCTTAAGGGACTTAAGCTTATGTCAAGTGTGTCTTGAAGAATAAGATTGAGTGAGCTCTCTTGTGTATCCTCAAGACACCATCATTATGGAGAAAGAAGAATTGATTCGAGGATTGATCAAGTCAAAGCGCAAGTTCAAGATGAGCAACTAGAAGAGAACATATGCTTGAAGGTTGCCATCTATATTGTGATCATGGATATGTGAAGATATGCTTAAAGAGAGTCTCTTCCATAGTAGAGTATGGGGGAGCAATCCACAAGACTTCACCAAGCAAGCTCAATCAAGAAAGGTGGTCCAACTTGAGAAGATCAAGATCGTCATTAACCACCTCAAGTGGAATACTCAAGGCAAAGGTATGATAGTGTTAGGGTTTCTTTCTTACCGGTCTCGTGGTGTTAGTTGTGAGACCGGGTTATAGGATCGGTAGCCGTACTATCAAGAGGGGCTCTCGAGTGAGTAACTTAATCGTATCGTTCGGAGAGAGCTCAAACCTTTGCATACTTGGCATCATCTTTCTTGGTTCTTATTTGGGTTTTATCCATGTGAGGTTTTAGAGCTTGTGGTTATTTCCATGACAAGCTCTAGCTCATCAAAAACGGAATTCGTATGGAACACTTCTTGCGTTTTTGATGTTTGGAGGTTTTACCGGCTTGTCTTCGAAGAGAGGTCAAGCCTTTCATCATTTGGTTTTATCCTCCTTGTTGGACTATGATGTTTCTATGGATGAAGTTGTAGAGCTCGTTGTGGTGATTCCAACGAGCCCAAGATCATCGAAAACGGAGTCCGGATGCTCAAGTTATTGCCGTTTTCGTTTTGGTGTTTCTGCCAGTTTCAGGAGGGGCGGCTTTAGCCGGCCCAGGGCCGGAAATAGCCGGACCGGGGCGCTCGATTGCGTCTCTGTTTCAGTCCGGATTTTTGTCCGGCTTTAGCCGATGTGGCCGGCTTTAGCCGGTGTTAAGTCCGGCTTTAGCCGGTCTAAATGGCTGTAACGGTCATATTTCGTGGGGAGGACCTATAAAAGGACCCCCTTCTTCCCCAAGGGCTGTGAGCTCGTTTTTCCTCTCTTTCTCTCTCTCCCACCATTGTTGACCTTGGAAAGCTTGCCCATCTCTCAATCCCTCCCATGATTCTTGGATATTTTTGAGGGAAAAGAGAGAGGAGATCTAGATCTATCTTTCTACCAATCAAAATCTGTTCTAAGTGAGGGGAACATAGAGGATCTAGATCTTGGAGTTCTTTGTGGATTTCCTTTGTTCTTCCTCTCATATCTCTCCATAGCATTAGTTGCTTTGGTGAGATTTGGGTGAGAAGGATTTGAGCACCTTGTGTGCTCTTGCCATTGCATAAGTTGCATCGGTTTGAGTTCTCCCCGGAGATTCGAGTAAGTGAAAGTTTGTGAGCTTATTACTCTTGGGTTCTTGGAACCCTAGACGGCTTTGTGGCTTTGTGGTGCCTTTGTGGCTATTCTTGGGAGCCTCCAATTAAGTTGTGGATGCGTGCCCCAAGCTTTGTGTAAAGGCCCGGTTCCGCCTTGAGGAACCCCTTAGTGGAAGAGTGAGCTAGGCCTTTGTGGCGCAAGCTCACACCGGAGAATAGGGTGAGGCCTTTGTGGCGTTGGTTAGGCCTTTGTGGCGATACCACACCCCTCCAACGAGACGTACTCCCTTTCAAGGGAGGAACTCGGGAATACATCATCGTCTCCGCGTGCCTCGGTTATTCCTATACCCGAGCTCTTTACTTATGCACTTTACATTGTGATAGCCTTCGTGCTTGTAGTCATATATCTTGCTATCACCTTGTTACTTGTCTTGCTTAGCATAAGTTGTTGGTGCACATAGGTGAGCCTAGTTTATTTAGGTTTTGTGTGCTTGTCAAAATAAACGCTAGTTTAATTCCGCTTTTGTTCAAGCCATTCGTAAAATTTGATATCGCCTATTCACCCCCCCCCCCCCTCTAGGCGACATCTGTGTCCTTTCAGTTGTGCAGGTTCCGCGTTGCTACTAGTTGAAGACGCGCTAACAAGTATCATAAACGGCGCCCTTGTTGGAGTGTCACTAAGCTAGCAAGCATCACCTTCTGGAGTTTTGCTTTTTCCTACTGGACTGATAAACCTTGGTTTCTTATTGAGGGAAAATTTGCTACTGTGCTCATCATACCTTCCTCTTGGGGTTCCCAACTGGACGGTGATTTACATCAACACCGTGCCGCATCATCCACCTGGCGTGTCTAGTATGCCTTACTCCTAGAGAATCGAGCAATACCGAGGAGGAGTCGAGTGTTGTGTGCATCTGAGAGAGCAGAATAGATTCGAGGGAGGGATCCAGGAAGTTGAGGTCAGCAGATGATGTCGTAGATAGGTGAGCTCTATCGGGAAATGAGGCCGATGGGGGCGTGCAGTGAGAGTAAAGGCGAGGAGACGGGCGAACAAAGGGGCTGGCACAATTTCAATTGTCACACCCTACGACATGGTTACGCCATCCCCAAGACACTAGCTTGGTCGAGGAGCCGTGAAGTGGTCGTGGCGGCGGGCCTCGCTTCACTCTACTCTAGTTTTTATGATCATAAAACCAATAATGCTACAACAAAAAAATTAAATAGTGTACATCCAAATAAACAACATAGTTTACAACCATTATAATTTAGGAAATTAACAACAAAGTTTAAATTAACAACATAATTTGGTACGAAATAAATAATAACAACATAGTTCAAATTAACTACTCACTATTCCTGCGAATGCCCACTGATGCTCAGTCAAATTCATCTGAAGCTGATCGTGAGTGGTGAGAACACGAACATGGAGAACTGAGACGATGTAGCTGCCCCTGGATGCGACTCAACCAACTCACCCTAAAATTGTCATCCTTGATCATGGAGACCGTCATCACGCTCATCATCAATGATCATGTTGTCCATAATTACACAAGCAGTCATGACCTCCCACATTGTCTCAGTTCTCCATGTTCTAGCAGGGTGCCGAACAATAGCCCACCAAGATTGGAGCACACCAAATGCCCGCTCCACATCCTTCCTGCATGCCTCTTGTTATTTGGCAAACCTCCTAATTTTCTCCTCCGTAATTTTATGGATTGTCTTCATAAATATGTACCACTCGGGGTAGATGCCATTGGCAAGATAGTAGCATTTGTTGTATGAATGACTATTGATCTCGTAGTGAACCACTGGAGCATTGCCCTCTGCAAGCCTTGAGAATACCGGGGAACAATGCAGTATGTTGATGTCATTATGGTAACCGGCTATGCCAAAAAAGAGTGCCGAATCCATAGATCATGTGATGTCACGGCCTCAAGAATGAAAGTGCATTCCTCGGCATGCTCGCCATACTGCCCCTGCCATGCAAACGGACTGTTCTTCCACTCTGAATGCATGCAATCAGTACTTCCAATCATCCGTGGAAACCTTCTTGCCTCATTGATCGACAACAGCCGCAGTGTCTTCAACATTGTGCCCCCTAAGATAAACGGTGCCGAACACCGCAACTACCACTTTTTTTGCAGAAGTTGTACATCGAGTCAAGGCAGGTGGTCTCACTCATTCGCAAGTACTCATCAACAACATCACAGGCAACTCCATGTGCAAGTATGCGATAGCTGCGGGACATTTTTGATAGGAAGTAAAGCCAAGCTTACCGATGGCATCGGGCTTGCATATGAAGTATGGTCGTACGGCCTCACTCCGGTCAAGATAATCATGAACAGAGATCTTGACATCGGTAGCAGCACCGAAATGTTTGTTCCTCGTAGATTGGCTTGGAAGGATGAAAGTAGTCTCCGTACAATTGGTAGTGGTCTTTTTCACGGTTGTACTTGATATTGGCCCTATGTCCCTTAATCGAGCCCATGTGCGCAAGCCTAAAATGTGCTCACGGATGAGCATTGTCACGGCTATCATGAGCTCAGAATCATCGTCTGGGTCCTCGTCCGACGATGACTTGATGACATTCTTGTAAACATCTGGATTGACTTATTGAGGTCCATCTATGAAAACATAGTATTCTAGTCATATATGCATCATTAGGTACTATCTATGTCAGCTTAAAATGGCCAAAGAGGGAGTGAGCTTGTACCTCAAAGCCGGCCGCGCAAATGGCCGAATAGGTCTTAGGGTGTCGATGTAGGTGGTCAGGACCGAGGCTACTTGCAGCCACGTATGCTTCCTAGCTGTCCGAAAGAGCCCGCAAGGGCGTCAGCAGCAGGATACAGCCACGGCCGAGTCGCGGGGCACTCTCCCGGCGATGGAAAACGGTTGGGGAGGGCAGGGCGTCACGATAGAGTTGCGGTGCAAGGGGGAAACTTTTCGGGTCAAGTGCCCTATGTGCCACTGCAAGGAGGGCCCGAGAGGAGAAGAGGAGGATGCGCGTGCACAGCAAGGCTGTCCAGGCCGATACATTTAATGTCTAAATTTAGGCTCGAGCACGGTCAAAATGCTTCTGGGCGCTGGGCTGATTTTTCCTGGCCCTTCCGCAACTGGAGATGCCCTAAGATGACTAGATGAGAGCATACTGGTACCGCATTACAAAGCGGAATCCTGAAGACGGTGAGCTTTAACAGAAACACTACTCAACTAGGCATCTTCAAGACCCAAGATCAAAAAAAGATTTATGAAGGCATAGTATTTCATACTGAAGTGCCACGGGATCAAGTATGTCCGGCCGAGTCCATCCGGGAGGAAAGCGACGGCAGCAATCCGGAGACGGGATCGCGCTGCGCAAGGTTTAGTCCAAGCGGTTTATCGGCGGCAAGATGGTATCCCTGGTGGTGCAGCTCGATGTCGTTGCTAGGTGTATGTAGCACAGAGGAATTATCAAGGCAGTGAACATTAATAGAGACTAGATGTAGGGGTGCGCCTTGGCGCACGATCCCGTCAAGTTAGTTCGTATGTTTATTTTATAAAGGAAATAAATTTAAATACAAATATTATATCAAATAAGTATCATCACGACATAGCACAACCATATTACAGAGAGGTGGGATTTATTATTCCTCTCAAGATGAGGTTGCAAATATACCTGATCTGAATATATTAATTAGAAACCTATTTCAGTTGTTGGGGTTGCTTTGTTACAGAAGGAGTGCATAATTATACAAAACTGGGCAAAAATAAAAGATGCGTGTATATCCATATCACTTATTAATGGAATCTAGTTTGCATACTCAACTTTAAGTCATATAACTTCATAACTTCATTGGTTTGTTTTCTTGAAGGTGGAGCTTCTTATCGGTCACATTACGGAACTTCGCTAGACACTCTTATCATGCTGTAAAAATAAATACAATGTGAGAATTTGCAAATATAAAGATAAGATCAAAATAGAAAGGTTGAACATCCAAGCAACATTCGTTGGATCAAAATTAGCAGAAAATGAAAAATAGTAATAAACTTGCATACTTAAATACATGATCTGCAAAATTGCGAATAGCTAAATGAAAAATAGTAAATACATGCTTCTGTTCACTTTCTTTCATTATGAGAAACCTAACATAAGAAAATAGCAATTGTTCCTACCAGTATTTAAGAGTTCTCACATCCGTTCCTGGATCAAAAGTACACAAAAAAACAGGAGTATAGGATACAGAAGCTGAACTACCAATAACATGTACCACCATAGAGTTGAGTATCTGTTTGTATCCACGTACTGTAAGTCATTATTGTTAGCTAACAGAGGAATATACAATGATTCGTTTGACCCCCAACCAATGTCTCATTTTAAAAAACAGAGTTGACCTCTTGGTGAACAGACTTGGTCAGAAGATAATATAACAGAGGTGAAAAATAGGACATAAGGTTTCAGCGACTTCTTTTATATTGATTGTGTTTTGTTCCTATATTTCAGTACTGACTGCATACCATTATTTGAAATATATTCCTCAAAATTTACTGAAGGCGTGGACCGTGTACAACTATTTGGAAAGGCGTCTCACAGGATTTAAAAACCACTATGACAATAGACAATTCAAGAGTGAGAAAAACAGATGATACCTGAGTTATACCACTAATCACGGCCTAGCAGGCAAACTATGAATCTTAGCAGTTGTCATATCAGAATCAAACAAAGGTGGCAAAAAGAAACAGGTCTGAAATATTAAGAGAAAGGGTGATGAAAAACAAAGTAATGAATGATGAATAATTAACAATTTAAAGTAAAATATTTATGCATAGTATTATGACCTTAACACTCTGATGGTACCAGTATGAGATAGATAATGTAAAATGGAACTGAAGACAGGCGAATCTGATGAACTCTTATGCAATGTTCTGTTTCATCCAAGAGTTCATCTTATGTGTCAGTTCAGTTTTACCGATCTAGGGGTCTTATTACAGAATTATATTTATCAATTATATTCTAAGCTATAAATTGATCTAGGCACCTTGTTTTAAAAACGATTGAATACGGCCAGCTGAGCAACATGTTTTCTAGGCCAGTTCTCGCCGACCAGAGAGTTTGAGAGAAAGGAGATACGGTAGCACGGCATGTGCCAGGGGATGAAAAGTTTCTGACAAACTGAATATAGAGATAGCGTTACAGTCAGTATATGAGAGCAAACAACGAATGGTTTGCGGAATGTAAAAATACGATTGTTATACTACCTTGCTTTGAATACATTGACGTCGATGATATCTCCATTAATGTTCACTTAACTGGTGAATGGGGTGAGGTAGACGATATTTCCATAAGCAGTCTAACACCTGCAGCAAGACAGAAATTATGGTTGGAGTAACATGCCTAATATAATAGGTGAAATAATCTAGTCTTTCTCAATCAGAATTTCAGCAAAGGTCATTAGCATATATATTATTTCAAAGAATTATCCATGAGAAATGTCTTGCATGTCCAAGCATCCAGAGTACAGCACCACGTCACTTACGCAGGGAACATAAACATTCTCTTATAATATCATTCAAGTAATTCTCAATCAGCAAAGGTGATGCAGCATATATGTCACTTATGCAAAGATAATCTACTAATATGAACTATCATAAGAATATCACATCTCCCCAATTTTGAAATAAGTATGAAAAAACATAGGGAAAAACACAGATTTGAATGGGCACTATTAGCAAAAATGAATCAACAGAACATTGACGTGGTGATAAAAGCTCAAGATTCAGAAAACAAAACTATTTGTGTTCTGGTTTGAAAGTGAGGCTCTCACGTTCTCATTGTAATTGACCTGTTCACGGCTTCACGCACAATTTACCAATATACAGTGATACTATTGTTGCTAAAATATAATAGTGTGCAGGGGCCATGATTTAAAATTCCAAAAGGTTTACGTTATATAAATATGCTAAAGAAGAAGTCCCAAAAAGAAGTAGAAGCACATTGGGGGCTCGGGACCTTCACCTGGGCATGGGAGGCCAACGTGTAGGAAGGTTGGCCACGACCAGGTTGCCGAGGATATTTTCCTCAATTTCCATAGCTGGTTGCACCCTTGCCTCTCGTCGGCAGCCACGAACCAAGCTCCGGTGCTGCCTCAGCGACTCCATTCCCTGTCTCACGGTTGTTGGGCGCCCTGAACAGCGAACCAAAGGCAATATGAATGGAGGTGCCAGAGCAATAGTTTTGAGTTGAAATACCGGAACACACATGGAAAGAAGGAAAATTCAGAGGCATATGGCGCATCAGCTTCAAATTTATTTGAGAATCAAGACACAAAAGATAGGGAGTCAGAAACCACAAACTCAATTAAACTACAAAATTGTATTATGGCCTCTAGAAAATAAATTGAGGGAAATGGATCTTGACAAAATGCTAAAGCAAGCTACATTAAATTCCGGTTGCAAAGATGTGCAAAAAATGTGCAAAAAAAATACGGAGTGCGGCCTAACCAGCTATTGCAGGTTGGGGAGTAAATAGCTGCGGATAGCCACAGAGTGGCTACCACAAATTGAATCAGCTTCAAACCAAGCAATTGTCGCGACCTGTAAAATCATAATAACAAAGGTATTATATGGGAACAAGATTAATAGTTTTCACAATACCTACAAATTATAGTTCATGTTAACGTATAAAGGAAACCCAGGCTTTATCAGACAGGTGTTTGTGTCAGCATATAAAGCCGTGAATGAAACCAATGTTTCACGAAACATGCGCTTAATGTAACAAAACTGGGTTTTCGAGCAAGTCGGACGCATATTGAAGGCTTCTGCTTATATTCATTATCAGGCATGAACTGCTATGAAAAAATTATTAACAAAAGTGGAAAAGCAAAATGCACGATTTTTTGTAACAGAACACAATCTAGAAGCATCATCGCTCCAGGGAAACTATAATTCGAGACTGCAATCTCTGATATGTAATTGGTTCCAAACAGTTGTTGCTGCATATCTATGGTAAAGTAACAACAAATGATCATGTAATTTTCTTACCCCGGGTAGTGTTTTTATCACCACTACGAAATGCTTATTTCCTATTCTAGATATCAAATAGGAACCAGTTCATCTACTGGGAAAATACATAGAAGAAAGTTTAATTTTGCAAACAACTAAATATGAGCTCTTTTCGTTCATGCCACAAAACAAAATGAGATAACAACGAAATTACCGATCGTGCCTGCACCGACCCCACATAATCTTCTTTCTTCATCATACAGGTTATGTTCGCAACAAGACTTCTCTGAGCAAATGGAACAAACATAGCAGTCAGAATACTTAGGACAATCAACATCAGCCTACAAATCTAAGCTGAAGAAAGGCTGCGATGCCTATGAAAGTGATGCAATTTTTTGATAGAAAGATCCCATATAGAAACTCGCGTACAAGCCTGAAGGCAGGGGCAGCAAATTAACAACCTCCTTACTATCCTGTTCCATTTCCACCCTCAAAAAACAATCAGACAATACTTTAGCAAGCAACAGCAGATAGGACCCTGAAAAAGGATGTGTGCAAATGCGGCCTACCTTTTCCTCCTCACTCACTCACTCTCATTTGCCAAGTTTTTCTCCCAAGCAGACTTTGGAACGAAACAAAAAGGTATCGGGAATTTCGAATCCTCAAACTCCCCGACCTAACCTTTAGTCTCACTACAAAGATCGAATATACCAAAAGAAACTGGTGGTCTGCAGGAAGCAGTAGTAGTAGCCGGACATCACAGTGGAGGTCTCCGTCAGAGAGATACCGGCACGGCACTCTAAACATACCCAATATTGGATTGGTGGTCCTCGTGATAACAAGATTGCAAGAGCATGAACTTGCCGAAGAGTGCAAGAAATGAACAATTGGACTACACATAATAAGTCAACATGAAAGAATATCAGCAAGAAAATCTAGCCAATTATCCAATGTGCGAATTAGTAATCATCTTATGAAGAAAAGATCGCAAATTTGCAGTGCGGTGGTCATCATTGCGTCCCCCCTCATAGCATAGCACCCAAATCCCCACACCAAAATCTCCCCCATTTTGCTCAGGACAGGAGCAGGCTAATCGGATGGAATCAGAGGAGTTCGTGCGCTGAAACGGGAGGCGGTGGGGGAAGAGTAAGATGGGAAGCTGCTGACCTTGGTGGTCAGGCTCACCCTCGTCGTCAGCGCTGAAGTCGGAGTCCCCGGACCCGACGCCGACGTTGAGCCACTTGCGCAGCATCACCCTGCAGCCGCCCGCAGTCCGTGCCGCCCGCTCGCCGCCCGCAGTCCGCGTCGCCCGCCACGCCGCTCCATCCGCCCGCTCGTCCCCGCGCCGGGCGCCGCTCCAGCCGCCCGCTCGCTAGGAGCCGCTGCGCCGCGGCCGCCTCCTCGTCCCCGCGACCTCTTCGCCCGCGCGCCCGGACGCCCGGGAGCCTGAGACGAATATGAATCTAAATGCAGAAAACTAAAGATTAATCAGAAGAAGGAATTGAAAAACAAAAAATAGAGAACAAATCTGGACCAAATTGGTTCGTTAGGAAGAAGGGAATCCAGAAAGAGAGGAGAAACCTGAAAAGGGGATCCATGGCGACGAACGTGCGACGCCCGCGGTGGCTACACGGGCCTCCACGCCCTCCTGCACGGGATGTGCCCGCCTGCGCTTCCGCTGGACCTGCTGCTCCGGGATCGGATCGGCCGCCATGTTCGGACCGCCGCCGCCGCAGTCCCCGTGCCGCGCTGGGCCGCCGCCGCCGTCCCTGTGCCGGAGGCAAACACCGTCATCCTCGCGCCATCCCCGCACCACGCCGGGCCGCCGCCGTCGTCCTCGCGCCATCCCCGCGCCACGTCGGGCCGCCGCCTCCTCGCACCCGTCCCCGCAGCAGGCCACCTCGTGCCGTCCCCGTGTCGTCCCCGCCGCCGCGGATCTTGTGGACGGAGGCGATGGAGATAGGCCAAGGAGAACGAAGGGGATGGGGCGAGGGGAAAGTGAGGGGCGGTGCATCGAAGCGGCGGCCGGACGGGGCAATACATCCCCCCACCCCCGCACAGTCGCTCAGAGTAGCCGTGGCCTAATGGCAGAACGCCAGCGACATGGACGGTGGACGACGACACGCGAAAAGACTCCCGTACCCCTCCGGTCCAGATATTATCGCGGGGCTGAGGACGGTCTCGACATGCGCTGCACTAGTCCACCTCGACTGACAGGGCGGACCAAACGGCCGGAAGACCCCACCCGCAGCACTAGGCGGGTAGAACACAACCGATCCACAGCAATCGCTAGCTGGACAAATAGGATGCTGCCCCACTGGCTCGCCGTGCTGGACCAATAGGAGGCCGCCCCACTTGCTCAGCCACTTGCTCAGCCACTTGCCCTGCCCACTTGCCCCGACGCGGCCCTCTGAGCCATGGACCCATCGCATCTGAGCCGCAACCGAGCCCCACCGTCAGCGAGATACGGACAGCGTCCACCGGTGCACACCAAAAATCCTGTAGCGCACAGTAAAGTGGAAAGATGCTGTTTGGAGGGCTGAGATGCACTGGATGGCACGATCGAACGGCCAGGAATCGAAACGGCTGTGGTGGCCAGCCGCATATGCACGAGTTATGTGTGGAGATGCTACACGATTGAACATCTTCAAGATCCAATATCTGAAGTAGAAAACAAAAGTGCGTAAATCCCAACTCCGAGTGGCAAAATCTCCTAAACAGCTCCCAGGAAGCAGCAATGCGAGAGAGTAAGCGGGGCTACTACTCCTACGCATGGTATCATCGTCCTACACAGTGGCAAGGCATCACATCTAGACAGCGTCTTCGCAAAATAGGAGATCCAAATTGCACTGCACGCTTCCCAACCCAGGAGCTCTCCCTTCTCGATCAAAACTCACATGTGCGAAGAGCTAGGTAATTATGACCGAGGCAGGAGGGCTCCTTCATCTTCCTTGATCTCGCTGCCGATCTCTCTGTCGGTGTCAGACTTGGCTTCAGCACTAGCGTCAGAATTGGCGGTGGCGGACAGAGCAGCAAGAGGAATCCTGGCGGCAGGCTTGAACTGAACCAGTACCACGGTCATGTTGTCCCCCGACTTAATGCAATGAGTAAGAAGCCCCTCACAAATGGTACGCAGATCTGTCGTCCCCTGTGTTTACAAAGCATATATGTGAGTGTCAATCCTATCAACAAATGCATGCATAAACGGAAACATGGCAATAGGCTATTGCTATGTTCTTCAATTGTAGGCTTTAGGTATCAATCAACTGTCGTAAGCGAAGCAGATCATTCATGCACGGGACATACATGAGCAGATAGATTTTACATTTACATGGTCTTTCATAACAACTCTTCATCCAGTATGATTTAATTTTACTTCAACGACAAAAAGGAAGGAATGAATAAAAAGGCGTACCCTTGCAAACTGCTGGTGTACAAAATTCACCGCGCCCTGACTTGACAAGATATCCCTGAAGCAGGGGGGAAACAAAGGCGTGTAATTTGAATACTGCAGTATAAATGCATTCACAGAAGCATCAAGAACATGAAAAATGGGGTATGGTGAGTTGAGTTTATTTTTATACTCCGTATTAGTTTTAGCATTCTCCGATCTGAGAAGAATACTACAGTACGAGATATAATATTCCACAGCTTAGAATGATTCTTATCGGTGTAAATGTTTCATCAAGTGGTAAAATTGTCAAGCAAGTTCTTGCAAGATAAATGAAGCATACATTTCCAATTAGCTAAGTAAAACAGATTAAACCATCGAATCTAAAAACTATTTGGACACGGTGAAGAACAAGCTAAGGTAAGGATTAGTGCATGTCCCTGAATTTTAGTCCCCCAGTACAAGAAACCACAAAAAAAAGAACAACCCATGCGATTAAGTGGCTTAAACTTAGAAGCTACCAGTCCAGGCCACAACGAATTCAACTGAGCCAAAATGTAAAAGCCGCTCTGGATATATTATTCTGTTCTAAGACTACTAAAGCATGCAACACAACCATAATTTTGGAGTAGAATTGTTCTAGACGAAAATTTGCACTTGGAAGGAAGTAAAATAAATTAATCACTTCTGTTATTTTGAAGGAGGACTAACCAGATGCCATCACTTGCTATAAGAAGAAACTCAGTATCATCAGTTATGTCCACCTAGCAAAAATGGGCTATTTCCATTAGAACACACCCATGGAAAGAAATTTATACTCCACTAACACAGATTAATTACAAACTTACAGTGCGAACGTCAGGATTACATGTCACCATTTGTTCTCTTGCAGGAAAACTCTCCGACTTGAAACGAAAATCACCTGAAATGCAAGTAGGCAAATTACCATGTATTATGAAATAGATAGAATGCAAATATGGAACTGACCAGACAGAAATCAAATAAGATTATACCAATAGATCTAGACATGGCTAGATCCCCATTAACACGATAGCAGCCCAACTGTACTCTTGTCTGTCCTGCACAGCTAAAAGGGAACATATCCCTCATTACTCGTCCTCGAGCATTTTCAATTCTCTTACGTTCATCCGGAAGGTTTGGTTTGTGATCGGTGGATAAATCCATTGCCTTTGGATAAATGGATTAAAGGACTTTTAGCCACCCACTGAACGCATTTATTATGACAAAAGAGCTGCACAATTAGGTGCCAGCTACCTAGACATTTGATAAGGAAAAAATCACTATACCTGACCATTCCTTGAGAGTACGCAGCGAGAATCACCAACACTTCCCACAATGATCTGGTTTCCTCTAATGAGAACCACGGAGGCTGTGCTTCCTTCAGAGTAAGGGGTTCCCTGAAAGGAAAAAAGTTTCCATGCTAAATCATACGGAAAACAACTCCAATTCTAGTATGGATTAAGTAAGCACTCTGAGCCCCTAGGAGGAATAAAACGTTTTCTGTGAGCCATTTGATAAAGAAGTAAACAATTGTAAGAACGAACGATGAATTCGAGAACACGAAAGGAGTTATTTCTCATGTCATACCTTGATTCTGGGATTAAGAGAAGTGATAACAGCCAAGGTACAATGGCCAACGAGAACTTAGGATCACTTGACCTCCAACTCAGTAACCAGGCACTCAATATAACTACTACTCCAACTTGCAACTCAAAAATTGGACAGAGGAATAATATATACCACTTCCAACGCAAAAGCATATCCCCAGAAAAACTAGAGCCTCCATATTCCATGACACCAATCGACCTCTTCCAGTTCGTTTTAACAGATAATAGTATCCCCGAGATACAATCTTAGTTAACTTCTTCAGAAGGTTGATACTGAAGCACATTAATTACTTGATAATCAACTTTGAGGAAACCAAACCTTAACACAAACAGGAGCGTTGAAACAATTTAGCAGATTGAAACTAAAATGACGGGGGTTAGCTTTCGCCCTCCATTCATCATATTCTCGTAGCTCCTCATCCATTCTGCAACAATTAAACAGGACACGGGATTACATATTTCATATTTGCAAATGCACCACGCCCAACTTAATTTTCTATGAGAACAAGACAACTAAAAACAAACAGCTGTAACATTGACCCTTTCACCTTTGACAACTGAAAAGTATAAAAGTTATGGAGCCTGAGATGATTTAGTTAAAAAAACCTGAAAAACACGTGCTCCACTGCATCATCCGGATTGTTGTGATAAGCTTCATCTCGTAGAAGCTCAGTATGAAATTGGCTTGCACAATACAGTGCAACATTAGCTCCTGAAGGAGATAATATATAGCTAAGTCTGGCATTTTCATATAAGTATATAACAGAAAAAGAATGTGGAATCAACAGAATGCGCATAGAAGCTTATATTCAAAAGAATGTGATGAACACCACTAGGCTAGCTGAATATCCATAGGTATCACTGAAAAGAAGTGATACACTGTGCACAGTGATGGCATACACCCATCCTCTGTCAGTAGAAGATCAGAGGACTGTTTTGATTTTTTTCCCCACAAATCACAACACTTCATACTACAGTAATCACAACTCCAACACATGAAATGTTTGTCCCATCGCAAGTATTCTTTTGCATAATTCAGGTTATATCCGCAGTATCCTAGCACCGTATCGATGTCATGGGTGAAATGTTTCGATTTGTTGTAACAAGATCAGAAATGAAGATCAAACCTCCATGGCCATCATACACGCCAAAGAATGATGTGGACCTTGTACCATCGAGATCTAGGATAGTTACACTCTGAAAACAACAAGAGCGAAAATCAAGCTCAAGATTTCACCACAATTACTTGCCAGACGATCAAAAAAATATGTGTAGAACATCCCAAGAACTGTACAAAGTACTGCAAAATTACTCACAGCATCTTCCATGTACTGGCGCAATCCTTGCATAGATGACGTGGCATACTTAATTCTGTCATTCTCGTCTCTATGAGTAGACTTCAAAAGTAAAGATTGGGATTGACCCATTGCGGGCTTTGCTTTCCTGAAAGATTTAAGTATGAGTAGTACTCTGAGAAATGCTATCCAAAAGGAAAAAACTAGGAAACGAAGACAACTGGATGTATTGACACTGACTGCATTACAGATCATTATATGCCAGATAACATGATTTAGAAAGGTTTTAGTAGCTCCATCATGCTACTACATGTGCAGATGCATCCTGGGATGCTTATATAGTGTGAGGAAATCGCATTCTTCTAACAGATTATAAGGCTAGATCTTGCACAAGAAGCAAACCACACGAAACACTACATGTATACAAGCTTCAAAAACTCAAATCATACTCCCAGTGGGCGAACAAATGAGGCACGAACAGACGGTAGCAAGAGTACACGACCTCATCAAGTTAAGAAAGAACCACTCAACTCTAAACACCAAAGCGACATAACAAACTGGCCACCATGAGAAAACCCGTAACAGATGTATTCAAGAAGGAAGACTCGGTAGATGATTGATCTAGCAGCCCGCGAACTAGCATTAAGAACGAAGAAGAAGAACGAAAGAGATTTCAACAAGGGATGCGCCACAGAGCCTACAGTTAATTTTGCCGGCATTGAACTAGCAGTTAATTAGCAATACAAGGATCAAAAGGCGCGGGGATTTGATTTAACGGGAACGATCGTCGATTAGGACTCCACAGCAAGCACGAACAGAGTTTTGGATCAGAAACAGCATTGATAACAAGAAAAATCGATAAACATGGCGTCATCGTGGAACAAAGTGGTCACGAGACGCTGCCAAGCCGTGCTCAGCGGGTCGATGAGTAGCCCACGAAGCGGAAGAATCTCACGAGTTTTGGATCGAAAACAGCAACGGTAGCAAGAGGAACCGATGAACACGGCGCCATCGTGGAACAAAATGGTCACGAGAGACTCTGACAACTCGTGCCCAGGAGCCGAAGAAGGAGAAGAACCTCACGAGTTTTGAATCGAAAAACAGCGACAATAGCAAGAGGAGTCAACAAGCATGGCGTCGTCGCGTAAGAAAATGGTCGCAGAACGCCGACGCACCGCCCTCTGCTCGATCAGTAGCGCACGAGCCGAAGAAGCAGAAGAATCTCGCGAGTTCTGAATCGATAAGCACCATCAATAGTTTCGGATCAGAAACAGCAACGGTTGCAAGAGGAATCAGCAAACATGGCGTCGTCGCAGGACAAATTGGTCACAGAACAGAACGCTGACGCACCGCGCACCGCTGCTCGATCAGCAGCAGCCCACGAACGAACCGGACAAGCGGAAGATCTCACGAGAGAGGAGAGGAGAGGGGAGAAGACTTGCTGCGGAAAGAAGGGATCAACCTCTCTCTCTTACCTTTCCTCTGCTGCTCTTCCTCCGCTTCCCCGTCTGCTTGGAGGAGAAAAAGTTTGTTGCGACGGTGCGAGTAAATGACGCAAAACTATCACATTTGAGACAGTCGCGTCAAAAAACTACCACTTTTGGTCCGGATGACACTTAAATACCTCTTTTGCGGCAGGGGTGTGACGGAAGGACGGGGCTTGCCTGCACCGCAGCCATGCGACCATCCGTGCGCCCCGCTGATCCAACGACTCCGCAGCTTTTCGCCTGCAATTGATATTTCCTCCGAATAAAAAAATACTGAATCTAATACGAGTCCCTCCGTATTTTGCCCCGAGTCAACGAACTGCGGCAAGCGCCGGCCGGCGGCAGCACCCTTGCAGAGACGGAAGGAGATGAGGCTCCCTTCTGAGCCGTCAGACCTATTTCTTCATCGCTTTTCTCTTTCTTCGTCACTTCTTTTGCCTGCCCCCATGAACTTCGTCCCCACGTCCTGCTTGAGCAGCAGATATTGATGGAAGATGGTAGCACAATGAAGATCGCGTTGTTCAGGAGAGGCGGCAACGATTGTACAGCTGCAGTGAAGGCGGCGACCACGAGTAATCTGCTCCAGCGACGGCGGTGGCCACCAGTGATCAGCTCCGGCGACGGCCACGGCCACCAGTGATCAGCTCCGGCTACGGGCGCGGACAAACGTGTTCGGCTCCGGCGGCCGCGGACACACGCACGGAAGGACTAGACATGGAGTACTTAGGAATTTTGGACGGTATTTTTTAGATTATTTTTACTAAGAAAAAAGGTAAACAGAAAGGAAAGAGAATGAACCGTGCGATCCTGAGAAACGGCCGCGGCGCACGGATGGTCGCATGGCCGCGGCGCAGGCAAGCCCCGTCCGTGACGGAAAACACTAATTCGATGTTTAAACAATTTTCTGACAGTTTGGGCCTACCTGTCGGGTCTACATGGCAACAATTAACAGAGAAGAGGCTGAATCAGAAAATTTAGGGACTGATAACGAAATCCATTTAAATCGAGGAGCTATTTGCAAAACTTTGGATTGCAATCTTCCCCGTCACCATCTTCTTCTTGCTCCAAACCCCATCCAGACTCCGCCGCCGCCGGCATATCTGCCACGCCGCCGCCCTCGTCTTGCCGCAGCTCTCCCCGACACCGGCCACCCAATCCTCTCCGCCCCCGGCCCCACCCCATTCCGGCAAGGCTCGAGCGGCGTGGCTCTGGATCGGGAGCTCGGTCCCCAGGGGAGCTCTGTCTACTGTCCTACTCGGCCTTCCCGGCGTCCTCCTGGCTACCACCGCCAGCGCCCCGAGGGCGGGGCCAATGAGCCGGCAAATGCGCCACTTCGTGAACACCTCGGCACCCATCTCCTCGTGCTAGGAGGTCGCCGCCGCGCGTGCTAGGAGGTCGCTGACTTCCACGCAGCACGTCGTCCCCGCCGACCCACCAGGCGAGCCGTCGGAGGCTACCCACCAAGATCTCCGTCGCCTGTAGCCCATGGAGCTCGCCTCACTCGGCCTGTAACCCACCGCGCCGTCGCCGGAAACGGATCGAGCTTGCCACTGCTAGCAACCCATCGAGTTCGCCGTCCCCGGCCATGCACCAAGCTCGCAGCCCCCGGCCAGCCACGGATCTCGTAGTCTCCCACTCCATCAACGATGCAACACAAGGAGGCAGTGATGCCGCTGCAACGACGGCCGTGGCACCTCCAGCACAGCGGCGACCTCCTGGGCGCAGTGGGGGAATTTTCCCATTATTATTTTTTATTAAGAGAGGACCTTTGTGTGGTAGTAAAGAAGATTTGGGTTTTTTTTACAAAATGATGAATGACAATTAAGTTTCACTTGCCACGTATACCTGACAGGTGGGCCCGTCTAGTCAGAAAATGTGTTAAGGCTACTAAACTAAAAAATTAGTGTTTTCTGTCACACCCTTGCCTCAAAAGTGATATTTAAGTGTCATCTCGACCAAAAGTGGTAGTTTTCTGACGAGACCGTCCCAAATGTGGTAGTTTTGCGTCATTTACTCCGACGGTGCAGAGCTGCATGCGGTGCGGCAGAAAATGTACAGCTCGGACGGCTGGCAGGCGACGGAAGTTGCTGTTTCTCGGGCTCCGCACTGGCATGTCCCCTGCCGTCCGATCGCTATCGGCGCCTGACGTGGCGGATCGGACGGCGCTGATAAGCCGTCGAGCACCTCGTGTACCTGAGACCATCCGCGGCCGTCGGATCAGCACGGACGGCCCAGATGCGCGCGCGTGACGTGTCTTCCGCGCGCCGCCGTCACGCCTCTCACCACCGGCCGTCGACCGAGCTCCACGGATCCCGCCGCCGACCCCCGCTTCTTCGCCCTCCCCGCTGGGCCGGAGATCGGCCGAACGGCGGGGACCCGCTCTAACTCCACGGGAATGCAGGTGGCGGATGCGCCGGGCTCCGAATCCGAGAATCCCCGCGCTTGTCGTCGCCGTCGACTCGGCTTTTCCCCTGACCATCGCCCCCAAACTCCCGCTCACCACAAGTTGTCATGGTGCGCCTCCGCCTCCGGCCTCCTCTCCTTCATGGGCGCCGCCTCGGCTGCCGAAACCTCCGGCTCCCAGTACCCCATCCTTCCTAATCCTACCGGCGAAGGGGAAAGGCAAGCGAGAGCAACTTTTGCTTTTTTTTCTACCACAAGGCTTCTCTTTTTTCCGGACAGAGGAGAACATATCCAGTGCTCCAACTCGTAGAGTACTCCATGTACTCCCATATAATACGATATTTAAAAGTGCGTAAAAATTATGCAAGAAATCCCATAATATTTGTGCCACATGGATCTACCATATCACAAAATATCTAGTAAAAAGTTTATGCGTAGCTCGAGAATTAGATAAGACAATTTTGTTGTGCTAATGGTTTAGAGTTTGTACCAAGTCACCTACACATAGTTCTGTCCGTGGGAGTACTAGATTTGTCTTTTTAATTTATAGATCTGTGTGGTGAAACTAGATTTAAATTTTTGTGGCCTGGTTGATATATGTTGTACGTATTTCAAGATATTTTTATTTAAATATTTCATAAATAATAGTGTGACATTTTAAAATTTTGGAGTACCTTATATGTTCCGGATGACATTAAAGCTTCACACTTCACGTGCTCGTTAGTGCGCCAACACTCAGGTGACCAGCGACTTGAACCTCGAACTTTTTACATGTGGACAAAGACGTGGGAGGAAGATGATGAACATGGGTTTGATGGCTGAACTCGCTGGAGACGTCGTGGCTAGCCACAACATCGTTGGCAGAGGTGGGGGAAAAGGACCTCGCGGGATATGGGGACAACATGACTAGGTCTGGTGTCTTCATCGGAGCGAGGAGCAGGAGATGAGGACAACGCGGCTAGCAGCTGCATCGCTAGCGGAGGCGAGTAATAGAACTAGATGCATGGATTGGGTTTTAGGTGTGGGGGCTCACATGCGTTATTTCTTAGGGTTTCTGGGTGCAGGGATTCACTAGAGAGGCATTGTCTTAGAAGTTGTTCGAACTTTAGTTTCTATAAGGATCCTTTTTGTTGGTGGTCATTTCATCTAACATGCCTTTTCTACGAGTTAGTGAAGCCATGTTGTTTTTCCCAATAAATATATTTATGTTCTACACTAAAAACTCAAGGTCCCACGATATGCTCATGGGAGGCCCTAATTTCCGTGAACATATTTATGCCCCAATTAGTTAGTTAAACTTTTAGAAAATTGTTAAATTCCAACTTTTCACTAATCAGTTTAACTTTTAGTATTACGCTCACAACTTTATACCGGTACATGCACAAATTTGTACCGATATAATGTCAACTTTCAATTAATCACCTTTGTAAAAATTGAACGAGATCAGATAAGGGTTAGTGACTTTCTTGCAAATTTGCAAGATTGCAAAGCTGTAATGAAACTTGGTTAGCGTCTGGACTTGAAGATGTCCTTTAGTTGTTAGAGCTAGACCACTCTGTAACCCTGCCTTAATAATAAAATTCTGTTTTTACCCAAGAAAAAACTAATCCACCCCCAAAAGTATGTCCCTATTCTACTAGTAGTACAATAGCACTATAGTGGAAATTCAATTCGGTTCGAATTCAGAAAACAAAATGAGAAAGGACGTGTCGGTAGTCAAACATCATCTCTTGATGCTCGCCACTACCAATGAGAAGGACGCACACTCGTTCTTTGACTGCGTGCGCTGATCGTTGGGACCATTTTTGCTCTCCAAATCGACTATAGACTGATCTGCTCAAAAGCCATCGGTTCCATCTTCACGTGCATCTGCTGATCTTGCAATACCTCTACGGGATTCAACTTTTTCACTTGTTCAAAAGCACACGCAGCATGAACTGAATTAACTCTACAATGTTGTGTCTCAAAACAAATGAAAAAACTATCGTGGCTGACAAATGTTACTGTTTTATAGGTAAAAATAAGAAATTGAGCATGATTAGCTGCTTTGTCCGAGTGGTTAAGGGGGAAGACTTAAGATCTTCTGCACATAAGTGCGCGTGATAGGAGAGACAGAAGAAAAGGCAGCAAGAGCCATTAAGTTCCCAAGAAGGCTCCTTGCAGGTGGAACCATTCCCCTCGCGTCGTCTCCTCCAGGTGACCGAGGGGGCAAAACCCCAGCCTCTTTGCCGTCGGCCCCCTTCCGCATCTCTCCCCCATCGTCGTTGCTCCAAGAGGATCCACCGTCGAAGCTTGTAGCACCGGTGAAGGGGGTTGCGGGGATCTGGTCCTCGACTTCTCGCACGGTGGAATGGAGAAGCAACCCTACGCAGGGCTTGCTTTGCTGGGGCGGCCGCTCGGCGGGCTCTTCCCTGTTCTGGAGCAACTCCACAGGCCAACATCTCCAGCGGCAGCCCGCCTCCCCTCGTGGCGGCGGTTGGCCATTATGGCAACGACGGCTGGTTGAAGCGGTTGCTGGTGGGGGATCTACGGCCGGCTCTGTCCTCGGCTGGGACCTCTGGACGCCGGAGCAGCGGCTACGGGTGGTGGTGGCGGTGCCGTCTTCTTCGTGGCGAGCGACGGCTGTGAGTGCTGGCCTGCATCCTCGGCCGCGCAGGTGGCGGGGTGGCGGCGAGCGCTAGGTGTGGCATGCGGAGCTCTCCATCGGCCCGTGGCATCAGATCTAGGGAGATCTCTATCCCTGAATGATGCGACTTGCGTCCCCAAGCAAGATCTTCGATTGGGCCGGGCGGATGGTGATGGGATGTTTGGGACCGGGGAAACCCCCGACTGGTGGTGGTACAACATTGTCGATGCCTATGGCACTGTTTTCCCTCCTGGAGGCTTCGTTGAGGTTCCTTTCCGCCACTCACACAAGCCCCTGCCCTGGGTGAAAACCATAACCCCTGCTTGGGTGGTGGCCACATCACGGCGTCGTTCTCCTTCTTCAAGGCACTGTCCGGGTCTGCTGGGGTGGTTGGTAAGTCCTTGGCGATGCTTCATTTGCGGCAACGAGCCAGGTGTGGGTGCTCGGCGAGCTACGATCTGGTGGTGGTTGTTGGTCCTTGTTTGCCGGTCTTCATGTTGCGTCCTTGTTCATTAGCTTGCGTGTTCTAGGTGGCGGTGATTGGCGTTGTTAGTGGTGAATTTTCTGGCACGGCTCACAGTCTTGGTCTCTTCATTGATCATTGGTTCGATTATGCTCTGGAGTGTTGTTGGGGGAACCTCTCTGCCTATCGACGGTGCGGTGCCCTCGATCCTAGGCGAGAGGGATGGGGTCCTTCTTCAGAGTCAGAGACCAAGAGCTGGTCTCCTCTCGTTCTTCTAGAAGCGATACAAGCAGTTCTTCCGCTGATGATGCTTCCTACTATCCCTGCTCCTCCTGGTGTTGGCATTCTGAAGACGATGGCCTCGGCATCTCAAGCGGAGCTTTCTTTTCTTTTTCTTCTGTTTGCGTGTTTCATTGTGTGTATGCTATGTAAGCACTCTGCACCAGCTGGTTGTGGCATTATTAAGCTAATGCAGGGCTTCGACCTTCCCTTTAAAAATAAGTGTGTGTTGGTTCTAACCCCACAGCTAGCTTCATCTGTTTGTTTTACTCAAATCGCGCATTTTTTGTAATTACAAGATTTTTTGGGTTTGGCTATAGCGTCAAACAGTTTATGTGCGATCATCATGGGCCCATTGGTCATGGCTTCATGCACTACTTGTTAAAATGCAATACACTCATTTTTACATGACTTCACCGAGGCATTTGGTATTGACGACACTAGCTACGGCGGAGACCGACGCCTACTAGAACAGCCCCAAAATGTTGGGTGGAATAGATTGCGCGCCGTCTTCCCGTGTTGGGCTTGGACTGTTAGACGGGGTTGATACTTTTCGAACAGGATACGGGTTCATACTAACTGCAGCCTGCGAGGTGATCGAATAGACTATCGGTGACGGAGACGGAGACGGGAGCTGGGTCTCTTGTTATAAGCTGCGAGAGCGGGCATCGAGGGCCCAAAATCTCAGGTCCGCTGATTTCCCCTACCGTGCCGTGTCGTCCCTCGCGCTTGTCCGGGAGATTTCGTCGGGAAGCCACAGAAAATTCCGCATGCAAGGTGAGTTCTCAAAAACAACGGTTAATTCCTTTCAAATTATATTAGTGTTGTGCGTTGTCAAACTTGAAGCTGTTGAGCGTTTAATCTATTATTGTTGACTTTCAGAAACACCAACAGCCTCGATCGTCTTGTCAACTTACTGAAGAAATGTCGGTGGAACGTTTGATAAACGCATGCATCGATAGCCCGGCCACACCGGACGACGACGGCCGCAACAAAACCAAAGAATTCCTACGCGCATTCGAGCAGATGGTGTCCAAGTCCAACACAAGAGGCGGTGCCGGTGCGGTACGGTGCTGGGCAACCCAGAACGGATGGCTACTCATCCTGGACCCTGTCTCCCTGCACGCCGCGCTGTTCGACCCGTCGGCTCATGTCCGGGTCGACCTCCCCCGCCTGGCCGACGACCTGCCCAGGAACTGCAAGTGCCTGCTCTCCCACGAGCGGGCGACGTCGCACGGCTGCGTGCTCCTCGTCGTGGACATGGACAAGCCGGTGTTCCGGTACTGCCGCGTCGACGACCAGGCGCGCCACAGGTGGTACTCCCACGAGTACAGCTTCCAGAGGCGGCGCGGGTTCCAGGTCCAGAGCATCGCGGCCTCGCACGGGGACTTCTACTTCCCACTATCGCCGACGGAGCTGGTGTGCATGGAGCTCATGTGCTACGAGTTCAATCCGGAGCCACGGTTTACAACCGTCGAGCACGGCGAGTTGTACCTCGCCGCCGAGCTCCCGTGGGAGGAGGCGCCGCGCCATCTCGTGGGATCGCGCGGGGAGCTGTTCATGGTCGTCCAGTCCGAACCCCACTACGACGGGATCTACCAGCGCCAGAACGTCTACAGGATGGATTTCATGAACCGGCGGTGGATCCGTGTGTTCCTGCTCGGTGACCAGGTCCTGCTGCTCGGCCCGTCGCAATTCGCGGCGTCTTTCATGGCGAGCGAGCTTGGTGTGGAGGACAGCTGCGTCTACATCGTCTCGCCAGAGATGCCGATGTACGTCCACGACCTGAAATCGCTGTTCAATCAGATGTTTCACCGGCGCCCGACCGATCCAGTTTTGTCCATGATGCACACGCTCGCGGCAAATGCCTGCGGCTTCGTCGCCGGCTAGCCAAGGAGCCAACCCAACCATTCTTGATCCCAGTTTTAGTTATATTACTTCTAGTCATCAGTATAAAGTATAAACTGGCTCTTTTCAGCGACTGTAGAACGTTGAATAGACTTTGCCATTGTCATTAGTGGACTCGGACGTGTAACTTGCCTAATGAGCTGTCTTTCTTTCTGCTTAGATTTTAGATTTGCCTCGTAAGTCATGCTAAATATGACGGTTACAAGTGAATTGTAAGTGAGATTTTTTAGTTTTAAGTAGGTTGCAATTGAGAGTTTTCTAGTTGCAAAAGTGGTAAGTGAGAATTTTATAGTTACACATTTAAATTCGTGGGCTGCCTATGAGGTATACATCAGTTATAAGGGCATTTCCAGCGGGCGACCCATTTTCGTTTCCGAATCTATCCGATTCGGTCCGTTAACACGGACATCTGTTTGCGTCGTGGGGTGTTCTCAGCGCGCATCTCGACCCAATTTTTTTTTGCCCAAGCCTTTCCCTGGCCCGATTTCTTCCTTGTTCTCATCGCAGCGAACGTATCGGAGGCAACCGGAGCTCGGGATGGCGGCGCCGGAGCTCGAAAAAGCGGTGCTGGAGCGCCGAAGCTCGGTAGGGCGGCGCTAGAGTGCGGGATCTCGGCCGGGGAGAGCTGCGGGCAGCTCGGGCCGGTGGCCGGGGAGACGAGCTTGGCCGGTTGGGAGGTCACCGTGGACAACGGGCGCCGGGAGAGCTGCGGGCAGAGATCTAGGCGGCGGTGGGCGGCAGGCGGCGAGGTCGTCGGGAGGTGGCCAACGGCGAGGGATTCCGGTAGCTGCCGGCGGCAAGGGCGTAGGAAGGCCACCAGCGACTTCGTCGGGCGGGCCATGCGCCACGATCCCAAGCTCAGATCTTCCTCCGAGAAAGTGAGAAGAAAAGAAAAAAAAAGAAAAAATGTTAGAATTACAGGTGGGGTCGTATGTGTCTGAGGCCGGACGCGCGGACACGCCGATGTGTCCGGACCGACCCAAACTGTTTATCCGTTTAGATCAGTCCGTTGAGCTAGTTTTTTTGCGTTTTGGTGTCCGCTTGGACACGAACGGACTAAGTTTGTCCGTTTGAGTGCGACCGCTGGAGATGCCTTAATTAATTAGGTTATAACTGAGACTTGATGACATCGGGTGACCAAAACTTAGTTAAATTTAATTCACCTTGAAATCTAGACATGCCCTTATAAAAACACTTTTCCTATTTGATCGCTGACCGCTCATTCCAACCGGCGGCGTGAATCTTGTAGCCTACCCCACCATGGTTTTTTTCATTCTGATTTTATCTAGATTTTAGATTTGTCTCGTGAATCATGCTAAATATGATGGTTACAAGTAAGTCGTAAGTGAGATTTTCTAGTTTTAAGTTGTTTGCAAGTCAGGTTTTCCTAGTTACATATTTAAATTTGTGTGCTGCCTATGAGGTATACATGAGTTATAACTAGGTTACAATGACGTCATGTGAATCTTATAGCCTGTTCGCCCTAGAGAAATGCATAGGAGCTCCCGGGTGCTACCCTCACCAACTTCTCTATCTAACATCTATCCTTTGGACCACTGCATGCAGATGTATTCATATATGTATAAGTGAACGTATTGATCTTTCAAACAAACACCACGGCCCTATCTCATTAATAGGCTATCTACTTTATGCATGTGCTCCGAGGTACCTTCTAGCCCTCATCCTCAACAGTAAAAAATTATACTTAGTTCTCTATTCCATCTGCTCACTACTTTTTCACACAAATAACTTATAAATAGCTTATATTTTATAAATTTCAACATTTTCATTTTTTGCAAATGGGAAACAAATTTAATTTTCCATGGTACTAAGAGATTCTAGGAATACTTTTCTAGCAACTATGACTTTATTAATTTACTTTCAGGAATATTAAGCAATCAATTTAGTTTCTAAATTAACTTAAACAATTTAATTCGTTTCTTAGTTAACGTAAAACTTAGTTGGAAAAACTACCAAATGACATACGTTCTGCATTTCATGTCAAAAATAGTTTAGCATTCCGTTACTAATTAGGTGTACCCCTCCTATTCAAGTCATGTGTCTTTTAATTCCCTGTGTACATGGACCTCGTTCTCTATTACTCCATACTAATACTAGAAAAAACTGTCTCAAACCTTAAGCTAATCAAGATACTTCCACGTTGTTGTCACCAACTCTGGAACATTGGATCCCTTTTCTCACATCTACCCATGACCTCTTCAATGCTACCGATTGACAAAATTACCGTGAGCGCATCTGAATTATCGTCACTTGTTTTGCTAACTGACTAGTAGGGACTTCACTAACGGGGCTCACATGTCATGGACAAGTCTATTCCCACAACGTCAGCTCACCTCACCAAATATCCATCATTGAACTTAAACCGGACAGGAAGCTTTGCTTCAGAGTATAGGCGTAGGAGATTCTGTACTGACATGTTTTCAGCCCTCGCACACACGTTTTCCTCTGTCTGCCTTAACTCATCACTGGACGCATGCAGATACAGGATCAGGGTATGGTTAGGTATGCTGCAGGGCATATCATGTATATTAAGTTTTCTATCAATTCCTCTGCACTTTCATTACTTTCATTGGGTCCATCGCAAAGCAGTTCTTAACGGTGGATGTATGGGTGGGCGTGGCTCCCAGGAGCCAAACGTTCGGATTAGTTCGCCCCACCACCTTTTTTTCATGGACCTTGCTATATAGCGACGCCGCATATTCAGCATCCCATACGGCGCCAGCTGACGTAAGCCCAAAAGCCCACTAGAGGCACTGTAGTGTACTCTTTCTTCACTAAAATATGAGTAAAAAGGCAAGGGAACATGGCTGCAGCCTAAGCATGCTCCGTGCAGATGTATTTCTAAAAAAAGTTGCACAATGGCAAGGCATGCATGATTACAAGGTAGACATTTTATACAAAACGGCACGATGGCAACACATTCATGATTACAAAATGCCAGCTCTTTCATATACTTTGTCTCTTAAGTTTTACAGATTACTTGTAAAGTATAGAAAATTACTATTTATGATTTTGTAGTAGCAGTAGCATGCTAGAGCAAAGGAAGAGAGCAGCATTATAGCTCTAGTTCTAGCTCATTTTGGAACAACATCAACAGTTTTGTAGTCCGAGATTCTGCTCACTTCTACTCGCTCCCTTGACATCATTCTGTACACAAAATAAAGGGTACTTTCCAGGGGACTGAGATCCGGTGCCTTGGCGTTCACCCGACACGCTGTGCCTCGAGGCTACGCATCCGCCGTCCAAACATGATCCATGGGCCCAAAACCAATCCAGCCTTTTATGCCCAGGGCGACCGAGTCAAACAGCCATCGTCCTCCTCACGCACGAGGACTGGCGAGGCAGGGAAAATTCTGCGCGGGAAAGGAGAGGAGGGAGCTCCGGCGGTGGCCTTCTCTCCCGATGCGACGACCTCCTCTGCCCTTTGGTCCCGCCCTGACGAGACCCAGTCCGACTAGCTCGTCGGCCCCTGCGACGGCGACCACCACCACAACGGTGACCTCCGCCCCTGCAGTGACAACGACCTCCTCCCCTACTGCGATGGCAATCTCCTCACCTGCTGCAACGGCGCCCTCATCCCCTGCTGCGACGGTGACCTCCTCCCCTGCAGGTCCAATTATCTGTTAACTGAATATTTGCTCATTTCTGTCCATATACATGTTAACTGAATGTTCTTCTCTGAAGTGAATATTGTGTTTTGAACGTCTCTGTCTAATGTAGTAATAAAATGCTTATGGTACTGAAATCATACTTGTTTGACAGGATTTGATTAAAGCAAGTGTTGTGTATTTGCAAGTGTTGGGCAATGGGAGAAATTGGTAAGGGGATGCCTCAAATTGGTATGAAGTTCCAAAATATAGATGCAGCGTGGGAGTTTTGGGTTGCATATGGAGGTCGTGCAGGGTTTGATGTGAGAAAGAGAAACAAAAATGTAAGCAAGATTGATGGTCAAGTTACTTCGTGCACATTTGTTTGCTCCAATGAGGGAATACGAAGAAAAGGAATAACAATGGATCATGTGCCAAAGCGTGCTGGAGCTGAAACAAGAACAAATTGGAAAGCTCGAATGATTATATCATTGGATGGAGTGGCAAAAATATTTGAAGTCACATATGTTGAGTTGGGACACAATCATCTTCTTCAATTGCCACAAACATGTCACTTGGTGGCATCACAAAGGAAGATTACCGAACTACAAGCTTTTGAAATAGAAGCCGTCGAGAATTCTGGAATCATGCCCAAAGCTGCACATGAGTTAGCTTGTTGTCTAGTTGGTGGACCACTTAACCTCGGCTACACTTGCCAAGACCAAAAGAATCATTTGCAGACCAAGCGACAAAGAGAGTTGGCTTTTGGACAGGCCGGTAGCATGTTGAAGTATTTCTATGACAAAACCATTGAGAATCCATCTTTCCAACATGCGGAGCAATTGGATTGTGAGAAGCATATAGCCAACATATTCTGGGCTGATGCTAAAATGGTTCTTGACTATGCACACTTTGGTGATGTTGTCACATTTGATACCACTTTTGGCATAAACAAAGAATATAGGCCATTTGATGTTTTTCTTGGGCTCAATCAGTTTAGAGAAACCACAATTTTTGGTGCGGCGTTGCTATTTGATGAGACATGTGACTCATTCATATGGCTTTTTGAGACTTTTCTAGCTACACATGGTGGGAGGCAACCTAGAATTATTTACACGGATCAAGATGCCACAATGGGTAAAGCTATAGGGAAAGTGTTCACGGAATCATATCATGGGTTGTGCACTTTTCATATAATGCAAAATGCTGTCAAGCATTTATCTCCATTGAAGGATGAAGGGAAAGAGAAAAATGAAGGGAAAGATGAAGATGAAGGGAAAGATGAAGATGGTGGGAAAGAAGAAGATGAAGATACAGAGCCTCATATTCTCACTGACTTTAGTGAATGCATGTATGGCTATAAAGACAAGACAGAATTTCAAGAAGCATTTGACAATATGAGGCATAAAGTGCATAAACAAACTAGGTTAGATAGTATCTACAAGTTGAAAGAAAAGTGGGATGAATGTTATATGAGAGATGTTTTTAGTTTGGGAGTGAGAAGTACACAACTTAGTGAGAGCTTCAACAATTCATTGAAAAACCATTTGAAATCAGATTTTCATATTGTTCGGTTCTTGAAGCATTTTGAGAGGACATTGGAAGTAAAAAGAAGGAAGGAATTACAATCAGAATTTGATGCAAGAAAGAAGTTACCAAGAATCAAGATGCACACACCTATGTTGGTGCTAGCTAGGAAAGAGTACACTCTAATTATCTTTGAAGCTTTCCAAGGTGAATATGAAAGATCCATGGCTGCATGCACTAGAGTATTGGATGAGGATAACAAATTTGCGGTTTCTATTGCGAGTTTGCATGGTGATTTAAGATATGAGGAAGAGCGCATAGTGATTGGCGATCCTTTGGCCAAAACAGCTTCTTGTAGTTGTGGAATGTTCAATAGGACGGGAATATTATGTGGACATGACATCAAAGTCCTTGATTTGATGAATATAAAGACATTGCCTACACATTATATTTTGAAGAGATGGACTAGAGAAACACGCAATGGAAGCATACAAGATAGACATGGAAGGAAAGTGGTGGAAAATCCAAGGTTGGAAGCTCAACTTCGGTACAAGGCTTTGTCTCACAAATTTCATAGTTTGGCATATAAAGTAGCCAACTCTCTAGAGTGTTGTTTGATGTTAGAAAATGCACTTGATTGTGTTGCTCCACAACTAGAGGATAAAGTCAATGCAACTACCAATGCTACGAATCTGCCATGTAATGATCAAGAAAATATTGATCCTAATGTGCCTAATGTGCAACAAACAAATGAGTATCTTGGTGCAAAGCTCAACAAGAAAGAGGTTCAATCCAAGAATTTGAGGAGAAAAAAAACTTGGCTTGATAAGTTACTCAAGGGGAAGCGCAAGCCAACTAAAGGTGTCACATCCAAAAACAAAGGAGGAAAGGTATGTATCTATATATACTTGATAAGTTTCTTAGTTGCTGCATCTAAAATACTTGCTATAATTTTGTTGTAGCAACAAAAGAAGCATAATGGTGTAGAGCCTCAAGTAGGAGTGGAGGAAAATGATGGCAGGTATAAAGGTGCAAATGAGCTTCAAGAGTGTAACACGATCTTGAGTTACACGGAGTTGTTGACAGCCCCTCTTCGTGGTGTTTATGATGAAGATATGTTCTAACATGTAGTTGTTAGACAGTATATTTTGGACATGGTTAACTAGTATTTTGAACAAAGTTGACTATAATAATTTTGGATTTTAGGGCTAACTATAGTCTTTTGTGGCCTAAGTGTACAAGTAGATTGGCCAAATCTATGTACTTGAAGAATGATGTAAGAACAGATTGTTGTTGGAAATGCTAAAAAAATTCAGTGCCAAGTGCTTTATAATTTTGCTTGCAGGATTTTCTCAGGTCCGGCTGTGTGTTCTTTTAACTGAACTTCTCTCTGTCTTCCTATTAACTGAATATTTGCTGTATGTTCGTGGCCTCGTGGCTGAAGAAACCGAGCTCTGATTCTTGGAATGGTACTAGCTGTCAGAGTATCTATTGGAGAGGGGAAAGAGAGGGTCGTCAGAGGAGGCAGAGGAGGGCGCCGGAGTGGCTATCGGATTGGGGGCAGAGGGAGTAGCCGGAGGTGGGTGAAGGGGCCATCCGCGCCGCCGCTGGACGATGCACCGTCGTGGTCCGTCTGGCAGAGCTCCACCCGAGCACGCCAGTGGACTTTCTGAAGCGACTGCGGCAGGAGTGGCTGAGCTCCGCCCGACCACGCCGGCCTAGCTCCACGGGACCAAAGGGCAGAGGAGGTCATCGCATTGGGAGAGAAGGCCACTGATTGCTGGTTGATGGCGCCAGAAAAGAGTTGGTGCCTAGTTGAATGACCAGCCCACTGGGAACCCCAAGAGGAAGGTGTGATGAATATAGCAGCAAGATTTTCCCTCAGTTAAGAAACCAAGGTATGTCGATCTGGAGAGGAGCAAACAAACGACTGAAGGTGATGCTTGATAGCCTAGTGATACTCCAACAAGGGCGCCGTTTCACAACAAAATGAGTTAGCGCGTCTTCAGCTAGTAGCAACATGGAACCTGCACACAACACAACCAATTACTTTGTTCCCAACTTACGATGAGGTTGTCAATCTCACCGGTTTGCTTGAAACAAAGGGTATGAGCGTATTGAGTGGAAAGTGATAATAGTATGCGAGTAAAGTAAATAGTGCGAGTAAAGTAAACAGTAATAGCAATACAAAGGAAATTGGACCGGGGTCCACAGTTCACTAGCGGTGTCTCTCCATAAGCTAAAATAATACAAGCTGGGTAAACAAATTACAGTTGGGCAATTGATAGAATAAAGACAACATGCATATGCTGAGAGGATCACTATGAGATTTACTCTGGGCATTACAACAAAATACATAGACCGCCATCCAACTGCATCTATGACTAATAATCCACTCACGGGGATATCATCCGAACACCCCATGAGTATTAAGTTGTGAACAATAGATAATTGCATTAAGCAAAGTGTGTAATGCAAACAAAGCATATACCCTTGAGCATATGAATGTTGTTTTCCCCTAGTAGCAATAGCACATCTACAACCTTAGAGGTTTCTGTCACTCCCCCAGATTAAATAGAGGCATGAACCCACTATCGAGCATAAATACCCCCTCTTGGAGTCACTAGCAACTACTCGGCCAAGATAGCTACTAACAATGGAGAGCATGCAAGATCATAAACAATATAGAGATAACAAAAGATAAATTTCGTACTTCAACTCAAGCATAACACCAATATTCATCGGATCCCAACAAACCAAACATGTAGAATTACATAACGGTGATCTCAATCATGTAGGACAGCTCATGAGATCTAAACATGAAGCACATGGTGGAGAAGACAACCATCTAGCTACTGCTATGGACCCATAGTCCAAGGTAGACTACTCACTCATTGCTCCGGAGGCAAGCATGACGATGAAGAAGACATCCGGTGGCGATTCCCCTCTCTGGCAGGGTGCCGAGAAGAGCTTCTGGACCCTCCCGATCTTCGGGTTAATGGTGGCGGTGGATCGCGATGTGTTCTGGAAAAATGATCGGGTCCTTAGGTTTTTCCCGTCAGGGGGTCTTTATAGGCGAAGAGGCATCGTCAGAAGTGGACCGAGTCGGCCTCACACATAGGGGGCGCGGCTAGGGGCTAGGCCACGCCGCCCTGGTGTGTGGGCCCCTCGTGGCCCCATTCGAACTTCTCTTCGGTTCTCTGGAAGCTTCGGTAAATTTCTGGGCGACTGGCTTTGGTTTCGTCCAATTCCGAGAATATTTCATGTGTAGCTTTTCTGAAATATAAAAATAGCAGAAAAATAGGGAACTGGCACTGTGGCGACTTGTTAATAGGTTAGTTCCAGATAATGCATAAAAGTGCCACAAAGTGTAACGAAACATTAGGCAAATGGTGTAAAAACAAGCATGGAGCATAAAAAATTATGGATACGTTGGAGACGTATCAGCATCCCTAAGCTTCACTCCTGCTCGTCCTCGAGTAGGTAATTGATAACAAAAGAAATAAGTTTTGAGGTGACATGCACCTACACAATCTTGATCATATATGTAAGCATTGTGAGCTGGGATCAAAAGAACTTAAAACATGGGCATGAAAGACATATTCTTGATAGAAGAAACTTAGCAACCATGTTATAAACATGAAAATGAACACAAACAAAAGATCATGAAAATGAAGCAATGAAAGTCAAACATGTGTTCAAATCATAAGGAAAAACATAGAAATGGTTTTCAGCTTGTCCTTCATAGAGCGCAAAACATAAATGCATAGGACACCTTCAAGTTTAAGAGGGCGACTAGATACAAATAATTTGAGAACAAGTGAAACCAACAATATGAATCAATCAATGAAAACTTTAGGACAATGTACATTATACTAAGAATGATAACTATGCTCTCTTAATGGTGCATAAAGATAGAAGGTGGTGATTCAACATAAAAGTAAAAAAAAGGCCCTTTGTGGAGGGAAGCAGTGATTGCATATGTGCTAGAGCTTTTTATTTGTAAAACAGAGAGATGAAACTTGAGTTTTGAGAGGTGGTTGCTTTTATCAACGACTAGCAATGTGGTTCTTACTATCTTCCATAAAAAAATGAAGCAAGTTTTTGAGAGAGAGATTGGCACTTTTGTGCTCTTTTATAAAGCTTGGCACTCCTCCCCACCTTTTTTCCTTTCACAAACCATGGCTAACCGATTCCATCGGGTGCCCACCAACATTCACATTCCATGGAGTGCCTTTTTTCTTTTCTTTTATTTCCTTTTTTTTGGAATAAGCAATATGGAAGATAGCAAATCCGACCACTACGTCCCCATGAGCTGAAAACAGTGTCACAAAACGAGAAGTGTTTTGAAGGTTTTTGAAAGGTAGCACATAAAAATTTACTTGGAATGGCTTACAAATACCATGCATAGAAATTTATAGTGGATACTTTGGCAAAACTTGGTTTTTAGGAGTTGGATGCATGAGTAGAGCTCATACTCAGTACAAGGCGAGGGCTAGCAAAAGACTGGGAGGGACCAACTAAGAGAGCAATAACGGCCATAATCATGCAAAGCGACAAAGCGAAATTAAAAGAAACATAAGATGGCATCAAAAGTCAAAAACTAAATGATCATAGAGGCTATTGGTGACTTTGTAAGAGTCTAACATGTGTGAGCATGCACCAAGTCAACCCAAATAAAGCATCAAGGAGAAAACCAAAATAATGCTTCCAAACGATAAAAACAACGTATGATTCTTTCAAAGGCTCATTAAGCAATCTCAGTTATTTGAGATAAGTCATGCTACAACAAAATCACTAAGCATACTATCAAAAAGACATCAAGCACGACATGCAAAAGCCTAAGCCGCAATCTACACAAGCTCCTTCTTGTACCACTTTTTTGCATAAAGCTTTTTCTCTTTTCCAACACCATTCAAACTTTTTATAAACACCTCTTTTTGATGAAAACCAATAAAGATCAGAGGCAAAAATACACCTTAATGAAAATATATAAAAAATATCTGAACACATATCAAGGCAAAAATCGAAAGCTAAACGTAGTTCTAGAAAAAGAAGAACACTCGTTGAAACGAATAGAGTGAAAAATAGAGTGTTCTTGGCAAATGAAAAGCAAGGCAACTTCTCCAAAAGAAATTTGTTCGGGTCCAACTATTTATTGCAGCAAACAAAACAAAACTAAACTTAAAACTAAAAACAACTAACGCTCCAAGAAAAATGCATAATGTATGAAGCAATAAAACTACAGTGTCTTGAAAGGTGACCTGATTTTTGCCGATGAAGAAGGGGTGCCTCGGGAGCATCCCCAAGCTTTGATGCTTGTACTTCTTGGATATTTCTTGGGGTTATGCATGGTCATCCCCAAGCCTGAGCTTTTGTCCATTCTTCAACTCATCTCATCACTATCCGAACACTACACTTGAAAACTTCCTTCATACAAAACTAAACACAAATCTATTAGCAACATTAGTGTAAGCATAACATAGAATCAACCCTTTTTGCTTCAGGTTTTAACCCAAAACCAGCACATATTAATCATATACTACTGTAGCAACTTCCCCAAAAGTTCCGTGATCAAAAGAACTAAAAAAGAAAGCGATAAAGCGACAAACACAAATATTGGCAGAAATCTGTCAAAACAGAATAGCTGATAAAGGTCGAATTTTTAAGGTGTTTTCTGTTGCTCAAATCAAAAAGTGTTCAACTAATGAAAGTTTGGATATAACCTGGGGCATATGCACAAGAAATAGCAGGTCAAAAAGATATACAGAGAATGTTCACAAATTTTTATGGTGCATCACTGAAAACAGTTTCAGGACAGCAACATCCCCAAATCTTACCTCACTAAAATTAGAGGCTTCTCTTGGCACAAAAACGAAATAAAAAGGATAAGGAGAGGTTATTACAGTAGTAATAACTTCCAAGACTTAAATAAAAGAAAAAAACTGAATGTAAAAACATTGGATTATCTCCCAAGAGTGCTTTTCTTTAACGCCTTTGAGCTAGGCGCAAAAAATTGCGAATCAAGTAACATCAAGTGATGAAGCATCAAGATCATAATTTGCTCTAAGAATAGAGTCAAAAACTAATTTCTTTCTCTTCCTAGGGAAGTGTTCCATACCTTTATTAAGTGGAAATTGATATTTAATGGTGCCTTCCCTCATATCAATGATGGCACCTACAGTTTGAAGAAAGGGTCTTCCCAAAATAATAGGACATGAAGCATTGCATTCAATATCTATGACAAGAAAATCAACGGGAACAAGGTTATTGTTAACCATAATAAGAACATCATTAATCCTTCCCAAAGGTTTCTTCTTAGCAACATCAGCAATAGGAACATCATAATAACACTTTTCAAGCGGTGGTAAATCAAGCATATCATAAATCTTTCTAGGCATGATAGAAATACTAGCACCTAGATTACATAAAGCATGGCAATCAAAACCATTAACATGCATATCAATAATGGGTTCCCAACCATCTTCTAACTTCTTGGGAACAGAAGCTTTTTTCTTCAACTTTTTGTCCCTAATTTTCATGAGAGCATTGGTAATATGCTTAGTAAAAGCAACATTTAAAGAACTAGCATTGGGAGTCAAAGCAAGCTTTTGCAAGAACAAAATAAGTTCAGATATATTGCTGCCATCAACATCAAAATCATTAAAGGAAATAGAGCTATCACCTCCTACAATCCGAAAAATTTCAGCACTCTTTTGAGAAAAAGTTTTAGCAGTTTTAGGCTTTTTAACACAAGGAGTGGGAGTTTTCTCTACACCAATCAAAGTAAGAGGATTGCTAGCATTAGGAACAACATCATTAGAGGTAGTAATAGTACAAAATTTCATATTCCTAGTAATCTCATCCTCTCTTTCCCATATAGCATGCAATTCTGCTAACAATCTAACATTTTCATCAATTCTAACTTGGATAGCATTAGCAGTAGCAAAAATATTGTTCTCTTTCACATCATTGGGCAACACTTTTAATTTCAGAAGTTCATCATCATGAGCAAGGCTATCAACTTTAGAAGCAAGAATATCAATTTTGCCTAACTTTTCCTCAACAGACTTGTTAAAAGCATTTTGCTTCCCAATGAAATCCTTGAGCATTATCTCAAGCTCAGAGGGCGCGGCCCTAGTGTTGTTGGAAGAATTACCATAAGAATTACCATAACCATTACCATTGGTAGAAGGATACGGCCTATAATTGTTACTAGCAAAATTGTTCCTATAAGCATTGTTGTTAAAATTATTATTTCTAATGAAGTTCACATCAACATGCTCTTCTTGGGCAACCAAAGAGGCTAAAGGAACATTATTAGGATCTACATGAGTCCTATCATTAGCAAGCATAGCCATAATAGTATCAATCTTATCACTCAAGGAAGAGGTTTCCTCAACAGAATTTACCTTCTTACCTTGTGGAGCTCTCTCGGTGTGCTATTTGGAGTAATTTACCATCATATTATTGAGTAGCTTTGTTGCGGCGCCCAAGGTAAGGGACATAAAAGTGCCTCCAGCTGAATCAAGTAGGTTCCTCGAAGAAAAATTTAGTCATGCATAAAAAGTTTGAACAATCATCCAAGTAATCAGTCCATGAGTGGGACAATTCTTTATCATAGATTTCATTCTTTCCCAAGCTTGAGTAACATGTTCATTATCAAACTGACTAAACTTCATAATATTGCTACATAAAGATATAATCTTAGCAGGAGGATAATATCTACCAATAAAAGCATCTTTACACTTAGCCTATGAATCAATACTATTCTTAGTCAAAGACAACAACCAATCCTTAGCTTTTCCTCTCAAAGAAAAAGGAAACAACTTAAGCTTAATGATATCACTTTCAACATCCTTATATTTCTGTATCTCACATAGCTCAACAAAATTATTGAGATGAGCTACAGCATCTTCAGTACTAGCACCAAAAAATTGCTCTTTCATAACAAGGTTCAATAAAGTAGGCTTAATCTCATAAAAGTTTGCAGCAGGAGCAGGTGGCGCAATAGTAGTGCAGATAAAATCACTATTGTTCGTGCTAGTAAAGTCACACAACTTGGTATTTTTAGGATTAGCCATTTTAGCAAATTAAAAGCAAGCAAGTAAAAACAACTATCAAGGATTCTAATTTTTTTGGGTTTTTTGATAAAATGATGCAAGTAAAAATAAATAAAGTAAAGCAAAACAAATAACAAAGTAAAGGATGTCCGTGCAAAAACTCCCCTCGCAGAAGTCTTCTACTTCCTCCCTAGTAATGGCGCCAGAAAAGAGCTTGATTGCTGGTTGATGGCGCCAGAAAATATTTGGTGCCTAGTTGAATGACCAGCCCGTTGGGAACCCCAAGAGGAAGGTGTGATGAATATAGCAGCAAGATTTTCCCTCAGTTAAGAAACCAAGGTATGTCAATCTAGAGAGGAGCAAACAAACGACTGAAGGTGATGCTTGATAGCCTAGTGACACTCCAACAAGGGCGCCGTTTTACAAAAAAATGAGTTAGCGCGTCTTCAGCTAGTAGCAACGTGGAACCTGCATAAAACACAACCAAATACTTTGTTCTCAACTTACGATGAGGTTGTCAATCTCATCGGTTTGCTTGAAACAAAGGGTATGAGTGTATCGAGTGGAAAGTGATAATAGTATGCGAGTAAAGTAAACAGTGTGAGTAAAGTAAACATGTGATTGCAATATAAAGGAAATAGGACCGGGGTCCACAGTTCACTAGCGGTGTCTCTCCATAAGATAAAATAATACAAGTTGGGTAAACAAATTACAGTTGGACAATTGATAAAATAAAGACAACGTGCATATGATGAGAGGATCACTATGAGATTTACTCTGGGCATTACAACAAAATACATAGACCGCCATCCAACTGCATCTATGACTAATGATCCACTCACGGGGATATCGTCAGAATACCCCATGAGTATTAAGTTGCGAACAACAGATAATTACATTAAGCAAAGTGCGTAATGTAAACAAAGCATATACCCTTGAGCATATGAATGTTGTTTTCCCCTAGTAGCAACAGCACATCTATAACCTTAGAGGTTTCTGTCACTCCCCCAGATTAAATAGAGGCATGAACCCACTATCGAGCATAAATACCCCCTCTTGGAGTCACTAGCAACTACTCGGCCAAGATAGCTACTAACAATGGAGAGCATGCAAGATCATAAACAACATAGAGATAATAAAAGATAAATTTTAGTACTTTAACTCAAGCATAACATCAATATTCATCGGATCCCAACAAACCAAACATGTAGAATTACATAACGGTGATCTCAATCATGTAGGACAGCTCATGAGATCTAAACATGAAGCACATGGTGGAGAAGACAACCATCTATCTACTGCTATGGACCCATAGTCCAAGGTAGACTACTCACTCATCGCTCCAGAGGCAAGCATGGCGATGAAGAAGACCTTCGGTGGCGATTCTCCTCTCCGGCAGGGTGCCGGGAAGAGCTTCTGGATCCTCCCGATCTTCGGGTCGACGGCGGCGGTGGATCACGATGTGTTCTGGAAAACTGATCGGGTCATTAGGTTTTTCCCGTCAGGGGGTCTTTATAGGCGAAAGGGCATCGTCAGAAGTGGACCGAGGCGGCCTCACACATAGGGGCGGCCAGGGGCCAGGCATCGTGGCCCCATTCCAACTCCTCTTCGGTTCTCTGGAAGCTTCGGTAAATTTCTAGACAACTGGCTTTGGTTTCGTCCAATTCCCAGAATATTTCCTGTGTAGCTTTTCTGAAACACAAAAACAACAGAAAACAGGGAACTGACACTGTGGCGACTTGTTAATAGGTTAGTTCCAAAAAATACATAAAAGTACCACAAAGTGTAACGAAACATTAGACAAATGGTGTAAAAACAAGCATGGAGCATAAAAAATTATGGATACATTGAAGATGTATCAGCCACCGTCGGAGCTCCCTCCTCTCCCTTCCCACGCAGAATTTTCCCTGCCCTGCCAGTCCTCGTGCGCGAGGAGGACGATGGCTGGTTGACTCGGTCGCCCTGGGCAAAAAAGGCTGGATTGGTTTTGGGCCCATGGATTATGTTTGGATGGCGGATGTTTAGCCTCGAGGCACAGCGTGCCTGGTGAATGCCAAGGCACCGGATCTCAGTCCCTTTCCAGGTTAATTTAGTAGCAGTTCTACCAGTTGCTAGGTTAATTAACCATGGTATCACTTAAAAAGGGCACTCCCAAGTTATCCCATTATAGCCAACAAATTAAGTAGTCACAATTACCAGATTAACTATTCATAATTACCAAATGCAAGAGCCAGATTATCTAGTAGCAGATACCAGATTAAGATTGCTTAGCCACAATTATCAGGTTATCTATGTGCCATGTTATTTTGAAGGACATACTAGTTTTTACCCGGTTGGATATCAGTAATCAGATTAATTAGTCACACCTATCAGATTACATAAGTGAGATTATCGGATCATTAACAACACATTGTCAAATTATTAGCTATCCCCAAATCAACTAGCAACTACTAGATTTTCACTATACAATTAATAGATTATTGAGACACAATCACCAGATTTCTGCTATGCAAAAACAACCCAGGTTATATATCAAACAAAATTGTTTACAAATAACCACAAGTTATCAACAAAGCAATTGCCAGATTTGCCCCACCCAACTACCAGAATAATTACAACGCTAGTAAAAAAAATTGTATAGCAGTAGGAAGGAGTTCCCCTGGTGACAAGGGTATAGATAGTAGAGCCCGTTAGTTGAGTACCCCTGAGGCCCGATAAGCTAGGCCCAATTGTAATGATAGTCGAATACGAGTTCTTACCGTATGTCAATATTGTAATCTGTATCGTACCCTACCCGATCCTCGAGACCTGACCATCTATATATAGGAGCCAGGAGGGGACGGTGTAGGTCAGATTGAAAGAAAGCCAAGTCAAACACCCAAGTTTACTTTCGACATGCACTTATTTTGACCAACTTTACCTTTGAGTTCATCCGATGCCCTATCTCCCCGATCCTAAGTCCTTCATATAGGACATTTGCCGAGTTAACCCTCGTCAATTGGCGCCGACCGTGGGGACTTTGGGCGTTGGAATCATTAATTCGATGGCTTTTTCGTTTGTAGCCAACGGCAGTTCAGAAGTCGACGGAAGTCAAGAGATGGAACTAACCATTGGAAGTTTGAGCATCCTCATCGGGCCATCGGGCTCATCTCGCCTTTCAGATCCGACGAAACAAGATCCGTCGGCAAGTGAGCCTGAAGCAACAGCAATAATGGAGTATTCCGACGGCTCCTCCAGCAAGGTAAACTCGTCGGTCAGCCTAGAAGAAGTACAAAAAGGAAAAATTGCAGAAGACAATAAAGCAAAGGATAACTTCAACACAGGAATCCAACTCGACGATCTCATGATCTGCCTCGACGATATCTCAGATAAATCAACAGACACATGGAAGATAGGGTTAGAGCTTTCTGAAGATGGCGACTCGATCTTCTCAAGCTTTAATAGTAACATCGGCAGGCAGTGCCAGGTACTCGCCATTGTGGGCGACAACTCAGAAGAATTCGACGAAAATAACAACCCAGTACTAAACCCAGCCAATATCAACAGAGGAGCAAATCACCTAGCAGAAGGGCAAACAGTAGAATCCCTCACAGCTAGGGAAAAAATTCGACTATCAGTCGACGAATGGAGGATAATAAGAGAAGCCATAGAACACGGCACACCAATACCATCAAATTCCAGCAAATACATGCTTTTGGGGTATCATTATGCCCTAAGGCAGCAGGCAAAGCAATTAGCAAAGGAGAAAATAGAAATACAAAGAAGAAAAGATTCAGCCATTGCAGCTAGCAAAGCTGCTCGTAAAGCGTGAAGCGACGCATCATACAGCAACGCAAGGAAAAATCGTCAACATGGTTCAAGGTACGACAACCTCGAGTATTCAGATAGGCAAAGTATATCCAAAAACCTCGACTCATCCTTCCTATCGGTCGACGAGCAGGGGAATATACTACCAAAAACCCCAGAAGCAGCACTAGTAGCAGCGCAAGCATATCTGCTTACAACCCAACCAAGTCCAGGAGATCCTAGGGAGCATATGCACAGAGCAGCATTGAACGGACTCAACATGGTAGTTCACAAACTGTCAGCAAAAGGAGAAGAAGCATATCACCACAAGGAAACGCACAAAGCAAGGTCACCTCGCCGTCACAACAGTCCTCGGCATAGAAGCAGCAAGCAACGATCTCGATCGCCATCACCAAAACAGCATGGTGGAACCCGAAGATCACGATCCCCAAATGAAAAACGCGACTATGAAGATGATGAAAAAGAGATGGGGGCATCGTGCTTTACCCGCAGGGTTTGCACCACTCCAGTTCCCAAGGGATTCAAGTTACCTCATGACCAGCAAAAGTACGACGGATCACAAGAGCCACAATCATGGCTATCAGATTATCTGCAAGCAGTGCAAATATTAGAAGGAACCAAAGAAACAGCAATGCAAAGTTTGCAACTACACCTCACCGGCGCAGCAAGGTCATGGTTGAGAAAACTAGAGAAAGAAACTATTGGAAGCTGGGAAGATCTCACAAAGCAATTTACAGGTAACTTCAAGTCAACATACAAGCGGCCAGCATCAATAGAAGAAGTCAAAGCATGTGTACAACAACGCGATGAAACACTGCGGGCGTATATCCAAAGATGGAGTCTCATCAAAAATTCAGCAGTCGAGGTTTCTGACGAAAGAGCAATAGATGCGTTCATCATGGGATTAAGGAGAAGAGACCTAGTCGAAGAGATGGGCAGAATCAAGCCACGGACAGTGTCAGACCTCATGGACGTAGCAAACAGATTTGCAGATGGAGAAGATGCATGTAACAACAAACGGACACGATCCCCAGAAGACGACAGAAGAAACAGATATGGAAATCAAAGGAGGCAATCCAGAAATTTCGACAACTACGGCGCCCACAGCCAAGTCGCCGCTGGATACAAAGACAACAGCTATTAAGGAAGTGATCGCAGAAGCTCAGGGTATCAAAGCTATGGAAAAGAGGACTATAAAAAGTTTCCCGCGAGAGAAACCAGGGAGTACAACCCGTCGGCAGAGGATATGCTCAACGGACCCTGTCATATACACTCAGCGTTCGTCGATGGGAAGCGGGTATCAAGGCATGCAATGAAAGATTGTACAACATTCTTAAAACTACAAGAGGCAGCGATAAACAAGCAAACCGAGGCAAGGCAACAAGGATTCGAAGGAAATAACAACCCTCCGGCAAAGCAGCAAGGAAACAACGGAGCTACTCAAGGACAAGACTAGCAAAACGAGGGACATGATGACGATGGAGGGTACGTTCCATCGAAAGGGCACATCACAGCAATGATACAACCCGTGCCCAAGTCAAACAAAGAAGAAAAAAGCATTACTCGACAAGTTAACTTGGCGGTCATCTCACCTCCAGCCACGACAGAATATTTGCATTGGTCAGAACAGCCAATCGAGTTCAGCAGAGAAGATCACCCTATAACAGTACCTCGGCCAGGGAACGCGCCTCTGGTACTCAAAGCACAAATCGGCGCATATGATGTCGACAGAATATTCATGGACGCAGGAAGTGGAATTAATCTGATATATGCAAAAACACTCAGAGCAATGCATATATCACTCGAGTTCCTGAAACCAACTAATTGCTCCTTTCATGGAATTGTACCAGGAAGTGCCAACTATCCACTAGGACAGATAGCACTCAATGTTTGCTTCGGCAATCGGCAAAACTACAGGAGAGAAAAGCTCGACTTTGAAGTTATGGATTGGCCATCCCAATATCATGCGATCCTCGGACGACCCGCGTTTTCGCGATTCATGCAGTGCCTCACTATACATATCTGGTACTCAAAATGCCAGGGCCAAAAGGAATAATTACAGTAAAAGGAAGTTTTGAACTTTCAGATCTCTGTGACAGGGAGTTCCACAAGATGGCTGCTGACTCGGTGATGGCGCCAGAAAATAGTTGTGGCGTGTAGATGATGTGGAGCAGACGTCCTTGTGCGTGGTGAATGACCAGCCCGTTGGGAACCCCAAGAGGAAGGTATGATGAGTGTAGCGGCTAGTTTTCCCTCAGTTAAGAAACCAAGGTTTAATGTCGATCTTGAAGAAGAGAGACGGTGACGACTGAAGGTGATGCGGACTGGCTTAGTAACTTTCAACAAGGGCGCCGTTAACGATACTTGTTGACTCGTCTTCGGCCAGCAGTAGCGCGGAACCTGCACACACACAAACAAGTACTTTGTCCCCAACTTGCGATGAGGTTGTCAATCTCACCGGTTTGCTTGAAACAAAGGTTATGAGTGTATCGAGTGGAAAACAATAGAGTATATGCGAGTAAAGTAAACAATGCGGAAAAGTAAACAGGTGATTGCAATATGATTAAAATAGGACCGGGGTCCACAGTTCACTAGTGGTGTCTCTCCATAGATAAATAACATGCTGGGTAAACAAATTACAGTTGGGCAATTGATAGAATAAAGATAACGTGATATGTCAAGAAGATCACTATGAGATTTACTCTGGGCATTACAACAAAATACATAGACCGCCATCCAACTGCATCTATGAATAATAATCCACCCCCAGGGATATCATCCGAACACCCCAAAAGTATTAAGTTGCGAACAACAGATAATTGCATTAAGCAAAGTGTGTAATGTAAACAAAGCATATGCCCTTGAGCATATGAATGTTGTTTTCTCCCTAGTAGCAACAGCACATCTACCACCTTAGAGGTTTCTGTCACTCCCCCAGGTGAAATAGAGGCATGAACCCACTATCGAGCATAAATACCCCCTCTTGGAGTCACTAGCAACTACTCGGCCAAGATAGCTACTAACAACGGAGAGCATGCAAGATCATAAACAACATAGAGATAACAAAAGATATAATTCAGTACAGCAACTTAATCATAAACACCAATATTCATCGGATCCCAACAAACCAACATCATACAATTACATAACGGTGATCTCAATCATGTAGGGCAGCTCATGAGATCTAAACATGAAGCACATGGTGGAGAAGACAACCATCTAGCTACTGCTATGGACCCATAGTCCAAGGTAGACTACTCACTCATCGCTCCGGAGGCAAGCATGGCGATGAAGAAGACCTCCGGTGGCGATTCCCCTCTCCGGCAGGGTGCCGGGAAGAGCTTCTGGACCCTCCCGATCTTCGGGTCGACGGCGGCGGCGGATCACGATGTATTCTGGAAAACTGATCGGGCCCTTAGGTTTTTCTCGTCAGGGGGTATATGTAGGCGAAAGGGCGATGTCAGAGGAGGGGCCACGGCCCCTCACACGGGCCCGGCGCGGCCAGGGGGTAGGCCGCGCCGCCCCTGTGTGTGGGGGCCACGTGGCCCCCCTCCGTCAGTTCTTCGGATGTTTGGGAGCTCCCCGGTGAAATATGACTTCAGGAACTTGTTTCGTCCAATTCCGAGAATATTTCCTGTGTATCACTTCTGAAACACAAAAACAGCAGAAAACAGGAAACTGGCACTGTGGCACTTCGTTAATAGGTTAGTTCCGGAAAATGTATAAAAGTGCCACTAAGTGTAACGAAACAATAGGCAAATGGTGTAAAAACAAGCATGGAGCATCAAAAATTATAGATACGTTTGAGATGTATCAAGCATCCCCAAGCTTAACTCCTGCTCGTCCTCGAGTAGGTAAGTGATAACAAAAGAATAATTTTTGAGGTGACATGCACCTACACAATCTTGATCATATATGTAAGCATTGATGAGCTGGGATCAATAGAACTTAAAACATGGGCATGAAAGATATAATCATGACAATAAGAACTTAGTACCCATGTTGTAAACATGCAAATGAACACAAACAAAAGATCATGATAATGAAACAATGAAAGTCAAACGTGTGTTCAAATCATAAGGAAAAACATACAAATGGTTTTCAGCTTGTCCTTCAAAGAGAGCAAAACATAAATGCATAGGACACCTCAAAGTTTAAGAGGGCGACTAGATACAAATAATTTAAGAACAAGTGAAACCAACAATATGAGTCAATCAATGAACCTTGGGACAATGCATATCACACTAAGAATGACAACTATGCTCTCTTAATGGTGCATAAAGAAAGAAGGTGGTGACTCAACATAAAAGTAGAAGAAAGGCCCTTCGCAGAGGGAAGCAGTGATTGCAAGTTTTATAACCTTCAAAAATTATGGTACTTACCGGCTTTGAGCTCTCATTGCCCCCATCATAAGCATCTTGAATGGTTAAAGTTAATGCGAGAACAGTTATGATGCATATGCTTAACAAATCATAAGTTGAAGACCTCGTGTCCCGTGAATACGAGTACCCAAACCATGCTAATTTACTTAGAGTCCCAAGCAAGGCTCTTGTCATTGTAAGTATATGCATATCATTGAGAATCGCCAATGGGGTACCTCCGTGCCCGATGATATGGAACAAGCCCACACCAAAATGACAGGACAAGCAGACAATGAACACCTCGACATCTCTTTTATTTGCTATATTGTTTAGCTTTTTATTGTGAGATGCGTCGTCGAATGTTCACCATGGGTATGCTGCAAATTTCCACCATGAATTATGCATGGCTTAGATTGGCGGCCCAGCGTTTCCCTAACACATATAAAAACTCCATGATCCTCACAAGATTCCCAATTCATTTCACACAGCGGGCATCCATAAACAAAAGATCACAATATCAACTCAAAAGGAAGTGCAATGTTGAAAGCTTGCCCCATGACGGCATGGCTGGGCTAGAATCCAACTTACAACTTGCAAGCATAACAACTCAGCATAAAAGACCACAATGTCAAAATTTTAGAACAGGAAAAAGTAAAGTGTGCCTTCCGGTTCGTGAGAGCTTTACTGACCGAATTTCGCATAACACTGGTAAGAGTTTAATTTGAAGAGAATATAAAAGCAAGTCAAATTTACTTGGAATAGCAAATTGCTAGTAGGTATGTATGGTGGACACAATGGAAAACTTTGGCTTTTAGGAGTAGGATGCACGAGTAGAGCTCATACTCAGTACAAGGTGAGGGCTAGCAAAAGACTGGGAGCGACCAACTAAGAGAGCAATAATGGCCATAATCATGCAAAGCGACAAAGCGACATTAAAAGAGGCATATGATGGCATCAAAAGTCAAAAACTAAATGATCATGAAGGATAATGGCGACTTTGGAAGAGTCTAACATGTGTGAGCATGCGCCAAGTCAACCCAAATAAAGCATCAAGGAGAAAACCAAAATAATGCTTCCATACAACAAAAACAACGCATGATTTTTTCAAAGGCTCATTAAGCAATCTCAGTTATTTGAGACAAGTCATGCTACAACAAAACAACTAAGCATACTATCAAAAAGACATCAAGCATGACATGAAAAAGCCTAAGCCGCAGTCTACACAAGCTCCTTCTTGTACCACTATTTTGCACAAAGCTTTTTCTCTTTTCCAACACCATTTGAAATTTTTATAAATACCTCTTTTGATGAAAATCAATAAAGATCAGAGGCAAAGATACACCTTGATGAAAAGATATGACAAGATCTGAACGCAAATCAAGGCGAAAATGAAAACCAAAAGCAGTAGCAGAAAAAGTAGAATGCTCGATTTTGAATAAGAGTGAAAACTAGAGCATTCTTTGCAAATGAAAACAAGTACATCTCCTCCAAAGGAAATTTGTTGGGGTCCAACCATTTATTGCAGCAAACAAACAAACTAAACAAACTAAGAAAACTAAAACAACTGACACTCCAAGAAAAACACATAGTGCATGAAGCAATAAAAATATAGTGTTTTGAAAGGTGACCTGATTTTTGCCGATGAAGAAGGGGTGCCTCGGGGGCATCCCCAAGCTTTGACGCTTGTACTTCTTGGATATTTCTTGGGGTGATGCATGGGCATCCCCAAGCTTGAGCTTTTGTCCGTTCTTCAACTCATCTCATCATTCTCCAATCCCTACACTTGAAAACTTCCTTCATACAAAACTAAACACAATTCTATTAGCAACATTAGTGTAAGCATAAAATATATTCAACCTCTTTTAGCTTCAGGTTTCAACTCAAAACCACCACATATAAAGTATATACTACTGTAGCAACTTCCACAAGAGTTCCATGATCAAAAAGAACTCAAAAGAAAGCGATAAAGTGGCAAAAACAAATATTGGCAGAAATCTGTCAAAACTGGACAGCTGATAATGGACGAATTTTTGAGGGATTTTCTGTTGCTCAAATCAAAAAGTGTTCAGCTAAGAAACGTTTGGATATAACCTGGGGCATATGCACAAGAAATCGCAGGTCCAAAAGATAAACAGAGAATTTTCACGAATTTTTATGGTGCAGCACCGAAAACAGTTTCAGGACAGCAATAACCCCAAATCTTTACCTCACTCAAATTAGAGGCTTCTCTTGGCACAAAAATGAAATAAACAAGATAAGGAGCGGTCATTACAGTAGTAATGACTTCCAAGACTCAAATAAAAGAAAAAGTACTGAAAAGTAAACAATGGGTTATCTCCCAAGAGTGCTTTTCTTTAACGCCTTTGAGCTAGGCGCAGAAAATTTGAGAAGATGCTCACATAAGAAATATGAATTGAAGTAAAAGAGAGCATCAAGGAGCAAATATAAAACACATTTAAGTCTAACCCACTTCCTATGCATAGGAATCTTATAAGAAAATAAATCAAAGAAGCGCATAGCCACAAGTATGGGTAAATAAAACAAGAGCAATTTCAGAACTTTCAATAAAAAGAGAGGTGTTTTAGTAACATGAGAATCCCAACAACCATATTTTCCTCTCTCATAATAATTTTTAGTAGCATCATGAACAAAATCAACAATATAAATATCACACTCACCCTCCTTTGTTAAGCATGGAGGGCGATCAAATAAGGTATTAGTTAGAGAGTTACTCTTATTGGGGGGTAGACATGGGTAGCTCCATTCTTCCTCCTCTTGGTCATCACTCTCTTCCTCTTTTTCATCCAATGAGCTTCCAATTTCAGCAATTTCTTCTTCCATAGGCTCCTTCATGGCATTAGTCTCTTCCGTTGGAGAGCATCTATTAAGATATTTAAGAATATAGCCATTTCCTTCCTTGTAATTATCAAAGCAAAATGTAAGTATATCATAAACCTCATATTTATAAGGTGCATCATCAATATTTTTAAGCAAATAAGCAAGTTCAAATGCACCCTTCTAAGCAATAAATTCTTCAATTTGTTCCACATCATAAAAGTCATAATTTCCATTAATATAAGAAGATATGGTAACATCATCATTATACTCACACTGAAAAGGGAGGTGTTTATACCTCCTACAGCAACAAGATCTATCAAAGCAATAAGTAACATTATAAGTAGAGCACACATTTCTAGCAATGATATATAATCTATAGATTTGTTCCCATAAGTGTTTCCCTTTCTGTGACAAGCGGTGTTCACCATAATAATTTTGCTGCTCTTCCGTGAACCCACCTTGCCAAAAAGATTTAGTTTCAAAGAAATCAACCATTGATTGAAAGCATGATAAAGCAAGACAAGTAAAAACAACTACCAAGGATTCTAATTTTTTTGGGTTTTTGATAAAAAGCAATGCAGGTAAAATAAAATAAAGTAAAGCAAAACAAATAACAAAGTAAAGAATGTGTGTGCGAAGAACTCCCCTCGCAGAAGTCTTCTCTCCTCCCCGGCAACGGCGCCAGAAAAGAAGCTGCTGACTCGGTGATGGCGCCAGAAAATAGTTGTGGCATGTAGATGATGTGGAGCAGACGTCCTTGTGCGTGGTGAATGACCAGCCCGTTGGGAACCCCAAGAGGAAGGTATGATGAGTGTAGCGGCTAGTTTTCCCTCAGTTAAGAAACCAAGGTTTAATGTCGATCTTGAAGAAGAGAGACGGTGACGACTGAAGGTGATGCGGACTGGCTTAGTAACTTTCAACAAGGGCGCCGTTAACGATACTTGTTGACTCGTCTTTGGCCAGCAGCAGCGCGGAACCTGCACACACACAAACAAGTACTTTGTCCCCAACTTGCGATGAGGTTGTCAATCTCACCGGTTTGCTTGAAACAAAGGTTATGAGTGTATCGAGTGGAAAACAGTAGAGTATATGCGAGTAAAGTAAACAATGCGGAAAAGTAAACAGGTGATTGCAATATGATTAAAATAGGACCGGGGTCCACAGTTCACTAGTGGTGTCTCTCCATAGATAAATAACATGCTGGGTAAACAAATTACAGTTGGGCAATTGATAGAATAAAGATAACGTGATATGTCAAGAAGATCACTATGAGATTTACTCTGGGCATTACAACAAAATACATAGACCGCCATCCAACTGCATCTATGACTAATAATCCACCCCCAGGGATATCATCCGAACACCCCGAAAGTATTAAGTTGCGAACAACAGATAATTGCATTAAGCAAAGTGTGTAATGTAAACAAAGCATATGCCCTTGAGCATATGAATGTTGTTTTCTCCCTAGTAGCAACAGCACATCTACCACCTTAGAGGTTTCTGTCACTCCCCCAGGTGAAATAGAGGCATGAACCCACTATCGAGCATAAATACCCCCTCTTGGAGTCACTAGCAACTACTCGGCCAAGATAGCTACTAACAACGGAGAGCATGCAAGATCATAAACAACATAGAGATAACAAAAGATATAATTCAGTACAGCAACTTAATCATAAACACCAATATTCATCGGATCCCAACAAACCAACATCATACAATTACATAACGGTGATCTCAATCATGTAGGGCAGCTCATGAGATCTAAACATGAAGCACATGGTGGAGAAGACAACCATCTAGCTACTGCTATGGACCCATAGTCCAAGGTAGACTACTCACTCATCGCTCCGGAGGCAAGCATGGCGATGAAGAAGACCTCCGGTGGCGATTCCCCTCTCCGGCAGGGTGCTGGGAAGAGCTTCTGGACCCTCCCGATCTTCGGGTCGACGGCGGCGGCGGATCACGATGTATTCTGGAAAACTGATTGGGCCCTTAGGTTTTTCTCGTCAGGGGGTATATGTAGGCGAAAGGGCGATGTCAGAGGAGGGGCCACGACCCCTCACACGGGCCCGGCGCGGCCAGGGGGTAGGCCGCGCCGCCCCTGTGTGTGGGGGCCACGTGGCCCCCCTCCGTCAGTTCTTCGGATGTTTGGGAGCTCCCCGGTGAAATATGACTTCAGGAACTTATTTCGTCCAATTCCGAGAATATTTCCTGTGTATCACTTCTGAAACACAAAAACAGCAGAAAACAGGAAACTGGCACTGTGGCACTTCGTTAATAGGTTAGTTCCGGAAAATGTATAAAAGTGCCACTAAGTGTAACGAAACAATAGGCAAATGGTGTAAAAACAAGCATGGAGCATCCAAAATTATAGATACATTTGAGACGTATCAAGCATCCCCAAGCTTAACTCCTGCTCGTCCTCGAGTAGGTAAGTGATAACCGTAGAGGCTGCCGAAGGCGAAATAGTTGTCAACAGTGCAGGTGCCAACTTCTTCGCCTTCTCGAAAAAAGCCTTCATCTCATCACAGGTGTGGCCATGGGGGGAGCTAACCCTCTCCCAGTCGAAGTTTGTCCCGTGCGCAAGAGAAAGTGCAATAGCACCCTCGGCGCCGCGCTTAATGGAAAGCCCCTTCAATTGGAGAGTGGCTCTTCAATTGTATCGAAGGACTTGGCAAGTTCAGTCAAGTTGTCCTTCGGCATCGCTGCCCTTTTCTTCGGCCACAACCCGGCAAATAGCCGTGATAGAATGCGGCCAACTAACTCAAAGGTTTTCTGGATAGATATCCAGTTTTCCTCGAGTAGGTTAACCGCATCCATCAGCGGATCATCGTCCGTTTGCAAGGACGACGGAGACACCCCGGTAAATTCTGCACAATAGAAAAGAAAAGAAGAGACAAGTATCAACAAGTACACCAGTGCAGCAGAAGTCGAAAATAGAAGACAATGCGAAGTACTTACTTTCAGCGGCAGTAGACATGGTGTGAAGACGCTCTGCCACGGCTTGTTCTCTTTGAGCATGCTCCTTGTTGGTATCAGCTAAAGCTTTTTCAGCTTTCTTTGCCTTGCCAAGCGCAGATTTCTGCGACTTCTCAGCATTCGCCTTAGCAGCGGCCGCAACATCATAAGCTTTTCGCGAAGCATTGAGCTCCGCCTCCAGCGATGCAATTCGAGCATTGGCTGTTGCCAAGGCAGCTACAAAAGAAGACGAAAAGGAGTCAGATAAATAGCAAAAGACAAAGCACAGAGGAAAAGTAATGATTGGACATCAAAATTGTACCTTCGGAAGCTTTCGCAACCTTTAGGTACCCCGCGCATTCCGTGCCCAAGGCGATAAATCTCTTCACTAAAGCCTGAGAAAAGAAGTGTGTAAGAGTAGAAGTGTGTGAAAGGAAAGCAAGTAAAGAAGAATTGCTCACATCATCAGAAGAAACCGTACATGCGTGGGCCTCCAGCGAAACATCGGTTTCCTTGGCCTTCTTCGCGTGTTTGAAGTTTCGAGCTTGAGCTTGAGGAACCTTCTTTACAGAGGACCTGGTAGTCCTCGGTGCAACATCTGGCTCAGCAGGCTCATCAGTGGCCGCAGGAGAAGTTGGTGGAGCAGCCATAGCATAAGTTGGCAGTTCTTCATCATCACTGCATGACAAAAACAAGTTATGAAAAGAAGGCAAGAAAAATGCAATTGAAGAGCTCGAATACAATACTTACGATGCTAGCATGTCAAAGTACTCTACATCTTCTGCAAGAACGGGGGCTTTCCCAGCTGCTGCAGAACTCGATGAAGCAATTTCGTCGACACGCTTCCTTTTCTTGTCGACACCAACCTCTTCAGCAAGTGCGGGAGGAGGCAATGTCGACGAGCTAGTTTCATCCTCTGATTCTTCGACATCATCTCCATCCTGACTTTCGTCAGCCTCGGGGGCTTCAGATGCAGGCGAGGCCAGATCAGCCGGTAGGGGCCCTGCCTTTGGCAAAGGAGGATGAGAAACAAGGAATTGGTGACCCTGCATATAAATAAGTCAGGAGAGTGCAAAGGCAAAGAATAACGCAAGTCGAAACTAAGAAAAGTTTGACAAAAAGTGGATGCGAGGATATATACCTCAGGAAGAGGGTGCACGGAGTCGAAGAAATCTGCAGTCAAATCAGCAACTGAATGTTCCTTGGTGAGCTTGGTGAGATTCCTGACTCGCTTGCCGACATCTTCTTTCGACATCAGATCTTCAGATACGCGAGTAGGATCTTCCAAGCTAGAGTAAGTCCAAAGCTTGGTGAGGCGGTGCTGCAGGGGTTGAACTCGATGTTGTATGAAAAACGCCATGAGTTGGATACCCGACAAAGCACCTCCTTGGCCTCCTTTCAGAGCTTGAATGTGAGATAGAAGAGGAAGAATTTGTTCTACTTCCGCATCTGAGGGAAGCGCGTCCCATGACGCCAATTTCTTCACCTCTTGAGAAGCGTCAAAAGGAGGCAGGCCGAATTCATCTTCAGGAGAGGATTTGCGGTCCTTGATATAGAACCACTTTGTCCTCCACCCTTGGACAGATGCGGCCATGGAAAATTCAAGGTATTGTGCCTCAGGGTGCACAGAAATGATGGCTCCGCCCAGTTCGGGTTTCCTAGCCAAAGCAACGTTGGGGCAGAGCCAAAAGATTGACCTCCAAAGAAGGAAGTGGGGCTCAATGCCCAAGAAGGACTCGCAGAGAGTCACGAAACAGGCAATGTGCAGAAGTGAATTTGGTGTGAGCTGATGGAGCTGCACACCGTAAACAAATAGAAGCCCACGGAGAAACTCGTGGGCAGGAAGAGAGAAACCGCGGAGGAGGAAAGCAAGGAACATTACCCGATAACCGCACGGGGGCTTCGGGATCCGTTCAGTACTAGGGAATTTGATGGAATCCTGGGCGGCGATGAGGCCGTCCGCCATAGCCTTCTCCACCTCCTTCTTGGTGATGGTGGAACGTACCCAGTTGGTGGCAGAAGTCTTGGCCATGGTGCTCTTGGTGGCCAGATGTTTCACGCGCATCCAGTACGAGGTGCGCTTGGGGGCTATGCACGAGAGGAGGAGACAGAAGAGATCATCAATGGAGGTGGCAGAGGGAACGAGCTGGTAAACAGTAAAAATCCCCACCTATGCCTCTTATATCTTCTGGGAGAAGGATCGTGGGCTGAGACATGGCGCAAAGAGCGGAAACGGCAGCCCACTAACGGTCAAAAATTGAGAAATTTACAATACTGCCCATGCAACGGTTCGCAATGGTACAGAGTGACGTGTTCATTAACGTCATAAAGAATGTGATATAGGAAGGAAAAAGGATGGCGCCGACAAATGTAGAATTTATAAAAAGGATCATATGTGAAGGATTTTTTGATTATGGCCTTGGGGGCTATTACTTTCAAAAAATATCAAAGGGAACTCTTTACTGAAGTGGTGGACTCATATTCGATGACAAAGATGTTTTTAAAGTATCTCAAGTTGAAGAATTTCGAAGTTGAAGTATCTCGAGTTGAAATATTTTGAGTTGAAGTATGATGCATTACACTATATCTTGAGCCTATACTCGAAAAAAGTCTTTTTCGACTATACCCTCGGGGGCTACTCCCATCGGGAGCGCTGAGCGCGCACCCGACGATATTTCTTGGTAAAGCATTAAATTTGGAGAACTGCAGGAGTGTTACTCCCATCGGGAGCGAGTTTTATGGTTGTAGAAACCCGAATTTTTTCAGTCAAAATTTGACTGCGACATGAGATTCTCGAGTTGCGTTATCGCAACGCAACTCGAATGCCGTGACTTGTCACGAAGGTAAGACCCCGGGATCCATCCTGTGTGGCCTGGTATACGCACATGGATGTGCTCTGCTGGTATGTATCCATGTCTACGACGCGAAGAAAATCCTGGTGGACGCATTGGGTACCCTGAGAATCACTGGAATTCATTCTTTGTAAGTCCTAAATGCGGCAAAAGAATGGGTTTGACCGGTATCCCGAATTCAAGTCCAAGGGGATTGAATTTGAAGTAGGTGACAAGTATCTGTTCCGGCAGTTAACTGACCTCTTGATCCGTCAGAGTTGTCAGGCTTGCTCATCAAAACCCCTTGTGAAAGAATATCATGAAAATAAGTCGAAAAGACTAAGTCAAAGATTTGAAGATGTGAAGAAGTTGAAAAATTGATCAAGTCAAAGATTTAAAAATTAGAGATTCAACCTGAATCTGTAATTCTGGTAGAATCTCAGGGGCTACTGACAAGGGTATAGTTAATAGAGCCCGTTAGTTGAGTACCCCTGAGGCCCGATAAGCTAGGCCCAATTGTAATGATAGTCGAATACGAGTTCTTACCGTATGTCGATATTGTAATCTGTATCGTACCCTACCCGATCCTCGAGACCTGGCCATCTATATATAGGGGCCAGGAGGGGATGGTGTAGGTCAGATTGAAAGCAAGCCAGGTCAAACACCCAAGTTTACTTTCGACACGCACTTATTTCGACCAACTTTACCTTCGAGTTCATCCGACGCCCTATCTCCCCGATCCTAAGTCCTTCATATAGGACATTTGCCGAGTTAACCCTCGTCACCTGGTAATCCACTTTGATACGAGAACAACTTACAGGGATGAGAGGCATAGGGGTGGGGGTTGAACCTGAAGCATGAGACGACCTTCACGCGCTCGACGGATGTGGTGCTCACCCTGTTGCATGCTCGTTGGCAGCGGCGGCCCGATGCTAGTGATGGTGTCCTCGCACTCGGTGGCGACGGCGGCCCGGCGCTAGGGACGGAAGCCCTCACGGAGCCCTCCCTACATCGGCCTGCTCGAGCTCGACGGCGGTGGCACTCTCCCTGCTGCGTCCTCGGTGGCGACGGCGCTCTCCCCGCTGCATGCTCATCGGCGGCGGCATCGCGGTGCTAGCGATGGAGGCCATTTCGTTGCGGCGGCCTGCCCGGAGCCCTCCCTGCATAGCGCCTGCTTCAGCTCGACAGCGGCGCCGCTCTCCCCGCTGGATGCTCCTCGGCGGCGGCATACCGACGACATGGATGGCCGCCCTTTCCTCGCCTCGCTGGCGACGGCCTGCGCGGAGCTCTGCCTACACCGCGCCTCCATCGCGCGTTCATCCGCACCGCGGCGCGCTCTGCGGCAGCAGCCCTCCGTGCGCCTTCCCTGCTGCGTGCTCTGTGGTGACCTCCCCGCTGCCCACTCTGTGGTGGCAGCCCAGGGGAGCCCTCCGTGCGTCGCACCGCGCTCGTCGGTGGCGGTCCAGTGGAGCCCTCCGTGCGTCGCCCCCGCTCTTCGGCGGTGGCCCGACGGAGCCCTCCGTGTGGCATGCCGTGCTTGTTGGGGACGTTCACTGCTCTCTCGTGGCGGTTTGAGGAGACAATGAATGAGTGGCCAGGAGCAATTCCTAAGGGGATAAGATGAGAGGGGATGAGTAGTCGCACCATGCGATGCTCTTTTAGGAATCCTTTAAAATATTGCCGCAAGGAACCCTTACTCTCAGGCCATGTGTTACCTCAGCCGTTCGATCCAGCCTGGAGATGCATCATGGCCGTCCGTTGCAGCTCTACTTTGGCTTAGAAAATCTACCCGCCCTGGGAAGCAATCCAGCCACGGTCACTAAGATGCGGGACCAGCATCATGCGTGGCCCGCTTGTCGGTGAGGGCGTCCTCGTGGCTTCCTGTGTGGATGGAAAAGAGAGGAGAGAGACGCGGTGGCTATTCCTGTATTTTTGCTGAGTGGCTAGGGGTAAAATCATCTTTTCAAGTCTCATTTCGTCCTTCTCCTCCCACGCCGTATGCGCGTGGTGACCGGCGGCGCATCGTCGGGTACGCTTGCTACAGCGCTGGCATCGCCGTGGGTAGCGAGGCATCTCTATGCGCACACCCGAAACCCTATCCTCCCCATTCCCCTCCTCCTTTTCCCTCGTCTCTTTCTCCCATCCTGTGGCGGCTGGCGGGGCGTGGAGGAATGGAGTAGGCGGAGGTGGATATTAGAGAAGGGGAGAGACAGATCCGGTGGAGGAGGGGAGGAATGGATCCTGGGGGATGTCCAGCAGGCGGTGGAGGCCTACCAGGAAGAGGACGGTTGCAGATCTTCCAGGGTTTCTTGCAGAGTCAGCACGAGAAGGGGCCCGAGGTGGAGGCCAAGGATGGAGGTCAGCTGGCAGCAACCATGGCCGCCCCTCAGCCTCTCCTTGACACCAGGACGAGTCCCGGAAGCGGCAGCTGAAGGAGCCTACACGAGGAGCTCGACCTTCGGCAGACGTCTCAATTGGCAGAAACAAAAAAACACCAGACCAGAGAAGAGTTAGGGGAATCCTATTAGCGCTCTCTAGTCCTCGCTAGCTAGCTGGTATCTCTCCTATCTCTCATCTCCCTGCTCTACTTAGCTCGCTCAGCTGATCTCTACTACAAGATCTCTCTCTCTCTTCTGTACTCTCCCTTCTCTCTCCCTCTCTCTCCCTCTCTCTCTCTCTCCCTCTCTCTCTCTCTCCCTCTCTCTCCCCTTCTCTCTCCCTCTCTCTCCCTCTCTCTCTCTCTCTCTCTCTCTCTCTCTCTGGTCTGTGATTTTTGCATCTCTTATTTTGTGCCAGTTCTTGCACAGCTGAGGATTTGAGGACTCCACGGAGGAGGTAAAAGTGCCTTTCCCCACTTTGAAGCTCCATGAATCCAGGCCAAGATTGCAGGACTTCCTACAGCAAGGTAACCTCTCACTATGTGATTTTTCCCCATCTTACAGCAGCAAGCGGTTGTCCACACAGCTATCAATAATTTGTACATTCCTTGAATTAATCCCTAAAATTAATGTTCAGACTAACACTAGACATGGTGCAATTTGGTTACTTTTATGCACATGCTTTGTTTTATTATCGATAATAGCTTTTAGGAGATTTTTCTTTGTTAGGGGCAATGGAAAGTAATTAATTCGTGTGTTGCAGTAACCAATTTAAGAATCAAAACATACCTAGCATCAGATGTTGTCATCAACACAAGCAGTTATTCTTTTCTGGTTACAGTTTTGCAGATGTTGAGGTGTGACCTCAAATGCTTGGATTTGGTGGTAGGAAAAACTTACACTAGCGGAAATAATGACTAGCATCAGTTCACGAAGTTTAAATGGTTGCCAGTGGCGTGCGCCTTGAAACTATGCAGAGTTAATTTCTGGTGTAATTTTTCTGACGTTTCATCTGCAATGCACTCAAATACCTCGAGCCTAAAAAAATTAGTGGACAAGATATTACAAAATTGGTTTGTCAACACTGGACGTGCTTTTGATCTATCAGATTTGTTGATTGTCCAGTCTGATGGTGCATGTGGATATGAGGTTGGGAATACTGTCGCACAAACTGACCAGTATGGCACTGCTTATGAAGCTAAGGCTAAAAGGTAAACCCCCATATTTTCTTGATTTAGGGGACTGTACAAACACTATTTTTGCCTGACTGCAGCTACGACCATTTTCTTACATGATCTGTTTTTATCCTTATAATTCCATAGCTCACTATTTATTTAAGATGCATGCATTATATGTTCTCTTGACGCATTTTTACATCGCCGATGAAGAGGATAGTCTCTTACCAAAATGTGTCTTCTCATAGGGAATAATATTCAAGTGAGGTTCATAAATATCATATATAGTTTTATTGTCTCACATTTCTTCCTTATGGGCACTATGGACCATGTCACAGCTTTGACCTATATCAGCAAGTTGGTGATGATTCACTGTGGATCTTCAAAATTAAAAAATACAAAAATGGTCTGCTTTGAACTGCAATCTATTCAGAATACTGCACAAGAGGGGATGCAGGGGAGGTTTGCGAGCTACTCGCCATTCCTGGAGTCGGGCTGCTGAACTAGAGGAAGCTCAACAGGTGCCGATGACGCCAATGTGAGCTTCTCATAGTTCCTTCTTCCCATCTATACATGTTCTCTGTACATACTTGTTATGTGCTCTTGTTCTATTTTTTCTTTCACTTACAAAGAGCCCATAGAAGCTATAATTTGAGAAATGTCCTTTAGGTTTTCAACATTGATGGTAGCAGAGAGCCATTCTCATATGATGTCAGCGAGCCACAGTTTGGCACCCTTAGTGATCTTGTTCAGGCTTTTAAGTGACTAGTAAGCATGCACGTGCAACGCACGATCTTATTTTTATTCTCTCTAGTTCTCTCTCGCGATTATTGCCACCCTCACACTTCTCCACTTCACTGGGAGGGCTATACAACACAATATAGATTGCCACATAATAGCAAGTTTAATAAATAATATAGAAACAGCAATAAGTAGTATCACCATAATTCATAATGTTTTTAACCCGAACGATAAGTAGAAGATTAATAATGATCTAAAAGTCTATAAACTCCAACGCATTACAAACAGTAGATGCTTAGAAGATAAAAAAAGTCTCGTTATCATTATAAAAAATAGCCAAATGTATTCAATGGACGACCCGAGCGACCGCATGCGAAGAAAAAAACTCTGTCAGACGAATCGAGTCAGGCTGTCCTCACTCACCTCGCTCCCACTCTCTTACCAAGAAGTCTGCCCCCCTTCCCTGCAGCTGCCGCTATGACCAACACCTCCCCTGCCTCCCCACCATGGATATTGTGCAGCTACTTGGAGGGCTCCGGCGACCCAGCAGGCTAATAGGTCACGCCGCTCACCCCGCTCCAGCAGATCGGCATCGTCCTCGTGCTCTCCATCCTCACCGTGGTCTCCACCGCACAGATCGAGGTGAGGCGCCTCTGCGTGTCGCGCGAATCCGGCGTGCCCGAGCGCTCTTCCTGAAGCTCCTCTTCGTTGGATCCGGAGAGGGGTTCGCCTATACTGGCTAGCTCGACTTCATACGCAGCGAGTGCCCCAAATGGATGAAGTCCATGAGCACGCTTTCGCTCTGATTCTTCGTCAGCTCCGTGCGCTCGTCACCCTTGTGTACAGGATAACCGGCGACGTCCGGCCGTGAATCGTTGAGGACCTCACCAAGGGCGATCTCTACAAGTTCCAGCAGGCTCCTCAACTTGTCGGTGACCTCATGGACACGCAATACTCGAGGAGAGCTAATCGTAGGCACCTCCAGGACGTCTTTTTCCCTGATCCGATGAAGCTGTCTGGTATGGATGCTCGTGTACCTGATTTTCCTTTCTTGATCACTATAGCTGCTTGGTTACAGCCAAAGAGATAGGGCGGTCACCTTTGGAACAAATGCTGAATGTTTATTTGAGTGGATGTCAACAAAGTAAAATGGGGAGTAGATCAATTCTAGCGTGTACTAAGTAGTGGCTGAGCAAAGTTATTTAAAAATGGCAAGATAGATGCCAACCGAGACTTTTAGCAATGGTGTCTTAACAATTAATGACTTGTGGTCTCAGTCTGGGGCTTTTAGTTTGTTTGCAACAAATATGCATGGTATAATATTGACATGTTCAGTTCACAAAATGAAAGTATCGAATTAGCTTATGCTCCTGTAGATTTACTTTTTTTACTCATGTTACTTGAGATGATTTTAAGGTTATGATAATGTGCAATGTTTAATAAAAGTGCTGATGTGTTTTTTGTTCCCTTTCTCCATGAATTTCTATGATTATCATAATAATACAATCAATTGCAATCACCTTTTGGAAATTAAGCATTTGCATCTAAGACCATTAATCTTGAAGTGTCTAACCATTAACTTGTGCTCTGTAGGTACAGGCTACACACTTGCTGGTTACAGCAATTTCAGGTGTTGACTGTTGCCGCTAAATAAAATACTACAGTTGATGATTACAGAGAACTCTTGGCAACAGCAGCAGCACTACAGGTACATGCTTCTTTCATCCATTGATATTACATGTTATGGATGGGTGGCAAGCTGCATTATAGATGCTACGGACAGGTAATCATATGAATAGAACATTATGTTTTCTGCAACAAAGGAAATAAATAATAACACTAAAAAGAATCTATTTTGCGGGAATAAGTTGCCATCTTGCCAGACAGATGTCCCGAATGGCAAGATTTGTTTTCCAGTTCCATTTGTCTTGGAGAGTTCTCATACCTGCAAGTACTTTTAAGAACTATTAAATAACTACAAAAGAATAAACTGATTGTTAACCAAGTAGAGCTTGATCCTAGTAGTGGCAATGAACTGACTATCGGGTAGAATTTCCATGTTACCAAATAAATTATATGAGTAAGCAGAACATGGACTAAAAAAATACTGAATCGTGACACATTTAACGACTGCACTTTTTCAGTTTTGGACAGGCTAATATACAACGTCAAGCTCACACGGACATCATTCTTCCTTCATGCTTATTATGTAGTCTGTTCAGAGCCTACAAGTAAAAAACGAATATATTAGGTCCAAAAGTAGTTAGATACAAAACCAGAGGTGCAAATAAATCATGGAATCACGCACCTGCCTCAACCCTCCAACACATCTCTGTAAACAATGTTCTTGGTGCTTTTCCCAGATTTATCAACCTCCTTGTTAGGCTTTGCCAAAATCCGTGTCGTCTTCCTCGAAACGCCCCTTGACAATGCAACATACAACTGGCCATGTGAGAACACAGGCTCGGGAAGGTAAATACCGACGTTCGGGATGGTCTGACCCTGCGCCTTGTTAATGGTCATCGCAAAACTCAAGCGGATAGGGAACTGTTTTCTCTTGAGTTTGAAGGGAAGTGAGGTGTCTTCCGAGGGTGACATAGGGATCCTTGGTATGAATACCCTCTTTCCAGCATGCTGACCACCAACAATCTCCGCGTCGATTGCATTATCCTGGAAGGCTCTTATCATAAGCCGTGTTCCATTGCATAGGCCATTATGAGGGTCAAGGTTCCTAAGCAGAATGACCGGGCAGTTGACCTTTAATTTCAAAACATGAGGGGGCAAGCCATTTGGTGTGATCGAGTTCAAAAAGTCAATAGTGTAATTATTCTGTAAGTCATCCTCGATTGAGTCGAAGCTATGGTATAATCTTTCTTCGCCTGGAAACCTGGAGATCATCTTGTCATTCAAGTTATCCACATGCTCGTTCTTGGTAGAAAGGATTGCACATGCGCTCATATACTCTCTCGATCTAGCATTGGCATGCAGCGATGGAAAAACATCGTCGATAAGCGTGTTAATAGCTTTTTCATCCTCGGTGTAGCTGATCACAATGTCGTCAGGGAGACGCACATAGTCATCGTCAATCGTCTCTTCTGTTCCATTGCCGATCTTTAGGAGGTATTTGGAGAACCAAGGATCATCCTGTGCCCGCATATTGCGCGTGAGGTGTATCTTGCGGGTCTTCTTCCAGAGATAGGATCTCAGAAGTGTAGCATCCGTGATCTGTGCTCTTGTCCCACGTGTCACAACTGGAAGGACTTGCCTAAAATCCCCACCAAAGACGACAACCTTTCCTCCAAATGGCAAAGGACAATCCATTATATCTTGGAGCGATCTATCAAGCGTCTCAACAGCTTGACGCTTTGTCATAGCGACTTCATCCCAAATTATCAAGGACGCTTGTTTAAGCAACTCTGATGTACCACTCTGCTTTGTGAAGCTACACATGCTGTTGTCTTTTAGTTTGATTGGAATTTTGAACCTAGAATGTGCAGTCCGGCCTCCAGGCATTATCGATGCCGCTATACCCGATGTAGCAGTTGCGATAGCTATTAGGCCCATGGAACGAACTTTTGCAAGCAATGCCTTGTACAAGTACGTCTTTGCAGTGCCTCCTGGACCATCAACAAAGAATATCCGGCTTTTTTGGTTAGTCACATGATCCATTATGTCATTGAAACCATCGAGCTGCTCACTGTTCAAACTGCTAATTAGATCTAGATGTTCTTTGTCCGCGGTGATTTGCCTCTCCTCTATTACCTCTCGGTAGTCACCATCATTAGAACAATCCTCCTCAACAAGGTCTGGTAGTCCATAACTTGTAATATTCTTTCCCATGGATTGCAACATATCCCTGATATCTTTAAGGACCATCTGCTCAACTACTGCCTCATTGGGTTGATTACGTCGGTAATCCTCAGACATTGCTGGTAAATGTTTATCCCACAATTTTCGGATTTCAGTTGCCTCGCAAAATACCAGTATAGTCGCAAACAACTGTCTGAGGGAACAAGGCATTTGAAACGTGGCTGCCTCCGTCATGCAATCATCATGGGTCCTGTCGTGCTCAATGAGGCCTAAGAGCTCACATGCCTCCCTGAAAGAACTGCATAGCTTGCCATTTACTGTTTTTAGATGATCAAATGAAGTGGCACCTCGGACATGACTTAGGAGCACACGCAGGTAGTACCTCTCTCCTTCAGCAGGGTGTGCATACACAAGTCTTCCGATCTGTGATCTCTTATTTTTTTCTATTCTGCCACTTCTTATTTCCGACAATCCATCTATAATGTTCTGGAAACTCTCTATACAACCATCTCCGTGCCTGCGGAAACTTCCGGTTCATTTCAAAGTACTCGGTGAGCATGGATTTGGTAGAAGATGGACGAGCAACAACGTCCTCCAGATTTTCATAAGCTTTAAATGCGACTGTATGCATGTTTTCTAGATGAAGCTGGAGCTGCAACACAGATGGATTGACACCAAACAGTTTAAATTCATAAAGCCTGTACACAGAATCTGGAGGAGATACAAAGCGTGCATCCCTATATTGTCGAATTTCATTGATGATCCCACCGTCATTGATGATATCCTGCTCAAATGCAAAGGATGTGCGATCATGCCCCTTGTAGATGTACTTGAATAAGTACTTGACTGCCTTGATGCTCGAGCATGCTTCCACATTAATGTGGCAGTTGTATCGCATAAGCAAAAAAGGGTTGTAAGGGACCACCCATCTATTGTCCAAATCTGCTCCTCTGATTCTAACTCCACGCCCATTATCCCTCCTTCTATAGATGGGATATGAGTCTTTCCCTTGCTGTGTGGCATCGCAAAATTCTCGCGGGTAATGAAATCGGCATTGTCCGTCAATCATGCAAGGACAATTTTTGTTCAGTTGACCACAAGGTCCATGCAACATGTGTTTGACGACCAGATCATGGAGGACAGGGTACTTATCTCTGTCAGGTAGCTCTGCAGATATCACCCGATCATAGTCATCTGGGGTTGCTAACTTGTCTTTTGCTTTCATGATTAGAAGTATATGCTCATGCGGGAGTCCTCGTTTCTGAAACTCTGTGACATGTACATAAGCTGCGACTTCTCCGAAATGCTTACCCTTAATCAGTAAGTCCATCAAATCACGCTGTTTTGCTTTGAATACCCTTGCCACCAGGTCTGGACGGTCTTGTGGCAGTTGTCCAGGAAACAATTTCTCAGTTATCTCCTCCCAGGGATTGCAAGTCATCGTGATAAAATAGTCTGGTTTACCCCAGCGCTGAACTATTGCCATCGCGTCCAGGAACCTGCGCTGCATGTCGTGGTCACCACCAGGAAATGTACGTGGGAGCACGATTCGCTTGCCCATCCGATCACCTCGTGACTCTCCAGCAACCACAGTGTCAACAAGTCCCTATTAATAATAAAAGTATAAAAGGTTATGGAAAAGCATGGAACATATATAATATGTGTATTAAATAAACACAAGCACGGTTACCTGATAGAGGTCAGCACGTATAACCTTCTGATTTTCCGGCTTTGAGTACCAGTCAAGCCTCATAGTCTCAATTTTGATATACATGTCAACAGCCCATTGTTGGAAAAGGCGCCCTTCAAACAAGATGATGTTAAAAAGCTTCTTCCTGACTTGCAACTTGAAGCAGTAGTACTCCCTCGCACTAACAAATTTCCTGGATCGTTTTTCTTTCACCTCGGTTTCACCAAAATCCTCATCTGGGTTATCATCGTTGTTATCTAAAAGTTTGTCAACATAAATATTTATAATTTTTTGGACACATAATATTTTAAATATAGCATGATGACAAATACCTTCTGGTTCATCATCATTGGCATTGTCTTCGTGATGTACATCATTATTGCCAACTGGTTCTCGCATCGTGTTATTTTCTGAAATATTATATTAGTAAGTAATCAACATTAATTTTTAGAAAAATAGACTCACCAGAATTATTAAAAATATGAAACAATGACCAATACCTGCTGGTAATTCAGTGGCATGGTTTTCATGTGGGGGAATATGCATAAATTGTTCTTCTGTAATCAAGTTATCATCTGACAGATTGAAGGAAACATAAGTCCTCGGTTGAAATGAATAGTGAGCTTATAAATTAGTAATAAACATCGTACCTATAGTTAAATCAAAGGCTTGGTTTTGTTGTACTGAAGAATTAGATGTTGGATGCTGGGTTGTGCCATCAGTGGGGTCAACATATGGCATCCAACGATTCCATCCAGTCTCTCCACGTGGGAAGAATAGTGGATATGACAACGGGTCGTAGCACCCGTAGTATGCTCTAATAAACAGTGGGCGGTCTCCTTTTCCATGCACTACAACACTTCTGTCAAAGCAATTTTGTGGGTCGCTCCCTTCAACCCATATCGCTGCCACCTGAGAAGCCGTTGGGGCATTGTACCTTCGCTGATCCAGTTTGATATCTGTGTTCAATGAGATCCTATATTCATCTAGATTTGGAACAGCTCCGAGGCTCTTAAAAACTTGTGCATAAGGGTTAAGCTCTAGTATTCTCAGAATTTTCCGTATAACCTCTATATTAAGATCTGGAGACCTCTTAGCCCTATGAAGCAAGTGTTCATCTGTATCATATATATAGAGCTGCAAATGCCGAGGTCCGTTATCAGCTGGCACCAGATCATCAAGAGCGTGGTACAACCCGCCACACGCCCGAAATGTATATACACCAGTTCTTGCAGCGGTGCTGACTCGGCGGTCAAGGGTGACTCCTAGACTTGTGAAAGAGAAGTGTGAGTTGAAATATCATATGTTCTCTCTGAAATATTTAGCATCATCATCATATTGACTTGTAAACAACCGTTTCAACTCTTCTGGAACATCTGGAGTAAATATATCGACTTTTCCTTTTCTGCAGCAAAATGCCGGCCCCTCATATGGAAACCGCAATGCACCACAGTGTTGGCAGTCTGGAACCTTTTTAAGCACATGATGTTTTTTAGGTAGGTTCCGATAGACGAATTCCTCAGTATTTGCTTGAGGTGTTGCTCGTGAAGTATGACGTCCATCTTGATACGATTGAAAATCAACATCTAGCACAACAAAATCTATGAAATTAACACTCATACTCCAAAATGTGCATTTGAGAGTGGTAGGTTGGTAAATATAGAATTTGCATACCTTGTTCAGTAAATATTCTAGGTTCTTCATCAAGCTCATGGTATGTACCTTCTTCATGTTGCATCGTCCCCACACAATCTAGGAAGTAATACATTAGTTAAACATAATTTCAACAGATTAATCGGTGAAGAACTTGCAGTGTGAACGATAATATATAAATGTACCCTCAAAATTGATATCGTGAACAATGGGCTCAAATATCCCATATGGATCATCTGTCTGGTCGTTGCCCCCTAAAAAAACTCAGAAGATCAGTGGAGGATACAAATGTAAGTATTATAGTAGACATGTGGTTGTGAATATTACTTTGCATACCATCAATGTTTCTTGTCTTGACATTGGGATCCAGTAATCCATATGCATCTTCGCCATGGTCGTTTACTGATAATTGTTTGCAAAATGAGTAAGTAGCAAAGATGAATATCAGTTTTGAAGAAAGTTGGACTCAGTAACTATACTAATAAATTTATCCGCGGGCGTGTCTCCAGATGGTGTAGCACTGGGTATGTTGAGTGGTATGTTGACTGGTCTCAGTCGCCCTCTAATTTCTTTCATCTGGTACGTATCATTTCTGTGTAGCCAATCACAATCTTCATCAGCATTCGTAGTTTCATTTGGTTGTTCTAACGGAGAAGCACAGATTTGTACACCAATAGAGTTCCTAGCTGCACTAATTTTGAGCACGCATCAGTAATATAATTCATCAGGCTCCATATGATTGTATAGTTAGGTCAGAAACAAAACCTTCTGGAGTTGCTAAGTGAGGTATTTGGTCAACAGATGATTCGTTTGTAGCCAATATCACTTCTGTTGGAAAAACACTTGACATTGGTGTATCGGGTTGAGTGTGTAGTCATTATTAAGGACATCAGTACACTTTTTTGACGACGTGTCTCGCGTAGCCTTTGCAATATCACATCTTTGTTTTTGTCATATCGGGCATTATCCCTCTCCTTCTTCAGTGATTGCTTATACTCTGCAAGACAATAGTAAGTTGGTACGTGCATAGTATAAGTTAGTGTTTACATAGTACAAGTGAGATGTGAGCACCAATTGTTTATCATCACCTTCTGTAGTTAGAGTGTTTCGTACTTGGGTGACAGCAGATTGCCCAGTGGCATTCACCACAGTGTGAAATCCTGACAAAAGAAATTAATGCTATATCTGATTGGTACATCATATCGGGTGGATTGTACGAATGGACGTACCAGTTGATATGGCATCCAGCGTGGTAGATGGAGTTTGTTGATCATCATGAATAGCAGATGCAAATCTCTTTAGCTCCCGGGATTCACGCCTCCTTTTCAATATTTCGTCTTTGTTTCGTGCATATCTCTCCCTATCCCTTTGTCTCTTCAACTGTTTTGGATCTAATGTTTGCACTGCATGATATTATTTTTGGGATCTACAAGGCCTAAGCAAGATAGAGTTGGTGATATATTTACCTGAATTGTAGATGTTCGTTAGGTCCTGAAATGGACTCCACAATCGTTCATCATTACCCAAGCATGTTAAGGCTTGATCTGGCGTTTGTAATCCCCAGCATGTATTGCACTCAGTACCATCCATTTCCATTTCATCGTTATTGTCATTTTCCTTGTTAGAAGAGGCTATCCGTTTTGACTGAGAAGAATTTGGTCCATGAAATGGATTCGCATCATACCGAACCACAACAGTAGCCATGCCTGCATCATTATTGTTTACTACAGTAATAGTCTTGAATCAGAAATGATGATGATGATATTTATCGTTAGCAAAGATCACCTTCTGTAGTTACAGTGTTATGCAATTGGGTGTCAGCAGATTGCCCTGTGACATTCAACGTAGTGCGAATTCCTGAAACAAAAAATATTTATGTTATATCTTATCTGATCGGTGCATGGTCATGTTTGTGATAGTGTGGAATATATGAATGGACATACCAGTTGATATGACATCTGGTATGTTAGATGGAGTATGTAGTCCATTTTGAGTAGCACATGTAACTTTCTTCAGCTCCCGGGATTCACACCTCTTTTTTAAAATCTCATCTTTTTTTCGTGCATACCTCTCCCTATCCTTTTGTCTCTTCAATTCTTTTGGATCTAATGTTTGCCCTGTGAAAGAAAAAAAACACATGGGATCTGCAAGGTCTAAGTAGGTAAGAGTCGTGTTATATTTACCTGAATTGTTGCTGTCTGTTACGTCCTGAAATGGAGTCCGTACCCCTTTATTTTTAGAGGATGCCATTTGTAACACAAAGCTTGTGCACTTCTGTTAGCAATTTATGAGGAGAACAATCAGAAACCAAAGAATAACCAAAAACCGTTTAGGCTGTAATTTATGATTATCTTGTAGCGATTGGCCATGATTCCGTGAAAGGACTTGTCTGAAAGCATAGAGGCTTGCATTTTCGTACAGAGGTAAATTTGTACGTAAGCGTAGTAACGAAAAGGTGATCAGTTGGGATCTTGTATTTTCTACATCTTTCAAATTAGTGGCATTATGCACAAGTTTTTAAGAGCCTACATGTTAGTCCATTACCATAGAATGCTGTTTAGTTTACGATGTGCGGTTACATAATATTTTTTATTCATCCTACGATGGTATGTAAATGTCTTGGATATTACCTGTGCAGGGTCGGGGCTGGAAGCACGACGGTATTACACCGCGATGGCGAACAGTACTCGTCACGGCGCGCCAGCAGGGCTGGACAGCTGAGGCAGGCCAGCGTGCCGCGCCGGGATTGGATGAATCTTCAAGACGGTGCAGCCAGCACGGCGAGGACAACCTGGAGTCCGGACACGATTCTGCCACGATTCTGCCACCGCGGCGAGACCGCAGACAGAGGAATCGTAATGAGAGGACCAGAGGATTGCTGGTGTATTCGAAGGGGAGATGGTGGCGAGGACGGCGAGGACACCTGAGCTAGGGCACGGCCGATCGCAGTTTGAGCGAGATCGTCGGGCTGATGGGCGCTGGTATCGAGTATATTGTGGTTTGAGCGAGATCGCAGGGCTAATGAGCGATGGTATCGAATTTATTGTGGTTAGAGCGAGATCGCCGGGCTAATGGCGCTGGTATCGCTGTTATTGTTTTTTTTTGGGAGCAATCGGACCGATAGCAGGACGTGTGCGGGGCAGTCCGGCGGCTGAACATTTGATCAGCACCGTCGATTTGATTGGCGGACCATTGTTGTAATGTGGACTATTGGATCTATTTAACTTGATTAGATCGAACGTTCCTGGTTATCCTGTGTATAGTTAGCTGTGTGGCTTTAGAAGAATTCATGTTTGCTCTTTTATTAGTAGTGGAGATGTATGTACACTTGGAGATGAAGAGACCCTACTGATAGGGTTTTATGCTTTGTCTCTCCTATGGAACCTTTTCAATGTTGCAGTCCATACTTACAGTAGATTTTTTAGAGTGTGCCAACACATAATTATTCCCTTATTGAACTACCATACTTGCGGTGGTTTAGGCTTGAACTTGTTGTTTTTGTGTTTCTTGTTACAATTGCGATTAGAGATTGTAACCATGCTTTTGACGCGTCTCTTTATGGACATGTAGGCGTTAAGGCGGTTAGGCAGCAAGGCGGGGTTTAAATGCCTTATGTAGCCTTATGGCCTTAAAAACCCATTTTAGTAGGATGAGCATATTTTCCATAGACAATAAATGACATTTTTTTTGCGGGGAAGTGATCCCATAGAAGCTCGACATTGATGTGCTTCTTAACAAAAAAGGATGTGCCAAGGTTTAGATGGTACTATAGCCGGTGCTTTCTGGTAAGATTTTCTCTATACTCTACCATTGCTTAAGAATTTTGATGCTTAGTGTGGACACCTTCTGTACACATTTGGTGAAAGAGTTGCAGCAGTGTTGTTGTGTAATTATAAGCTCCCCCAAAATAAATCCTGGCAATTTTGTAGTTCATTCTATGTTAAAAGAGAAACGGATATGGGAGAAGCGACAAATTCATGGCATAGCTATATATAATTTATGTGCATATCATCCAATTTTGGCTTTCTTGGTGTACTATTGCTTTTGTATATCTCTGATGCTTAAACCCTGATTTTGGCTCAGTGATCCTTCCTTTGTCACTGTGCCCTGAACCCTAACTGCGAGCAAGTAGATATAAATAAATAGCAAACAAATTGTTATATGAGCAAACATTTAGAAAGATGAATTAGTGAGATGAGAGAGAAACTTGCAACATGTCATAAGTAATGTCTTACAATATATATATATATATATATATATATATATGAATTACATTTTTAGATTTAGGACATAGTAATACTTAAGGGCACATAGTAATAATTACGGATATGGGTGTACTGTTGCTCGCAGTCACGGTTATTTATATCTACTTGCTCGCAGTTATTTGTATCTACTTGTATATTCACAAGAGAATGAAAAGGTGCCTTGTTGCTTTTGTATATCTCTATATTGGTGTACTGTTAATTTATTCATGGTTGGGAAGGATCAGCTATTTAGTACTACCACTTTTGTCTCTGCAGCCAAAATATGCCTTGATCTACTTCTAGCTTTGTTGTTTTATTTGCAGATATCGTTCACCTCTCCGGAAGCTTTCCTTCTTGGGCTAATCAGAAAAACCTACAAGTGTATGCTTCATGACTTCTATTTACTGAACATACTGTCAGTCTAATTGTACTAAGTTTGTGATGGGTAACTCCAACGATAGGTACTTGCTACATTAATCATGTATGGAAACTTATTCATCTCACCATGCTCTATGAAGAATAAATATCCATCTGAACTTGTAAGTGGAATTCAGAATAATCACTCTTTTTCATTGGCCATGTTTCAAGTGGTAGTTGAATTGTCATCAGCGAAATAACCCTGTTTTCTTGACCCTTAATATTGTAAGCTTCAGTTGTTTGATTTTCTCAACATACTACAGTTAGGATAATAGACGATAATTAGAATAAGATGAGAGCGATAAACTCTTGGCTAGCATATATATGCAGCACATGTTTTAGATCAGGCGATATATGCAACAGGAACTCGGGTTTGGTTTTCAACTACCAAGATAAACCAAATGAAAGTCTGTCAAGTATGTATCCAGGCAAACCTTTATAGAAATACATGGTTTAACTATTTAAGATACACATGCAAGGAAAATACGGAGTTATCATTTGTGTCAGATTCTCAATTAAAAAGCTTTGAGATATTTGTCTTTTCATTTTGTTTCACAACTTCTAATGAACTAAATATTTCTTAGTCCGAGCAGTGTACTGAACTAAAATTTTGTTCTCAGAGTAGATGTTGAACCTTGACCATAAGGTGCTGCCTCCGATTGTGTTAGGAACTTTTTTCCCAGCTTTAAGATCTTCTCTATCCTACTATTGAGGTTTTTAATTTCAATGGCAATCTCATGACGCCTCTGCATACTAGGAAAACAAGATAAAATTGAAATACCACTACACCCAGTTGAGTTTCTTGATGATAAAGGGCGATCTTCCAGTAGCTTGCTTCCTTCAAATCTAGCTGAGTCAATGATATCATCAGCATCATACACTGCATCCCGCAACTCACAAAGCCAGTTGTTAACTGCTAACTCTTCCATCCTCCTTTGCTCGGCATCTCGAAGAAAACACTGTATTTGGCTCACTGTTCCTTGAAGCTCTCTGAGTTCTTCTTTTACCCCTAGAATCAGAATTGCCTTCTCTGTAATGATATCTTGCAATTTCTTCACACATGATCCAACCAGAGAACCTATTATGGTTGCCATCGGACAAACTTGATGAGGGAGATACAGCAAAAATGCCAAGCGTCGACCTTGCTGGCAGGCAATTGCCTGTAACTAGGGAAAAGGAAAGAAGAAGTTGAAGATCACGCTGGTTGAAAGATATCAGCTTTAGCAGGGAACAATAGGAATACAAGTGACTAGACTAGACATAACAGAAGTAGAGAACGTACCTGAATATCTATCTGTAACTTCACTGATCAGACCGCTGCAGAGGGGGAACCAAACAGTAACAGCAAATCATATGGCTTGGTGCCTCTTAACAGTATCTATTCAAAAAGCAATCCAACAGAACTAGGTACCCTCCATCCAGCATAAGAATTCTGCTACATCTGGTACATCAGCAAGTGCAAGTCAAACATGTTTCTTCTTTGCAAGGTGAAATCAAGTCAAACCTCTTACTTTGCATTCTCATCTCCCTATTAATTTTTTTAGTTTATATCATGTTAATTGTTTAATTTTATTATTTTTCTTTGCTATGCCATTCATATTCACTTTCCCTCATTTTATTTTAGGTATGTGCCTTGTGCGTGGCTATCATATATTCATATGTGCAATAGCTACGGATCGCAGTAAACTTCAGATTATAGGCCTACTTTATAGTGCTGTTGAAGATGGTTGTAATCCTTGTGACACTGTTTGTGCCATGATGTCTTCATGTGTAGGGGGTCTGAAATCATACGGATTAGTTTTCTATTTCAATATTTTAGGCGATCAACACACTTCACTTATGTCAATTTTGCATGGAGAGCTGTCATGTTAGGAGTGTATATATTATGTATGATCATTTATTCCAGTGTGTTTGTCACACATGTTGTGGCAATTTCAATTTTATTTTCCGTCTCTTTCTGATACTATCTGAACTTTTAGCATTGTTTTGTAAATTTGTATAGCTATCGCGTATTGTGGCTTTGTTGTGGGCTTGCATGTTACTCTTCAACTTAATAGTAGATACTGAGATTTTATGAGACCTTTTACTGTTTTACATGACTCATTCATCACATATACTATTTTTTTTGTCCTTTAGAGTGCTAGAATTCCCCTTAAAGCTACAATCTAGCTTGCCACTTCTTATTTATATGTATTCTCTGGTTTACAGAGAACAACTCATATGATAATATTCTATTTGGGCTCCTGATATTGTGTACTACACAATTATGTATAGACGCAAATGTCTACGGTAATAAAAATTATGCTTCTTTGTTTTAACTTTTTTACAATGTTTCTTTATACTGGTTTGTCTGCAATTGTGCTTGATTTCTTAATTTAATTTTCTTACATTGTTCCTGGCCGGTATGCTTGCATCTATGACTCATTGTTGGTGCACCACACTTTAGACTTTGGCCCATGGAAAAGAGATTGTCGAGAGTCATGTATAGAATGCGTGTCTTCTTCAACCATGGTCAGCCTTCTCAAGATATAGTCGACTATAGAACATGTAAATTTACGTGCTAACCTTATGGTAATTTTAATTATATGTTCTCAAGATATAGGCGGGCAAACGCGCGGCAAGCCGCGCCTTCCTACCTAGTGTTAGCACACCGCCGCACGCGTGACAAACCGTGCAGCGCCTTTCCTTATCTTTTCCCATTTTCATTCCGATTTTATCTAGTTTTGTTCAGTTTTTAATGCTAGTTTTTCTCAGTTTTAATTTTGGGGTCCATGCCCTTTTTTGCCTTTAGCTGTATTATTGGCCCTAGTAGGAGGAATTGGCTAATCGAGAGGATGATCACGAGAATCTCTCAGATTTCTATCCGATATTTGAATTCAGATACAACTCATGTTCGAGTCTTCGGCATTCAGCCGCTACTTCCAAGCCAAGGAGCATGAAGGCAAATGATCTAGGTCTTATACAACTGCCTCGCAGCGTACCGCACATGCAGGTGGGTTGGGCCGGTCATGGTAATGGGCTGGTAGTCGCCGCTAACGTGTGCTCTTGGGCCGTGGGTCTGGGCCGCCTGCTGGGTCATCCTTTTGTCGCTAACAACCCCCTCTCTCAAAAGGGCTTCAGCATCTTCCCAAGTAATCAGTTCTTATGAAGATGCAGTCCAACGGACCAACACCTACGACACTGTGGACACAGGAACACTCCTTTCCGGTTGACTGTACGCACGGTTATAATCTAACGTGCGTGACAACTGTGTGGGCCCCACCTCTAATTAGTTCTCTCTCTCCTCATCTAAAACGGTTCCCCACAAATCTCTCTCACTTGCCTTATCTTATCTCTTCACGCATGACACACCGGTCGTCTTGTTCCCTGCTCCAGAGAGAGAAGCCATTGACTGGCGCTTGGAAGCAGAAGCCGGCCATCTTCCACCAAGCTGGAGCCGGCCACGGCGGAGACGGGGACTGCGAGGAGGATCAAGCCGGAGGCGGCGCACGACGCGGAGGCGGCGGCATCGGCGAAGGCGAGGAACAAACTTAGGGATGGGGGTGGGGGAGGTCGTCGGCGCTGGAGTAGAAGAAGACCTCCGGTCTTAGAAGGATGCCGGGGCGGCGGCAGATCGGCGGAGGTGGTGGTTCGAATAGGGAGGGGCGGCGAGGCGGGCGCGGGAGCGCCGTCGGCCGCGGGCAGCGGCGGCAGGCGGTCTGGCCGGCGGTAGCTGCGGGGGGTTCATGAAATCTTGAGTTCGTCAGCGACGGCGGCTTGCGGCTGCGGCGGCGCTCCCTTTCCTTTCTCACCTATGACGGCAGGATTCTCCGTTCTTTTTTCCGTCCCGACAAGAAAAGGCACCCGCGGGCTGTCGGAATTTCGACCGTGCCCACGGGTGCCCGTAAGCTAGCATCGCCCTTGCGAACGACAAATCGTTGCAAAAAATCTGAATGGGAACCTGCAGGCTATGATCAAGAATAGGTAATTCTGATTGTACTTCCTCCGTTTAGAAATATAAGATGTTTTAACTTTGTTGTTGGGGATATACCAAATAGGTATACCAGCGACGTAGTCCTGAATCAGCAAGCCAGGGTGGCCCATCAGGGGTGGTATGGTGGATTCGCCATACTGGGCGGCCCAGTTGCTGAAGCCCACATGGCGGTACAGGATGCAGGCGCTTATGGCGGATATCTAGACAGGCCCATGGCGGATCCGGAAACAGGTCCATGACGGAACGCAGATGATTAGCTCATGGCGGATCCGGAGACAGCCCATGGCGGGTGATCTTGTAGTACACGCGTAGGACTTAGTCTAGAACTCCAAGTTGTATCCGCTCCGGTACCAACGTGTAGCCCACGCTAGGCACCTTTATAAGCCCGGCGTGGAGCAGCCCTTGAGGCATCGGACCAATCTTACGGCCTATCGCATAGCGAAACAGCCAACCTCATCATTGTAATCGAGCACTTGTTGCCATATTGTGAATTATAGCAGCACGTAGGGTCTCGCCACCGTTGCGGGATCTGAAGCTGGGTAAACTCGTGCTACCACCGTCCTGGATCGCTCCTCCGTTTTCACCCCCTTCCACAAACCGCCATATCCCTACCCCTATGGCAGATCTGTTGACGAAACCACGACAGTTGGCGCCCACCGTGGGGCTTAGCGCGTCTGGAGCGCGGATCCAGGCGGGATCCGCCTTTGCAGGCATCGGCGACACCGTCGCCATCGGGCGCGTCCTCTACGATTCCGGCTTCCCCATCGTCCCAGCGGATAACCTCTGGGTGCCGGCTAGAGAAGACCCTGCTCGATTCACCGTCATCCCGATTGGAGATATCCATATCTTCATTGGAGAGACAAACCCTACCCCCGCTACGGAAACCAATTTCCGACGGATTGGTATGGCTAAAATCCCCAAACGGACCGCTTTCGAGCTGGATACAGAGGAGGACTCATCTGATCTGGAACTTTCCAAGTTGCCCAGATCGGATCTGGAAAGTAAACCCACCCAGCCCGCCCTAGAGGTAGAGGAAGTGGTGGAAGACCGCAATGAATCCGCCATGAGAAATCTGGCGTTAGAGACACCGCGGTACTGCCTTGTTGCGTTCGCATGTATCACTTTGGGATCTACCTCCAATGGAGAAGATAGCCCAGGTGAATCCATCCTAGAGGCACTTAACGAAAGTGGTGAATCGGATGACTGGGACAGCAAAGGCTATGATTCGGACCATTACGATGCCGCCATGAGGAAACTCGAGGTGGAATTGGCGCAGCAGGCACTTGAAGAGCAACAAGCAGCGGTCAAGCAGGTGTTTGTAACCAACAAAGGAGATGACGCTGGGCAGACAACCGGAGATCCGCCATCTCAGGAAGTCCACGACGGAGATGCCAGCAATGAGCAGGGTAACCCGCCATCAGCCGCCGATCCCGCCACGGAGCAACTTCCCGAGATCCACGGCGGACCCAGGCCTCCGCTACCCGCCATCCCTGAGGACTAGCACCCAGAAGACTTCACGACCCCGCTGGATAAAGTCGTCTACGGAACTCTAGCAGATCCAATCACCCCTGACTATGTCAGAGATGTGAACGATCTCGAGAAGAAAAGGCGAGCACTCCTCAAGGAAGCAAAGCGAGTTGAGAAGATGGGCAAGCAGGTTGATGACGACATTGCTAAAGCTCAAGACACGCTGAAGCGCGCAAGGAACATGGAAGAGAAGTATGCCACTCTCATTCAGAACCAGATCAACGAGGGAGGCGACCCGCAGCTGGTACGAAACCTTGAGTTCACCGTACCAACAGCGGAAACTCTGGCCAAGATGTACATCAAGAATCTGCCATACGTGGACAAAAACCGCGATGAAGTTAGGGCTACGCCCATCGAGAACATTGTGGCTGCAAAGGAGCTATTGGAGCATAACAAGAGCCCAGCAGCCCTAGAGACGGCGGTTAAACTGATGACCAAAGCATTAGTACAGCAGGAGAAAGCTACGTCGTCACGACGGCTCGAATCCAATCCTGCACTATGCAGGTCCAACACTGCCTCTAAAGCTCGGGGGGCTGGCAACAATGGTGAACGTCCTGACAACGAATCTCATACCGGATCCTCAGAAATCCGAAGAAGAGAAGCTCGCAACCAGAGACACGCCATCCCGATATCCTCCGATGACAAACCACACGGCAAAGGCCTGCAGAGAAACCCATCGCCACCCCGCAAGAATTACCCTGCTTACGGATACCAACAGGTCAATGCTGCCCCTCGCCATAAGACCAACATGCCGCCACCAAAGTATAAGACGTTCGAAGTCCCAAAGGGAGGAATCATTATACGCGATAATGACGGCAAGCGAGGACGAAGCCGTGACGCTGGACGCAGAGACGATCCACCACGATGGGAAACCAGCAGGGATGGCGGATCCAAAAGAAGGGACCGATCTCGCCATGACGACGATGCGCATCACGGCGGCGAGAAAGATAAGAATCGCTCCACTCGCCATCACGATGACAAAGAGCAAGGCTCTCGCCGCCATGACGACGATCCATCTCCACGAAGAACAGAAGGAAGCCGTCGTAGCTGCAAAGATCAGTCGCAGGACGGCGAGAGTAAAAGGCGATGTGACCCTTCGCCATCCCCACCAGGGAGCCCCCATGGCGGCGGCGGGGGTGGCGGCGGACCAACAAGGTCGCGTAACTCCCGCAAGGATCCGCCATACCAGAAGCCCTACGACGCCCGTACCCATCTGAACGAGATTGCCAAGTCTCAAACAGCCTTCTTCCTCGGCACAAAGTGCTTTGGACAACGGATTCGTGATGAGCCCATCCCACATGGGTTCAAAATCGAGAAAAATATCCGCCAGTACAATGGAGTCGATAGGCCTTTGACTTGGCTACAAGATTACTTCAATGCAGTACAATTCGCCGGGGGATCTCCCAATGTTGCTGTCCGCTATCTGCCCCTGATGCTATCCGGCACTGCGAGGTAGTGGATCAATGACTTGGCAGAAAACTCCATCCAAACCTGGTTCGATATGCAAACTGCGTTCACCAAAAATTTCGAGGGGACTTACAAGAGACCCCACAACATTGGTGACCTCCAACGGTGCCGACGAGCCGAGGACGAGACCTCCCGAACTTTCCTCGCATGATGGCTGGATATGAAGAACTCCTGTGAAGGGGTTACTGACGAATCCGCCATCCTCGCGTTTATTGACAGTTTGGAGAGAGGCCAGTTGCTCCGCCATCGCCTGTTGCGGGAAAGGAATGAAGGGAAATTGACCCTAAATTCCATGGTCACCATCGCAAGCAACTACGCGGCTGCCGACGACGACGCCCGCGAATCTCTGAAGGCTTCCGCCATCCAGATTACTGGAAAGCGGAATAGCAGTAACAAACGGAAGAATCCGCCAGAAGAGCCTCAGGCTCCGGACATGGTCGCCACAACTTTTGCTGACAAGGGTCAAACAGCCAGCGCGGCCGAGGACGCGGTGGTAGCGGCGGCCAGCCGCGAAGTTCTGCAACTCCCGCTTCGGCGCCATCCGCTCCCGTGTCTTACGACGAATACCGTGATATGCCATGTTTTGCCCATTGCGACGCTTCAGGAAAGTGCAACCACACCAACCGGAACTGCAAGTTTGTCAACGACCTCAAGGCGGATCAAGAAGCTGGCTTCAAACGCAGCCGGCGACAATAGCCTCGTGGCAAAGGAAAAGCGGACAAGGACAAGGAGTCCAGGGATGGCAGTGATATGGACAAAGACCCTGCGCCCAAACCCGCCGAAAAGGCAGAGGGTGGTGCCGGCAAGGGTAACCCAATCAAGGACAAAAAAGGTGCCTTTCACACATTCCTTGGACCCCCCACGGCAAAGGCACAGAGAGCTGCTATGCGCTCCCTTAACGCCATCGTGCCAAAAATCTGCCAGTACGTCCGATGGTCTGAAGTACCGGTGCACTGGAGCCGCGATGATCATCCAGAGCATATCCCAGATGGATATTACGCCATGGTGGTATGCCCTGTAATCCATGGCTATGAGTTCTCCAAATGCTTAATGGATGGCGGCAGCAGCTTGAACATCATGTACGTGGAAACTTTGACAAAGCTCGGCCTTACCAAGACCCAACTCCGCCATAGCGCGGTCACCTTTTACGGGGTGGTTCCTGGTCGCCAAGCCAAGTCCCTCGGGTCCATCACACTCAAGGTTGCCTTCGGTAGTGAGGAAAACTACAGAGAAGAGCCCATAACCTTTGAGGTTGTCCCGTTCAAAAGCACTTACCACGTGATCTTCGGGCGCCCAGCCTTTCACAGCTTTCACGCGAGGCCATGCTACATCTACAATCAACTGAAGATGCCAGGACCGAATGGCATAATCACCGTTTATGGCAGCTTCCGAAAGGCAAAGGAGTGCGAGGAAGGAGAAGCCGTCTTCACGGAAGCAGTGTTCTTCGGTGAGGAGTTCAAAGAAATCCACGCCGCTACGGACCCCGCGGAGATGCCGGCATCCAAGCAGGAGGTTTCCGCCTCCCCGCCCACCTTCAAGCCTACAGTCGACACAAAACAGGTAGAACTTGTCGCTGGCGATGCCGCCAAGACCACCGCCATTGGGACAAATTTATCCACCAAATAGGAAAGCGCGCTCATCGAGTTCCTCCGTGAGAACCGGGACATCTTCGCATGGCAGCCATCTGACATGATGGGTGTACCCAGGGAACTCGCCGAGCACGCTCTGCAGATAATTCCTGGCTCAAAGCCAGTAAGACAAGCCGTGAGATGCTTCGGCGATGAAAAGCGCCGCGCCATAGCAAAGGAGATTTCCAAGCTGTTGAAAGCAGGCTTCATCAAGGAAGTGATACATACTAAGTGGGTGGCAAATCCGGTACTAGTTCCTAAGAAAAACACAAAAGTTCTGCGCATGTGTGTAGATTACACTGGCCTGAACAAAGCATGTCCAAAAGACCCTTTTCCCTTGCCTCGCATTGACCAAGTCATTGACTCGACGGCGGGATCGGAGCTACTGTGTTTCTTAGATGCCTACTCCGGATACCACCAGATCAAGATGAAAAAGTCCGATCAGCTCGCTACGTCGTTCGTAACACCTTATGGCACATTTTGCTATGTCACAATGCCATTCGGTCTGAAAAACGCAGGAGCAACGTATCAGCGCACCATGCAAAAGTGCCTGGCGGATCAAATCGGATGAAACATCCACGCATACGTGGACGACATCGCAGTTATGTCTAAGAAGCAAGATGGCCTTATAGCGGATTTACAAGAGACCTTCGATAATCTCAGGAAGTACAACATGATGCTTAACCCAACGAAGTGCGTCTTTGGGGTCCCAGCTAGACAACTCCTAGGATTCATCGTCTCCCACCGCGGAATTGAGGTTAACCCGGAGAAGATCAAGGCAATCCTCGACATCTCCCAGCCCATCGACCTAAAAGATGTGCAGAGACTCACAGGCTGCATAGCAGCAGTGAGCAGATTCATCAGTCGTCTTGGTGAGAAGGCTTTGCCACTCTACAAGCTGATGAAGAAATCAGACGAATTCGTCTGGACCGACGAGGCAGACGCTGCACTTAAGGATCTGAAGAGAGTGTTATCCACTGCACCAGTCCTAGCGGCACCCAAAGACCAGGAACCCATGTTACTATACATGGTGGCAACCAATAGGGTGGTCAGCATCGTCATGGTGGTAGAGCGTAAGGAAGAAGCGCAGGAGTATGGCGTACAGCGACCAGTCTACTACATCAGCGAGGTCCTGATGGAATCCAAGCAGCGCTACCCTCACTACCAAAAATTGGCATACGGAGTTTTCCTAGCTTCTCGTAAGTTAAGGCATTACTTCTATGACCATAAGATCACAGTGGTGAGCAAAGCCCCACTGAAGGACATCATCAACAATAGCGATGCAACAGGACGAGTTGCGAAGTGGGGCATTGAATTGGCCTCTTTCGACATCGACTACAAGCCTCGCACCGCCATCAAATCGCAGGCTTTGGCAGAGTTTATGGCGGATTGGAAAGAAGCGCAGGAGACTACGCTAGTCCTAGAACCAGAGCATTGGGTGATGCACTTTGATGGCTCAAAGTTGCTACACGGCTCGGGGGCTGGGGTGACACTCAAATCTCCCAAGGGAGATGAGCTAAGCTACGTTCTACAGATCCACTTCCCCACCACCAACAACATCGCGGAGTATGAAGCACTACTGCACGGGCTACGTGTCGCAAAGGAGATCGGCGTACAACACATCATGTGCTGTGTAGACTCTGACCTTGTGGCCCAGCAGGTGGCTGGCACATATAAAGCTCGGAATGAAGTCATGGCGGCATACAGAGATGAAGTGGACGAGATGGCCAAAAGTTTCCTCGGTTACAACATAAAACATGTACGGCGAGAAGATAACATGGCGGCCGATACCTTGTCCAAACTGGGATCTAGCCGCAAGGCAGTTCCGCCAGGCGTATTCCTCGAGCATCTGCGCGTACCATCAGTTAAGATGGTGGATCCAGAAAATCTGGAGATAGCGAGCTCCCCTGTTATGGCGGTTTTGCCTAGCAATCCGCCATGGGTAGAGCCCTACCTGGAATTTCAGACGAAGAAGAAGCTTCCCGAAGACGAAGTCCAAAAAAGACAAATCGAGCGTAGAGTCAAAGCGTACACCATCATAGATGGCCAACTCTACAAACAAAGGACCTCGGGAGTTTTCATGAAGTGCATATCCCAGGTGGATGGAATCGAAATACTAAGAGAGATCCATGAAGGCGAATGTGGGCATCACGCCGCCGCCAGATCCCTAGTAGCTAAAGCATTCCGCCATGGATTCTACTAGCCAACAGCCAAGGCAGATGCAGACCGCATTGTGGAGCTCTGCCATGGCTGCCAGATATACTCCAAGCAAACCCATATGCCCGCCACAGCACTGCATACGATCCCTATAACTTGGCCTTTCGCAGTCTGGGGGCTGGACATGGTGGGTCCGCTAAAAACAGCACCTTCAGGATTTACGCACCTTTTGGTAGCGGTAGACAAATTCACGAAGTGGGTGGAAGCTAAGCCCATCAGAAAACTTAATGGAAAAACCGCCCTAAAGTTCGTCAAGGACATTGTGGTCAGATTCGGCATCCCACACAGCATCATCACCGATAATGGCACAAACTTGTCTCAGGGAGAAGTTGAAGAATACTGCCATCACAATGGAATCCGCCTTGACCTTGCATCTGTGGCACATCCACAGTCTAATGGCCAAGTTGAGCGGACCAACGGACTAATCATGTCAGGGATCAAGCCACGCCTAGAAGCACCGTTGCACAGAGCAGCTGGAGCCTGGGCAGAGGAGTTGCCATCTGTGCTGTGGAGTCTACGGACCACGCCAAACAGATCAACTAGCCTTACCCCTTTCTTCTTAGTCTACGGAGCAGAGGCAATCTTGCTGAGTGATGTTTAGTACGATTCTCCAAGAGTAGAGGCCTATAAGGAAGAAGATGCAGAAGCGTCCAAACAACTATCTGTGGACCTGTTGGAAGAAGAACGAGACCTAGCAGCCCAGCGATCCGCCATCTACCAGCAGAATCTCCGCCGCTATCACAGCAGGCGAGTTCGCCAACGCTCATTCAAAGAAGGTGACCTGGTGCTGCGCCTCAAGCAGCAGAAGTCCCACAAGCTATCCCCGCCTTGGGAAGGACCCTTCGTCATTAGCAAAGCTCTACTGAATGGTTCCTATTACCTCGTTGATATTCGCGAGCTAGATAAGCGACCAAGTAAGAAGCGCAAATGAAGAGACCCTGACGATATCTACGATGAGACAGATCGTCCATGGAACATCGCACAGCTACGTCCTTTCTACGCTTAGCACTTTTCTAGCTATGTAATAGGCACCTCTATATGATCAATGAAATAAAGCATTTGGTTCACTCTTGATTTTATCTGAGTCTTTTACCTCCTTTATTGTTCATTTAGATCGTATAGAACCTTTTTGCGCAATTGTGCTCTGCACTTGCATCTCTTTTAAATCTGCCATAAAGCGGTCCGCGTAGCTTCTTTGTGTTTTGATCTTCATCCGATGTTTTCTGTGTGGATTCCAGAGTAGTGACTTTTTGACGATCTGAGCCGCCATCTGCTCAGGGTTCTAGACGGTTGCTATTAAGTATCGTCGCCCTAGCAGATTGTTCGTGCGAAGATTTCGCCATCTCACGAAAAGTCAAGCACAGAGAGCCGGATGGCGGATCGCATAATCCTACGCGTGAAAAATTTTCAAAGTGTTGTTTTTTGGGCATGGCAAAAACTGCAAGTTGCATAAAACTAGGCCTGGCAGTTTCTTCGCGCAAATAAACCACTTCATAAAAAACAAACTGCAAAAGTTCACAAGCATTCCACTGATCCGCCACAAGCAGATCAGTCACAGTGCAAACACATCACACGCAGTTTAAGTTTAAGATTACAGACCCACTCAGGGGCCGAATTAATGCAAAGTATTTTTTCCTGCCATATCGCAGGGTACATCTCAAGAAGATGGCGGAACCTTGGAGGACACCTCATCGCCGCCATCACCACCTGCAGTTGCCGCGGAGGCGGATGCCGAAGCTTGGCTGGGCGACCCTAGCAGCTCGTATGCTTCATAGTATACGTTCAATTGAGTGCCAAGGGCACACAGTTGATTGTATCCAAGCACGCTCTGCCGGATGGCGGCCTCGTCCACCGGCGCGCCGTCCTCACCGCTCTCAGGGATGCCGGAGGTGAGCTGGTCCAGGTCTAGCTCGGGATAGTGGGCCTTCGCCAAGGTCAGCGCTGTCCTGGCACCACCCCGAGCAGAGGACAACTTCGAGTCCACCACCAGCCCTGGCACCAGCAGCAGCTTTTGTGTGAGCGCGATGGCGGAAAGGTTGGAAGAACCCGCTATCTGCAGGCTCCCGCACGCCTGGCGACCAGCGCTGAGAAGGCCATCCAGCTCCTTCCTCGCTGCATCAGTTGCCATGCGTAAGCCCTCAGCGGTGTCCATCTCGCCATGCCCCAAAGCAGCTGTATGGCGGAAAGACGAAGATGCGTCACGGACTGCATAGCAAAAATTGAAAAACAAGTTATAAGAAGTGGTACCTAGCAAGTTGTCTTGGAAGTGATGGAGGAGCTCGTTAAAGCATTCACGCCACTTCTCAAAATCAGCGGCGGCTTTGCGGAGATCCACTATCTCCTTGTCCTTCTTCTTGCCCTGGTTCTCCTGGTCCTTCAGCTGTCTCTCGAGGGTAGCGTTTTTAGCCAGCGATTTCCGAAGCTATTCATTCAGCCCATCCATCGCAATGGCGTGGCCTTTCTTCATCCCCTCAAGTGTGGACTTAAGCTTGGCAGCATCTGCATGGCGGAATTTTGTCAGCTCAGCATTTGATTGAATAAGCATCAAGGAAACTTAAGGTAGATTACCGCTATTCTCAAGCTGCTGCCGCAAATCCGCCACTAGAGCGCTTCTCTCCGCCAGCTCCTTCTCCTGCGAGCTGACGACCTGGACCAGGTCCTCCACCACCTTCTTGTAGTTCTGGCAAAATTTGAAGTGTTAGTCACTCTTAGAGCTTTATGCCGGATGAGAATCCGCCATAACACTCGGGGGCTACTCATGATGATTTTTTAGTCACACTTAGAGCATCACAATGGATAGAATCCGCCATGATGCTCGGGGGCTACTTATGCTAATTTTTTTAAAAAACTTCCTAAGAGCTTTACGCCGGATGATCATCCGCCATAACGCTCGGGGGCTACTCGGCATGAAATTTAAGAAAGTTCTCTATAGAGCACTGTGTGAACCACCAGCGCTCGGGGGCTGTGTTATTCAAAAACTTGCAGAAGTCACTCTTGAAGCCCCATAGCGGACTGTTAGCAAATCCGCCATGGCGCTCGGGGGCTACTGGGAGTACATACCTCTTTAACAAGACTGGTTCTCTGAACGAACGCCGCCATTGCAGAGGACACATGGTTACTGGCTTCCTCTTGCATATTCGCGAGGCGGAAAAGAGCTTCTGCTTTCTTCTTCCACTTTGAAGCCTCCCCAGCTCCTGTATCTGCCTGGATTGCTTTTCCGCTAAAACTCACCTTCTTGGCACCTTTAGCGGAGCGATCTGATGGTCCAGCACTTTTTTCTAGAGCATCCACCACCTTGCTGATATGCTGAGAAGAGGTGGAAGGCCCAGTTGGGCGAGCAGGAGCGTCTGGTGTGGGTGGAATGGCAGCGGAAGATGGTTTGGCTCTTGGAGGTTTCTGGCCAGAAACCTTTCCTCTTCTGCGCGCAAAAGAGACAGATTAGAATAGTTAAGTTATGCATGGTATGAAGGCGAGTTATGATTATACTTACTTCCGCTCTGGTAGATTTATAGTGGCGGAATGTTCTGGCATGGTATCCAGATGGCTGCGAAGGGCAGGGGATGAATGGCGAGAGATGACTCTTTTACCCATTCCACGAATGCGCCCGCCAGCACCGCGAACGCCACGTGGAACCGCCACTATAGGTTCATCCGCCACTACCTCTTCCTCTGCCACCTTCTGTCTTTTGGGAGACGGGGACGTCTCATCCTCATCGTCAGTAAGGTCTTTCATTCGAGGATAGCAGACGAGACCGCTCAGTTCAGAGGGTGGCAGGGAAGAGAGCTACGGAGAAATGTGAAGTTATTAAAGGAAAATCAGCCGTTATGGCGGAATAAGGAGTAGCACTTACCTTTGGACAACTACCATTCTCATACATAGGGATTTTTAGCTTCAGAGGCTCATCTCGCCCCACCTTAATGATGTTGCGGATCCGAAGCTCGATCTCTTCAGCGGACAGTTCCTCCTTGGAATAGCGCTGGGGATCATCTATTCCGCTATACTCGCACATCAGGGTTGGGCGATATTGAAGAGGCTGAATCCGCCGTGAGATCCAACAGTAAATGGTGTCGGCACCTGTCAGTCCAGAGAAGACAAGTTTCGAAATCCGCCGTGAGCATAATTGGCATTCATCATCCATTGTGAAGTCATCCATGACACCCCAGCTATCCTGCTCCTCGGCGGGGCCATTAGTAAAAGACCGCAGGCCAAACTTCCTTTCAGGAGGGGCCTGGTTAGCCAGATAGAAGAAGGAACCCCGCCATCCCTTAGCAGAATCGTGAGCGACAATGTAGGGGTAGGATTTCCCGTGCCGAGGAACAAAGGAGATCGACCCGCAATTGCAAGGATTCCCGTTCGCATCCCGGTTATGGCGGATATTAAAATATAAGCGGAATAAATCTCCGCGTGGGCTGATGCCCAGTTATCCTTCGCATAGCGCGACAAAACCCGCTAATGCAGTGAAGCTATTTGGAGCAATGTGGTGCAGCTGTAACCTGTAATGACGGAGAACTTCCCTCAGGAAGTAGGATGGCGGAAGGCTGAGGCCACGATCAATATGGGACTTCAGCATAACGACCTCTTCATCTGAAGGAGTCGGCATCGCTTCACCAGGTTCAATCCGCCATCTGGAGGTTTCCTTTGCAGCTAAGCGGCCTTCCCACTCCAAGGAAGATAGAATTTCCTCGTTCAGATTGCAGGAGTCCCAATCTCCTCCTGAGGTTTCGGGCATGGCGGACTCTGTATCAGAGGATCGCACAGAGCCCTCAGCAGCTTCAGACTTTGAAGTTTGGCGAGGTGATTCGGGTTCCATGGCGGCCAGTGGCGTGGCGGTGAGGACTTCTAAAACTTCGAGCGAGGACGAGGAAGACGATGCCAGCTTGTGGCGGAAAATGCTGCCGGCGGCGAGGTTTTCCGCGGTGGCTCGCCGGAGATAGCGAAGCTCTCGTGGCGGCGCTGAAGAGAGAGAAAGCGACGGGGGTGAATGAAGGGGTGACCGGCCGAGGGTGAGAGGCCGGGGTATATATAGACCCCGGGCCTCGAGATTCGTGCCCACCATCACCACCGCTCATCTTGATCGTAGAAACCCTAATCTGGTGACACGTGTCTAGGGGTAAAAAAGTAACTTGGTGAAAACAGTGCGTGTACTGTAAACCTTGCCCTAGAAGGAACTGTGTACCGAAATTTACGGCGGATTTCAACGGTATGATCCACCGGATCCCGAAAATCTCGCTAAAATAACTACGTCGCTTGATCCGTCATTTACGGCAGATTGATAGATGGAAGAAGGAACATCAAGATAACCGCCATCCCGGCAAAGAAGAGCTATGGCAGAAGTGACCTACCAAGAGCATGCATGGCGGATGTAGATGGTGATCTTGAAGTTCTCTGGGGGCTACTATTGGGGATATACCAAATAGGTATACCAGCGACGTAGTCCTGAATCAGCAAGCCAGGGTGGCCCATCAGGGGTGGTATGGCAGATTCGCCATACCGGGCGGCCCAGTTGCTGAAGCCCACACGGCGGTACAGGATGCAGGCGCTTATGGCGGATATCTAGACAGGCCCATGGCAGATCCGGAAACAGGTCCATGACGGAACACAGATGATTAGCTCATGGCAGATCCGGAGACAGCCCATGGCGGGTGATCTTGTAGTACACGCGTAGGACTTAGTATAGAACTCCAAGTTGTATCCGCTCCGGTACCAACGTGTAGCCCACGCCAGGCGCCTTTATAAGCCCGGCGTGGAGCAGCCCTTGAGGCATCGGACCAATCTTACGGCCTATCGCATAGCGAAACAGCCAACCTCATCATTGTAATCGAGCACTTGTTGCCATATAGTGAATTATAGCAGCACATAGGGTCTCGCCACCGTTGCGGGATCTGAAGCTGGGTAAACTCGTGCTACCACCGTCCTGGATCGCTCCTCCATGTTCACCCCTTCCACAAACCGCCATATCCCTACCCCTATGGCAGATCTGTTGACGAAACCACGACATTTGTGAAGTGAGTATATTTAGACATCTTTTAGTGTATAGGTTCGCTCGAATCTATACACTAAAAGATGTCAAGATACACTCACTTCATAAAATTAAAACATCTTATATTTCTAAACGGAGGGAGTACTTGTAACTGGGGTCCAAGCTTCTTCTTCAACTGAAATACATGAATGACTCGGTGAATTTTACTGCTCTCAGGCAGATCCAGTCAGTAAGACACCTTCCCCACACAAGCTAGGATACAAAATGGCCCACAGAAATTGTATGCCAATTTCTGATTAGATATGCGGAAGACCGAATTCTGAAGGGAAGGTTGAAAGATTCAGAAAAACCATGTCATCCATAGCAAATTCATGGAAGCTGCGCTTCTTGTCAGCAAAGGACTTCATCTTTTGTTGCACTCGTAGCAATTGCTTTTGTAGGTGTTCAGTAACCTGGGAACACTCAGTGAGCCATTCCTGGAGATCAGACTGGCAGGCACCAGAAGGAACAATACCAAAGTGGTGAGGAGGATAATTGTAGAGAATTTCGAATGGGGACTTGTTGAGGGCAGATAGCTAGGTAGTGTTGTACCAATATTCAGCCAATGAAAGCCACTGAGCCCACTTACGAGGACAAGTCTGAGTGAAGCAACGAAAAAAAGCTTCCAATTACTGATTCAGCCTCTCTGTCTGGCTGTCGATCTGTGGGTGATAGGATGACCTGAGTCGCAACATGGTTCCGGATAGGCGAAACAACTGATGACATTAAGCAATGTGCCTCTTTGTTGGGACTCCAAGTGCAAAGTGTTGTAGCAAGAGTAATTTTCCCCACAAGGATAACTCTCGGGGAACAGTCAAAAAAGCTCTCTTCGTTCTCGTCAGGCAACCTGCAAAACAAACTCGTTGTCTTGCGTCCCTAGCTCCACCAAGTGGTTGTCAAGCACAAGGTTTCGAAGAAGTACAACTAATAAAATAAAATAGCAAAAGTAAATAAAAAAATTAAAACTAAACTAATGTTGTAAATAAAAGTGTGTTTTTAGGTTTTTGACATAATTGCAAAAGGAAAAAGATATTTTTGTATTTTTGAATTTAATTATAACTAAAAATTAACAGATATGTTGTGGTGACCCAGCATACCACTGCATGTTGTAGTACGCAAGTCATTGATATAACACTCATGAAGTACCATTTCACAAATATTACATCCCTCAGAATGGTACAACAGAAACATAGCGGTCTTTATTCAAGCACTAAATATTACAAGCCATAATTGTACAAAGGATTTCAGTTCCTCCTCGGTCCAAAGAGGAACACTCGCAGGTTCTAACTTAAAGCTACAAACCTTAGCTAAAATAGAAAGTAGTAAACTAAATATGATGTTCTACTCAAGTCGCTTTATTCTATAGTGTTCGGTGCGACTTAAGTTACTACAATATGATCCTAGTTGTCGGCCTCCTCCTCGTGTCCTTCGCTGATATGATAGGCGATGGTGTAGTCCACGCCTTCAACTCCATCGAAAAGGTCTGGATCCTCATAGTAGAGTTCTTCAATGTCTTCTGACGCTCCTTCAGTCTCCTCGTGCTGGCCCTCCGAGTCTAAGCAAGGGTTAAGAGAGAGTAGGGGTGAGTAACGAGCGTTACCCAGCAAGTTCTTAAAAGTATAATTGTGTTTGATGCACTAGCTACGATCGTGGACTCGAGAGTCCTAGGTCAAATGCAAGTTTTCATAACCATTTCTTCAAAGGTTGATTTTATTCAGGAAACTATGCTCGTCGGTCTTCACGGGTTGATTAGAGCTTCCATGGGCTCCTTTCCTACCGCGTTTGTAGCTCCTTCCCAGAACAGGGAGTATCTTGATACTTTCTTACACTCTACAGAGGTGGTCACTTGTACCCATAAGAAATCAAAGCCTTGCTGCACAACCGCGCGTTCATTCCGGCCCAGTCGATGATTCAAGCCAATCACCGTTCTTCTCTACAACCCCACAGATCCACCCTTTTGTAAGTCCATCCGCACCTATACCATATGTGTAGACCATTTGGTGCACCGGTCCGCACCTTTACACTATGTTCTCCCACATAGGCGGACCGTTTTGGACCTCGTCGTGCCCGCACCTATACAGTATGGGTAGACCATTCTGAGTAACCCTTACAATCCATCATAGATCAATTAGCTAGTCTGTCCTCCTTGATGCGGCACGGTGTTGATAGTTTTTCACCGTCCAGTTGGAAACCCCAAGAGGAAGATATAATGAGCACAGCAGCAAGTTTTTCCCTCAGTAAGAAACCAAGGTTTAATTGTATCCAGGAAAAAGCCAAACTCAAGAAGGTGATGCCCGCTAGCTTCACGACAGCTCTGGACAATTTATAAGGCGCCTCGTCCAAGCTTTGCTTTGTGAGCGGCAACGTGAAACCTGCACAAAACACAACCAAATACTTTGTTCCCAACTTACGATAAGGTTGTCAATCTCACCGGTTTGCTTGAAATAAAGGGTATGAGCATATCGAGTGGAAAGTAATAGTAGTATGTGAGTAAAGTAAATAATGCGAGTAAAGTAAACAGGTGATAGCAATATAATGGAAATAGGACCGGGGTCCACAGTTCACTAGTGGTGTCTCTCCATAAGATAAAATAACACATGCTGGTAAACAACTTACAGTTGGGCAATTGATAGAATAAAGATAATGTGCATATATCGAGAGGATCACTATGAGATTTACTCTGGGCATTACAACAAGAGACATAGACCGCCATCCAACTGCATCGATGACTAATAATCCACTTGGATCACTATGAGATTTACTCTAGGCATTACAACAAGATACATAGACCGCCATCCAACTATATCTATGACTAATAATCCACTTGTGGCGAATTAATCCGAGAACTCCACAAGTATTAAGTTGCGAACAATAGATAACTGCCAGGCAAAGTGTGTAATGTAAACAAAGCATATGCCCTTGAGCATATGAATGTTGTTTTCTCCCTAGTGGCAACAACACATCTACAACCTTAGAGGTTTCTATCACTCCCCCAGATTAAATAGAGGCATGAACCCACTATCGAGCATAAATACCCCCTCTTGGAGTCACACTAGTGGAAAAAAGGCTATTGGTGGCGCACCATTTTGGCCTATGCGTGGCGCATATGGGATGCGCCACCAATGCCACGCCACTAGTAACAGTTTATCAGTGGCGCATCTCAAAATGCGCCACGCATAATTTACCTATGCGTGGTGCATATTGCTATATGCGCCACTAGTAGCCTTTGAAAATTCAAAAATTTCAAAAAAAAAACCTTTTTTTTTTGAAAATCATAAAAATCGAAATAATGTGAAAAAACTATTGTATTTCAATTTTTTGAGGATTTTATCACATGAGGAACATTTTCAAATCACACCGAATTTCTTGACTTCCTGCTAGGTCACCCATCCTTAGACTACTCCGGGCTGAGCATGCTTAACTTCTCCATTCTATTTGCATGAGCTATCCCTAACCTACCCAAGTTCTTATTGATATTACTATCATATCAATCCTCTTAAGGCCTATATGTGCTTGTGTGTATATATGCGTATATGTGTGTATATATATGTGTATGTGTATATATGTGTGTATATATGTATATGTATTATGTATATGTGTGTATATATGTATATGTATGTCCACATATATGTGCGTATATGTGTGTGTATGTGTGCATATATGTGTGTATATATATGCATGTGTGCATATATATGTGCATATATGTGTATGTATGTGTGCGTATATATGTGTATGCAAAATAGCCTGCTGCCACCGGTGGTAGCTACGCACCATAAATCAACCGTTGGATCAATCATATAGGACATTTTACACCGTTGATTGACTTAACCAGAAAGGTGGCTGGCTGACGTCCGTTACTTGTAGGACCGAGTCCACCACCAGGTACCAGCCCCCACCTACCCCAACCTGCTCGTCCGGACACCACGATGGATAACAATTTTCCCCTTCACTCCCTCTCTCCGAGCACGCCGCCGCACCAATTAGGAGACACCGTCGTGAACCCAGTTCTGCCCGCCGCACCCCGGCGACCTCCCCTATCAACGCTGCGTCATGGATATAGAAGCGCCAGGGAGACCAACTGCCGTTGTCAGGGGAGGGTGGAGGAGGAAGCACCGGGGCCGGGGCGGCCGCCTTGGAGCTGTGGAGCGGAGGGTTGGGCGCCGGGAGGAGAAACGGGCGGAGCAGTGCTGGAGGTTAAGGAACTGCTCGGTGCCATGCCCGTTCCGTTCGGACCAGTAGCGCATCACGCGAGATGGCCACCTCCAATTCACCTCGATCCCGTTCAAAAATAAAATTCACCTCGATGTGACCCGCCGCCTTGAGCTCGAATCATTTCCTCCCATTGCGGCTATAGGTGCGTGCTGGAGGGAGGCACCGACCAGTGGTGGCGGAAACACACGGGGTGCTGCCGCGCGAGAGGCTTCCCCGGCCACCCCATATCAGTCCCCGGCTTCCTGGACTCCGGCGTGAATGTGGGGTACATGCCCAGTCGCCTAGCGTGGAAGCGGGGTCCCTGGTGGAGGCTAGAGCGAGAAGGGTCGCCGTAGACTCTGCGCGTCGAGGACGATCTTTGCTGGATCGATCGGCCGCACGGCTTCCTGGATCGATCCCAGTATCTCTTCGTTTTTTCCTCCACCCATGTCCTATTTTTCTCTTTCCTGCTGCTTGCTTTCCTGATTCATTCCCTATGCTTTCTTGCTTCTTCTTTTTTCTGTTCTGCACTTTGATTTCTACTCTGATTTTATTTGTTGTGGGGTCGCCCGCCCGGCTGCTCCAGGAAGGGAGCTCACCGTCATGAATCGGAGGGGCAGGTCGCCGCGTGATTTTGAGGCGCGGGATGGGCCGGGCTGTCTGTGGGGGAATCGGCCGAGAAGAACAGGTGGCCGAAATTTGCCGTCGAGCAGCCGGAGGCGAGGTGGGCTACAGGAGCTAGACCCCAGCCCCTTACGTGTCAGACTCACACACTGATCCTGATCAGTACACACGCCCAAGGAAATAAACGAGGAGGAGCGGGGTAGGTGATGGATTGGTGGATGGGTTAACAGCTGTGGAACGGCGTCATAGGTGCATAGCTACCCACCGTGGTACCAAATCTGTATTGATATGTGTATACGTGTGCGTATATGTGTGTGTATGTGTGTATATGTGTGTGTATATAACTAATCCAAAAGTTTAATCCAATATAAATTTTGATCTAAAAATAAAAATTTGAAAATATAAAAGTGCGAAAAAGCCTATTTTCCCTTTTGAATTTTGAGATTCTAAAATTTGTCGAAACGACCGTAGGTGGTTGAATTCGGATGTAACTTTTCGTTCTGATACTTTTTCATATAAAAAACTTTTTAATCCGACTTCGTATGCAAAAGTTATGGCCGTTTTACCGAGACATAACGTTTTTTTGTAAAAAAAATCAAAATCCATGTTTATTATTTTTCTTACTTACTAGATCACATAACATAACTAAATCTGATTTTTTGAATTTTTTTCAAACCTTTTATCATTTTCTTTTATTTTTTAGAAGACTAAAAAGGTGACCCACGGGGGAGGGGGAGGGGGAGGGGGGGTGTGGCGGGTGAAAAATATGTTTGAAAATTTTCCCGCCCACGTTAGGCGCATATCCAATATGCGCCACTCATATAGGGGTTATTAGTGCCGCATATCATATATGCGCCACGCATATCCATTATGCGCCACTGATATGGGGGTTATTAGTGGCGCATATATGATATGCGCCACGCATAAGACATGATATTTTGTCGATGACCCTTCTGGTGGGTCCCACATGGATTTTGGTGGCGCATTCTGACCAATATACGCCATTAGTAGTGAAATTATCAGTGGAGCATATTTCCAAATGCGCCACTAGTAAATACTAGTGGAGTATATTGAAAAATGTACTCCACTGATAAAACATCTATCTATAAGCCTTTTCCTACTAGTGTCACTAGCAATTACTCGGCCAAGATAGCTACTAACAATGGAGAGCATGCAAGATCATAAACAACATAGAGATAACATAAGATAATATTCAGCATATTAACTCAATCATAACACCAATATTCATTGGATCCCAACAAACACAACATGTAGAATTACATAACGGTGATCTCGATCATGTAAGGCAGCTCACGAGATCTAAACATGAAGCACATGGTAGAGAAGACAACCATCTAGCTACTGCTATGGACCCATAATCCAAGGTAGACTACTCACTCATCGCTCTGGAGGCAAGCATGGCGATGAAAAAGACCTCCGGTGGCGATTACCCTCTCCGGGAGGGTGCCGGGAAGAGGTTCTGGACCCTCCCAATCTCAAGTTGACGACGGTGATGGATCACGATGTGTTTATGAAAAAGTGATCGGGTGTTTAGGTTTTTCCCCTCGGGAGGGTCTTTATAGGCGAAGGGGCATCGTTAGAATTGGACTGAGGTGGCCACACACATAGGGGGTGCGGCCTAGGCCTGGGCCACGCTGCCCTATTGTGTGGGCCCCTCGTGGCCCCACTCCGTCTCCTCTTCGGTTCTCTGGAAGCTTTGGTGAATTTTTAGATGTTTGGCTTTTGTTTCGTCCAATTCTGAGAATATTTCCTGTGTAACTTTTCTGAAACACAAAAACAGCAAAAAATAGGGAACTAGCACTGTGGCAACTTGTTAATAGGTTAGTTCCGGAAAAGGCATAAAAATACCATAAAGTGTAACGAAACACTAAGCAGATGATGTAAAAACAAGCATGGAGCATTAAAAATTATAGATACATTTGAGACATATCAGCATCCCCAAGCTTAACTCTTGCTCGTCCTCGAGTAGGTAAGTGATAACAAAAGAAATAATTTTTGAGGTGATATGCACCTACACAATCTTGACCATATATATAAGCGTTGTGCGCTGGGATCAAAAGAACTTAAAACATGGGCATGAAAGCTATAATCTTGATAGAAGAAACTTAGCAACCATGTTATAACATGAAAAGGAACATAAATAAAAGATCATGAAAATGAAACAATGAAAGTCAAACATGTGTTAAAATCATATGGAAAAATATACAAATGGTTTTCAGCTTGTCCTTCATGAGAGAGCAAAACATAAATGTATAGGACACCTTCAAGTTTAAGAGGGCGACTAGATACAAATAATTTAAGAATAAGTGAAACCAACATCATGAATTAATCAATGAAAACTTTGGGACAATGCACATTATACTCAGAATGACAACTATGCTCTCCTAGATGGTGCATAAAGATAGAAGGCGGTGACTCAACAAAAAAGTAAAAGAAAGGCCCTTGGCGGAGGGAAGCAGTGATTACAAGTTTTATAAACCTTCAAAAATTATGGTACTTACTATATTTGAGCTCTCATTGCCCCCATCATAGGCATCTTGAATGGTTAAAGTTAATGCGAATACACTTATGATGCATATGCTTGACAAATCATAAGTTGAAAACCTCGTGTCTCGTGAAGAACGAATACCCAAACCTCATGCTACTCGACTTAGAGTCCCAAGCAAGCTCTTATCATTGTAAGTATACACGTATCATCGAGAACCACCAACGGGGTACCTACATGCCTGATGACATGGAACAAGCCCATATCAAAATGACAGGACAAACAGACAATGAACACCTCGACATCTCTTTTATTTACTATTGGTATAGCTTTTTATTGTGAGATGCGTCGTCGAATGTTTACTATGGGCATGTTATAAATTTTTACCATGAATTATGCATGGCTTAGATTAGCGGCCCAGGCATTTCTCTAACACATATACAAACTCCATGATCCCGCAAGATTCCCAAATTATTTCACATCGCGAGTATCCATAAACAAAAGATCACGATATCAACTCAAATAAGAAGTACAATATTGAAAGCTTGCCCCATGACGGCATGGCTGGGCTAATTTCCAACTTACAACTTGCAAGCATAACAACTCAACATAAGAGATCCACAATGTCAAATTTTTAAGAATGAGAAAAGTAAAGTGTGCCATGAGGTTCGTAAGAGCTAAACTGACCAATTTTCGCATAACAACAAAAAGAATTTAATTTGAAGGATAGATAAAAGCAAGTCAAATGTACTTTGGAATAGCAAATTGCTAATAGGTATATATGGTGGACACTTTGGCAAACTTGGTTTTTAGGAGTTGGATGCACGAGTAGAGCTCATACTCAGTACAAAATGAGGGCTAGCAAAAGACTAGGAGCGACCAACTAAGAGAGCATTAACGGCCATAATCATGCAAAGCGACAAAGCGATATTAAAAGAAGCATAAGATGACATCAAAAGTCTAAAACTAAATGATCATAGAGGCTTATGGCGACTTTGTATGAGTCTAACATGTGTGAGCATGCGCCAAGTCAACCCAATAAAGCATCAAGGAGAAAACCAACATAATGCTTCCAAATAATTAAAAACAACACATGATTTTTTCAAAGGCTCATTAAGAAATCTCAGTCATTTGAGACAAGTCATGCTACAGAAAAACCACTAAGCATACTATCAAAAACACATCAAGCGCGACATGCAAAAGCCTAGGCCGCAGTCTACACAAGCTCCTTCTTGTACCACTTTTTTGCATAAAGCTTTTTCTCTTTTCCAACACCATTCAAACTTTTTTGAAGTAACTCTTTTTATGAAAACCAACATGGACCAGAGGTCAAAATATACCTTGATGCAAAGATATAACAATATCTGAACATAAATCAAGGCAAAAATCGAAAGCTAAATGCAGTTCTAGAAAAAGAGAACACTCGTTGAAACGATAAGAGTGAAAAACTGAGTGTTCTTGGCAAATGAAAAGCAAGGCAACTTCTCCAAAAGGAATTTGTTGGGGTCCAACCATTTATTTCATCAAACAAAACTAAATAAAACTGAAAACTAAAACAACTGATGCTCTAATAAAAATACATAGTGCATGAGGCAAAAAAAATATAATGTGTTGAAAGGTGACCTGATTTTTGCCGATGAAGAAGGGGTGCCTCGGGGGCATCCCCAAGCTTTGACACTTGTACCTATTTGATATTTCTTGGGGTGACATGGGCATCCCCAAGCTTGAGGTTTTGTCCATTCTTCAACTCATCTCATCATTCTCCAATCCCTACACTTGAAAACTTCCTCCATACAAAACTAAACACAACTCAATTAGCAACATTAGTGTAAGCATAGCAATGAATCAACCCTTTTTTGCTTTAGTTTTCAACTCAAAACCACCACATATAAAGTATATACTACTTTAGCAACTTCCCCAAAAGTTCCGTGATCAAAAGAACTAAAAAAGAAAGCAATAAAGCGGCAAACACAAATAATGGCAGAAATCTGTCAAAACAGAATAGCTGACAAAGATTGAATTTTTAGAGGGTTTTCTGTTGCTCAAATCAAAAAGTGTTCAACTAATGAAAGTTTTGATATAACCTGGGCCATATGCATAAGAAATAACAGGTCCAAAAGATATATAAAGAATTTTCACGAATTTTTACTGTGCAGCACCAAAAACTGTTTCAGGACAACAACATCCCCAAATCTTACCTCACTCAAATTAGAGGCTTCTCTTGGCACAACAATGAAATAAAAATGATAACGAGAGGTTATTACAGTAGTAATAACTTTCAAGACTCAAATAAAAGAAAAAGAACTGAAAGTAAAACAATGGGGGTATCTCCCAAGAGTGCTTTTCTTTAACGCCTTTGAGCTAGGCTCAGTAATTTGAGAAGATGCTCACATAAGAAATATGAATTGAAGCAAAAGAGAGCATCAAGGAGCAAATATAAAACACATTTAAGTATAACCCACTTCCTATGCATAGAAAATAAATCAAAGAAGCACATAGTAACAAGTATGGGTAGATAAAACAAGAGCAACTTCAGAACTTTCAATATAAAGAGAGGTGTTTTAGTAACATGAGAATTCCAACAACCATATTTTCCTCTCTCATATAGTAGCATCATGAACAAACTCAACAATATAAATATCACACTCATCCTCCTTTGTTAAGCATGTAGGGCTATCAAATAAGGTATTAGTTAAAGAGTTACTCTTATTGGGAGGTAGACATGGGTAGCTCCATTCTTCCTCCTCTTGATCATCCAATGAGCTTCCAGTTTCAGCAATTTCTTCTTCCATAGGCTCCTTCAAGGCATTAGTCTCTTCCGTTGGAGAGCATCTATTAAGATATGTAAGGATATAGCCATTTTCTTCCTTGTAATTATCAAAGCAAAATTTAAGTATATCATAGACCTCATATTTATAAGGTGCATCATCAGTATTTTCAAGCAAATAAGCAAGTTCGAATGCACCCTTCCAAGCAATAAATTCTTCAATTTGTTCCACATCATAAACGTCATAATTTCCATTAATATAAGAAGATATGGTAACATCATCATTATACTCACATTGAAAAGGGAGGTGTTTATACCTCCTACAACAGCAAGATTTATCAAAGCAATAAGTAACATTATAAGTAGAGCACACATTTCTAGCAATGATATACAATTTATCAATTTGTTCCCATAAGTGTTTCCCTTTTTGTGACAAGCGGTGTTCCTCATAATAATTTTGTTGCTCTTCCATGAACCCACCTTGCCAAAAAGATTTAGTTTCAAAGAAACCAACCATTGATAGAAAGCATGATAAAGCAAGACAATAACATACCAACAAAAAATAGCAACTATAGTAGGAACTAATATTTTTTTGTATTTTTGATAAAACGATGCAAGCAAAAATAAAATAAAGCAAAACAAAAAAAAACAAAGTAAAGGATGTGCATGTGAAACTCCCCTTGCAGAAGTCTTCTTTATCCCCGGCAACGGTGCCAGAAAAATGTCTTGATGCGGCACGGTGTTGATGGTTTTTAACCGTCCAGTTGAGAACCCCAAGAGGAAGGTATGATGAGCATAACAACAAGTTTTTCCCTTAGTAAGAAACCAAGGTTTAATCGTATCTAGGAAAAAGCCAAACTCAAGAAGGTGATGCCCAGTAGCTTCGCGACAGCTCTGGACAATTTATAAGGCGCCTCATCCAAGCTTTGCTTTGTGAGTGGCAATGTGGAACCTGCACACAATACAACCAAATACTTTGTTCTCAACTTACGATGAGGTTGTCAATCTCACCGGTTTGCTTGAAACAAAGGGTATGAGCGTATCGAGTGGAAAGTAATAGTAGTATGCGAGTAAAGTAAACAATGTGAGGAAAGTAAACATGTGATAGCAATATAATGGAAATAGGACCAGGGTCCACAGTTCACTAGTGGTGTCTCTCCATAAGATAAAATAACACATGCTGGTAAACAACTTACAGTTGGGCAATTGATAGAATAAAGATAATGTGCATATATCGAGAGGATCACTATGAGATTTACTCTGGGCATTACAACAAGAGACATAGACCGCCATCCAACTGCATCGATGACTAATAATCCACTTGTGGCAAATCAATCCGAGAACTCCACAAGTATTAAGTTGCAAACAATAGATAACTGCATTAAGCAAAGTGTGTAATGTAAACAAAGCATATGCCCTTGAGCATATGAATGTTGTTTTCTCCCTAGTGGCAACAGCACATCTATAACCTTAGAGGATCCTATCACTCCCCCCCCTAGATTAAATAGAGGCATGAACCCGCTATCGAGCATAAATGCCCCCTCTTGGAGTCACTAGCAACTACTCAGCCAAGATAGCTACTACTGATACATCTCAAACATATCTATAATTGTTGGTGCTCCATGCTTGTTTTTACACCATTTGCCTTGTGTTTTGTTACACTTCGTGGCATTTTTATGCAATTTCTAGAACTAACCTATTGACAAGATGCCACAGTGCCAGATCCCTATTTTCTGCTGTTTTTCTGTTTCAGAAAAGCTACACAGGAAATATTCTCAGAATTGGACAAAACAAGTTCCAGAAGTCTATTTTTCCCGAAAGAGTATCAAAGACCGAAAGAGAGCCGGAGAGGGGCTAGAGGCTGCCCACACAACAGGGGGTGCGACCCAGCCCTTGGCCGCGCCCACCTATTGTGAGACCACCCTGGTCGCCTCCTGACGATGCCCCTTCGCCTATAAGTAGCCTCCTGACGGAAAACCCTAAATCAATCGGCTTTTTTCCCAGAACAGTTCCGCAGCTCCGCCACCGTCGAAGACAAATTTTGGGGGACAAAAATCTCTGTTCTGGCACCCTGCTGGGACGGGGAAGTGCCCCCGAAGCCATCTCCATCGGTCTCCATTGCCATCTCCGCTGTCTCCATCGACCTCACTGCCATCTCCATCAACCTTGCTGTCTCCTATGATGAGGAGGGAGTAGTTCTCCCCCGGGGCTGAGGGCTCTACCGGTAGTTATGTGGTTCACCTCTCTCTCCCATGATGTGATCTTTATGTGATCATGAGCTTTGTATCTAGTTGAATTGGTAGATGTTATTATTTAGATATTATGCTACTCCCGTGCTTTATATTTGTAATCTCTGGAGATACCTTGTATCATGGTGTGAAGGTGACTATTCTGCACATCATGTGTATCTTTTTGGTTAATGTCTCTATGAATTGTTGGTGTTTGTTGGAACCATCTAGTGCGTTCATCGTGATAGTGTGGGATAATCTAGTTTGGGTACATACGGACTTTGAGGAGGGCTTTATAGCTCTATGCATGATTAGTGTTCGTTTTCTATTGGAGAGTTGTTTTGAGTTGCATATTGATGATAGTATCTATTGGTTCAATTATGTTATATTTGTTGAGAGTGTGTCCACTAGTGAAAGTATGATCCCTAGGCCTTGTTTCCAAGCATTGCACACCATTTACATTCAGTTTTGTTACATATTTGCTTGCAGCGATTCTTATTTCATATTACAGTTACTACTTATAATCATCACTACTACTTGTATTTCACTATCTCTTCGCCGAACTAGTGCACCTATACATCTAACAAGTGTATTGGATGTGTTGGGGACACAAGAGACTTTCTGTATCATAATTGTAGGGTTGCTTGAGAGGGATAGCTTTGAACTCCTCCTCACTGAGTTCGATAAACCTTGGTTAAGGGAAACTTGCAGCTGTTCTACAAACCTCTACACTTGGAGGCCCAACACTGTCTATAGGAACATACGTGTGCGTAGACATCAAGCTCTTTTCTGGCGACGTTGCCGGGGAGGTAAGGTAAAAGGTACTCGCATCCTCCTGTGTGAGTGCTCAAAGTTATTTCCTTTAGATTCTGCAATTATATCTTTTTGTTTCTTATTTTTATTTTCAATAGTTAGGCTTAATGGAAAACAAAGAGTTCTTTAGTATTTTTCCTGATTTAGGATATGGAGTGTTTGAAGAGAAGATTGAAAAACCTTTGGAGCTTAATTTGCATGCTAATAGTGTTGTTAGTATGAATGCTTTGAATACCGTTGTTGCTAATGCTATAGAAAAGTCTAAGCTTGGGGAAGCTGGTTTTGTTAAGCATGATATTTTTAGTTCCCCAGCTTTAGTGGAGAAAGTTTGCTCTAATGATATTTTATCTCCCATGTGTGATGTTTCTAATGATGCTTGTGCTCCTCATCCTTTTAAAATACCTATGAAGATTGTTGAACGTGCTATGGATAACTGCTATTTAGGAGATGGAACTGTCCATCCTGGTGATCATTTGCTTTTTATACATGAATTATGTGAGTTGTTCAAGTGTGCAGGTATTTCGATAAACCGAGTTAAGAAGAAGCTATTCTCTTTATCCCTAAAGGGCAGAGCTGCGGTATGGTATAAAACACTGAAGGATGGCCGACCTATTAATTGGGTGGAAATTGTACCTCTCTTTTATTCTAAATTCTATCCTTCTAGTGAGGTTTATAAAGATAGGAATTACATTTATGATTTTTATCCACATGAGGGAGAAAGCATTGCCCAAGCGTGGGGAAGATTAAAGTTACTAATGCACAAATATCCTATTCATGATCTTCCCCGTAATATTGTTATTAATAATTTTTATGCAAGGCTTTCAGGATATTACAAGGACTATCTAGATGCATGCTTTGATGGGTCTTTCACAAGCAAGGATGTTGACACCAAGTGGGATCGGCTTGAAACAATTCAAAACAATATTGAAGGTTGGGATAGCGACAAAGGTAAAGGATCAGGTATGAATTACGAGTTTGATTGCATTAAGTCTTTCACTGAAACTGCTGATTTTCAAGAGCTTAGTGCTAAGTATGGTCTTGATCCTCAAATTATGATTGATTGTTTTAAAGCCTTTGCTTCTCATATTAATGTTCCTAAAGGAAATGGGGATGTGTATCATGAACCTTTTAAGGACACTTGCATAGAAAGTGATATTGTTGTTGATGATTGCAATAAACATGCTCGAACCTCTGAAAGTCCTATTTCCTATAAGCATATTAATTTTTGTGGAGTACATAGACCTTGTGAACAGAGTCACAACAAGGAAGATTATTGTGTCCACCACGCAAATGAAGAAACCCGAATGTGGCACAAGGCTATAGGCGAGCTAGGTAAAAAGGTTTGAAAGCTTTATCCTTTTCTTTGTAAACATTGCGATGACATAGATCATTTTAATTTCCAATGCTCAAGCCCTAATAGTTACTCTTATAATATCGCAAGTTTGTATTGTGATGACAAGATTACTCTCAATCAGCATGATGAGCTTACTTTGTTTTTGGGGTGTGAAGAGATATCTAGAAAGATTTCTTTGGTTGATATGAATGATGCTGATATTAATAGTACCCTTCGTGGTTGTCGTCTCTATTGTGTTAAAGATTGCCTCACAAATACTTACATACAAAATCTTATAAAACATGATGTTTTGCCAAGCTATGACAGGACTGATATATGTTTTTATCTTATTAATAGAGAGGAGGAATCCTCCAAAGTTTCTTCTGTTGTTTCTGTCAGTAAACCAGATTATGTGGAGAAGATGCCTTTCCCTCTTAAAGGATATGTGGAGAAGATGCCTTTCCCTCCTAAAGGAGAGAGTAAGGAGAGTAAGAATAGTAAGAAGAAGAAGAAGAGGAGTAAAAGGCGAGAGGAAATGGTATCTTCCCCTAAGCATGTTGCTCCTATTATAGATTATGATAATTCTGATTGGGATGATGTTCCTATGCCTGTTACCTATATTAGTGATCATGATTGGGAAAAGCACTCTACTTTTGATATTGAAAATCTTTTTGGTACCAATTCTAAGGTTAATAATTGTTGTACCATTAGTACTATCCATGTTCCTTCCTATGATAATATGTTTGATGAGTATGCTTTGCGAAATAGCTGTTCTCTCGCTTATGATGATACTAAACCTCTAGTTTATGATGGTTATGATGATGAGTATAATATTTTTAGTGCACCTACTTTTGAGGAGAAAAATAGTTATCATTACAATATGCCTCCTGTTTTTGATGATTATGGTGAGAATAATTATTCTGTTGAATCTGCTCCTACTGCGATTGTTCATGTGGGGAGTATTAATTCTTTTATGCATGTGGCTCATGATAGAGATGCTTTATATGATAGTTATATTATTAATTCTATTCATGATGCTAGTGAAAGTTATTATGAGAGAGAGAAATATGGTTTGATGGATCTCAACAATATTGAGTTTCCCCTCTTTATGTTGCAATTCTTGAAGTTGTACTTGTTTTGCCTTCCTATGCTTTTCGCTTTGCGCTTTCATGACTTGTCTCTTTACAAGACTATTTTTCATAGGAAGTGATTTAGATTTAAATGTGTTTCATACTTGCTTGTTGATGCTCTCTCTTGCTTTAAGTTCCTATATAGCGCCTTTGCCTTAAGCTCTTTTATGGCGCCTACATGAGCATCTTTGCAAACTACTGCGCATAGCTCAAAAGCGTTAAAGAAAAGCACTCTTGGAAGATAACCCAATGTTTTATTTTCAGTAATTTTTCTTTTATTTGAGTCTTGGAAGTTATTACTACTGTAATAACCACTCCTTATCCTTTTTATTTCGTTGTTGTGCCAAGAGAAACCTCTAATTTGAGTGAGGCAAGATTTGGGGAAGTTGCTGTCCTGAAACAGATTTTGGTGCTGCACCGTAAAAATTCATGAAAATTCTTAGTATATCTTTTTGACCTGAAATTTATTGTGCATATGACCCAGGTTATTTCAAAACTTTCATTAGTTTAAAACTTTTTGATTTGAGCAACATAAAACCCTCTAAAAATTCGACCTTTGTCAGCTGTTTTGTTTTGACAGATTTCTGCCAATATTTGTGTTTGCCACTCGATCGCTTTCCTTTTGAGTTCTTTTGATCACGGAACTTTTGGGGAAGTTGGTACAGTAGTAGATGCTTTAATATGTGGTGGGCTTGAGTTGAAATCTGAACCAAAAGGGTTGATTTGCTATCATTCTTATGCTAATGTTGCTAATAGAATTGTGTTGAGTTTTGTATGAAGGAAGTTTTGAAGTGTAGGGATTAGAGAATGATGAGATGAGATGAAGAATGGACAAAAGCTCAAGATTGGGGATGCCCACACACCCCAAGAAATATCCAAGAGGTACAAGCATCAAAGCTTGGGGATGTCCCCGAGGCACCCCTTCTTCATCAGCAAAAATCAGGTCACCTTTCAACACACTATATTTTTATTGCTTCATGCACTATGCGTTTTTATTGGAGCGTCAGTTGCTTTTGTTTTCAGTTTTCCTTTGCTTTGTTTTCTGCAATAAATGGTTAGATCACATCATGTTTCTTTTGGAGGAGATGAACTCATTTTTCATTGCCAAGAACACTCTAGTTTTCAATCTTTTCATTCAATGAGTGTTCTCTTTTTCTGCTACTACATTTAGCTTTTGTTTTTCTCCTTGATTTTTGTTCAGATCTTGTTATACCTTTGCATCAAGGTGTATTTTGACCTCTGGTCCATGTTGGTTTTTATCAAAAGAGTTGTTTCAAAAAGGTTCGAAAGGTATTGGAAAAGAGAAAAAGCTTCATGCAAAAAAGTGGTACAAAAAAGAGCTTGTGTAGACTGCAGCCTAGGCTTTTGCATGTTGTGCTTGATATATTTTTGATAGTATGCTTAGTGGTTTTGCTGTAGCATGACTTGTCTCAAATGACTGAGATTGCTTAATGAGCCTTTGAAAAAAATCGTGCATTATTTTTATTATATGGAAGCATTTATTTGGTTTTCTCCTTTGATGCTTTATTTGGGTTGACTTGACACATGCTTACACATGTTGACTACAAAATAAGTCACCTATAGCCTCTATGATCATTTGGTTTTTGACTTGTGATACCACTTTATGCTTCTTTCAATGATGTTTTGCCGCTATGCATGATTATGGCCGTTATTGCTCTCTTAGTTGGTCGCTCCCAGTCTTTTGCTAGCCCTCATTTTGTACTGAGTATGAGCTCTACTCGTGCATCCAACTCCCAAAAACCAAGTTTGCCATTGTGTCCACTCTAAATTCCTATGCATGGTATTTGCAAGCCATTCCAAGTAAATTTTCATGTGATACCTTTCAAAAAACCTTCAAAACACTTCTCGTTTTGTGACATTATTTTTAGCTCATGGGGACGTAGTGGTCGGATTTCCTATCTTCCGTATTGTTTTATTCCAAAAAAGAAAAAAAGAAAAAGAAAAAGGCACTCCTCCATGGTATGTGAATGTTGGTGAGCACCCGATGGAATCGGTTAGCCATGGTTTGAGGAAGGAAAAAGATGGGGAGGAGTGCCAAGCTTTATAAAAGAGCACCAAAGTGCCAATATCTCTCTAAAAAACTTGCTTCATTTTTGTATGGAAGATAGTAAGAACCCCATTGCCAGTCGTTAACAAAGACAACCACCTCTCAAAACCCATTTTTTATCTCTCTGTTTTACAAATGAAAAGCTCTAGCACATGTTTAATCACTGCTTCCCTCTGCGAAGGGCCTTTCTTTTACTTTTATGTTGAGTCACCATCTTCTATCTTTATGCACTGTCTAAGAGAGCATAGTTGTCATTCTAAGTATAATGTGCATAGTCCCAAAGTTTATTATTGATTGATTCATGATTATGGTTTTGCTTGTTCTTAAATTACTCGTATCTAGTCATCCTCTTAAACTTGAAGGTGTCCTATGCATTTATGTTTTGCTACTCCATGAGGGACAAGCTGAAAACCATTTTCTTTGTTTTCCATATGGTTGAAACACACACGTGACTTTCATTGTTTCATTTTCATGATCTTTCCTTTGTGTTTCTTTTCATGCTATAACATGGTTGCTAAGTTTCTATTATCAAGATTATGTCTTTCATGCCCATGTTTTAAGTTCTTTGATCTCAGCACTCAATGCTCTACCTCGTTGGTCAAATTGTGATGGTGCATGTCACCTCAAAAATTATTGTTTTGCTAAGCTTGGGGATGCTGATACATCTCAAACGTATCTATAATTTTTGATGCTCCATGCTTGTTTTTACACCATTTGCCTTGTGTTTCATTACACTTTGTGGCATTTTTATGCGATTTCTGGAACTAACCTATTGACAAGATGCCACAGTGCCAGTTCCCTGTTTTCTGCTATTTTTGTGTTTCAGAAAAGCTACACAGGAAATATTCTCAGAATTGGACGAAACAAGTTCCAGAAGTCTTATTTTCCCGAAAGAGTATCGAAGACCGAACGAGAGCCGGAGAGGGGCCAGAGGCTGCCCACACAACAGGGGGGCGCGGCCGAGCCCCTGGCCACGCCTACCTATTGTGACGCCACCCTGTTCGCCTCCTGACGATGCCCCTTTGCCTATAAGTAGCCTCCCAATGGAAAGCCCTAAATCAATTAGCGTTTTTCCCAGAACAGTTCTGCAGCTCCACTGCCATCGAAGACAAATTTCGGGGGACAAAACTCTCTGTTCCGGCACCCTGCCGGGATGGGGAAGTGCCCCCAGAGCCATCTCCATCGCTCTCCATCGCCATCTCCACCGTCTCCATCGACCTCACCACCATCTCTATCAACCTTGATGTCTCCTATGATGAGGGGGAGTAGTTCTCCCCTGGGGCTGAGGGCTCTACCGGTAGCTATGTGGTTCACCTCTCTCTCCCATGATGTGATCTTTATGTGATCGTGAGCTTTGTATCTAGTTGAATTGGTAGATATTATTATTCAGATATTATGCTACTCCTGTGCTTTATATTTGTAATCTCCGGAGATACCTTGTATCATGGTGTGAAGGTGACTAGTGTGCGCATCATGTGTATCTTTTTGGTTAATGTCTCTATGAATTGTTGGTGTTTGTTGGAACCATCTAATGCGTTCACGGTGATAGTGTGGGACAATCTAGTTTGGGTACATATGGATTTTGAGGAGTGCTTTGTAGCCCTACGCATGATTAGTGTTCGTTTTCCATTGGGGAGTTGTTTTGAGTTGCATATTGATGATAGTATCTATAGGTTCAATTATATTATATTTGTTGAGAGTGTGTCCACTAGTGAAAGTATGATCCCTGGGCCTTGTTTCCAAGCATTGCACACCATTTACATTCAGTTTTATTACATGTTTGCTCGCAGTGATACTTATTTCATATTACAGTTACTACTTATAATCATCACTACTACTTGTATTTCACTATCTCTTTGCCGAACTAGTGCACATATACATCTGACAAGTGTATTGGGTGTGTTGGGGACACAAGAGACTTTCTGTATCATAATTGCAGGGTTGCTTGAGAGGGATAGCTTTGACCTCCTCCTCTCTGAGTTCGATAAACCTTGGGTGATCCACTTAAGGGAAACTTGCTGCTATTCTACAAACCTCTGTACTTGGAGGCCCAACACTGTCTCAGGAACAGATGCGTGCATAGACATCACTAACAACAGAGAGCATGCAAGATCATAAACAACATAGAGATAACATAAGATAATATTCAGCACATCAACTCAATCATAACACCAATATTCATCAGATCCCAACAAACACAACATATAGAATTATATAACGGTGATGTCGATCATGTAAGGCAGCTCACGAGATCTAAACATGAAGAACATGGTGGAGAAGACAACCATCTAGCTACTGCTATGGACCCATCGTCCAAGGTAGACTACTCACTCATCGCGCCGGAGGTAAGCATGGTGATGAAGAAGACCTCTGGTGGTGATTACCCTCTCTGGCAGGGTGCCGAGAAGAGCTTCTGGACCCTCCCGATCTTGGGTTGACGATGGCGACGGATCGCGATGTGTTTCTGGAAAAGTGATCGAGTGTTTAGGTTTTTCCCGTCGGGGGGTCTTTATAGGCGAAAGGGAATCGTCAGAAGTGGACCAAGGCGGCCACACACATAGGGGCGCGACCTAGGCCTATGCCGTGCCGCCCTATCATGTGGGCCCCTCGTGGCCCCACTCCATCTCCTCTTCAGTTCTCTGGAAGCTTCGGTGAATTTCTAGATGTTTGGCTTTTATTTTGTCCAATTCTGAGAATATTTCCTGTGTAACTTTTCTGAAACACAAAAACAGCAGAAAACAGGAAACTGGCACTGTGGCAACTTGTTAATAGGTTAGTTCTGGAAAATGCATAAAAGTGCCACGAAGTGTAATGAAACACTAAGCAAATGGTGTAAAAACAAGCATGGAGCATCAAAAATTATAGATACGTTTGAGACGTATCACTCCTCTATACCATAGTTAGACCGGCAGGAATCCCATTCCCCCTATACACTATAGTAGACCCGACAGGACAACCCTTCGCTACTAATCTGTTGATATGCGAGAGGAGAAATATATAGCTGACTCCTCCGTCCCATTCCAGATCTTATGGTTAACCATTATTTACGGTGCTAGAATCAATGGCGACATTGGTTATTAGTCCTAGGTGAACTTTCTAGTTGCAGTGGGACCTCCACCATACTCTTACCATGGTCCCACTGCCCACCATCCTAGGGTAACAACCATTCTGGTCGAAACCACTACCCTATTCATTAGTAAAACATAACCTGTTACTTTCAATGCAACAGTGATATAACTTTGCAAGTAATTTGATACAAATACTCAAAAGGTATGAGCAAGAGTGAACTTGCCTGCAAACTACAAGGTAGTGCAGTTGGATGTGTTGGAGTGACCCTGGACCTCAGGTTCTGGAAAACAACATCATTGACCGATAAGGGCAATGATTAAAGATTCAACTGATGCATGCTTTAGAGTGTGTGTTCTGTTTATAACCCCATGTAGTGATTTATTTATTTGAAGGTATTTATATATTCTTTTTATGATTTTAAAGAATATATGATAATAATATCTTCATTCAAGAATAATGGCTAAATATTCTTGAATGGAGTTTACTTAATAATATGTTAAGATTTTTATCTAGATTTTTCTTAGCTATATCACAAGTTTAAGTTTTTTTAGAAAAACCCAGAAACTCTATTTTCCCAAAAATAATATTTAAGATTATTTTATTATTTTTTATTAAACTAAATCTCCATTTTAAAATCAGAAGTTATTTTCTGACTTAAAATAATTAATTTCAACTCTTGGCGATTTTCTATATTTTTTCTAGTGTTTTTGAATTATAAAAGGGTTTTAGCAGGGTTTTCTTTTTTAGTTTTTAAAATAAAACACTTTTACCTGGACCCACTGGTCAGACCTACCCAAACGGGTTAGGTCGGACCGGCCCGGCCTAGTCGGGCTCAGCCCCCTCTCATTCTCTCCTAAGCTAACCCTAACCCTAATCCCCTCTCGCGCTCTCGCGACTGCGCGTCGCCGATGGGGTCGCGGCGCGATTCCGACAAGCTCCGACGGTCTTTGCCGCCACCACGTGGGGCAAACAAATCACTGCCTCGTGTGCTTCCTTCTGACTACAGAGAATCATCTCCCTCACCTCCGCTCATCTTCCTCATCTCCGTTCGTCTCTGCCAAGTCGAGCTCGCCCCCGTGCTAAGGTGATTCATCGGACATGGCCACCTGTCCTGGAGTCTCGGTGGTGTGGCGCTTGCTAAGGAGCTCCAGCAGGCGCTTGATACGTCCATTTTGCATCACTATTTTATATCATAACTTACTGTTATTCATCGATATATTTCATATTTAGAGTTGATACTTATGTTATTTCCTTTGTTTCCACATGTTTGATGATCATCGGAGGAGTTGCTGCCGGAGTCAGGATTCTGCTGGAAAAAGGACCATCAAGGGACCATATTTTGAAGATCAGGAAAATTCTAGAAAAATACCAGGAAATTATATTTTCCCAGAAGACTCAGGAATCCAGAAGGAGGAGTCGAGAGGAGCCAGGGGGCCCCACACGCTAGGGTGGCGCGGCCAGCCCCCTGGCCGCGCCAGCCCTGTGTGTGGGTGCCCTGGCCCACGTCTGGTCTCGCCCCTTCGCGTACATCATCGTCCCCAAAAACCTAAGTTAGGGGGGGCTCAGAGTTAGACACAGCCGCCTCTGCGGGGCGGAGAACACCAGAGAGAGAAAAGCTCTTCGGCAGGGAGAAATCTGCCGGGGAAATTCCTTCCCGGAGAGGGGAGATCATCGCCATCATCATCACCATCGCACCGGACTTTATCGGGATTATCATCATCATCATCTCCATCACTAGCACCTTCATCTCCACCATCACCACGCCATCCCGCTGTAACATCGTGAGTTGGATCTTGTTATATTCATAAGGGAAACTTTCCCGGTGTTGATTACTCTTGTAGTTGATGCTATTGAGTGGAACCGTTGAATTAAGGTTTATGTTCAGATTGTTATTTACCATTATTTCACCTCTGATCATGATCCATATGATGTCTTGTGAGTAGTTCGTTTAGTTCTTGAGGACATGGGAGAAGTCAAGATGTTAGTAGTGAATTATTGTTGAGAAATATTTAATGGTTTGATATTGTTGTGGTGCTATTTCACTAGTGGTGTCATGTGAACGTCGACTACATGATACTTCACCATTTATGGGCCTAGTGAGATGCATTGTGTATTTGGCTACCGATTGTGGGGTTGCTGGAGTGACAGAAACCTAAACCTCCGTTGGGAAACCATTGCACCAGGGAGCGTAGGATCTTAGAGTTTAAGGCTGTGGTTAGATTTATCTTAATTACTTTCTTGTATTTGTGTCGTCGTGGTGAAACAACATATGCCATGGGATGGCTTAAATGGGGGCCGACTTAGATGCTGGAGGATTCGGGAGAGGGGAACGAGCTAAAAAGCACGACAGAAAGAGACACTGATCTACCCAGGTTCGGGGCTCTCGTAAGGAGATAACACCCCTACTCCTGCTCTACTGAGTGTATATATGGGTCGATGTAGTACACAACAATGGCTCTTCCAAGCTCTCTGTGAGAGGAGGAAGATGAACTATCAACTGAGAGACTAAGGATCGACCAACCTCTTGCTAGGGCTCCCTGTGCCACCTTATATAGTGGTGGCCAGGGTTACAACGGTCATAGAAGACCAGGAGACACCAACTACACTCCAAACAGGACTTGCTGTCGAGGGCAGACGCCCACGACTTTCTCCCTGATTGCTCTCGATGGGACTCCCCTTGCTGTACCTTGTACCTCTTGAACTATGACCTTACCATTCTGAGGTAAGCTTGTACTTGTGCACAGTGAGGGTAGGTAATCTCCACTGTGCACCCTGCCATCTTACTCTGCTACCATGCTTGGATGTTTCCTTCCTTGATTGTAGGGATGTGACACCTTGGTTGACTTAAGTATCCCGGATATGACCGTTGGCCATACCCAGGACATATATGCCGGACCAACGACCTACGAGGGTCAGGTAATCCGGCCTCCCCTGCTCCTGCACAACACACAAAAGGATTAGGCCGGCATACCTGAGTATATGCCGGCACACCTATACTAGTATTCTGGCTATGCCGGCATATCCAGACACCAGCCGGGATATACATTATATGCCGGCCTGGCCGATGCTCTTATATTCCGGCCAGGCCCCTTCCTTGATAACCCGGCATAAGTCAATCATAGACCTTGAGTCTTTCTAGTCTCTTGACCCTACCGGGGGTCATCCCCCCGACACTAGTCCCCGAAGCTGCCGAGGTTCCCCAGTCATAACTGTGGAGCCTTGACAGGTTCAACATACCTTTCTTCATTATGTCCCGGCGATCAGTTTTATATGCCGGCCTCTGTTCCTGTTCCAAGACTTATTCCGGCCGGTCCCTGGGGTATTCCGGACGGAACATATACATCGGGCAATTAATCCGACATATAGACGAGCCTTCCTCGAGAAGCCATGTCCGACAGCTTTGCATCGAAACTTGTAACTGCCCTGCCTCCTCGAACAGTCACCCACGATGTGACGGTTCACAGTGCAGCAGTTACTTCTCGCCATCATGGCGTCATGGCACGGTTACAGGAACCGCCGCCCCACTCCGTGCCGCCACGTGGCGCCACGCCGCAGAAACGGTCGGGGGAGTGGAACACTCCCACGATCCCCACGACCCCCACGACCGGCCTCCTCGGTATAAATAGGGCGGCGGGGGTAAACTTATCTTTTTACCCCCACCATCGTCGTCTTCCTCCTCTGCTCCTTTGCCCCTTGCGCTTCGCCGCCGGACCAAGAAACCGAGAAGGGAAGCCGCCGCCGTCGTCCACCTGCACGCCGGCGCCTCCGCTTGCCGACGTCTGGCATCATCGTCGACGACGCCACCGCCGCCTCTTCTCCCCGCAGCCTTGCAGGGAGATTGGATCTTCCTGCACGCTCGCCGCCGCCGCTCCATCGTCGCCGGCCAAACTCCGGTGAGACCTCCTCTTCCTCTGTTCTTCCTCCCTCACGCTTCTTCATAGCTTCTCATTGGTAGCCATGCTTACATAGATCCGCTTCAGTTCCTCTGCTTGTTACTCTTTGGATTCGATTAGCATTGCTAGGCAACGCTCGCAGGTGTTCATCCTTAGGAGTTTTACCCTTATTATTTCCGATTTTAACTGCCTCGGTAGATCTTCTATTCCTGCTAACATTGGTGAGGGCGGTATGCCGGAGAGACTAACATCCCTCTTTTCTCCGGCCATGATAGGAATAACATCACGGGACTCCGGCTCTCACGCCTTATCCCGGCCACAAAGATGGCATCATCAAGCATGACGACTACCTCGGCCTCTGAGGAAGATACCTCGGCCCGAGCTCAAGGACGCTCCGGCTGGGAGGGGTCGGAGGTTACTCCGGCCGAGATATCCTGGGTCACCTCCACCAGGAGAGTCCCGGAGGGCGTAGCGTGCCGGCTACCCGCAGGAGAGATTGTGCCGGCACCTGAACCCGGCGAACACGTCGTCTTCATCGCCCACTTCGAGCGGGGCTTCGGTCTGCCGGTGTCGGACTTCTTCCGGGACTTCCTCAACACCTACGAGCTTCAACCTCATCATATCCCGGCCAATGCCGTGATGAGCCTCTCCGCCTTCGCTGCCTTTTGCGAGGGCTATGCCGGCATTGAGGCCCTTACTCAAGGCTGGGCGAAGTACTTCCAACTGAGGAAGCAAGTCGTCCAAGAGCCGCCCCGGAGCAAGGACGACCCGCCGGAGACGGCCCAGGAGAAGAAGGACCGCCCCATGACCCTCTGCGGCGCGGCCACCATCATGTCCCGGAAGGGCTCGGACTTCCCCAAGGTGGAACTCCTGGAATCTTGCAAGAAGTGGCAGAAAAGCTTCTTCTATGTCAAGAACACCACCGATGAGGATCTCCTCAACCTGCCGCCATTTGTGGACGAGCCACCCTCGGCGATGACTAACTGGACCTACAACCCGAAGAATTCGGTGATGCCGGTGAACGCGCTCCACCGGGTTAAGGGCGAGCTCCGGGATGCCGGCCTTACTCCTAACGATCTTGTGGCATGCTTCATCAGCCGGCGCGTCTCCCCTTTGCAGCGCCGGTCGCACAAGATCTGCCAGATGAGCGGGCCAATGGACCCCACCCGGCACTCCACACACGAGCTGACTCCGGCCGACATTCTGCGCCGGATTAAGGATGTGTGCAAGTCCTCTCAGGCCACTTTCGCCTGGGGGCTAGAACCATACAGCCGAGATAGGCCCGCACCCACGGTAAACCATCTTATCCGACACACAAAGTCCATGTCCGGCACATACATACTTAAGCCGACACATATCTGTTTGCCGACACATATCATATTGATCCGACATACCTCTTGCACCGGCATATTTCCTTGTCTGAATATTTGACTTTGCTATTTTATACAGAAATTCAGCTTCCAAACCATGGAGAATTCCCGGATCAAGATCGCGGCGGACCGCACCGTTGCGGATGTTGAAGATCCGGATCATTGGGATAAGCTTCCCAGGAACACCCGTGCTGCAGCTGCCATGGGTAAGGGCTCTTCATCCCGGCATTACACTCAAGACCGGAGTGAGATAGATTCTGACGAGGAGGTCCTGCTGTACTATGACCCGACGCCACTTGCGTACGCCTTTCCAGCAACACCTATTGCTCACGAGTTTCCAATGCCGTCCTCAGCTATCCCGGACGATATTGTCATCGACGCCGCCCCTCTGAACCAGGGACCTCCTTCCACCGGCGGACGTGCCGGCCGGAAGAGAGGTGTGAAGCCCCCGTCCGACATACCTCAGAGGGCGAAGAGGCAGAAGGTCTGCGTGCCCAAACAGAAGAAACAGAGGCCTGTTGCCTCGGGGTAAGTTTCCTTTTCTTTGCATTTCCTCCGACATATCTCTTGTTTGTATTACTGACTTGGTGATTTCTCTCTTTCAGTGCTCCTCTTGAGCCGGAACAAGCTTCTGGCTTGAGTGGCGACCCGAAGGTTACCAAGCCCGCTGCCCCTGCTACCTCCGACATACCCTCCGCAAGTCATACGACCTCCCCGGCGCCGGCATCTTCGCCTGCGCCCGAGAAGACCACTTCCCCGGCGAAGGACGTTCCTCCGCCGGAACAAGATACCTCTGCCCCCGACGTCCACATGGACTCGGGGGCTCAACAGGAAACCTCGGCTCCTGATGTCCACATGGACACAGGAGCCCATCAAGAAACACCAGATTCCGGCGCGCCCACCGGCGACGCCGGCACAACTGAAGACGCCGGCGCAAGCGACAAGAGCGCCGGCACAGACATCAAGGGCAAAGGCCCCTTAGTGCCGGAAGTCCGGACTTTTCCGGATCCTGCTCCCGCTGGCCCAGATGCACCGGCCGCGCCGGAACAGCCCGCGCCCCAGACTCCTTTAGCTGCCAAGACTCCAGCACCGGCCAAGACCACTGCCCTGGCCAAGACCACTGCACCGGCCGAGTCCACTGCCCCGGCCAAGACCGGCACCTTGAAGATTCAGCCGGCCAAGTCCCGGACCAGCTCTGCTCTGTCCCTGCATCTTAGCAGGGCAGCAGCCCGGCCGGGGTACTGGAAAAGCTTCTTCGACACCCCCGAACTCGAGGGCCTCGTCCCTCTTGCGACGAAAAGTGATGAGAGCCTCGGCTCTCTTAAGGAGCAGTGCATCAAGTGGAACGATGCCAGCAACATGGACACTGCGGACTCAAGGAGCAAGAAGCTGGCCGAAGCCAAGACCACTGGCGACCCAAGCGACTTCCTGGCAGCGAAGCCCATACCTATCGCCAGCGAGCTCCTCAGCATCCAGCAAAGGCTTCACAAGTTGGCCGATGCCACCAACGTAAGTCCTTTACCTTTACACACATATCCCCAGTCCCCGAAAATGTCGGCTGTCCGGGATATGGACATCCGGGATTTTCTCATAGTCCTTTAGCTAGCTTCTTTTGAATTAACTGCCGACATATGAGCTCGATCCGAGCTTCAAATCCTAGTCACCGAGGGCCGGGATAGGTGCGCAGCACCTGTGCCGGGTCTTTAACAATTTCACTTCTCTATTATCTTTCAAATCCTCTTGACCGGGATATAAGCTCGATTCGAGCTTCAAATCCTAGTCACCGAGGGCCGGGATAGGTGCGCAGCACCTGTGCCGGGTCTTTAAAAGAATGATCACTTGATAAAATCTTCACTTTAATTATCATGTCAAATTTCTCTGCTGACATTTCAAATCCCGGCATTTTTGCAGCTCATGAACAACACCCGGGCCGACATGTTCCATGACTTGGTGTGTGAGCATCGGAAGCTTTCCGACGCACACAGCAAGCTTCAGCTGGAGCTGCCCAAGAAAGGTAATCTTTGCCGACATACCGCTATATGCCGGATGTCTTTCCTCTTTTTATTTTGCAATACTTCTTCTTACCGACACATAACCTTGTGCCGACATTCTGCAGCTGGCACTGAAAAACAAGTCGCCGCGCTTCTTACTAGGGTGAAAGAGCTTACTGGTATGCCGGATCCTGCTGTTATCCGGATAGCTACTTTATACTTCAAATCCTTTACTCTTTGTCACTGTTTTCTTTCTTCAAATCCTTTTAACTTGCGATCTTTGCAGATGAGAAGGCTGCACTGGAGGCACGCCACCAGGATTGTGTGTCCTCGGTGGATGTGGCCAAGCAACTGGACGACCGGGATGCCGGTCACAAGGCCGAGGTTGAGCAGCTTAGGGGCCGGATTGCCGAGCTCCTGGAGGAGAAGGAGCAAAGGGAGAGTCAACTGAAGAACACCCAGGACTTGCTCATTTCCTCCGAGACTGATGCCTCCACTGCCCACGCCGAACTGGATAGCCTGAAGGAGCAGGCCACCAAATGGGAGGTTACAGCTGCACAGCTGAATGTCGACCTTGCCCGTAAGCTTCAAATCCTTTCCCCTTTTATCCTTTCCGACATAGTGTAATCTTTTTCGGCATAGCATCTATGCCGACATATTTTCCTTTTGCTAACATTGTTTCTATTCTGCAGGCATGTTTCCCGCTTCCGTCTCTGACGTTGAGAGGGCTTTGCAGTTGGACCGAGAAAACCGGGGTGTTCCGGTCGACTCGCCCAACTGGGACATGTCGGAGCAGCTGCTGGCCCTGCAGTCCCGGAAGGAGGCCATGAGCCTTTATACTGAAGAGCTCTTCTACGGCGCCCAGGAGGCATTCTCTGCCCTCTGGCCGGGACAGAGGACTCCCACTGATCCGGTTGACCTCGGCAACGACCTGCAGCTTGCCAAGGTTCGCCTCCGGGAGTGGCGAGACTCCGGCGCGAGGGTTGGAGCTGACGAAGCCCTCAGCTACTTCCTCTCCTGGTACGAAAAGGCAGACTTGGAGACTTTGCGCACCGTGCGCGAAGGATCCATCTGGACCACGGATCCGGATCATATCCGTCGCCGCAAGGAGTTGGCCCACAGCTATGTGGACTATGCCGACACCGACAAGTTCGTCCGGGACATCCGCGAGCCGGAGAAGAATGACGGTGCCGGGACATCTGCCGCTGCTGAGGGTTCCGACTCCAGCCAAGATGAAGACGAAGCTGAGGAAGCCGATACTGAAGCTCCGGAACAGGCATCTGCCCCGGGCGGAGGCGACGGCTCCATTCCATCTGCTGGGTCCGGCACACCTGAGGCCGACACCTCGACTGCTACTGCTCCACCTGCTGGCGGCCCCACGCCTGCCCCTTGAATCTTTGCACCAAAAACACTTTAAGCTTTATCAGATCCCCGGTATGCCGGGTGCAGTTGTAAGATACACGTTTTAATTTCCTCTGGCTTGCTACCTGAACAAGTTTTATCTCGGTTTGCTTGTTATTAATGCCGGATCATCTTTTGGCTAAGTCACCGAGTTTGTTTTCCTGTTTCCTCAACTTCACAACCTTGGCTACTTGTCTTCCTCTTTGGGCTTTTGACTTATGAGTCTCAAGGTTGCTTTGTTAAACATACAGTACTTTAACTTCGGGACTTAGACTTCAAATCATCCGACACTTTAAATTTTAACTTTAGCTTTAACGAAAATGTCGGTTCGCTTGCTTTGTATTTCCTTAGCCGTTTTCCATGTGTAGACAATCTCCGGCATCTACTCTTGCTAGCCATGAAGCCGGGTTTCGGGACAGCAGCTGAGTCGAAGAGTGGCCTTTGGTGCCGACACATTACTAGGCCGACATAGGAAACATTCAAATAAAGCCAGCCGGCATATAACAAAAAACTGTAAATAAACAACAAATATACCTCGGAGCTAGTTACCCGGCTTCTTCCGGATGCCGGTATTTCATTCATTAGTCTTGTGCCGGCACAACACGCCGGCATACAAAAGGAAAATATGGAAATACATACATTGTGTTGCTCAGGAGTAAAAGGGGCGCAGTAGAGCTATGTTCCATGGCCTCTTGGTTTCTTCTCCGGACCTGTCCACCTTATTCTTCTTGGGATCCTGCGCATCTATAAGATAATAGGCATCATTGTGCAGAGCTCTGCTCACAATGAATGGCCCCTCCCATGGTGGAGTTAACTTATGCCGGCCTTCTGTTCCTTGCTTTAGCCGGAGTACTAGATCTCCCTCTTGAAATCTCCTTGGATTTACCTTCTGCGCATGATAGCGTCTGAGGTTCTGCTGATATACTGCTGTTCTTGACAGAGTTATTTCCCTTGCTTCCTCTAGCAGATCAACATCATTTTCTCTGGCTTCTTTAGCCTCTTCCTCAGTATATAGCACTATTCTTGGTGCATCATGTATTACATCTGTTGGAAGCACAGCTTCTGCTCCATACACCAGGAAAAATGGTGTGTAGCCTGTTGATCTATTCGGAGTTGTTCTTAAACTCCACAGCACTGCTGGCAGCTCATCTAGCCAACATCCCGGAGTTTTCTCCAGGGGCTCTATCAGCCGGGGTTTTATGCCGGATAATACTAGCCCATTCGATCTCTCTACTTGGCCATTGGCACAAGGGTGGGCAACCGACGCAACGTCCAGCCGGATTCCCACCTCCTCACAAAATCTGGCAAATGGCCCTTGGGCAAAGTTTGACCCATTGTCAGTGATGATGCTATGAGGAACACCATATCTCAAGATTATATCCTTTAAGAATTTCACTGCTGTGTGACCATCACACTTGCTTATGGGCTTCACTTCAATCCACTTGGTGAACTTGTCCACCATGACCAGGATATGGGTCATTTTCCCTCTGGCCGGCTTAAAAGCCCCGACCATATCCAGGCCCCAAACAGCAAAGGGCCAGGTTATTGGGATAGTTTTCAGGGCAGACGCCGGCTGATGAATCTGGTGGGCATATCTTTGACACCCATTACATTTCCGGACCAAGTTTTCTGCCTCTTGCAGTGCCGTTGGCCAATAGAAGCCATGCCGGAATACCTTTGCCACCAATGCCCTGGACGAAGCATGGTGACCACACTCCCCCTGGTGAATTTCCCGGAGCATCTCCAGGCCCTCTGCAGATTCGACACATCTCTGCAATACTCCGGTGGTACTTCTCTTGTATATTTCTTTGTTGATGATGGTATACGCTTTGGATCTCCTCATAACCCGGTGGGCCTCGGTTTCATCCGCCGGTACTTGACCATCCACCATGAAGTTCATGATAGGACGTGCCCATGAGGGCACTTCCCTGACAGTGAATACTGCCTGATCTATTTCCATCATTTCGACCGACACATAATCGATCTCCATGGGCTGCGAAGTCCCCGGGACTGAAGAATCAGTCCTCGGGTATGCCGGAGCAGTCCCCGGGTATACCGGCACAACCTCTTGGCACATTTTTCCCTTGCTTTTAGTTTTGCTCCGGAATACTGTACTAACAGCATATGCCGGCTCAGTCCCCGGGACTGAGGAAACAGTCCCCGGGTTATCCGACCTGACTCCGGCATCTATCTCCATCGGGACTGCTTCCTCCGGACCTGGCGGGACATAAATGGAGGATGACTCCGGCGAGGGTTTGATCGATGGCTTCCTCAGATGTTCCAGCGAAATGCCGGGCGGTATTGAATCTCGGGAAGACCCCAGCTTGGATAATGCATCGGCTGCGTCGTTCTGAGCCCGGAGAACGTGCCGGAACTCACAACCTTCAAAGTAACCACTTAACTGCTGCACTAGGAAACGGTACGATGCCATGTTAGCATCATGCGCGTCCCATATGCCGGAACACTGCTGAATCACTAAGTCAGAATCACCGAAACACATAATCCGGCGAATTCCTATGTCCTTAGACACCTTCAGGCCATGCACAAGTGCCTCATATTCCGCCACATTATTTGATGCTGCAAAGTGAATCTGCAGGACATATCTCAGCTGGTCATTCTTTGGTGAACTGAGAACTATGCCGGCACCCAAGCCATGGATTGTCTTGGACCCATCGAAATGCATCCTCCAATAATTGGCATCTGGCAATGGTGGCTCATACTGTATCTCGGCCCAGTCAATAAAGAAATCAGCCAAGACCTGGGACTTGATTGTGTCCCTCTTATCGTACTGCGGTGTATATGGTGAAAGCTCTATTGCCCACTTTGCTATCCGGCCGCTGGCATCTTTGTTGCCTATAATTTCCGAGATAGGGGCCTCGGCCACTACCCGGATTGGATGCTCTTGGAAGTAATGCTTAAGCTTCTTGGCCGCCATATAGACACCATAGGTCATCTTCTGATAGTGGGGGTAGTTTTGCTTTGAGGTGGAGAGGACTTCACTCAGATAATATACCGGCCGCTGCACGGTTTTGCCTCCTTCCTCTCGCTCTACTACCACCACAGCACTGACAACTCGGTTGGTTGCCGCTATATAGAGCAACATTGGCTCCCGGGGCATCGGGGATGCTAATACCGGCGCTGTTGACAACAACTATTTCAATTCCTTGAAAGCTGCATCTGCTTGCATTGTCCAGACAAATGTGTCGGACTTCTTCATCAATTGATATAACGGCAGGGCTTTCTCTCCCAGCCGGCTTATGAAGCGGCTCAGGGATGCGAGGCACCCAGTGAACTTCTGTACTTCCCTCAAATCTGTCGGCGGCTTCATCCTTTCTATGGCACGAATCTTGCCGGGATTCACCTCAATACCCCGGCTGGAAACAAGGAAACCGAGCAACTTGCCCGCCGGCACACCAAAGGTGCACTTAGCCGGATTCAACTTCATCCGGAATCTCCTCAGGTTCCCAAAGGTTTCCCGGAGATCATCTATGAGAGTCTTGCTCTCCTTGGTTTTTATGACGATATCATCGACATATACCTGCACATTTTTATCTATCTGATCGTGCAAACACTTTTGCATACACCTTTGGTAAGTCGCGCCGGCATTTCTTAAACCGAACGGCATAGTGAGATAGCAATAAGCCCCGTACGGGGTAATAAAGGATGTCTTTATTTGATCTGGCTCAAACAAAGGGATCTGGTGGAAACCAGAATAGGCATCTACAAATGATAACAGTTCACATCCGGCTGTGGAATCAATCACTTGATCGATCCGAGGCAGCGGGAATGGATCTTTAGGACATGCCTTATTCAAGTTGGTGTAATCAACACACATCCGCCATACTTTCTGCAGGAGGGTATAATCACATGTGTGTATTTATCCTAGTAAGGGTAGTGCGCTAGCACAGGTTCACCCCCATAACACCTATCAAACCAATGAATACTATTGGCTTTATGAAGCAAAAGCTCTTGACAGAAACTCCCGTGTGTCCTCGAGAACGTTTGGTTATTATAAGTACACAACTAGCTTGTCCTTTGCTGAAGAAAGGATTGGGCCACTTGCTGCAATTGCTACTACTGTCTTTTACTTACTCGCACTTTATTTACTCGTATTGCCAATTACCCCTGAAAACCTATTTGCTAGTATTTACAGTGAATCCTTGATCAAAACCACTCATCAACACCTTCTGCTCCTCGTTGGGTTTGACACTCTTATTTATCAAAAGTACTACGATACACCCCCTATACTTGTGGGTCATCAAGACTAATTTCTGGCGCCGTTGCCGGGGAGTGTAGCGCTATTGAAGAGTGGAATTGGTAAAGGTAACCACCGCTGTGAGTATTGTTTTTATTTTGTCTTTTATTTTACTTTGCTATGGAGAACTCTCCATTTGGTTTCCTATTTGGAAACACTACTACTACTGCTGCACATGTGGAGGAACCACCACCTCCACCACCTGCTGAAATTGATCCTTTTAAAATACCTATGAAAATTGTTTGGCGTATTATGGATAACTGCTATTCAGGAGATGGAACTGTCCATCCGAGTGATCACTTATTATTTATACATGAATTATGCGAGTTGTTCAGATGTGCAGGTATTTCCCCAAGCCAGGACAAGAAGAAATTATTCTCTTTATCATTGAAAGGCAGAGCTGAAGAGTGGTATCGACTACTCCAAGATGGTCCATCTATGGCATGGGAGGATATTGTACCTCTCTTTTATTCCAAGTTTTATCCTCCAAGTGAAATTCATAAAGACCGTAACAGGATATATAATTTTTGGCCTCATGATGGAGAAAGTATTGCCCAAGCGTGGGGGAGATTGAAGTTACTTATGCTCAAATGTCCCATTCATGAGCTCCCCAATAATATCGTTACTGATAATTTTTATGCGCGGCTTACTCTTCCTAATAAGGACTATTTGGATGCCTCTTGTTTTGGATCATTTACTCATATGAAAGAAGATGCTAAGTGGAAACTTCTTGACCGTATACAAGAAAATGGTGAAGGTTGGGAAAATGACAAAGGTAGGAAGTCAGGTATAAACTATGATTATGAATGCATTAAATCTTTTATGGGAACCGATGACTTTCATAGTGTTAGCACTTCTTATGGTCTTGATTCACAAATACTTGCTAATTGTCTTAAGGCCTTTGCCTCTTATATTGATATTCAAAAGAAAGATTGGAACAAATATCATGCACCTTATAAAGACTCTATTAGTCATATACCTGCTGCAGCTACTGAAGTTTGCACTGTTGATAGCATTGTGCCTGAGCCTTATTTTGAGTAGACACCTTTCCCTAATAAGGTAAAGAAGTATTCTACTTTGGTAAGTGTGTCTAATAAAAGTACTAAGAAAGCTGCAGAGCCTGATGAGCAAATTACTATTAAGTCTCCTGTAGCTATATTGAAGGATCTTGTTACTAAAGATGTAGGAGATGAATATATTCTTTTTTGTGAAGATGCTTCTAACATTCTCTCACATCCTAAAAAGCATAGGAAAGCAAGTGTTCCTGTTATTTCTGTCGGGATTGGAGATCATTGCTATTATGGTTTATGTGATATTGGTGCTAGTGCAAGTGCTATTCCTTTAGAGCTTTACAAAGAAATTATGCATGAGATTGGCGCTTGTGAACTTGAAGATATTGATGTGGTTATTCAACTTGCTAACCGAGAGACTGTTTGGCCTCTTGGTATTGTTTGACATGTGGAAGTTCTTTGCGGTAAGACTAAATACCCTACTGATGTTCTAGTACTTGGTAAGGAGGCTAGTAAAACTTGTCCTATTATTTTTGGTAGACCATTTTTGAACACTTGTGGCACCGTGATAGATTGTAAGAAGGAGAATTTTTTTCCTAAGTTTAATGGAGAGTCTTATGAGTTTAATTTTTCCAAGTTTGCTAAGACTTCTTATGAAAATGACACGCCCAATGAAAATTTTCGAGTTGAACAGCTTGCTTCTATTGCACTTGCTCCTAATAATGCCTTGCAGCAATTCATGGAAGATCACGAAAGTTATTTTTTAGCAAGGAAAGAGAAGAGATTGACGATATTCTTCTTCGTCAACCACCATTAATCAAGCATAATCTACCTATGGAGGATCTTGGTACCACTTTGCTGCCGAAGGAAGATCCTGTTTTCGAATTAAAGCCTTTGCCTGATAATCTTAAATATGCTTATATTGATGATAATAAAATATATCCTGTTATTATTAGCTCTAAACTTTTAGGAAAGGAAGAAGAAGATTGTTGGAGATATTGAGGAAACACCGAGGAGCTATGGGATATACTCTTGATGATTTAAAAGGGATTTCTCCTACTTTATGTCAGCATGCAATTAATATGGAGAAAGACGCAAAGCCAGTTGTGGAGCATCAACGTCGCCTAATTCCCAAGATGAAGGATGTGGTAAGAAATGAGGTATTAAAACTCCTTGATGCTGGTATTATTTATCCTATTGCTGATAGTAGATGGGTTAGTCCTGTTCATTGTGTTCCTAAGAAAGGAGGTATGACTGTTGTGCCTAACAAGAATAACGAGCTTATTCCTCAAAGGGTAGTTATTGGATATAGAATGTGCATTGATTATAGGAAGGTAAACAAAGTTACTAAGAAAGATCATTACCCTTTACCATTTATAGATCAGATGTTAGAAAGGTTGTCTAAGAAGACTCATTTTTGTTTCCTTGATGGTTATTCTGGTTTTTCTCAAATTGCTGTTAAGAAGGATGATCAGGAGAAAACCACTTTTACTTGTCCTTATGGAAATTATGCTTATAGATGTATGCCGTTTGGTTTATGCAATGCCCCTGCTACTTTTCAAAGATGCATGTCTGCTATTTTTCATGGCTTTTGTGAAGAAATTGTGGAGGTCTTCATGGACGATTTCTCCATCTATGAAACTTCTTTTGATAATTGTTTGCACAACCTTGATAAAGTTTTGCAGAGATGCGAAGAAACTAACCTTGTTCTTAATTGGGAGAAATGCCACTTTATGGTGAATGAAGGAATTGTCCTTGGACATAAAATTTCTGAAAGAGGTATTGAAGTTGACAGAGCGAAAGTGGAGGCAATTGAGAAAATGCCCTGTCCCAGAGATGTTAAAGGTATCCGTAGTGTTCTTGGTCATGCTGGTTTCTATAGGAGGTTTATTAAAGATTTCTCTAAGATTTCAAAGCCTCTTACTAATCTTCTTCAAAAAGATGTACCATTTGTCTTTGATGATGATTGTAAGGAAGCTTTTGAAACTCTTAAGAAGGCTTTAACTACTGCTCCTATTGTTCAACCACCTGATTGGAATTTACCTTTTGAAATTCTGTGTGATGCTAGTGATTTTGCTGTTGGTGCTGTTCTCGGACAGCGAGTAGATAATAAATTGAATATTATTCATTATGCTAGTAAGACTCTTGATGCTGCTCAGAAGAATTATGCTACTACTGAGAAAGAGTTTCTTGTTGTTGTTTTTGCATGTGATAAGTTTAGATCTTACATTTTTGATTCTAAAGTTACTATTCATACTGATCATGCTGCTATTAGATATCTTATGACTAAGAAGGATGCTAAGCCTAGGCTTATTAGATGGGTGTTGCTTTTACAAGAGTTTGATTTGCATATCGTAGATAGGAAAGGTGCTGAAAATCATGTGGCTGACAACTTGTCTAGATTGGAAAACATTTCTTTTGATTCTATTCCTGTTAATGATAGTTTTCCAAATGAACAGTTGGCTGCAATAAATGTAACCTCACGAGACCTTCCTTGGTATGCTGATTATGCTAACCTTATTATTTCCAAGTAGTTGCCTCCAACTTTTACAGCTCAGCAAAGAAGAAAATTCTTCTATGATTTGAGGCATTACTTTTGGGATGACCCACACTTATATAAAGAAGGAGTTGATGGTATTATGAGAAGATGTGTACCGGAATATGAGCAACAAGAGATATTAAGAAAATGCCATGGTAGTGCTTATGGAGGACATCATGCTAGAGATAGAACCGCACAAAAGGTTCTACAATCAGGTTTTAATTGGCCAACCCTCTTTAAAGATGCCAGAAGGTATGTTTTATCTTGTGATGAATGTCAAAGAGTTGTTAATATTTCTAGACGCAATGAAATGCCTATGAGTTACACTCTTGTTATTGAACCATTTGATTGCTGGGGATTTGACTTTATGGGTCCTTTTCCTCCTTCAAAAGGCTATACCCATATACTTGTTGCTGTTGATTATGTTACTAAATGGGTAGAAGCCATACCTACAAAGAGTGCCGATGGTGAGACCTCGTTAAAAATGCTTAAGGATGTTATTTTTCCTAGGTTTGGTGTGCCTAGATATCTTATGACTGACGGAGGTTCTCATTTTATTCACGGTGGTTTTAGAAAAACTCTTGCTAAGTATGATGTCCATCATAGAATTGCTTCTGCTTATCATCCCCAAACTAGTGGGCAGGTAGAGCTTTCAAATAGGGAGATCAAGTCTATCTTGCAGAAGACTGTCAATAGATCTAGGAAAAACTAGGCTAGTAAGTTAAATGACGCTTTATGGGCTTATAGAACTGCTTATAAGAACCCCATGGGTATGTCTCCTTATAAGATGGTTTACGGAAAAGCGTGTCACTTGCCTTTAGAATTAGAACACAAAGCTTTTTGGGTAGTGAGAGAGTTTAATAGAGATTTTAAACTAGCTGGTAAGAAAAGGTTATTAGATTTGCGTTCTCTAGACTTTTTAAAGAGAAAGTCAAGCAATGGCATGATAAGAGAATTCTTAATAGAGAGTTTCATGTTGGTGAGAAAGTTTTTTTGTATAGGTCTCGTCTCAGATTTTTTGCAGGAAAATTACTTTCTAAATGGGAAGGACCATATGTTATTGTGGAAGTGTACCGCTCAGGTGCTATTAAGATTGCTTTATTAAAAGATGACTCAACACAAGTGGTGAATGGGCAAAGACTCAAACATTATATTTCTGGAGATTCTTATAATGAAGATGTTGATGTTATTGAAACAGTTTCTCCGGAAGAGTTCATCCAAGACAAATTGCAGGAACCTGCAGAGTTCGTCTTCGAATAGGTAACAGTTCTAGTCAGAGAAGTTTCGCGAAAAGTTCTTCCTTTAATATTTTTGCTGTTTTTACAAAATATGAAAAATCACGAGACGAAAACGGGCAGGAAAAGAAGTCCGTGTGTCTCTCACACACGGATGGCGTGGGCCCACCCCTGGCCGCGCCACCTAGGTGTGAGAGCACCCCGGAACTCTTTTCCATCCCGGTTTCCTCCTGTGACTTCGTTTTGATGTATAATTTTCACCTATTTAACCCCCCGGAGTCCGAGAGGTCTGTATATTGTTTTCTCGTCGTGTTTTGTTTTGAGCTGTTTCTGTCAGGAGTTGATCTCAATTTTGGGGGAGCCATGGCCTCTTCAAACAATGATAAGGAGAAGACACCTCCGGAAGATGACACCAAAGACTTCCGGCTGAAAGAAGAGGTTGGAAGTGAAGACGAGGAGGAAGATCAAGGTTCAAGGCTAAACACCGTAATTGCCAGCATAGGGGTGGTGACAGATCATGACAAGTTCAAGAAGAGTGCTCGCATAAGGACCGGAGGTGGTGTGCCACATCACACCTTAGCTCCAAGGACATCTCTGTCAAGCCAGAATCCTTTCCATACCCTAATTCATGAATGTTAGTTTCAAAAGGTGCCCAAATTACGATTACCCTCTGGCTGGGATATAGATCATTCTAACAATGCAGGGACAGAAAGCTCCAAGAGTGAAGAAGGATGGGGAAATAATTCCAAGAGCTGGGATTCTCTTGCTGACAGGTTCATGAACCGTATTGAGCACAATTCTGAGATGATTCGTAACCTCAAGTACAAGATTGATGATCTGAAAGATTTGATTGAGAAGCTTATTAAAGATTATCCTCCGCCACCGCCAAAGGAGTAATTCGTCATCGGTATAGGCATCCCCTTGGCTTGTTCCAAGCTTGGGGGAGTGCCGCGGTATCACATCATTACCTTTTGCTCATTTACTTTTCAAGTAGAGTCATATTATGAATAGAGAAGTTATCTTATAGAATAGCTTGCAGTTTGGAAGTATCCTCCTTAGTTGGTTATCTATGTATCCCTTGGTGTGAGTTGCAGTAATAAAATATTAATGAGAAGTTTTATCGTTTACTTTTCGCACACCTTATGTTAGTTTGCAATCTCTCTTGTATGATTAGTCTTGTTGATTGGTATTGGTATCACTTTGGGAGCATGAGTAAATTTAGTTGGTTTTGGCAAACCTAGCTTGGTCAGTAGCAACTTTACTTTGGGGTTTGAGTAGAAAAGAATAAAGAAGTGCTTGTAGTAACATCACTTCAGTTTTCCCTTATGTTTGGCTTTTAACATTGTTATTCTTAAAGTCAAAATTGTTGTACCTTCAAGGGAGTTGGCATGATTGTTCTTATTATATGTATGTTTGTCTGTTTCATGCAATTCTTATGCTTGCTACCCAGCCTTGCTAGCCAAAAACCTGTACTGAGAGGAAATACTTCTCGTGCATCCAAATACCAAAAGCCAAGTTACTTCCAAAGAGTCCACCATAAATTCCTATGCATGGTATTTCAAGCCATTCCAAGTAAATTTTCATGTGCTACCTTTCAAAAACCTTCAAACACTTCTCATTTTGTGCAACTGTTTTAGCTCATGAGGACATAGTGGATGGGTTTGTTATCTTCCATACTAAATTAAGTACCCCTCGACTAGGCAGCTTCATCTGCTCGTCATTAATTTTGCAAGGGAGCTAGTCAGACCATTATAACCTCAAAAAGAAAGAAAAAGAAAAGAGCACTCCTCCGATGGAATGTGAAAGTTGGTCGGCACCCGATGGAATCGGTTAGCCATGGTTTGAGAAAGGAAAAAGGTGGGGAGGAGTGCCAAGCTATAAAAGAGCACTAAAGTGCCAACTAATCAAACATCTTGGAACCGCTCTCACTTGTTTAGTATGGAAGATATCAAGAACTCCGTTGCTAGTCATTGACAAAAGCAACCACCTCTCAAAATAACTTTTTACCTCTGTTTTGCAAATGAAAAGCTCTAGCACATGTTTAATCCTTGCTTCCCTCTGCGAAGGGCCTATCTTTTACTTTTATGTTGAGTCAACCTATTTCCCTCTGTCTCAAGCAAGCATTTGAGTTGTTATGTTTCACTCATTCATATGTTGATCCGTTTAATCATGTTTACTATCTTCCTTGTTTTGTATAATACTTTTGTCTGAAGGAATATATCTTTGAAAGCTTTCTATGAATGCAAAAGTTTATTTCGTTGAGCATATAGTCTTTGCTATATCAGCTCTGTTTTAAAAGGCTCCGTTCAAAAGAAAGAACAGCTTGTTCTTCATTCTTTGACCAAGAACTAAGGTTTGCCATTGCCAATTATAGTTTACCTTGTCTCTTTACATGTGATTCCCTTTTACTTATTGCAAGTCTATATCTTATAAAGGGAAGTTGCTGTCTATTATAACTTGTGCCCTTGGTGAATGTGATGCTTCTTGTCCGTATTTTGATTATCGACACTTCACTCCATAAACCTGTGGTCATGTTTACTGAGTTTAGTTTTCGCTTGGGGACAAGCGAGGTCTAAGCTTGGGGGGTTGATACGTCCATTTTGCATCACTATTTTGTATCATAACTTACTGTTATTCATCGATATATTTTATATTTAGAGTTCATACTTATGTTATTTCCTTTGTTTCCACATGTTTGATGATCATCGGAGGAGTTGCTGCCGGAGTCAGGATTCTACTGGAAAAAGGACCATCAAGGGACCATATTTTGAAGATCAGGAAAATTATAGAAAAATACCAGGAAATTATATTTTCCCAGAAGGCTCAGGAATCCAGAAGAAGGAGTCGAGAGGAGCCAGGGGGGCCCCACACGCCAGGGTGGCGCGACCAGCCCCCTGGCCGCGCTAGCCCTGTGTGAGGGCGCCCTGGCCCACGTCTGGTCTCACCCCTTCAAGTACATCATTGTCCCCGAAAACCTAAGTCAGGGAGGCTCAGAGTTAGACACAGCCGCCTCTGCGGGGCGGAGAACACCAGAGAGAGAAAAGCTCTCCAGCAGGGAGAAATCTGCCGAGGAAATTCCTTCCCGGAGAGGGGAGATCATCGCCATCGTCATCACCATCGCACCAGACTTCATCGGGATCATCATCATCATCATCTCCATCACCAACACCTTCATCTCCACCATCACCACGCCATCCCGCTGTAACATCTTGAGTTGGATCTTGTTATATTCATAGGGGAAACTTTCCTGGTGTTGATTACTCTTGTAGTTGATGCTATTGAGTGGAACCGTTGAATTAAGGTTTATGTTCAGATTGTTATGTACCATTATTTCACCTCTGATCATGATCCATATGATGTCTTGTGAGTAGTTCATTTAGTTCTTGAGGACATGGGAGAAGTCAAGATGTTAGTAGTAAATTATTGTTGAGAAATATTTAATGGTTTGATATTGTTGTGGTGCTATTTCACTAGTGGTGTCATGTGAACGTCGACTACATGATACTTCACCATTTATGGGCCTAGTGAGATGCATTGTGTATTTGGCTACCGATTGTGGGGTTGCTGGAGTGACAGAAACCTAAACCTCCGTTGGGAAACCATTGCACCAGGGAGCGTAGGATCTTAAAGTTTAAGGCTGTGGTTAGATTTATCTTAATTACTTTCTTGTATTTGCGGATGCTTGCAGGAGGGTATAATCACAAGTGTGTATTTATCCTAGTAAGGGTAGTGCGCTAGCACAGGTTCACCCCCATAACACCTATCAAACCAATGAATACTATTGTCTTTATGAAGCGAAAGCTCTTGACAGAAACTCTCGTGTGTCCTCGAGAACGTTTGGTTATTATAAGTACATAACCGGCTTGTCCTTTGCTAAAGAAAGGATTGGGCCACTTGCTGCAACTGCTACTACTATCTTTTACTTACTCGCACTTTATTTACTCGTATTGCCAATTACCCCTGAAAACCTGTTTGCTAGTATTTACAGTGAATCCTTGATCAAAACCACTCATCAACACCTTCTGCTCCTCATTGGGTTCGACACTCTTATTTATCGAAAGTACTATGATACACCCCCTATACTTGTGGGTCATCAGCGCTGCAGGTGCGGCCTGGCATAGATTGGCGCTGCGGTGCCTCTGTGCCGTGGTGCCCCTGACATCTCCTTTGCCATGGGTCAGGCAAGTTTCACCTTCCCCACGTCTACTCGACCCCCTGATGCTCTATGGCTAAGAAATAGTGATGGTCTTTGATGCTTGCTTACTTTGCTGGCTAATCTGTTGCTGTCCCGTTTGTGCTTGTGAAGATGCTATGATTTTAGCTCTTTCCTATCCTGGCCTGGTGCTTGATGTGATATGCTTGATACACATCCAGTAATGCTTAGCTATCGATTAGACTTTGAATTAAAGCATGAATATGCGTGGCTACTGATGCTTGATGCTACTGTTAGCTTCAGACAGAGATTCAGTTAATGCTATAACTGAATCTTGTTAGGTTTAGTTTCTTTATTTTTGCTGCTAGAATTGAACTAAGAAATGACATAATCATTTACTGTCAGTTAAATAGTTTGCTGATTATAACTCTGCTGGTGAACTTGGCTGTGGCTTACAGCATGATCTTGAGGCTCTGATGCAAAAGATATTCTAAGTGTGTGGTGTTTATATTGTGCATGTATGACCTAGTGTCAATCTGGCAGTGGAAATATTCAGAGATAGCCTTAACTGAATTTTCCCCTTTGAAATATGAACTGAGTTTTATTCAGTGATGATTAGCATTACTTACCTAGCTTTTATAGATGGTGATTTGAGTATGCTGATGATATTTGATCTGGCATTATTTTTGGTAGCCTTTTAGTTCCAGTACATTACTACTTGAATTCCACCATGCATTGTGGTGCCTCACTGTGAGGGTGCACAATGACTTGGAATAAGAGTTGGATGGCTCCTGTGAATTTACAGTGCTACTGGCATTGGTTCTGTGACATTGGCTTCAGGTCATGTGTATGACCTTGTTCAGGCTTGGAGCTGATAAGAACAGTCATTGCCTTGATTTTTAACTGGCCTAGCCTATGATGCAAAAGTCTGAGGCTCTTTTCTAGAATAAGAACAGATGCTTAATTGACATATAAAGGTTCTATGATGAACTCGCATATCATTTCTATGCAGGTCTGAGAGTTCATCACCTTTCTATCCTCCTAGGTGGAAACCTAGTGGAAGGTAGTTAGGTCTGGTGTATTTCTTTGATGATTTCTGATCTGCAATATTGCTTGACTCATATATAAGTGTGTGGTTGTGCTATGTGCTTCCTGCCTGGAAGATAAACCCGTGGGTTTACTCCCAGCACTTATACATGCTTTGATTTAGTATTAACCTACTGTTAGAGAGTAGCTTGTTCTTCTGGATATTTCTGATAACCTGCTTCTTGTGGCAAGCCTGCTCCTCCTAGCTGCTTGACCTAGTTCCTAGTTCAGCTAAGTGACCATCTTGGTCTTTGGCTGGATGATTTGGTTCTTGATGAGGTGTTGGTTGTGATGAATCTACCCTGATGCTCAACTCATGAGCAGGGTTGATTTGTGCAAGATGTTGATGGCTGTGATTCTCACAATGATGGTCTGGGTGTATTGTGGTGTTGTGGTGGTCGGCTGTGACTTCTTGGCCGACCAAACTCCACCAACCGTGCTATATTTATACAGGGACAAAGCCATGAGTACATTTTGAATTGTACTCGCAAACCATCTAAGAAGAAGTGTTGTCATGCAGTTTGGCTGTAGCAAGGAGAAAGGCTCTAGTTTATCCTATCTAGTCAATTTCTCATGTCGATATAGCATGTCTTATGACATCTCTATATCCTTATTAAATAAAACATTTAGAAAACCTTTTTAGTAAAATCTCTAGGAAAGGGAGAAACTCATTTGATTTCCAAGAGGGAGTCGGTGGTCAATCAAACATGACCACCTTCCTTTGTAAAACCAGGTCAATCACACATGACCATCTCCATTCCCTCGGCAGTACCCTGCAAGTACTCCGAACCATAACTGTGCCACAACAGTACCCTCCGAGTACTCCGTCCGACACCTTTCTCCAGTTTTTCTGAAAAACATTCTTGTAAAACCAAAACCTGACATTGGGCTAAGTAACGGTCGTCCCAACCGTCCATGACCGAGGACTCGGCTATTCGAATAGATTTACACTCTGCAGAGGTTGTACACTTTACCCACAATCATCCGGATACTCATCGTGTGGGCATCTTCCCCGCATAACATCATATGCCACGACAAGCACCCGATCAAAGCCTTTCGCTTATCTACCTTAGTAAGGGAGTCTACCCTATGGAGTATGTACCTCCCCGGCACATCCTGGCAGTCTACCTCCACGTTCGAGCGTAACTCCAGTGCCACGTCAGGAGACCCATAGTGTCTTCCGGGCGGGTAGCCTATTGGCGGGCCCGCTACACTATTGCCCACTACTTGTGACAAGCCAGATTCTGAGGTACCGCGTACTCTTATATAGTTATGAGACTCCCATACTAAAATAAACAAACTACGAGCTAAGCCCCGTCCCATACCTAGGTAATCGTGGTTGCACGGGTTAATTGTTCTGAGCGAACACTTAGTGATCACCAATGTCATTTTTGAAAACTCCTGCCTCCAACTCCGGGATATACATCCTCACCTTATTTTCATACTCATTTTTGAAATCCATCAATGGAATAGCACTCCATTCCAAGGTTTTCGAAATCATTTTCAAAGACCCATTTGAGTGTTCCCAACCTAGAGTTTTTGGCTCCACTAGAAGTTTCTCAAAGGCTTTGCTGCTAACCAACATGCCACTACTGTAAGGGTATTGAGTAGGTGTTCAAAGGGGGTCATCTCGAAGGATGATAACAAATTGGCTTGTGGAGCTTGAGCCAACAAATAATTGCTACAAGAACTATAGCAATATAGAAATAAACATGCAAGTTGATAAACATTTATGAAAACATGCAGAGTAAGTGAATAGGATCAGATATGTACCAAGTATAGATGGCTTGCCTTGGTCAGCATAATGTCCCTGTGTTGGAATTATGCCCTAGAGGCAATAATAAAGATGTTATTATTATAATTCTTGTTCATGATAATGTTTATATTCCATGCTAGAATTGTATTAAGCGGAAACTTTAATACTTGTGTGGTTTATGAACAACACCGTGTCCCTAGTACGCCTCTATGGACTAGTTCATTGATTAATGATGGTTAAGGTTTCCTAACCATAGACATGAGTTGTCAATTAATAATGAGATCATATCATTAGGAGAATGATATGATGGACATACCCAAATAAAGCAGAGCAATTAGATCGTATCATCGTGTTCATCTTTGCGAAGCTTTTTCTTATGTCAAGTATTGTATTCCTTAGACCATGAGATAGTACAACTCCCTGGTATCAAAAGAAAGCTTTGAGGTCATCAAACGTCATCCTATGTGAGGGTGATCATAAAGATGTCTCTCAGGTGATCGGAAAGTACTTGTTGGGTTGTATGTATCGAGATGGAATTTGTCCCTCCCAAGTCGGAGAGATATACTTCGGGCCCACTCGGTAATTGATATCAACACCGCTTGCAAGCATGTGGTTAAGGAGTTAATCATGAAGTGATATCGGATTACGGAACGAGTAAAGTACTTGCCGTGAACAAGATTGAACTAGGTATGCCAATGCCGACGATCGAATCTCGGGCGAGTAAAATATCGCGAGACGAAGGGAATATAAATACGGGATTGATTGAATCCTGACATCGTGGTTCATCCGATATGATCATCGCTGAGTGCGTGGGAGTCAATATGGATTTCCAGATCCCGCTATTGATTATTGATGGAGATCATGTCCGCGCATTCTCAAACCTGTAGGGTCACACACTTAACGCAAATCAATGCTAGGGTAGTTTCGGGATATATGTATGAAAGTGTTTCGGAGAGTTCGGAATTGTTCCGGGTAAAAATATAATGTTTATTAATTGTAGGAATTAATAAATATTAAACTTTATTTATTTAGCAGAAATAAATAAAGATAAAAGGAAAGAAAAAAAAGAGGAAGCAGCGGCGGCCAGGGAAAGTCCCTGGCTCGCACGCTATCGATGGGAGGCGCTCAGCCTTGCTCGAGCGGCCAGGGCGCGCTGAGCGGGCAAGCTGCCTTGCTCGATGGCAGGAGGCCAGGCCCGGGTGGGCTTCTTAGTCTAATGGGCCAGCCACGTGATGCCAGCGCCAGGAGCACGCACGCACAGATCGATAGGGATCGATCTCTGGCGGCGGCCTGGTGGCGTGGCTTACACGACGTGGTCTCGCACGCAAGACCTAGCCCCTGCTGCAAGTTCGGTTTCTTATAAAAGGATCACAGGACCGGCGGTTCCAATAGACCTAATTCCTGCAGAGCCGCTGTTCGGTTTCTGAAGCCTTCTTTCTCCGTTCTTTCTCCACCACGCAAACAGGCGAAGCCCTGTCAGCGCATACTCTCCACCATAGACACCATGCTGTCGTGTTGTCGATCCCATCTACCACTCCACCATATCTCGCTGGACCGGGAAGGCGGAGTCGTTGGTGCGCTGTACGTTTGCATCTCTCGGAGGCGTCGCCACTTGCGGCGTTGGATCGGATCGGATCGCGAGGAGGAGAAGGCTAGTATGACTACATCATCCACGTTCTGTTGAACGTTTTCGCTGTGCGATTTCTTCAAGGGTATGAAGATCTCATCTATCTCTCTCGTTGATTACATCTCCTAGATTAGATCTTGGCTTTCTTGTTCGCATCCGTAAGAATTTTTTTGATTTACTATGCTGCGAAACCCTTCAGTGGTATCAGAGCTAGATCTATGCGTAGATGTGTTTCACGAGTAGAACGCAACATGCTTGTTGCGGGCGTTGATGTTTTCTGTTGCAAACCTCTTTGTTTTGTATTTCTTATGTCACGGCATAGTGAGATCGAAGCGGTCCAGGCCAACTTTACGCGACCTCGTTCGCGAGACCGGCTCCGCACATGACGTGTGGCCTGTTCCACACATGCGGCTGGTGGATGCCAGTTTCTCTCACTATAGTAGTCATGGGATTTACAACGGATGTTAGCAACCATAATATCACCGTTGTGGCTTTCCGTAGGTAAGAATCGTTCTTAGCTTCTTACTCCCATAAGCCACGTAAAACATGCAACAACAAAGTAGAGGCGTCTAACTTGTTTTTGCAGGGAGTGTTTTGTGATATGGTATGGCCCAAGACATGATGTGTATGAATTGAGATGTATGCAATGATCATGTTTTGTAATCTTTCACGACTTGCATGTCGATGAGTTCACAACTGGCAGGAGCCATATGGTTGTCTTTATAATTGTGTATGACCTGCGTGTCAACTTCTTATACGCCATGTAATAGCTTTACTTTATCACTAAGTAGTTAGCAATAGTTGTAGTTGCTATTCGTGGTGGAGGCAATCATGGTGGAGTGATGGAGATCATGCCGGCGCGCACAAGATGGAGATCATGGCGCAGAGATTGGCTATACCATGTCACATAAAATTATATGCATGTGATGTTTATCCTTTTATGTATCTTATTTTGCTTAGATCGCGACGATAGTATTATAAGATGATTCCTCACTTAAAGATCAAGATAAAATTGTGTTCTCCCCTTGTATGCGCCGTTGCGAAAGTTCATCATTTTGAAGCATCTCGTGATGATCGGGTGCTATAAACTCTACGTTCACATACAATGGGTGCAAGCCAGTTTTTGCACACGCGGAAATACTTGGGTTTGACTTGACGAGCCTAGCATGTACAGACATGGCCTCGGAACACACGAACCAAAAGGTTAAACATGAGTCATATGAATGATATGATCGACACTTTGTTGTCCACCATTGAAACCACATCTCTTCTCGTGAAGATCGGATTAGGTGTGGTGAATTTGGATCGTGTTCACTAAACAACTTGAGGGATGTTGAATTTAGTGGGAGTTCATCTAAGTAATTTGATTAAAGTTGAACTAGTTATCATGAACATAGTCTAAATTTGTACTTGCAATGTTGTAGATCAAATGGCAAAGTCCAACTTCAACTTCAACGTTTTTGCTGAGAAAGAAAAGCTTAAGAACAATGGGTCTAACTTCACCAACTGGTTTCGCAATCTGAGAATCATTCTCGCTAGCGGACAAAAAGCCTATGTACTTGAGGAAGCGTTAGGTGACACCCCTGCTGCAATAGCGAAAACTGAAGAACTTGCTGACTTCAATGCTCGCAGAGATGATTGTGATGCGATTATGAGTACCATGCTGTTTTCTATGGAACCAGAACTTCAAAATCGTTTTGAGAAGTACCGCGGGCCTTATGAGATACTTGAGGAACTGAAAATCATGTTTCAGACTCAAGCCCGTTCTGAGAGATATGAGATCTCTGAGAAGTTCTTTAACTGCAAGATGGAGGAAGGGAGTTCCGTTAGTGAGCACGCCATTAAGATGTCGGGCTACACTCAACGCCTTGAGCAGCTGGACTGCAAGATTCCAGAAGAGCTCAAGATTGACAGAGTTCTGCAATCGCTCCCTCCTAGCTACAAAGGTTTTGTGGTTACTCATAATCAAATTGGTTCCACTGATACGATCACTGAGCTCTTCGCTAAGCTAAAAGCTGCGGAGGTGGATATCAAGAAAGATAATCATGTGTTGATGGTCAACAAGACCACTAGCTTTAAGAAAGCTAAGGGTGCAAAGAAATCCTTCAAGAAAGGCAGCGGCAAGCGCGTTGCCCCTGCTGAGAAGAAGCTCAAGTCTAGACCAAAGCCGGACACTGAGTGCTTCTATTGCAAGGACAAGGGTCACTGGAAGCGCAACTGTCCGAAGTACTTAGCGGACAAGAAGGCTGGCACCATCAAAGGTATATTTGATATACATGTTATTGATGTCTACCTTACTAGCGCTCGTTGTAGTGCCTGGGTATATGATACTGGTTCAGTTGCTAATATTTGTAACTCGAAACAGGAGCTACGGAATAGACGGCGGCTAGCAAGGGATGAGGTGACGATGCGCGTTGGCAATGGATCAAAAGTTGATGTGATGGCCGTCGGCACGTTCTCCTTAGTTTTACCTTCGGGATTAGTTTTAAACCTTAATAAGTGTTATTATGTGCCTGCGTTGAGCATGAACATTATATCTAGATCGTGTTTATTGCAAGATGGTTATTCATTTAAATCTGAGAATAATGGTTGTTCTATTTATATGAATAACATCTTTTATGGTCATGCACCTGTTGTGAATGGTTTATTTCTTCTGAATCTCGAAAGCAATGAAACACACATCCATAACATTGAGGCTAAAAGATGCAAAGTAGATAGTGATAATCCAACTTATTTGTGGCACTGTCGTCTAGGTCATATTGGTGTAAAACGCATGAAGAAACTCCATTCTGATGGACTTTTGGAGTCTCTTGATTTTGAATCATTTGACACGTGCGAGCCGTGCATCATGGGCAAGATGATCAAAACACCGTTCTCCGGTATAATAGAGCGAGCAACGGACTTATTGGAAATCATACATACCGATATGTGCGGACCAATGAGTGTTTCGACGCGCGGTGGATATCGCTATTATCTCACTTTTACTGATGACTTAAGTAGATATGGGTATATCTATTTAATGAAACATAAATCTGAAACGTTTGAAAAGTTCAAAGAATTTCAGAACGAAGTGGAAAACCATCGTAACAGGAAAATTAAATTTCTATGATCCGATCGTGGAGGTGAATATTTGAGTTATGATTTTCTCACGCATCTTAAAGCAAGCGGAATCGTTTCGCAACTCACGCCACCCGGAACACCATAGTGCAATGGTGTGTCTGAACGCCGGAATCGAACTCTATTAGATATGGTGCGATCGATGATGTCTCTTACAGATTTGCCGTTATCATTTTGGGGTTATGCATTAGAAACCGCTGCATTCACTTTAAATAGGGCACCATCTAAATCCGTTGAGACGACACCGTATGAACTATGGTTTGGTGCTAAACCTAAGTTGTTGTTTCTTAAAGTTTGGGGATGCGAAGCTTACGTCAAGAAGTTGATGCCGGACAAGCTCGAACCCAAAGCGGAGAAATGCGTCTTCATAGGATACCCTAAGGAAACGATTGGGTATACCTTCTACCACAGATCCGAAGGCAAAGTGTTTGTTGCAAAGAACGGATCCTTTCTTGAGAAGGAGTTTCTCTCGAAAGAAGTGAGTGGGAGGAAGGTAGAGCTGGACGAGGTTATTGAACCTTCTCTCGAGTTGGAGAGTAGCGCAGCACCTGAAGTTGTTCCGGTGCCGTCTGCACCAACAAGAGAGGAAGCTAATGATGAGGATCATGAAACTTCGAACGATGCTACTACTAAACTTCGTAGGTCGACAAGGTCGCGTGCCACTCCTGAATGGTACGGCAACCCTGTCTTAACCGTCTTGTTGTTAGACAACAGTGAACCTGCGAACTATGAGGAAGCAATGATGAGCCCAGACTCTGAGAAATGGCTAGAGGCCATGAAATCCGAATTGGGATCCATGAGCAAAAACCAAGTATGGACTTTGGTGGACCCTCCTAGCGACCGTAAGGCCATTGAGTGCAAATGGATTTTCAAGAAGAAAACGGACGCGGATGGTAATGTTACTGTCTATAAAGCTCGGCTTGTCGCAAAAGGTTTTCGGCAAGTTCAAGGTGTTGACTACGATGAGACTTTCTCTCCCGTAGCGATGTTTAAGTCCATTCGGATTTTATTAGCAATTGCTGCATTTCATGATTATGAAATATGGCAGATGGATGTCAAGACTGCGTTCCTCAATGGCAACATTGATGAAGAGTTGTATATGATGCAGCCCGAAGGTTTTGTCGATCCTAAGGATGCTAATAAGGTGTGCAAACTTCAGCGTTCCATTTATGGACTGAAGCAAGCATCTCGGAGTTGGAACCTTCGTTTTGATCAAGTGATCAAGAGTTTTGGATTTGTTCCAAATTGCTACGAAGCTTGTATCTACAAGAAAGTGAGTGGGAGCTCGGTAACATTTCTAGTACTATATGTGGATGACATATTGATTATTGGAAATGACATCGATATGCTTAATGATGTGAAGAGTTATTTGAATAAATGTTTTTTAATGAAAGACCTAGGAGAAGCTGCTTATATATTAGGCATCAAAATCTATAGAGATAGAGAAAGACGCCTAATAGCTTTAAGCCAAAGTACATACCTGGACAAAGTTCTGAAGAGGTTCAGAATGGATAAAGCAAAGAAAGGTTCATTGCCCATGTTGTTAGGTAAGATATTGAGCAAGGCTCAGTGTCCAGCTACGGTAAAAGATAGAGATACTATGAGCAAAGTGCCATATGCCTCGGCCATAGGTTCTATCATGTATGCCATGCTATGTACTAGACCGGATGTGTCCAATGCTCTTAGTTTGACGAGCAGATACCAAAGTGATCCAGGAGTGGAACACTGGACAGCCGTAAAGAACATCCTAAAGTATTTAAATAGGACTAAAGAAATGTTCTTGGTCTATGGAGGTGATGAGCAGCTCGTTGTAAAAGGTTACGTCGACGCTAGTTTCGACACCGACCCAGATGATTCTAAATCTCAGACAGGATACGTTTATATTTTGAATGGTGGAGCTGTGAGCTGGAGAAGCTGCAAGCAAAGCGTGATCGCGGGATCTACAACAGAAGCGGAATACATGGCTGCTTAAGAAGCGTTAAGTGAAGGAGTTTGGATCAGGAACTTCATCACTGAGCTTGGTGTGGTTCCAAATGCCTTGGACCCACTGGAGATATGGTGCGACAACACTGGCGCCATAGCACTGGCTAAGGAACCAAGATATCATCCAAAGACCAAGCACATCAACCGCCGTTTCCATATAATTCGAGATTATATAGCAGATAGAGATCTGAAGATTAGCAAAGTACATACGGATCTGAATGTCGCAGATCCGTTGACTAAACCTCTTCCACGAGCAAAACATGATCAGCACCTTAATGCCATGGGTGTTAGATTGTTGCCAGATGTAAACTAGATTATTGACTCTAGTGCAAGTGGGAGACTATTAGAATTATGCCCTAGAGGCAATAATAAAGATGTTATTATTATAATTCTTGTTCATGATAATGTTTATATTCCATGCTAGAATTGTATTAAGTGGAAACTTTAATACTTGTGTGGTTTATGAACAACACCGTGTCCCTAGTACGCCTCTATGGACTAGTTCATTGATTAATGATGGTTAAGGTTTCCTAACCATAGACATGAGTTGTCAATTAATAATGAGATCATATCATTAGGAGAATGATATGATGGACAGACCCAAATAAAGCAGAGCAATTAGATCGTATCATCGTGTTCATCTTTGCGAAGCTTTTTCTTATGTCAAGTATTGTATTCCTTAGACCATGAGATAGTACAACTCCCTGGTATCGGAAGAAAACTTTGAGGTCATCAAACGTCATCCTATGTGAGGGTGATCATAAAGATGTCTCTCAGGTGATCGGAAAGTACTTGTTGGGTTGTATGTATCGAGATGGAATTTGTCCCTCCCAAGTCGGAGAGATATACTTCGGGCCCACTCGGTAATCGATATCAACACCGCTTGCAAGCATGTGGTTAAGGAGTTAATCACGAAGTGATATCGGATTACGGAACGAGTAAAGTACTTGCCATGAACGAGATTGAACTAGGTATGCCGATGCCGACGATCGAATCTCGGGCGAGTAAAATATCGCGAGACAAAGGGAATACAAATACGGGATTGATTGAATCCTGACATCGTGGTTCATCCGATATGATCATCGCTGAGTGCGTGGGAGTCAATATGGATTTCCAGATCCCGCTATTGATTATTGATGGAGATCATGTCCGCGCATTCTCGAACCTGTAGGGTCACACACTTAACGCAAATCAATGCTAGGGTAGTTTCGAGATATATGTATGAAAGTGTTTCGGAGAGTTCAGAATTGTTCCGGGTAAAAATATAATGTTTATTAATTGTAGGAATTAATAAATATTAAACTTTATTTATTTAGCAGAAATAAATAAAGATAAAAGGAAAAAAAAGAGGAAGCAGCGGCGGCTAGGGAAAGTCCCTGGCTCGCACGCTATCGATGGGAGGCGCTCAACCTTGCTCGAGCGGCCAGGGCACGCTGAGCGGGCGAGCTGCCTTGCTCGATGGCAGGAGGCCAGGCCCGGGTGGGCTTCTTAGTCTAATGGGCCAGCCACGTGATGCCAGCGCCAGGAGCACGCACGCACAGATCGATAGGGATCGATCTCTGGCGGCGGCCTGGTGGCGTGGCTTACACGACATGGTCTCGCCCGCAAGACCTAGCCCCTGCTGCAAGTTCGGCTTCTTATAAAAGGATCACAGAACCGGCGGTTCCAATAGACCTAATTCCTGCGGAGCCGCTGTTCGGTTTCTGAAGCCTTCTTTCTCTGTTCTTTCTCCACCACGCAAACAGGCGAAGCCCTGTCAGTGCATACTCTCCACCATAGACACCACGCCGTCGTGTTGTCGATCCCATCTACCACTCCACCATATCTCACTGGACCGGGAAGGCGGAGTCGTTGGTGCGCTGTACGTGTGCATCTCTCAGAGGCGTCGCCACTTGCGGCGTTGGATCGGATTGGATCGCGAGGAGCAGAAGGCTAGTACGACTACATCATCCACGTTCTGTTGAACGTTTCCGCTGTGCGATTTCTTCAAGGGTATGAAGATCTCATCTATCTCTCTCGTTGATTACATCTCCTAGATTAGATCTTGGCTTTCTTGTTCGCATCCGTAAGAAATTTTTTGATTTACTATGCTGCCCTTCACCCTGGTCTTCCTCTTGATAAACCAATAATAATTCCCCGTCTTTAGAATACCCGACATCGCTCGAATCTAGCGCCGATTGAAAAAAAATAGGAAATAAGCATACAAGCATAAATAGTGCACATACTTCAGCATAGCAACCAAATAAACCAAGCAATAGTACAATAAGGTAGTTTTTAGGTTTGTTAAGCCATCATAAGTGGTTTCATTCAATTTCTATTTTCCTAGGTTAATTAGTGAATTAACTACACACACAACAAGCACAAGGCACATATTAAACATAAAATGTTCACAGTCACCAAATCATGCAAACAGGGCACCTCTGAATGGGTATTGATTTTATGAATCCAACAAAAGTGGATTAACCCCATTTAGAGTTATAAAACTTTTTCTATGAATTTTATAGTGGTCAGATGGCTGTTTATGAAAATAAAATTCCCAGAAAATAACAGCAGCCGAATAAATTCTGTAAATTTAGGATACGTAATTTAAACAATTCCAAGATCAGGGAAGATTGGTTTCGTCTTATTTGCTTACTTAAAACGTGAGCAACAATTTATTTAGGGCAGACAAGGCTCTGTCTTGTTTTAATTACTGTGAGCAGATCAGGACTCAAAAATACATCACACCAGTAGCATATGCAAGGTATATTACTAAGGATTCACTGAAAATTGGATTCACATTTTTAGGAGTCCTAGAACTCTAGTTTTGGATTTTTGAATGAAAAGGGCATGGTTTCACAAGATTTAATACAAGTAAATCTACAGGGTTTTAATTGGTATAGGATCAGGGCCAAATGATAGATATTTGAACAAGGAACACACAGAAATTTGAATCGGGTAATTTGGATGCGTAGTTATTTTCCTATGGATTTTACAATTTGCAGATCTGTTGAAAAACGATCAATAGGGTACCTAAAAAAAATATGCACGGGCTGGTTTTGAGAGGGATCTGGGCCAAACCACGATGGGCCGAATTTTTGCATGGTTTGGTGCTTTAATAATCGTGCAACAGGTAGCTGGATACGTACCATGCCTGGCAACTCGACGGAGATCGACGGGGAAGGGCGAGGGCTCACCGTGGTTCGCATTCGGCGGCGGAGGAGACGGGGAGGACGTCGTGGCGGTGTGCGGCCGCTCCTCACGGCGACATGGACTCGCGGACGCGGTCCTGGCTGTAGGCATGGACGAGGGCGAGCTCTGCGTCTCCGACGGCTACGGCGACGAGGCGAACCATGACGACGTCCACCTAGCTCGCTCCTGGCAAGAAAAGGGGCTGAGTTAGATTGACAATACAGATAAGGCACGAACGCAATGGAGAGAAGAAAGAGAAGTGGCTGTAGTCCTCGACTCGGCGGCGCTCTTGCCCGGGAGGAGCTCCGGCGTGCTCGCGCTGAAGGAAGAAGGTCAGGGAAGTAGCGCTTCTCCGCGGACCTGGTGGACTGAGAGGGAGATAATGGGGTGGTGTAGTACTGGCTACAGCTCGGGGTGGTCTTAAATAGACGAAGCTGCGGTGCATCGCGGCGTGGTGCACGGCTCGAGAGCGACGCGTGCACGGATGCGATTGAGCCAAAAGGAGGTGGCATCAAGCACGGTATGGGGTGTATATATCAGTTCAAGACGAAGCTATGCCAGGCGAGGGCTGATATGATCGGAACGGGGTAGGGTCTCCGGGTGACCGTAGGTGTTCGATGGAGTGCGCGTGGCGGTGGGTGTACCAGTGTAGCATCCGGGTATATCATAGGGGTCCTGGTATGACGCCTTCATACTCCAGAAAGTTGTAAGGAAAATGGTGTACAAATAGTCTTCGAACGTATCGGCATGCCACAGTCGTGGTGACCATGAGCATGACGAGCACGAACCTGTCCGTTGTAGGGCAGGGTTGGCCTCGGGACCATGCGGGATGCAGAGAGGGACGACAGGGCTACCTCATGGCGCAGCCTAAGGAGCTGGGGAGGTCGCATCCTTGCTGACCAAGTTTGGGTGCCCACCGGAGGGAGAAAAGGAGGAGGGAGAATGGAGATGTCCCGGGCCAGCTATTGGGCAAGGGTAGAGGTGCTGGAGCATGCCCACTCACGAGAGAGAGGGTGACAGAGGCTGCAGGAGGTGGAGAAAAAGAGAGGGCAGGCATCAATAGAAAAAGGGCATCGGTCTCCTTCTCTTCTTCCCTCTGATCACGGAAGCCAAGAGATGGCACTGTAGACTACTGTAGCTGCGGTAGGTCGACCAGAGGGAGATAGAGAGGGTACAGGAGAGATAAATGGAGTGGAGGTGTAATCAAATGGAGCCATTGCATGGCATGGCCGGCTCCTTCCTTGAGCCAAACGGAAATGGACAAGGGGGATGGACAAATGACCATGCATAATGCCCAGGACATGGTGCTGATCCACTTTGTTGAGATTGGAGAGTTTGCAAAAGATTTGAAAAGAATTAATTTAGATAGATAGAGGTGGAATTGGGGATAAATGATCACATGGATCATAGTTTGAATTTAGTCTCATAATTATTTTACCAATGTAAGAGTGGAAGTAGATAGATCAGAGGAGTGTGTTGCGTGCATAGAATAAGACATTTAAATAGGGTCTTCATTTGAATGAGTTTGGAACACAAAAATGAGTTTAACCCAATTTGGAAGAAATTCCAATGGAGTACCTTTGGAGATTTTTGAATAAAAGCAAAGCAAGGTCTTGAGTTAAAAAGGGTTCTACTTGCATATATATGCTTCATAGATTTTTCCCAAAAATTAAATTGGTGGAATAAAGTGCAAGAAATGGCCTATGTACCATTGCATGCATTTGATGAAATAGGAAAAAGAATAAATAATAATTTTCTTAGAAATTAATTTTTTGAATGGAAATGATATGACAAAACATATCAGTAGCATTTCCTATTTTCATTTGACAAAATGTTTTGAAATAGTTTGACAAAACTTGAAGTATTTTGGTAGACAAAATAGAGAGGTTTTGGAGTCCAAGGGCTTAGGTCCATTTGGAGGGAAAACCACATTTTGATATTTTGAAAGGTTGCAAATGGGCACTTGATTTTCTTTCAGGGACTTGGTTTATTGAGATTACTAGAAGAATTATCAAAGTGGTGGCCATTCATACGCTCACATGTATTCACAAGAAAACACATATTTCACTAGTCAACCAAAGTTGACTTAGATAAGGAACTAGATATAAATAAGAAATGAGATCCTAAGATTTATGGTGGACCTCCGAAAGATGATAGAAGTGATACAAGGGATGGATGTTGGATATGGAAACTTTAAGATAGATTTTGAGATTGAGATAATCACACATACCCATATCCCAAATATTCTTTTTGGGTGGTTTGCTTTGAAAAGTTATTCATAGCCAAGTGGGGTCTATGAAAGAAAATAGCCACCAACACTTTTATAAACCTTGGAAAGTATTCCCATGATTCTCAAAGTCCAGAATAATACCGAAGAGGTATTCTTCCCATTTCTTCTATTCTTTGAAAATAGGAAAAGTAGTTGTGAAGATACTTTTATAAAAGTAATTTGTAAAATGAAATGAGTGCTCATATAAGAGTGAACTCCATTTCTAATTTTTGATAATCTTGTATTTTGAAAATAAATACTCCTTTCGTAAGAAATAAAGTTTTAGGGTTTTATAGAGAGGAAAACATCAAAATAGATTTTATTTGGAGGTTAGACTAGAGATAACTTTATAAGAATATCCCCACTGGCCATTTTATACTTTGATGTGTTTTAGATAGGTTAGGCCACAGGCCTACATGCGGATCATGTCTGCACATAAGCAACTCAATTTATAGTCAAAAATGGTCACACAAGGTCAACTCATCACACATAGTCAAACATTAGCAACTGATCAAGCATCTCTAGATCAAGGGCTGAGCAAGTGCTCAATAATGATCATGAAATGGTGAAGTTGGAAAGAGTTTCAGATGAGAGGGTAAAGCTTTTGTAAATATTTTTAGAAACAAATGGAGACATAGAGATCTCCTTTATCAAGTTTTCTCAAAGGTGTCTGAAATCCAGTTATCAAATATTTGTAAAATAGTAGTTTTCAAAATAGTGGGATCATCCCCATAAATAAAAGGTTTGGAAAACCTTTGTATAAAAACAAATCTCGTGTCTTTGTTTTTGGAGAAAGTCAAATCATTTGAAATAAGAGAAGTCGCCAAGATAATGGTTTTGTCAAATAGCTAGCAGTATTTGAAAAGACAAGATCACAATGGTACATGGGTTGTGTTAGCTCACACTCTTGTTCAAAGAGTCAACTAGCACAGGCAAGGTTAATACACAATCAAAGCAAACATGCATGAAATTTCATTTCATTTGATTAAGCACCAAAAAGTTTTTGTTGGCCCTTACTTTTGCCTTACTAAAGTCGTACTTAAACAAGGTTACAAAAGTTGGGGTGTTACAAATACCCCCTCTTGGAGTCACTAGCAACTACTCGGCCAAGACAGCTACTAACAACGGAGAGCATGCAAGATCATAAACAACATAGAGATAACATAAGATAAATTTCAGTATAGCAACTCAATCATAACACTAATATTCATCAGATCCCAACAAACCAAACATGTAGAATTACATAACGGTGATCTCAATCATGTAGGGCAGCTCATGAGATCTAAACATGAAGGACATGATGGAGGAGACAACCATCTAGCTACTGCTATGGACACATAGTCCAAGATAGACTACTCACTCATCGCTCCGGAGGCAAGCATGGCGATGATGAAGACCTCCGGTGGTGATTCCCCTCTCTGGCAGGGTGCCGGGAAGAGCTTCTGGACCCTCCCGATCTTTGGGTCGACGGCGGCGGCGGATCGCGATGTGTTCTGGAAAATTGATCGGGTACTTAGGTTTTTCACGTCTGGGGGTCTTTATAGGAGAAGGGGCATCGTCAGAAGTGGACCGAGGTGGTCTCACACATAGGGGGCGCGGCCAGGGCCTGGGCCGCACTGCCCAGGTGTGTGGCCACCTCGTGGCCCCACTCCGTCTCCTCTTCGGATCTCTGGAAGCTTCCGGGAAAAATAAGACTTCAGGAACTTTTTCGTCCAATTCTGAGAATATTTCCTGTGTATCACTTCTGAAACACAAAAATAGCAGAAAACAGGGAACTGGCACTGTGGCAACTTGTTAATTGGTTAGTTCCAGAAAATGTATAAAAGTGCCATGAAGTGTAACGAAACGTTAGGCAAATGGTGTAAAAACAAGCATGGAGCATCAAAAATTATAGATACGTTAGAGACGTATCAGACATCCCCAAGCTTAACTCATGCTCGTCCTCGAGTAGGTAAGTGATAACAAAAGAATAAGTTTTGAGGTGACCACCTACACAATCTTGATCATATATGTAAGCATTTGTGAGCTGGGATCATAAGAACTTAAAACATGGGCATGAAAGATATAATCTTGACAATAACAACTTAGCAACCATGTTATAACATGCAAATGAACACACACAAAAGATCATGAAATTGAAATGATAAAAGTCAAATGTGTGTTCAAATCATAAGGAAAAACATACAAGTGGTTTTCAGCTTGTCCTTCATAGAGAGCAAAACATAAATGCATAGGACACCTTCAAGTTTAAGAGGGCGACTAGATATAAGTAATTTAAGAATAAGTGAAACCAAAAATATGAATCAATCAATGAAAACTTTGGGACAATGCACATTATACTAAGAATGACAACTATGCTCTCTTATGGTGCATAAAGATAGAAGGTGGTGACTCAACATAAAAGTAAAAGAAAGGCCCTTCGCAGAGGGAAGCAGTGATTGCAAGTTTTATAGACCTTCAAAAATTATGTTACTTACCGGCTTTGAGCTCTCATTGCGACCATCATAAGCATCTTGAATGGTTAGAGTTAATGCGAGAACAATTATGATGCATATGCTTGACAAATCATAAGTCAAAAACCTCGTGCCCCATGAATACGAGTACCCAAACCTCATGCTACTTTACTTAGAGTCCCAAGCAAGGCTCTTGTCATTGTAAGTATATATGTATCATCGAAAACCGCCAATGTGGTACCTCCGTGCCCGATGACATGGAACAAGCCCACATCAAAATGACAGGACAAGCAGACAATGAACACCTCGACATCTCTTTTATTTGCCATTTGTTTAGCTTTTTATTTTGAGATGCGTCGTCGAATGTCCACCATGGGTATGCTGCAAATTTCCACCATGAATTATGCATGGCTTAGATTGGCGGCCTAGGCGTTTCCCTAACACATATACAAACTCCATGATCCCCACAAGATTCCCAATTCATTTCACACTGCGAGCATCCATAAACAAAAGATCACGATATCAACTCAAATAAGAAGTGCAATGTTGAAAGCTTGCCCCATGACAGCATGGTTGGGCTAGAATCCAACTTATAACTTGCAAGCATATAACAACTCAACATAAAAGACCACAATGTCAAATTTTTAAGAACATGAAAAAGTAAAGTGTGCCTTCCGGTTCGTGAGAGCTTTACTAACCAATTTTCGCATAACACTGGTAAGAGTTTAATTTGAAGAGAAAATAAAAGCAAGTCAAATTTACTTGGAATAGCAAATTGCTAATATGTATGTATGGTGGATACTTTGGAAAACTTGGTTTTTAGGAGTTGGATGCATGAGTAGAGCTCATACTCAGTACAAGGCGAGGGCTAGCAAAAGATTGGGAGCGACCAACTAAGAGAGCAATAATGGCCATAATCATGCAAAGCGACAAAACGACAATAAAAGAAGCATAAGATGGCATCAAAAGTCAAAAACTAAATGATCATAGAGGCTATTGGCGACTTTGTAAGAGTCTAACATGTATGAGCATGCGCCAAGTCAACCTAAATAAAGCATCAAGGAGAAAAACCAAAATAATGCTTCCATACAATAAAAACAACGCATGATTTTTTCAAAGGCTCTTTAAGTAATCTCAGTTATTTGAGACAAGTCATGCTACAGCAAAAACACTAAGCATACTATCAAAAAGACATCAAGCATGACATGAAAAAGCCTAAGCCGCAGTCTACACAAGCTCCTTCTTGTACCACTTTTTTGCGTAAAGCTTTTTCTCTTTTCCAACACCATTTGAAAAATTTTAAGACACCTCTTTTGATGAAAACCAATAAAGATCAGAGGCAAAAATACACCTTGATAAAAAGATATGACAAGGTCTGAACGCAAATCAAGGCAAAAACAAAAACCAAAAGCAGTAGCAGAAAAAGAAGAACACTCGGTTTTTGATAAGAGTGAAAACTACAGCGTTCTTGGCAAATGAAAAGCAAGGCAACTTCTCCAAAAGAAATTTGTTGGGGTCCAACCATTTATTGCAGCAAACTAAACTAAACTAACTAAGAAAACTAAAACAACTGATGCTCCAAGAAAAACACATAGTGCATGAAGCAATAAAAATATAGTGTCTTGAAAGGTGACCTGATTTTTGCCGATGAAGAAGGGGTGCCTCGGGGGCATCCCCAAGCTTTGACGCTTGTACTTCTTGGATATTTCTTGGGGTGATGCATAGGCATCCCCAAGATTGAGCTTTTGTCCATTCTCCAACTCATCTCATCATTCTTCAATCCCTACACTTGAAAACTTCCTTCATACAAAACTAAACACAAATCTATTAGCAACATTAGTGTAGGCATAACATATAATCAACCTCTTTTTGCTTCAGGTTTCAACCCAAAACCACCACATATAAAGTATATACTACTGTTGCAACTTCCCCAAAAGTTCCGTGATCAAAAGAACTCAAAAAGAAAGCGATAAAACGGCAAAAACGAATAGTGGTAGAAATCTGTCAAAACAGAACAGCTGAAAAAGGTCGAATTTTTGTGGGGTTTTCTGTTGCTAAAATCAAAAAGTGTTCAACTAACGAAAGTTTGGATATAACCTGGGGCATATGCACAAGAAATTTCAGGTCCAAAATATATACAGAGAATTTATACAAATTTTTATGGTGCAGCACCAAAAATAGTTTCAGGACAGCAACATCCCCAAATCTTTACCTCACTCGAATTAGAGGCTTCTCTTGGCACAACAATAAAATAAAAAGGATAAGGAGCGGTCATTACAGTAGTAATGACTTCCAAGACTCAAATAAAAGAAAAATTACTGAAAATAAAAACATTGGGTTATCTCCCAAGAGTGCTTTTCTTTAACGCCTTTGAGCTAGGCGCAGAAAATTGCGAATCAAGTAACATCAGAAGGAGCATTAAGATCAACTGAAGAGGTCTTGTCAATAAGGCATTGTATTTCATCCACATAAGTTTTAGAAGACCCTTTGTGATCATGCTTTGGTTCACTCAAATCACTAAAAAGATTTTGGGGACACATCCAGTCAAAATTATTTTCGAAAGCTTCACACAATCCCAAGAGCTTGCTAGGTATAGGTATTTTGGCTCCTTCATCGTTTGTACTAATAACCTTTATAGGTGAACCGAGTTTATTAAAATGTTTAAGAACTTTTCTAGCTTCAATAACAACATCTTTAAATTCTAGGCGCAAAGCTTCCAAAATAAAAGCTTTCTTTTCAGGATCTTCAATTTCATGAAGCTTAAGGAACATGTATTGCATAAAAGGATTAAGGCTAGCAAACCTAGTTTCTAACATGTGAATTAAATATGCAGAAGCAATTTCAATACTAGGAGCTATCTCAACCAAAGACTTTTCCTCAACTTCCTTATGCATACTAATGTGATTAAAGAACTCCTCAATGTTACTTTTTCTAATAATCAAACCACTACCTACTGAGAGGTCCTCCAAAACATACTTAGGGAACAACATTATGAACTAAAGTAAAGAAATAACAACTACCAAGGATTCTAATTTTTTTGGGTTTTTGATATAAAATGATGCAAGTAAAAATAAAGTAAAGCAAAACTATAAAACAAAGTAAAGGATGTGTGTGCGAAAAACTCCCCTTGCAGAGGTCTTCCACTCTTCCCCGGCAACGGCGCCTGAAAACTTGTTGATGGCACGGTGATGATGGTGCCAGAAAGCTTGTTGGCATTTGTTGATGAAGTAAAATGACCGGCCAGTTGGAAAACCCCAAGAGAAGGTTTTGATGAATATAGCAGCAAGTTTTCCCTTAGTTAAGAACCAAGGTATATCAATCAGGAGAAGAGCAGACAATACGACTGAAGGTGATGTAGACTAGCTTAATAACACTCCAACAAGGGTGCCATTTAACGATACTTGTTGACTCATCTTCGGCCAGTAGCAACGTGGAACCTGCACACAATACAACCAAGTACTTTGTTCCCAACTTGCGATGAGGTTGTTAATCTCACCGGTTTGCTTAAAACAAAGGGTATGAGCGTATCGAGTGGAAAGTGATAATAATATGCGAGTAAAGTAAACAGTGCGAGTAAAGTAAACAGGTGATAGCAATATGATGGAAATAGGACCAGGATCCACAGTTCACTAGTGGTGTCTCTCCATAAGATAAATAACACATGCTGGGTAAACAAATTACAGTTGGGCAATTGATAGAATAAAGATAAACGTGATATGTCAAGAAGATCACTATGCGATTTACTCTAGGCATTACAACAAAATACATAGACCGCCATCCAACTGCATCTCTGACTAATAATCCACTTGTGGCGAATCAATCCGAGAACTCCACAAGTATTAAGTTGCGAACAACAGATAATTGCTTTAAGCGAAGTGTGTAATGTAAATAAAGCATATGCCCTCGAGCATATGAACGTTGTTTTCTCCCTAGTAGCAATAGCACATCTATAACCTTAGAGGTTTCTATCACTCCCCCAGATTAAATAGAGGCATGAACCCACTATCGAGCATAAATACCCCCTCTTGGAGTCACTAGCAACTACTCGGCCAAGATAGCTACTAATAACGGAGAGCATGCAAGATCATAAACAACATAGAGATAACATAAGATAAATTTCAGTATAGCAACTCAATCATAACACCAATATTCATCGGATCCCAACAAATCAAACATGTAGAATTACATAACGGTGATCTCAATCATGTAGGGCAGCTCATAAGATCTAAACATGAAGCGCATGGTGGAGGAGACAACCATCTAGCTACTTCTATGGACCCATAGTCCAAGGTAGACTACTCACTCATCGCTTTGGAGGCAAGCATGGCGATAAAGAAGACCTCCGATGGTGATTCCCCTCTCCGGCAGGGTGCCGGGAAGAGCTTCTGGACCCTCCCGATCTTTGGGTCGACGGCGGCGGCAGATCGCGATGTGTTCTAGAAAATTGATCGGGCACTTAGGTTTTTCACGTCGGGGGGTCTTTATAGGCGAAGGGGCATCGTCAGAAGTGGACCGAGGTGGTCACACACATAGGGGGCGTGGCCAGGGCCTGGGCCACGCCGCCCTGGTGTGTGGCCACCTCGTGGCCCCACTCCATCTCCTCTTTGGATCTCTGGAAGCTTCCGGGAAAAATAAGACTTCAGGAACTTGTTTCATCCAATTCTGAGAATATTTCCTGTGTATCACTTCTGAAACACAAAAATAGCAGAAAACAGGGAACTGACACTCTGGCGACTTGATAATAGGTTAGTTCTGGAAAATGCATAAAAGTGCTATGAAGTGTAATGAAACAGTAGGCAAATAGTGTAAAAACAAGCATGGAGCATAAAAAATTATAGATACGTTGGAGACGTATCACTGTGCCAAGAAGAACCTCTAATTTGAGGGAGGTGAGATTTGGGGAAGTTGCTGTCCTGAAATAGATTTCGGTGCTGCGCCATAAAAATTTGTGAAAATTCTCAGAATATCTTTTTAATCTGCGACTTCTTGTGCATATGACCCAGGTTATATCCAAACTTTCATTAGTTTTGCACTTTTCGATTTGAGCAACAGAAGGTCCTTGAAATAATCGACCTTTGTCAGCTATTCTATTTTGATAGATTTCTGCCACTATTTGTGTTTGCCTCTCGATCGCTTTCTTTTTGAGTTCTTTTGATCACGGGACTTTTGATGAAGTTGCTACAGTAGTATATGATTTATATTTGGTATTTTTGAGTTGAAACCTGAACCAAAAGGGTTGATCTACTATTATGTTTATGCTAACGTAGCTAATAGAATTGTGTGAAGTTTTGTATGAATGAAGTTTTCAAGTGAAGGGATTGGAGAGTGATGAGATGAGATGAAGAATGGAAAAAAGCTCAAGCTTGGGGATGCCCATGTCACCCCAAGAAATATCGAAGAGGTACAAGCGTCAAAGCTTGGGGATGCCCCCGAGGCACCTCTTCTTCATCGGCAAAAATCAGGTCACGTTTCAACACACTATTGTTTTATTGCTTCATGCATTATGCGTTTTTCTTGGAGCGTCTTTAATTTTGCTTTCAGTTTTGTTTTGTTTTGTTTTGTTTGCTTCAATAAATGGTTGGACCCCAACAAATTTCTTTTGGAGGAGATGTACTTCATTTTTCATTTGCCAAGAACACTCTATTTTCACTCTTATCGTTCAATGAGTGTTCTCTTTTTGTAGAACTGCATTTAGCTTTCATTATTCGCCTTGATTTTTGTTCATATCTTGTTATATATTTGCATCAAGGTGTATTTTGACCACTGGTCCATGTTGGTATTTACCAAAATAGTTGTCTCAAAAAGGTTTGAATGGTGTTGGAAAAGAGAAAAAGTTTCATACAAAAAAGTGGTACAAAAAGGAGCTTGTTTAGACTGCGGCTTAGACTTTTCCGTGCCATGCTTGATATCATTTTGATAGTATGCGTAGAGATTTTTGCTGTAGCATGACTTATCTCAAATGACTGAGATTGCTTAATGTGCCTTTGAAAAAATCATGTGTTGTTTTTATTATGTGGAAGCATTTATTTGGTTTTCTCCTTTGATGCTTTATTTGGGTTGACTTGGCGCATGCTTACAACATGTTTGACTCTAACAAGTTGCCATAAGCCTCTATGATCATTTGGTTTTTGACTTGTGATGCCATTTTATGCTTCTTCTTAATAATGTTTTGTCGCTATGCATGATTATGGCCATTATTGCTCTCTTAGTTGGTCGCTTCCAGTCTTTTGCTAGCCTTCGTTTTGTACTAAGTATGAGCTCTACTCGTGCATCCAACTACCAAAAACCAAGTATTCCAATGTGTCCACCATACATACCTATTAGCAATTTGCTATTTGAAAGTACATTTGACTTGCTTTTATCTATCCTTCGAATTAAACTCTTTTTGGTGTTATGCAAAAATTAGTCAGTAAAGCTCTCATGAACTTGATGGCACACTTTACTTTTCTCGCTTTTAAATTTTTGACATTGTGGCTCTCTTATGTTGATATTATGCTTGCAAGTTGTAAGTTGAGAGTTATCTAAACCATGTCGTCATGGGGAAAGCTTTCAACATTGCACTTCTCTTATTTGAGTTGATATCGTGATCTTTTGTTAATGGATACTCGCGATGTGATATAAGTTGGGATCTTGCGAGATCATGGAGTTTGTATATGTGTTAGAGAAATGCCTGGGCCGCTAATCTAAGCCATGCATCATTCATGGTGGAAATTTATAGCATGCCCATAGTGGACATTCAACGACGCATCTTACAATAAAAAGCTATACCAATTGTAAAAAAAAGAGATGCCGAGGTGTTCATTATTTGTTTGTCTTGTCATTTTGATGTGGGCTTATTCCATATCATCGGGTAGGAGGTACCCCGTTGGCGGTTCTCGATGATACGTGTATACTTATAATGACAAGAGCTTGCTTGGGACCTAAGTCGAGTAGCATGAGGTTTGGGTATTCGTACTTCATGGGACACGAGGTTTTCAACTTATGATTTGTCAAGCATATGCTTCGTAATTGTATTCGCATTAACTTTAACCATTCAAGATGCCTATGATGGGGGCAATGAGAGCTCAAAGCTAGTAAGTACCATAATTTTTGAAGGTTTATAAAACTTGTAATCTCTGCTTCCCTCTGCGAAGGGTCTTTCTTGTACTTTTATATTGAGTCTCCACCTTCTACCTTTATGCACCATCTAAGAGAGCATAGTTGCCATTCTGAGTATAATGTGCATAGTCCCAAAGTTTATCATTGATTGATTCATGATTATGGTTTTGATTGTTCTTAAATTATTTGTATCTAGTCGCCCTCTTAAACTTGAAGGTGTTCTATGCATTTATGTTTTATTATTCCATGAAGGACAAGCTGAAAACCACTTGATATGTTTTTCCATATTATTTGAACACACGTTTGAATTTTATTGTTTCATTATTCATGATCTTTCGTTTGTGTTCTTTTCATGTTATAACATGGTTGCTAAGTTTTTATTGTCAAGATTATGTCTCTTATGCCCATGTTTTAAGTTCTTTGATCCCAGCACTCAATGCTTTACATAGTTGATCAAGATTGTGATGGTGCATATCACCTCAAAAATTATTTTTTTGTTATCACTTACCTACTCGAGGACGAGCAGGAGTTAAGCTTGGGGATGCTTGATACGTCTCAAATATATCTATAATTTTTGATGCTCCATGCTTGTTTACACACCATTTGCTTTGTGTTTTGTTATACTTCGTGGCATTTTTATGCATTTTCTGGAACTAACCTATTAACGAGATGCCACAGTGCCAGTTCCCTGTGTTTGCTATTTTTGTGTTTCAGAAAAGCTACATAGGAAATATTTTTGGAATTGGACGAAACAAAAGCCAAACCTTCTATTTTTATCGAAGCTTCATGAAGACCGACGGAGGGGAGCCAGGGGCTGGCCACATCCTAGGACGGTGCAGGCCAGGGTCTGGCCGCACCACCAGGGGGTGAGCCACCCTGGTCCACCCTCTGACGCTGCCTTTTCACCTATAAGTTCCCCTCGATGGGAAAAACCTAAGGGGCGGATCTCTTTTCCACGAAACACACTGGAAGCCACCACCATAGTCGTCGCGAGATCGGGAGTATCTAGGAGGTCTTCCCGGCACCCTGCTGGAGAGGAGAATCCCTGCCGGAGGCCTTCTCCACCACCATGGTCGCCTCTAGAGTGATATGTGAGTAGTATACCTTGGACTACAGGTCTATAGCAGTAGCTAGATGGTTGTCTCCTCCGCCATGTGCTTCATGTTTAGATCTTGTGAGCTGCCCTACATGATCAGGATCATCTTTATGTAATTCTACATTTTGTGTTTGTTAGGATCCGATGAGTATTGGTACTATGTTAAGTTGATGTGCTAAATTATATATCTTATGTTATCTCTATGTTGTTTATGATCTTGCATGCTTTCTATTGCTAGTAGCTATCTTGGGCGAGTAGATGCTAGTAACTCCAAGAGGGAGTATTTATGCTCGATAGTTGGGTTCATGCCTCTAGTAATCTAGGGGAGTGACAGAAACCTCTAAGGTTCACTACTAGGAAAATAGCTATATGAGGAATTCTCTTCTGTGGCGTACAGAAATTTCTGTACACCATAGCTATCGGACTTACCCGTGGCGTACACGAAACTTGTACTCCGCTAGTAAGCTATGGGTCTATGGCGTATAGCACTACGCCACGGCTAGGCAAATTATAAACGCCACGGATGAGGTTTTTCCTAGTAGTAGTTGTAGATGTACTGTTGTCATTAGGGAGAAAACAACATTCTTGTGTCTAAGGATATTTGCTTTGTTTACATTACGCATTTTGCTTAATGTAATTATCTGTTCTTCATAACTTAATACTCAAGGGGTACTCAGATGATTCCCCGTGAGTGGATTTTTAGTCATAGATGCAGTTGGATGGTGGTTTATGTATTTTGTCGTAATGCCCAGAGTGAATCTCATAGTGATCCTCTTGACATTTGTACGTTATCTTTACTTTATCAATTGCCCAACTGTAATTTATTTACCCAGCATGTTGTTATTTATCTTATGGAGAGACACCACTAGTGAACTATGGACCCCGGTCTAATTTCCTTTACATTGCTATTACCGTTTACTATTACTTGCTCTGTTTATATTCTTGCATACTATTACCTTTTACCACTCGATACGCTCAATCCTTTGTTTACAGCAAACCGGTGAGATTGACAACCTCATCGTAAGTTGGGAGCAAAGTTCTTTGTTGTGTTGTGTAATATCCCAAGATTAGAGGTCATAAAGTAGAGACAACAGATGTGTGCATTGCATTTCATGCATAGAAAATCCGGGTAATTTTTGCGCGTTTAAATAAAACATATCAAAGTGATTGGAGTTTCACTTGAGTTGATGGAACTGAAGTAGCTCATCAATTAGAGTGCGATAAACTTCAACATGACCTTTGTTAAAAACCTTGTCTTGGGTAGTGATAGTCTCAACAACTAAAAGAGAGTTAAGTGAGGTAAAACTAAAATGCTTGACACACCATTTTAGGACCAAATATTTATTCACACCAAGATCATCTTGGTATTCTTTAAACCCTACTTCTTTCATGCTAAAGAAGCCAACACAAGTCTTATTCTTAAAACATGATCTATTCTATATTCTTATGTCCTAATCTAGTGAGTCCCAAATATGAGAAGTGGAAAGGTTAATTCAATGCCAATTTGGATATTAGTTTTGCCTTAACTCTAGGTGATATAACTTAAGAGCATTAGAGCCATTCCTATAAAGGCCAACTATTCTAATTAGGATAAGTCATTTGATATAGGGGAGATCACACCATAAACCCTAATTTGGTCTATACTTGGACCATACTTAGGAAGTGACCAATACATAGACTTATTGAGTTATGAAGTGGATTCTATATGAATCACACAAAGGGAGACTATATCCTTTATCTCAAAAGGTTGGTACAACCAAGAAAAAACCTTTGGTAGAGGGAGTTGATGAAGGAAATAAAATGGATTTATTATGGGAGTTGATGAAGGAAATAGTATGACCATGTCAAGTACATGATTATGCTTGCTGATGAAGATAATTAGGTTAGTTATAAAACCTAGTCTGATAAGCAGATATCATTCTAAAACCAAGTGTGGAGTAGAAGTCCAACTTAAGCACATCTCAATTAGGAGATAACTATCTTGTTAAAGCTATAGGAGATACCTTGATCTGTGTACAAGTTTCTTTGACAGAATCATCTGGATATAGGTTGAGCAGATCAATAGCTCTGACCTAGAAACTTAGTTAGTCTATAGAACCTTTGATGCATTGAGCACATTTCAGAGGGAACACTATTTCCTGGTTGAGTGTGATAGCATTCTATCCAATTCCATAACCTCTTATCCATTTACCTGGGAATTCATACCCAAGCATCATTCCAACTTATGCATCACTATGTGATCATAAGATATATCTATTCCCATGCCTAACCTTGAATTTAGGAATTATGCTCCAACCACAATTCCTATAACTCAATTAACAAAGTCTTTTACCTACCGATCAATTCACATATCAATAGGTGTTTTGCTCTTAATACCAAACCAATCTTTCTTATGGGGATTATGAAGCATTCCTGAATTATCTAAAATATTAAACCACTAGTAACCTTGGGGTAGTCCATGGGACATACCTAAGTCATTGAAAGCCAAAAAGTAAGATGAACATGGAACCATGCTTGTTCATTAGGTCACTCACTCCAGTGGCAGTGCAATCAAATAAAGATACTAAGATAAATAGTTTATTTTAATACAGTAATATAATTATAGTTTTGTACAAACATTTATGGGATAGACAAATCCTAGTAAAATATTTCAAACATGAAGATAATGACACCCAAATTCATCTCTACTCCAAATTTCTACTCAAACCTTAATTATACTTAAAATGCTTTAGGTGATAATACTTATAAAATATATCTTATTACAGTGTATGATGTTACTGAGCACCTAACTTCATTTTAGGTGTAACCTGAAATCAAATTCCTGCACAGAAGATTTTAAAATCAAATTAGAATCCTAACATAGAAAATAGAAAAAAGAAAGAAACAGAAAAAAAAAGAGATACCGGCCAGGGGGCCGCAGCCCACCTAACCAGCCCAACAACAGGCCATCATAGCCGGCCCACCAAGCCAGCGTACCGCTTCGGGCGGGACTCACGGCGAGAGAAGACGGTCATCTTGTTCCTCTCGCCAGGGGTCGACAACGCGACGGCGAGGGCCATGTCCCCAGCCGCCTTCGGTGACCGACGACAAAGCCGTTGACCGCCACCTAGTCATCCTCATCGGCGCCTTGTCCTCTGCCAGTCGGTTTTGGCAAGATTCGTGCCCAGAACATGCTCGTCACTGCCGCCGCATCCGGTCCATCGCCAACAGTGAAGTGACGGAATCAACCTCGTCCAGACCTATAAAACCGCTGGAGAAACCGTGCTTGAACACTAGTCCTCCACCGCCACCTCAAAGCCTCTCTAATCCTCTATGTTACTCACGACTAACCGGAGGAGATCACCGGAGTTCATCACAGGACCGTCAACTGAGGCCACCCCTCGGACCATGGAGTGGCTGAGTAGCTCCACCGTGTCTGTATGATCATCCACGCCGAAGGAATCGAGTAGGGGAGCAAGGGGCAGCACGAATCGGCAAGTTCCCTTTCGCCGGACATCGCCAGAATCCGCGACCATGAACTCATCTCCGGTCACCAAAGTCTAAATCGAGCACACCATCAAACTACTGGTGAGTTTGCGCATCTACATAGACCTCTATTGCATCTTCTCGTGAGTTGTGGCTCTCAGTAGCATTCCAGCCAGAGTTCACCGCCACGGTTCATCATCTCCGGCAATGCTCTGGTCTACAAATGTCAGCGGCGCCACCACCATAGTGTTCCTTGTTCACTCCCGGATCTTTTTAGCTCACTCATGTGTCCGGGGAAGCCATAGAACACCACCACCGTCACCGACCTCCTCGCCGGCGATGAGGTGAAGCTCCCAGTCAACCGCCATGACCAAGTCAAAGCCTAATCAGATTATTGACTGGTCAATGCTTGCGTGGCAGCTGACATGTCCATTGGACCCACTGGCCAGTGAGTAGAGCTAGGTACCCTTTCGGTACAAAAAGTCCTGCCTGTTAGTTAAAATTCCAGAAAATGTTGGAAACTTTAGAAATTCATAACTATTTCATTTTTAGTCAGAAAAATGCAAATAATATATCAAAATGATCCTAAAAATAAGATCTATTTATTAGTGCTGTAATATCATATACTTGTGTACAAAAATTTTGAGTAAAATTTTAAAACATGTTTAAGTACTATTATTGAACATGAATTTGATACAAATTTAGGAATCAAATAACTTTTATAAATGAAAAATAAATGTTTATAAACTCAACTTAATTTACTAAAACAACATTTCATTATTAAAAGTTAAATTCAAAACTTTTCTATTAGCAAATTAAAATCTTAAATCTATTTTCCCAAATAATTTTAAGTACTAAACTTTAGGAAAAATGTTGAATAAATAAAAACATGTGTATTAGAGTTATTACTTAATACTAAGTTATTTTCATCCATTGTTTTATTAAGAGGTAAGTTAAAAATCTATAATCACTTTAAAATTTGGATGCCACCCTGAAAACCCAGGAACATAAATAACCAAGCTTTCCTAATTGTTTCTGAGTAAGAATTGAAACTTAAAATGGAATTCTAATACTACTTATCATTAAGTTACATGTTCTTCAAAAGTTATTCTTTCGAAGTACATATAAATTAATCACCTACCATTTCCTTTAGTACTAAAACTAATAACTATCTTAGTGTGCTAGTCTAGCCATACTTCCTAATTCAACCATTAGTGGTTAATTTGATATTCTATTTCAACATGGTATACCCTAGTCAACTAACTATGTGCAACACCTTTGATACAACTTAAAAACTGTTACCTTTCTAACATCACCTAATTACCATTTCTTTAAGTAATAAAAAAATATCCATTAAGGATTGTGTTCTTCAAAAGTAATTCTTTTTAAGAACATATCAAGTAAGCATCACCTCAATTCCTATGTCCTAGAATAAGCAATGACTTATGCATGTTAAGATTATCAACAACCCTGGAATCAACCATGAATGGATTACTTTAGCACTACCTGCTCATGACTAACTATTTGAGTACCTATGCTTGTAAAGAATGATGTCAACTATAGAAACAACTATATATGGTAACAACAATCTCAACTACTTTGAATGATCATGCTCAACTTATATTGTATAGATACTAGATGGATCTCAGCTTATTTCCTGATATGCTCATTTAATAACTACTCTTTGATTATGATAGAGCTATGATAAACCCTAGAACACTAAACCTTAGGTGTAGTGCTTCTAATCAATAATAAACATGTTTTTCAAATGTTATTCTTTCAAAATACATTGAAAGTAAGTAACCAACTATTCCATTAAACTTCAATATAAATAACTCTATTTATATCTTAAGATTGTTGTCAACCCTAATACTAACTGTGTATTCCTGTCAAATAAGAATTACTTCAGCTTTGCTTGTCCATAACCAATTACTTGATTGCTAATAACAAGATATCGCTTAAAAGTGTTACTTTCAAGTTTTCACTTATTGCTATACTAAACTTTTGCAATACCTCTTGTATTAAGCTTTATTCTTTTACTTTAAAAGTTTGTCAGTCAATCTAAAATCCTTAACAAACTTGTTGTGGAGTGAATCTAAAAGTGCAACTCATTATAAAGAAACCATCACAACCTTGTATAATAAACCATCAGGGTTTGGTTGCGCTTAGAACGATGCATAGCATATATGATGCATATCATGCTACAATTCTTTTAACATCATCTTTACCAAATGATGGAGCTATTTCAGTATTTGGATTTCCTATGTACCGAAGACCTTGACTTGCATAATCTTGTAGTCAAAAAGGCAAGTTTATCTTGCTCATATCTCTTGATTGCACTGGTTTTGAAACTACTTGCAAAGTGTTGACTTCAAACTCTAACATTTCAAAAAGGATGGAAAACCTATTTTCATAAGTAATATGACTAGTGGTTATCGACCAGTGGTGATAACCTAGGAGGGCTGGCAGGTGGAACCACGGTAAGATTGTGGTGGTGGAGGTTCCACTTGCACAGTAAAGTTAACCTAGGACTAACTACCAATGCCACAGTTATTCTGGCGCCGTAAAAACCGTGTCGTCCAAGAGACTTGGAATGGGATGGGAAAGTCAGCTGTATCTTCTCTCGTTCGCATGTCAACGGACACTCAGCTACCGTTTGCCGTATATCTTGAAAGAATATGTGCACATGGGTGGGACCCCTCAGTGCCCATGGCCACTGGTGTCTATGATGGTCCGCAAGGGATGCCTAGGTACTTCATCGTTGAGGGTGAATATCAGGGGCACAACTTGCTTGCGTGAATTGGGTGGGCTTGCGTTGTGTAGAGAAGGCAGTGATTGGCTTGGATCAATGACTGGGCCCCACACCAAGGAAGTGTGAACGGGAAAGATCGCCCGGTTGTGCAACAAGGCTTTGATCTCTTTTGGAAGGACACACCTCTGCAGAGTGTAAAAGGATGTGACATATTACCCCTTGTTCCGGGAAGGAGCTACGAACGCAGCAGGAAAGGTGCTCTCAAGGCACTACTACCTGTGTTGGCTGTTGGGCATAGTTTTCATAAGTAAAAGCAATCTTTCAAGAAACTTTGATAAAACCTTGCATTGCCCTACGACTCTTTTGGGTCCATGGTTTTAGTTAGTGCATATCACACAACTTCTTTCTAAAGAAACTTGCTGGGTAACGCTCGTTACTCACCCCAATCTCTTAAACCCTTGCTAGACTATGAAGAATTAGATTGAATGCAACTCAAGGAGGCAACCTCAAGACATTGAAGATGAAGATGAAGATGAAGCATCCTACCAACATCATGATTATCAGCGGAGTCTACAATTGTGTGAAGCTTGGTGGAAAACTAGAATAGAGTTAGAAAGGAACCAGTTTCCCTATTCCTAAAACCTAAGTAGCTAGGATATTTCTCTAGCTAACCAACTGCATTAGTTGTAGTTTAGTTTAGTCTTCCTTGTTTCTTTCTCATTTGTAGTCGCCAGGACTAAACCTCTACCTATTGAGGAGGTTCTGAAGATCTTCTGTATGCTGAAAATTATAATCCTATAGACATACCGTGGACCTGCAATGTTTCTGTTGTACCTCTCTGATGGATATACTAGTGAGACGGTGTTTCATTAGTGTTATGTCAATGACTTGCATACTACACATGCAGTGGTATGCTGGGTCACCACAGCTGGTATCAGAGCAAATGCTTTGACCCTAGGATTAAAACCCTTTAATAGGAGACCTGTAGGTTTGGTAGTGACTATAGGGAGCCTTCTTATCTAAACCAATTCTTCTTATGACTTGGGATAGATATTCAACAAAAGAATAATCTTGACACACTCGAGTCAAATGTTCTTACCTGTATTCTTAAGTGAAGTTAGATATCTTGTTCCATACCTAGTAGTATGACATCATTAGAGTGCTACATAAAGGATGGAAGTGGATTATATTTGGTATACAATACATGATAGTCCAAAGAGAGGATACAACCGGAAGGGGAACTATCCTATTGGAAGTCCAAAGAGAGGATACAACCGGAAGGGGAACTATCCTATTGGAAGTAGTATACCAAGGGCAAAATGTTAAACTTAAGTCATCCGAAATTATAGTAGGGTGATGTTAAGTGGTGAAGTGAGTCTGTATGAGGTAATAGGACCTTAGGTTTTAGTCCTGTATATGGATACTCAAGAATGGCATATACAAGTAAGATGTACTGGCAGTATAAAAACCTTAATCATGTTAGATTCTCTTGAGAATATTTACATGATGGAGTAGAACTTTTAGTGAACCAGCAATTTCAAGCTGAGGAGGAAGTTACACAATAGAGAAACTTTATAAAAGATATGGAGTTATGGGAACCATGTCTGGTGAAGTAGTACAAGGTATAGGAAAGTAAGAAGTTTTGAGAGATCATGTGAGATTCGTCTTCAATAGGACGGAAGGTAAGCTAGAAGTAGTAGTCTTAAAAGGAATCTGGATCTGTTAGAATGATTCCCAAACCCTTTGTTCAAATTTATTCGATTGCAATTGAGCAATTGAGGTAAGTATTGAGACAAAGAGTAGTAGTCCACCACTACGTGCAATATATCACAATATAAACCTATATTACTTGGTGCTATAAGGTACACATGTAAGCCTGAATTCTAGAGATGTTTTACTCATTACTATCTCATAGGCTTATGATGATGTATGTTGCCAGCACAATTTTGGATTTTCTTGGATTTATTTGTGTGACTAGATCTATGCATGAAGTTGGACTTTGATGTGCAAGTGCATGTTGCATTATCAAGTCCTTACTTGATGTTATAGATCTAGAGGGTTAAGGGATTCATGTTAGGGAGAGACGTATTCTAAAGGCAAGCAAGTCAGAAGATGAAGAATCACCAGATAATGGAAGCCAAAAGAAGAAAGCTAGCAAGTGATCTTCATGGAAGCATCATGAAGTGGTAGTAAGATGAAGTATTAAAATTTAGCAGTAGTACTCTATGTCGTAATACACTAGAGGTAGCTCTAGGTTATTAAGTGGAACCACTAATTAGGTAACCACAATTGAGTTTAAGGTATTTGAGCTCGTGGTTATGCAGCCTTGGTTATGCTTAGTACATCACGGGTTGATTGAGGTGTTGTAATACCGATGATCCATTCCGGTATTGCCTGCTGCTTTATTTAGCCTAGGAGTGGTAACCCCAGTAATCCTCATTGATAGCGTGACTAAGACACATAACATTTCTGTATAACTTTGATCTTTAGTCCCGAAATCTTAAATTGTTGATTGGTGGTTAAGATGTTAGCAATATCTTTCCTTATCTTAGAGTTATAGTCTTTGTCTACGGACTAAGACTTGTAAAGATTCGCGTCAACAATGATCTGTTGAGACCATTGGTTGTTGATGGCCCTGTTACTTCACTTTTTTGATCAACTTATACAATTGCCTATCGTGGATGTCCTCCGATACAAGAGAAACTCTGCCGGATTTCTCCCGTGGCTTTGTATCTAACCTACCATTTGAATTAGGATAGATAGCGATGGGAAAACCAATTATCATCAACGTTAAGAACTGTTCGGTAAGTTCCTATATCCAAAAGTGGAATAGAATACCCTACCTAAGCATTTAATGGAAGCATTCGTATCAGATATCCACAATCGTGTGGGTACACCGCAGATTTCTTTGAAAAAAAACACAACTATTAGAAAGACGTAGTAGTACGACTGACTAAGACTTATAGTTAATCATGGAGTCCAATTGGTTAGAGAATGATGAGTTTGAAGACCATTAGAAAAGTCTAAGGAGAAGAGTTCAGGAAAGTCAAAAGTATTGAAAGCTGGAGGAAGTATGTCGGCAGTAACTTATTTCCAAGATTTGTCGTAACCTTATGAAGTTTGGCAAAGGAGTGAGATGATTTTGACCATAAACACACCAGGTATGAACCACAGCTGGTATCATGAACCGCCGCTGGTGAAGATTGAGATTAGAGTTAACCATAATCTTGAACCTCGAAGACCAAATAAGATCAATAGAGATGGATCAGAAAACTTGAATGGACACACTACATGTGTTTATCCGTTCTTAGGTGGTAAAACCAAGGGCCAATTTGGAAGGTTAGTTGGAACAATTAGTAGGACCCTATAAGCCATAGAAGGTGTTGAAAACATGGATAATCCAATAGAATGACCAAGAAGAGACCAAGATAAATGGAATTCAAGCGTGATTGCTGTTCGGAGTTAGACAACAAAGGATCAAGAATACTCTGGACAAGGGATACCATCAATATCCCAATTAGTTGGTGAAGGAACTTCAAGACATATGATACCAACAGAAAGTTCGTCGAACAACATACGTGAGCAAAAACTTTGGGACGAAGTTTAGTTTAAGGGGGGAAGACTGTAATATCCCAGGATTAGAGGTCATAAAGTAGAGACAACAAATGTGTGCATTGCATTTCATGCATAGAAAATCCAGGTAATTTTCGCGCATTTAAATAAAACATATCAAAGTGATTGGAGTTTCACTTGAGTTGATGGAACTGAAGTAGCTCACCAATTAGAGTGCGATAAACTTCAACATGACCTTTGTTAAAAACCTTGTTTTGGGTAGTGATAGTCTCAACAACTAAAAGAGAGTTAAGTGAGGTAAAACTAAAATGCTTGACACAACATTTTAGGACCAAATATTTATTCACACCAAGATCATCTTGGTATTCTTTAAACCCTACTTCTTTCATGCTAAAGAAGCCAACACAAGTCTTATTCTTAAAACATGATCTATTCTATATTCTTATGTCCTAATCTAGTGAGTCCCAAATATGAGAAGTGGAAAGGTTAATTCAATGCCAATTTGGATATTTGTTTTGCCTTAACTCGAGGTGATATAACTTAAGAGCATTAGAGCCATTCCTATAAAGGCCAACTATTCTAATTAGGATAAGTCATTTGATATAGGGGAGATCACACCATAAACCCTAATTTGGTCTATACTTGGACCATACTTAGGAAGTGACCAATACTTAGACTTATTGAGTTATGAAGTGGATTCTATATGAATCACACAAAGGGAGACTATATCCTTTATCTCAAAAGGTTGGTACAACCAAGAATAAACCTTTGGTAGAGGGAGTTGATGAAGGAAATAAAATGGATTTATTATGGGAGTTGACGAAGGAAATAGTATGACCATGTCAAGTACATGATTATGCTTGTTGATGAAGATAATTAGGTTAGTTATAAAACCTAGTCTGATAAGCAGATATCATCCTAAAACCAAGTGTGGAGTAGAAGTCCAACTTAAGCTCATCTCAAGCTATAGGAGATACCTTGATCTGTGTACAAGTTTCTTTGATAGAATCATCTGGATATAGGTTGAGCAGATCAATAGCTCTGACCTAGAAACTTAGTTAGTCTATAGAACCTTTGATGCATTGAGCACATTTCAGAGGGAACACTATTTCCTGGTTGAGTGTGATAGCATTCTATCCAATTCCATAACCTCTTATCCATTTACCTGGGAATTCATACCCAAGCATCATTCCAACTTATGCATCACTATGTGATCATAAGATATATCTATTCCCATGCCTAACCTTGAATTTAGGAATTATGCTCCAACCACAATTCCTATAACTCAATTAACAAAGTCTTTTACCTACTGATCAATTCACATATCAATAGGTGTTTTGCTCTTAATACCAGACCAATCTTTCTTATGGGGATTATGAAGCATTCCTAAATTATCTAAAATATTAGACCACTAGTAACCTTGGGGTAGTCCATGGGACATACCTAAGTCATTAAAAGCCAAAAAGTAAGATGAACATGGAACCATGCTTGATCATTAGGTCACTCACTCCAGTGGCAGTGCAATCAAATAAAGATACTAAGATAACTAGTTTATTTTAATACAGTAATATAATTATAGTTTTGTACAAACATTTATGGGATAGACAAATCCTAGTAAAATATTTCAAACATGAAGATAATGACACCCAAATTCATCTCTACTCCAAATTTCTACTCAAACCTTAATTATACTTAAAATGCTTTAGGTGATAATACTTATAAAATATATCTTATTACAGTGTATGATGTTACTAAGCACCTAACTTCATTTTAGGTGTAACCTGAAATCAAATCCCTGCACGAAAGATTTTAAAATCAAATTAGAATCCTAACATAGAAAATAGAAAAAAGAAAGAAACAGAAAAAAAGAGAGATACCGGCCAGGGGGCCGCAGCCCACCTAACCAGCCCAACAACATGCCATCATAGCCGGCCCACCTAGCTAGTGTACCACTTGGGGCGGGACTCACGGCGAGAGAAGACGGTCATCTTCTTCCTCTCGCCAGGGGTCGACAACACGACGGCGAGGGCCACATCCCCAGCCGCCTTCAGTGACCGCCGATGAAGCCGTTGATCGCCACCTAGTCATCCTCATCCGCGCCTTGTCCTCTGCCAGTCGGTTTCGGCAAGATTCATGCCCAGAACATGCTCGTCGCTGCTGCCGCATCCGGTCCATCGCTGACAGTGAAGTGACGGAATCAACCTCGTCCAGACCTATAAAACCGATGGAGAAACCGTGCTTGAACACTAGTCCTCTGCCGTCACCTCAAAGCCTCTCTAATCCTCTCTGTTACTCATGACTAACCGGAGGAGATCATCGGAGTTCATCATGGGACTGTCAACTAAGGCCACCCCTCGGACCATTGATGTCTACGCACTTCTATTCTTGTAGACACTTGTTGGGCCTCCAAGTGCAGAGGTTTGTAGAATAGCAGCAAGTTTCCCTTAAGTGGATCACCCAAGGTTTATCGAACTCAGGGAGGTTAGAGGTCAAAGCTATCCCTCTCAAGCAACCCTGCAATTACGATACAGAAAGTCTCTTGTGTCCCCAACACACCCAATACACTTGTCAGATGTATAGGTGCACTAGTTCGGCGAAGAGATAGTAAAATACAAGTAGTAGTGATGATTATAAGTAGCAAACGTGGTGTGAAATAAATATCGCTGTGAGCAAACAAGTAACAAAACAGCAAGTAAACGGTGTGCAAAGCTTGTAAACAAGGCCTAGGGATCATACTTTCACTAGTGGACACACTCCCAACAATATAACATGAATGAACAAGTAACTTCTCTTTGCTAAGGTACTCTGAATTACTCTCCTATTGAACATCACTAATCATTGTGTAGTGGCTACAGAAGCACCCCTTAAAGTTCATCAAGTACTTGACAAACACCACTCATAGAGATAAACAAATCAGATCACAACTCAAGATAGAAATCATTGTAACTTAAACCAAGTACTAACACGGTGCACACACTGTCAACATTACACCATGAAAGGAGGAATAGATCACTCAAACTATCATAGCAATAATTATTCTCATAATCCACAAGAGATCACAATCATAGCCTAAACCAAGTACCACCATGATCCACGCACTGTCACCGTTACACCATGGTAGGAGGAATAGATTACTTTAATAATCACCACTAGAGTACACTAAATATCTGAATAATAACATGTACTTGTTCAACATGATACAAAGCTCATGATCACATAAAGATCACATCATGGGAGAGAGAGGTGAACCACATAGCTACCGGTAGAGCCCTCAGCCCCGGGGATGAACTACTCCCTCCTCATCATAGGAGATAACAAGGTTGATGGAGATGACGGTGAGGTCGATGGAGACGGCGGAGACGGAGATGGAGACCGATGGAGATGGCTCCGGGGGCACTTCCCCATCCCAGCAGGGTGCCAGAACAGAGACTTCTGTCCCCCGAAATTCGTCGACGACGGCGGCGGAGCTGCGGAACTGTTTCTGGAAAATTGCCGAATCCCCTAGGGTTTTCCGTCCCGAGGCTTTATATAGGCGAAGGGGCGTCGCGAGAGGGCAGCCAGGGGCTCCTCACATAGGGGTGGCGCGGCCAGGGCCTGGGCCGCGCCAGCCCTGTGTGAGGAAGGCCTCTGGCCCCTCTCCTTCCTCTCTTCGGATGTCTGGATGCTCCCGGGAAAAATAAGACTTCTGGCTTTGGTTTCGTCCAATTCCGAGAATATTTCCTGCGTATCACTCTGAAATACAAAAACAGCAGAAAACAGGGAACTGGCACTGTGGCATCTTGTCAATAGGTTAGTTCCGGAAATTGCATAAAAACGCCACGAAGTGTAACGAAACACAAGGCAAATGGTGTAAAAACAAGCATGGAGCATCAAAAATTATAGATACGTTTGAGACGTATCAGCATCCCCAAGCTTAACTCCTGCTCGTCCTCGAGTAGGTAAGTGATAACAAAAGAAATAATTTTTGAGGTGACATGCACCATCACAATCTTGATCATATATGTAAGCATTGTGAGCTGGGATCAAAAGAACTTAAAACATGGGCATGAAGATATAATCATGACAATAAGAACTTAGCAACCATGTTGTAGACATGCAAATGAACACAAACAAAAGATCATGATAATGAAACAATGAAAGTCAAACGTGTGTTCAAATCATAAGGAAAAACATACAAATGGTTTTCAGCTTGTCCTTCAAAGAGAGCAAAACATAAATGCATAGGACACCTTCAAGTTTAAGAGGGCGACTAGATACAAATAATTTAAGAACAAGTGAAACCAATCATCATGAATCAATCAATGAACTTTGGGACAATGCATATCACACTAAGAATGACAACTATGCTCTCTTAATGGTGCATAAAGAAAGAAGGTGGTGACACAACATAAAAGTAAAAGAAAGGCCCTTCGCAGAGGGAAGCATTGATTGAGCATGTGCTAGAGCTTTTCATTTGTAAAACAGAGATAAAACTTGGGTTTTGAGAGGTGGTTGCTTTTGTCAACGACTGGCAATGGGGTTCTTACTATCTTCCATACAAAAATAAAGCAAGTTTTTGAGAGAGAGATTGGCACTTTTGTGCTCTTTTTATAAAACTTGGCACTCCTCCCCACCTTTTCCTTTCACATACCATGGCTAACCGATTCCATCGGGTGCCCACCAACATTCACATTCTTGGAGGAGTGCCTTTTTTCTATTTTTTTCTTTTTTTTTCTTTTTGGAATAAGCAATATGGAAGAAAGCAAATCCGACCACTACGTCCCCATGAGCTGAAAACAGTGTCACAAAACAAGGAGTATTTTAAAGGTTTTGAAAGGTAGCACATGAGCATTTACTTTGGAATGGCTTACAAATACCATGTATAGGAATTTATAGTGGACACAATGGAAAACTTTGGCTTTTAGGAGTTGGATGCACGAGTAGAGCTCATACTCAGTACAAGGCGAGGGCTAGCAAAAGACTGGGAGCGACCAACTAAGAGAGCAATAATGGCCATAATCATGCAAAGCGACAAAGCGACATTAAAAGAAGCATAAGATGGCATCAAAAGTCAAAAACTAAATGATCATGAAGGCTAATGGCGACTTTGTATGAGTCTAACATGTGTGAGCATGCGCCAAGTCAACCCAAATAAAGCATCAAGGAGAAAACCAAATAAATGCTTCCATATAATAAAAACAACGCATGATTTTTTCAAAGGCTCATTAAGCAATCTCAGTCCTTTGAGATAAGTCATGCTACAGCAAAAATCACTAAGCATACTATCAAAAAGACATCAAGCACGACATGCAAAAGCCTAAGCCACAGTCTACACAAGCTCCTTCTTGTACCACTTTTTTGCACAAAGCTTTTTCTCTTTTCCAACACCATTTGAAATTTTTATAAACACCTCTTTTGATAAAAACCAATAAAGACCAGAGGCAAAAATACACCTTGATGAAAAGATACAACAAGATCTGAATGCAAATCAAGGCGAAAAACGAAAACCAAAAGCAGTAGCAGCAAAAGAAGAACACTCGGTGAACGATAAGAGTGAAAACTAGAGCGTTCTTGGCAAATGAAAAGCGAGTTCATCTCCTCCAAAAGAAACATGATGTGATCTAACCATTTATTGCAGCAAACAAACAAACTAAACAAACTAAGAAAACTAAAACAACTGACGCTCCAAGAAAAACACATAGTGCATGAAGCAATAAAAATATAGTGTTTTGAAAGGTGACCTGATTTTTGCCGATGAAGAAGGGGTGCCTCGGGGGCATCCCCAAGCTTTGACGCTTGTACTTCTTGGATATTTCTTGGGGTGATGCATGGGCATCCCCAAGCTTGAGCTTTTGTCATTCTTCAACTCATCTCATCATTCTCCAATCCCTACACTTGAAAACTTCCTTCATACAAAACTAAACACAATTCTATTAGCAACATTAGTGTAAGCATAAAATATATTCAACCTCTTTTAGCTTCAGGTTTCAACTCAAAACCACCACATATAAAGTAAATACTACTGTATCAACTTCCCAAAAGGTTCCATGATCAAAAGAACTCAAAAACAAAGCGATAAAGCGGCAAACACAAATATTGGCAGAAATCTGTCAAAACTGAACAACTGACAAAGGTCGAATTTTTGAGGGGTTTTATGTTGCTCAAATAAAAAAGTGTTCAACTAAGAAAAGTTTGGATATAACCTGGGGCATATGCACAAGAAATCGCAGGTCCAAAAGATAAACAGAGAATTTATACGAATTTTTACGGTGCAGCACCGAAAACAGTTTCAGGACAGCAACATCCCCAAATCTTTACCTCACTCAAATTAGAGGCTTCTCTTGGCACAAAAACGAAATAAACAAGATAAGGAGCGGTCATTACAGTAGTAATGACTTCCAAGACTCAAATAAAATAAAAAGTACTGAAAATAAAACAATGGGTTATCTCCCAAGAGTGCTTTTCTTTAACGCCTTTGAGCTAGGCGCAGTAATTTGCAAAGATGCTCATGTGGGCGCCATATAAGAGCTTGAGGCAAAGGCACCATATAGGAACTTAAAGCAATAGAGAGCATCAAAAGGCATGTATGAAACATATTTAAATCTAAACCACTTCCTATGAAAAATAGTCTTGTAAAGAGACAAGTCATAAAAGCGCAAAGCAAAAAGCATAGGAAGGCAAAACAAGTACAACTTCAAAAATTGCAACATAAAGAGGGGAAACTCAATATTGTTGAGATCCATCAAACCATGTTTCCCTCTCTCATAGTAACTTTCAGTAGCATCATGAATAGAACTAACAATATAACTATCACATAAAGCATCCCTATCATGAGCCACATGCATAAAAGGATTAATACTCCCCACATGAACAATAGTAGTAGGAGCACAATCAATAGAATAATTATTCTCATCACCATAATCATCAAAAACAGGAGGCATATTGCAATCATAACTAATTTTCTCCTCAAAAGTAGGTGAACTGAAAATATTATACCCATCATCACAAGCTAGAGAACTACTATGTCGCAAAGCATACTCATCAAACATATCATCATAAGAAGGAACATGGATAGCACTAATGGTACAACAATTATTAACCTTAGAATTGGTACCAAAAAGATTTTCAATATCAAAAGTAGAGTGCTTTTCCCAATCATGATCACTAACATAGGTAATAGGCATAGGAACATCATCCCAATCAGAATTATCATAATCTATAGCAGGATCATAAAGCTTAAGGGAAGATACCGTGTCCTCTCGCCTCTTACTCCTCTTCTTCTTCTTCTTCTTCTTCTTCTTCTTACTCTTCTTACTCTCTCCTTTAGGAGGGAGAGACTTGAAGGGCATCTTCTCCACATATTCTTTAGGAGGGAAAGGCATCTTCTCCACATAATCTGGTTTGCTGACAGAAACAACAGAAGAAACTTTGGAGGATTCCTCCTCTCTATTAATAAGATAAAAACATCTATCAGTCTTGTCATAGCTTGGCAAAATATCAAGTTTTATAAGATTTTGAATGTAAGTATTTGCAAGGCAATCTTTAGCACAATAGAGACGACAACCACGAAGGGTGCTATTAATATCAACATCATTCATATCTATCAAAGCAATCTTTCTAGATATCTCATCACACGCCAAGAACAAAGCAAGCTCATCATGCTGATTGGGAGTAATTTTGTCATCACAATACAAACTTAGGGTACTAGAAGAGTAACTATTAGGGTTTGAGCATTGGAAATTAAAATGACCTATGTCATCGCAATGTTTACAAAGAAAAGGATAAAGCTCACAAACCTTTTTACCGATCTCACCTATATCCTTGTACCACATACTAGTTTCTTCATTTGCGTGGGTGATGCAATAATCTTCCTTGTTGTAACTTTGTTCACAAGGTCTATGCACTCCGCAAAAATTAACATGCTTATAAGAAATAGTACTTTTAGAAGTTTGAGCATGTTTATTTCAATCATCAACAACAATATCACTTTCTATGCAAGTGTCCTTAAAAGGTTCATGATACACGTCCACATTTCCTTTAGGAACATTCATATGGGAAGCAAAGGCTTTAAAGCAATCAACCATAATTTGAGGATCAAGACCATATTTAGCACTAAGCTCTTGAAAATTAGCAGTTTCAGCGAAAGACTTAATGCAATCAAACTCGTAATTCATACATGATCCTTTACCTTTGTCGCTATCCCAACCTTCAATATTGTTTTGAATTGTCTCAAGCAGATCCCACTTGGTGTCGGCATCCTTGCTTGTGAAAGACCCATCAAAGCATGCATCTAGATAGTCCTTGTAATATCCTGAAAGCCTTGCATAAAAATTATTAATAACAATATTACGGGGAAGATCATGAATAGGACATTTATGCATTAGTAACTTCAATCTTCCCCATGCTTGGGCAATGCTTTCTCCCTCATGAGGCCAAAAATTATATATCTGATTACAATCTTTATGAATCTCACTTGGAGGATAGAATTTAGAATAAAAGAGAGGCACAATTTCCTCCCATGCAATAGATGGACCATCTTCAAGCAGGCGATACCACTCCTCAGCTCTGCCTTTCAATGAAAAAGAGAATAGCTTCTTCTTAACTTCATTCATTGAAATACCTGCACACTAGAACAACTCGCATAATTCATGTATAAAAAGCAAATGATCACCAGGATGGACAGTTCCATCTCCTAAATAGCAGTTATCCCTGACACGTTTAACAATTTTCATAGGTATTTTAAAAGAACGAGGATCACAAACATCATTAGACACATCACATAAGGGAGATAAAATATCATCAGAACAAACCTTCTCCACTAAAGCTAGGGGACTAAAAATATCATACTCAACAAAACCAGCTTCCCCAAGCTTAGACTTTTCTATAGCATTAGCATTAACAGTATTCAAAGCATTTGTACTAATAACATTGCTATGCGAAATAAGCTCCAAAGGATTTTCAATTTTCTCTTCAAATCTAAAATCAGGAAAAAGACTAAAGAACTCTTTATTTTCCATTAAGCCTAACTAGTGAAAATAAAAACAAGAAACAAAAAGATGCAATTGCAGAATCTAAAGGAAATAACTCCGAGCACTCACACAGGAGGATGTGAGTACCTTTTACCTTACCTCCCCGGCAACGGCGCCAGAAAAGAGCTTGATGTCTACGCACTTCTATTCTTGTAGACACTTGTTGTGCCTCCAAGTGCAGAGGTTTGTAGAACAGCAGCAAGTTTCCCTTAAGTGGATCACCCAAGGTTTATCGAACTCAGGGAGGTTAGAGGTCAAAGCTATCCCTCTCAAGCAACCCTGCAATTATGATACAGAAAGTCTCTTGTGTCCCCAACACACCCAATACACTTGTCAGATGTATAGGTGCACTAGTTCGGCGAAGAGATAGTAAAATACAAGTAGTAGTGATGATTATAAGTAGCAAACGTGGTGTGAAATAAATATCGCTGCGAGCAAACAAGTAACAAAACAGCAAGTAAACGGTGTGCAAAGCTTGTAAACAAGGCCTAGGGATCATACTTTCACTAGTGGACACACTCCCAACAATATAACATGAATGAACAAGTAACTTCTCTTTGCTAAGGTACTCTGAATTACTCTCCTATTGAACATCACTAATCATTGTGTAGTGGCTACAGAAGCACCCCTTAAAGTTCATCAAGTACTTGACAAACACCACTCATAGAGATAAACAAATCAGATCACAACTCAAGATAGAAATCATTGTAACTTAAACCAAGTACTAACACGGTGCACACACTGTCAACATTACACCATGAAAGGAGGAATAGATCACTCAAACTATCATAGCAATAATTATTCTCATAATCCACAAGAGATCACAATCATAGCCTAAACCAAGTACCACCATGATCCACGCACTGTCACCGTTACACCATGGTAGGAGGAATAGATTACTTTAATAATCACCACTAGAGTACACTAAATATCTGAATAATAACATGTACTTGTTCAACATGATACAAAGCTCACGATCACATAAAGATCACATCATGGGAGAGAGAGGTGAACCACATAGCTACCGGTAGAGCCCTCAGCCCCGGGGATGAACTACTCCCTCCTCATCATAGGAGACAGCAAGGTTGATGGAGATGACGGTGAGGTCGATGGAGACGGCGGAGACGGCGATGGAGACCAATGGAGATGGATCCGGGGGCACTTCCCCGTCCCGGCAGGGTGCCGGAACAGAGACTTCTGTCCCCCGAAATTCGTCGGCGACGGCGGCGGAGCTGCGGAACTGTTTCTGGAAAATTGCCGAATCCCCTAGGGTTTTCCGTCCCGAGGCTTTATATAGGCGAAGGGGCATCGCGAGAGGCAGCCAGGGGCTCCTCACATAGGGGTGGCGCGGCCAGGGCCTGGGCCGCGCCAGCCCTGTGTGAGGGAGGTCTCTGGCCCCTCTCCTTCCTCTCTTCGGATGTCTGGATGCTCCCGGGAAAAATAAGACTTCTGGCTTTGGTTTTGTCCAATTTCAAGAATATTTCCTGTGTATCACTCTGAAACACAAAAACAGCAGAAAACAGGGAACTGGCACTGTGGCATCTTGTCAATAGGTTAGTTCCGGAAATCGCATAAAAACGCCACGAAGTGTAACGAAACACAAGGCAAATGGTGTAAAAACAAGCATGGAGCATCAAAAATTATAGATACGTTTGAGACGTATCAACCATGGAGTGGCTGAGAAGCTCCACCATTTCTATATGATCATCCACGCCGAAGGAATCGAGTAGGGGAGCAAGGGGCAGCACGAATCGGCAAGTTCCCTTTCGCCGCACATCGCTGGAATCCACGACCGTGAACTCATCTCCGGTCACCTAAGTCTAAATCGAGCACACCATCAAACTACTGGTGAGTTTGCGCCTCTACATAGACCTCTATTGCATCTTCTCATGAGTTGTGGCTCTCAGTAGCATTCCAGCCGGAGTTCACCGCCACGGTTCATCATCTCCAGCGATGCTCTGGTGTGCAAATGTCTGCGGCGCCACCACCATAGTGTTCCTTGTTCACTCCCAGATCTTTTTAGCTCACTCATGCATCCGGGGAAGCCATAGAACGCTGCCACCGTCACCGACCACCTCGCCGGCGGTGAGGTGAAGCTCCCAGTCAACCGCCATGACCGAGTCAAAGCCTAGTCAGATTGTTGACTGGTCAATGCTTGCATGGCAGCTGACATGTCCATTGGACCCACTGGCCAGTGAGTAGAGCTAGGTACCCTTTCGGTACAAAAAGTCCTGACTGTTAGTTAAAATTCTAAAAAATGTTGGAAACTTTAGAAATTCCTAACTATTTCATTTTTAGTCAGAAAAATGCAAATAATATATCAAAATGATCCTAAAAATAAGATCTATTTATTTGTGCTGTAATATCATATACTTGTGTACAAAAATTTTGAGTAAAATTTTAAAACATGTTTAAGTACTATTATTGAACATGAATTTGATACAAATTTAGGAATCAAATAACTTTTATAAATGAAAAATAAATGTTTATAAACTCAACTTAATTTACGAAAACAAAATTTCATTATTAATAGTTAAATTCAAAACTTTTCTATTAGCAAATTAAAATCTTAAATCTATTTTCCCAAATAATTTTAAGTACTAAACTTTAGGAAACATGTTGAATAAATAAAAACATGTGTATTAGAGTTATTACTTAATACTAAGTTATTTTTATCCATTGTTTTATTAAGAGGTAAGTTAAAAATCTATAATCACTTAAAATTTGGATTCCACCCTGAAAACCCAGGAACATAAATAACCAAGCTTTCCTAATTGTTTCTGAGTAAGAATTGAAACTTAAAATGAAATTCTAATACTACTTATCATTAAGTTACATGTTCTTCAAAAGTTATTCTTTCAAAGTACATATAACTTAATCACTACCATTTCCTTTAGTACTAAAACTAATAACTATCTTAGTGTGCTAGTCTAGCCATACTTCCGAATTCAACCATTAGTGGTTAATTTGATATTCTATTTCAACATGGTATATCCTAGTCAACTAACTATGTGCAACACCTTTGATACAACTTAAAAACTATTACCTTTCTAACATCACTTAATTACCATTTCTTTACGTAATAAAAAAATATCCATTAAGGATTGTGTTCTTCAAAAGTAGTTCTTTTTAGGAACATATCAAGTAAGCATCACCTCAATTCCTATGTCCTAGAATAAGCAATGACTTATGCATGTTAAGAATATCAACAACCCTGGAATCAATCATGAATGGATTACTTTAGCACTACCTGCTCATGACTAACTATTTGAGTACCTATGCTTGTAAAGAATGATGTCAACTATAGAAACAACTATATATGGTAACAACAATCTCAACTACTTTGAATGATCATGCTCAACTTATATTGTATAGATACTAGATGGATCTCAGCTTATTTCCTGATATGCTCATTTAATAACTACTCTTTGATTATGATAGAGCTATGATAAACCCTAGAACACTAAACCTTAGGTGTAGTGCTTCTAATCAATAATAAACATGTTTTTCAAATGTTATTCTTTCAAAATACATTGAAAGTAAGTAACCAACTATTCCATTAAACTTCAACATAAATAACTCTATTTGTATCTTAAGATTGTTGTCAACCCTAATACTAACTGTGTATTCCTATCAAATAAGAATTACTTCAGCTTTGCTTGTCCATAACCAATTACTTGATTGCTAATAACAAGATATCGCTTAAAAGTGTTACTTTGAAGTTTTCACTTATTGCTATACTAAACTTTTGCAATACCTCTTGTATTAGCTTTATTCTTTTACTTTAAAAGTTTGTCAGTCAATCTAAAATCCTTAACAAACTTGTTGTGGAGTGAATCTAAACGTGCAACTCATTATAAAGAAGCCATCACAACCTTGTATAATAAACCATCAGGGTTAGGTTACGCTTAGAATGATGCATAGCATATATGA